>OX439381.1:1334409-1934409 GCA_949319315.1 Zelleria hepariella
TCACTGTGCAAAATGGCTAGATTCCATCACAAATAGAAGTTTTTTTCTCTACATAGTTACTATGACGTGAGGGCAATGCCCCGCTTTTCCAGCACATGTAAACCTAAATATTTCCTAAACTACTAATGATATTGGCATGCAGTTTTTTTTATTAAATTTATTATTATATTAGTAACGATATGAATTACAAAAAATATACCCTTTTCATACAAGTTTTTTGCATAGTTCAATAAAAATTGACAAATAAAAAAAAAAAATTGAAAACGTAGGATTTACGGCAGCCATCATAGTTTTTTTTTAATCTTATTTTTTTGTTTGTACAATAAGTGATTTTCTTTCGATTAAGATATTAATCATTGAAATCGGTTCACCCGTTAGGCTGTTAGAAAATTTCAAAGTTTATTTTTAGAAGTGGCGCTCTCTCTGTTCCTAAGGGGTGAAACTTGTGCTGCTGCGGGTCAAATCGCTTGTTTTTGTCCCTTCTATCACTGTGCAAAGCGGCTTGCTTTCATCATAAAATGCAGCTTTTTTTTCATAGCTGCTAAGACTACGCGTAAATAGCTCGATGTCATGATGCTTGCGCGCGCATAGTAGGTATACATACGCAAAAAAAACTGTTAAATAATACTCTTCACTATACTGGCACATTTAGAACTTTTGTGATTTAGAGCACGAAGGGGAAGATACATTTTTGTTGTACTGGTAATTGGCTTCTCCATAAAATCATAGATGTTTCTGATTCGAAAACCATTTCGAGGAATAGGCTTCTGGAGCTATTTGCAGTAATCGAAAAAATTTATAAGCATGTAGTTATTTTTTTATATGCAAAACTATGTATGACCTTCATTTCATTTGACCTTCATCATATTGTCTCTGCTGGACGGTAGTGACGTAGTTGCTTTTGCCGGAGAAATATCATAGTGTTACCAACTTTAGAGAAAATTCCTGAAATACTCAAATAAATAAATGCGGTTCCGATATTGATTCGAAAGTGCAACCAACTTTGTTTCTTTTAAAATGCTGCGCAATCACAAAACTGCTTCCGTCACAAAACTGCTTTCGTCACTCACTCGGCAACCAGACACTTAACTCCGAAAAACAGCGGAAATCGGTTTGCGGCTGTGTGAGTTATGATCAGTGGTTTATTTTTCTTAGCTTCTTGTAATAAAATGTCTGAGAGTGCTCTAGTCTTGGTATAGCCGATTTTCGGCGCAGATTATAAGATTACAGTTTGCCGGCAGACTTTTGGTAATTTGCACTGTGCTAATGCTGGCAACTCCGATAATCTGTCATCTACTTTTGACAGATAAGTTTGAGTAATGCCCTATCCACATTCACGCGCTAACCTTCGCGAAAAGTGTTTACACCCCGCTCCTTGCGTCGGTTTTCTATACAAACAAACAAAAGAAACTCCGCCCAAGCGTGCGCGGAGGTGTGTGGCGTGATTGTGGACCGGCCATAACATTTTGTGGTTTTTGTTGTTGTTTGTTTTGTTTAAAGTTTCCGATTTCCGTTTTGTTTGTTAAGTTAACGTTTACTGATTGTGCACCGATCCTGACCTATAACCCATCCATCCCTTGTGACTCCCGCTCAGCTGGATACTGTAAACTCCCATCAAATGTGACTCCCACTTTCATAACTGGACACTGATGATAATAACTCGCCACTGGATCCTAGTTAGACTTGCGTTGCTTGGACCTACTGTCAAGAAGATGGCCTGTACACCTGCGGCTCGATAACTTTGTCAACAAAGCAGACTCCCGCAATCTGCCTAATGTGGAAATAATTATGATCCTGGAATACATAACAGCCACAATATTGCTGAAATTAGAGGGGCTAAGGCATTGATGTAAGTATCTTGTCACCATGCTGGTTCACATTAATCAACATTGTATCAAGCTTGAATACAGCAACATAAAAATCTGTCACACCTTTTCGAGTTTAGACGCTAAAACAGAAAATGATTCATATAGTGTAGAACTGTTCAGTTAAGGCCAGAGTGGCTCAAAGTTCAGTTTATGCCAGAGAAATAATATTTTTTGGTGATGGAGACTTAAAAATAAGTTTAAATCATCCATAACATTCTTACGTTATCATTAGTAATTTTATTTATTTAGCAAAGTTATTTTACAGGATATCTCGTGATTCATACGTTGATTCTGCTATGGGATATGTCTGCATTGTGAGGGCCTAAGTAGTGCCAGAGCATAGATTAGGAAACAAGCTGTACAATGTTTTAGCAAAAATTCAAGAGACTGAAGAAATCATTACTGAAGCGGCTTGTACTTTATTTTTGTAAACATTATATTTCCTGCTATCTTTTCTCTGTATGTATATCTAACTACAAAACTTTTTTTTAGGGGGCTGCCTGCAAACATTCACTGCTACTTTTATTCTGGCTGGTAAAGATACAGAAAAGCATCAAATACAGTGTTATTGGATAAGGCCTACATTGAGCTTTTGTGTAGCGAGCCCATCTTGAAATAAATAAGAAAATCCTTAAATACTGGGTAAACTATGTATAAGAAAGAGATTATACAAGAATCAGAGAAAGCAATGTATTTTTGGAAGTGTTTTATTTACCCTAAAAAAAAATGTAAGTGCAAAGGAATAAAAAATTAAATTTTCCTGGCTCTGTAATAACTCGCCACTGGATCCTAGTTAGACTTGCGTTGCTTGGACCGACTGTCTAGAAGATGGCCTGTACACCTGCGGCTCGATCCACCATTTTTACTTTGCACTGCGTAGAGCAGCACATGCATAGGTGCTATCAAATTTCCTTTTTTTAGGTTCACCTATCTTGGGCATGCAAAGCAGCTTTGTGCGTGTAGGTGCCTTACTGAACATCTCGTATGTAGTTTCTTTTTCATTTTCAATATTTTCCTTATTAGTTTGAGATTGGAATCTTACGCTGGTTTTCATTTTTGGGTTTTTGGTTCATCAGCTTCCATTGTTGGTAATTTTTCAAATCCGTTTCAAGCTGCAATTAAAAGAAAGTAGATGAATATCATGTAGAATCAACACAGACAAGGACTTTATTAAACATTAGATAGTTTGAAGTAACCATATGCAGGCCCTGTAAAGGGGAAGGCAATGGCTAAAAGCTTTGTTTACTTACATTGAGATCTTCGCAACAAAACATTATCTTCGATTTTTTATAGTCAGTGTTGGCTAGGATACACCATTCGTACTTCAGTGGTTCACATATCCGCCGATTACTTTGTCCGGAGTTGTAATCCTTTGGATGTGCCAGGGCCAGGGTCCATCGTGAAAGCAAATATCGGTGTCCAGGTACGTGTAAAGCCAAGGTCAAGAAGTGAAGAGGTTTCGGCGTCTGGTTACGTGTGAAGCCAAATTCAAGATATGCAGAGATTTTGTTCGGTGTCCGGGTTAAAGCAAGGTTAATTAGGTACGTGTTTATAGTCGATCAATCAGTTGAAATAGAAAGCCAGCTAAGCCAGAAAATGACGAAAACAAAACAAAACAATCAACCACAGATAAATTGATGCGCTTGACTTGACAGTTGTCATTTTCACCACAGATTAGTATTTGACCATAGACAATTGGTTTTTTATGACGTCACATCCGGAGAAAGTTTAAAATTTAATTAAAAATATAAATAAATGGCTTAGAATTTTTTCCTCCAAAATACATTCTTAAAATGTTCTATTTAATCTAATAGAGCTTTAAAAACAAGTACTTATTTTTTCTCGACCTACCGAATTCTAGACCACTTTTTCCGAAATAAGCGAAAATTAAAAGTCTTCTCTATTACAAACTAGCTTTTTTCCTAAATATCTATCTGAAAGATGGCGTAATCAATAAGAGCTGCCTAATATTGAAAAAGTATTTGCTTACGTACCTACCTATTGTCAGAACAAAAGTTATTTATAATGACCAGTACAAAAAACCCTTCAGCATTAAAACCATAAAAAACAGCGTATAATATGACTATGAACGCACCTTATAAAATGTTTCAGGAATAAAAAAAAAGTTTTAGGAATAAAAGCATTGGAAAAATATCAACGAGGAATACCTAATAGTTATTTGTTATGCAAGAATGCAAAATTATTGTTTGCGGCGAGTGCTTGTATTGAATACCGAGCTAGCGAAGGTTTCTAAAATTGAGCCACGAGCGTAGCGAGTGGTTCAAAAAAAGAAACCTGAGCGTAGCGAGGTATTCAGAAGCACGAAACGCAAATAATATTGCATTCGTGCGAAACACAAAACTTTTCATCTCACAGAAGCGAGGAAATGATTTTGTTAGCCAAGCGTGACAAACAATAGACATAGGTAGTTAGGTACCTACCAAAGAGGTTAGTGAAATGAGTTTCCTTCTTTTTTGCTTCTTCACAAAGGAGTATGTGGCATTGCCTAGCAACGGGTTGTTGATTACAAATCGTGTCTTCTTGAAGTGTCATAAAATCAACAACCCGTTGCTAGGCAATGCTACAAGTTGAAGGAGTTCCTTATTTTTTTTTATTAGGGCGTCGAGTTCAAATTTCGAAGCGCACAAAAATACAAAGCGGTTTAAAAAAGGATCTTCTACGATCGCATGTTTAAAGTAACAGGGTACTTTCCGAGCATGGGAGATGAAAATAATATTATTATATATACCCTATACAATGTACATACTGTAGACCATGAATTATTATCGTGTACCGGTAAGACCCCAGTCCGTCTTTGGGACCATTCCATTTTCCCCACCAGAGTTCCCCCACTGGTGGTGGAAAATGGAATCGCAAAAAAAAAATACATTTTCCCCCACTGGCCACCCCACTGAGTGGCTGGTGGGCGAAAATGGAATTTTTATTCCTTTTTCCCCCACTAGCTATTTATAGACAAGATTATTATTGGCGAAGCTGACTCATTACAATGATGCCGTCACTGTAGACTAGCCTAATTTTATAATTAATCGGCATAAATAAAACTTATTTGTTAACTTTACTAATTTGTTTATTTGTATTAAAAAAAAAAACTTGCCCGCCGGATAAAGACAAAAAAAGAGGCTAAATTCACAAAGCGTGATGTAGTTCTGCATTTTTGATATGTTATGTGGGTCTGTTAGGGTATTGTGAGTTAAAATTTGCAACTAAGAAAAACTTGTGGAAACTGAGAAAATCGAGAAAAACATCGAAATTTGGGACTTTTTTCACTATTTGCTCTCTAGGGCCAAAACTATGCATTTTTTGCGAACAATGTTTTTACACACATAAACTGTATTAAATTACCTACAATTTGAGCCTAATTTTAGCTCTATAGACACCATAGGAGACAAGTTATGGCTCTTAGAAAATGACCTAATTTCCCCAAACATTGAAATTTTCAAGTTTTACGAGCTGATTTCGTAAAATATTGGAAAAACCACTTATCCAACGAAGAAAAGTTACTGAAAATACCTTTTGGAAGATATAATAAGCTTTTATTACAGCCCAAAACCAACTCTGTGAGACTAACAGTTCACTCACAATCTCAAAAAAACGAAAAGAAGGTAAAATGGGTTACAGAGGCAAAAGATTCAATGTATACATACATATGGTTCTTAGAAATTAGACCGGGATGTAGTTCTGCATTTTTGGTATGTTATATGGGTCTGTCAGAGTAGTTTGAATTCAAATTTTCAACTTCGAAAAACTTGTAGAAATTGAGAAAATCGAGAAAAACTTCGATATTTTGGGACTATTTTCACTATTTGCTCTGCTGGGCCAAAATTATGCATTTTTTGCAAAAGATGATTTCTAACTGTTTTAAATTATCTACAATTTGAATCTAATTGCAGCTCTATTGACCCCATAGGAGCTAAGCTATGATACGTCAAAGACGACCAATTTTCTCGAAAATTGAAATTTTCACGTTTTACTCACTTATTTCGCGAAATATTGGCAAAACCACTTGCTCTATGAAAGGTTAGTGAAAATATTTTGTAATACATTTATTTAGCCTAAATTTAAGTCTGTGAGACTAACAGTTCACTCACAATCCAAATCCACACACAACAACGACAAAAGAAAGAAGTACGATCTACAAGTCTTTTTGCTATGGACGGAGAGGTTATATTACTTTTGGGGTAAATATTGTTGCAAATGACCTCCCCTAATGCCCTTTATAAGATCCCGGTCTAATTTCCAATAACCCTGTATACATTGAGTCTTTTGCCTCTGTAACCCATTTTACCGTCTTTTCGTTTTTTTTTGAGATTGTGAGTGAACTGTTAGTCTCACAGACTTCGTTTTGGGCTTTAATAATAATAAAAACAAAATAAATTTATTACAAAAAATTTTCAGCAACGTTTTTTAGAGCAAGTGGTTTTGCCAATATTTCGCGAAATAAGTGAGAAAAACGTGAAAATTTCAATTTTCGAGAAAAATTGGTCATCTTTGACGTGTCATAGCTTGGCTTTTTTGGGGACAATAGAGCTGCAATTAGGCTCAAATTGTAGATAATTTAATACAGTTTATAAGTGTAGAAAACATCTTTTGCAAAAAATGCATAGTTTTGGCCCTGCAGAGCAAATAGTGAAAAAGTCCCAAAATTTCGAAGTATTTCTCGATTTTCTCAGTTTTACAAGTTTTTCGAAGTTGCAAATTTTAATTCAAACTACTCTAACAGACCCATTTAACATAACAAAAATACAGAACTACATCCCGGTCTAATTTCCAAGAACCCTGTATACATTGAGTCTTTTGCTTCTGTAACTCATTTTACCTTCTTTTCGTTTTTTTGAGATTGTGAGTGAACTGTTAGTCTCACAGACTTGGTTTTGGGCTTTAATAAAAGCTTATTAAATCTTCTACAAGGTATTTTCAGTAACTTTTCTTCGTTGGATAAGTGGTTTTTCCAATATTTTACGAAATCAGCTCGTAAAACTTGAAAATTTCAATGTTTGGGGAAATTATGTCATTTTCGAAGAGCCATAGCTTGTCTTCTATGGTGTCAATAGAGCTGAAATTAGGCTCAAATTGTAGGTAATTTAATACAGTTTATGTGTGTAAAAAACATTGTTTGCAAAAAATGCATAGTTTGGCCCTAGAGAGCAAATAGTGAAAATAGTCCCAAAATTTCGATGTTTTACTCGATTTTCTCAGTTTCTACAAGTTTTTCGAAGTTGCAAATTTTAACTCACACTACCCTAACAGACCCATACAACATACCAAAAATGCAGAACTACATCACGCTTTGTGAATTTAGCCTCTTTTTTTGTCTTTATCCGGCGACCTATACAGGGTGGCCCAAACATAGACGTCAAGCGAGAAAATCTAGATAGCTGACACCGAGGGCTACCCGAATCACCCCCATGTATGTTCAGCCATTTTTTGTCGTTTAGAAGTTATGAGGCTTTTTTTTGGTCTTTTTTTTTCATTATTTGAATTTTAAATTATTTTATTATTGAATTTACTTACAAAACATGAAAAAAAAAAAAAATTTAAACAAAAAATCAATAAAAAAAGTCTGAAAATTAAATGCCTTTTTTTTTTCGTGAATTTCTAATTCAAATCCTACTGACAGATGATTTAAAGCCGATCCGCAATGTTTTTTGTCCGAATCGACCAAAATAAATGAAAATTGATTGAAATAAAATTTCTTCCAACTCCAGTTTTTCGACTTTGATCGCAAATTACTTGAATAAAAGTCCCATAAAGTGACAGGTTTTTTGTATTATTCTGAAGAATGAGGCTTTGGGAAAGTTTTTGAAATCAATAAAAAGTCCTTCAGACTTCTACTTATTTTTTTCCCCATACTAACTATTTCAGTGATGTTTTCTCGAAAACAATTTTTTTGGACTTTGGATCAAAATTGCGCTATCTTCTAAAAGTCCATAGCTGATCATTATTTTTTTGGTGATAGATAATTTATCTGAGACTCTAAGGAATAAAAAATTTTGCTGAAAAAACGTAAGAAAAAAAAGTTACAAAATAAAATCGAATGCTAGGTAATTTTTTTCAAAAAAACCTTAAAAGCCTCATAACTTCTAAACGACAAAAAATGGCTGAACATACATGGGGTTGATTCGGGTAGCCCTCGGTGTCAGCTATCTAGATTTTCTCGCTTGACGTGTATGTTTGGGCCACCCTGTATACCAAGTATATATTTTTTTAAATACAAATAAACAAATTAGTAGGTAAAGTTAACAAATTAGTTTTATTTATGCCGATTAATTATAAAATTAGGCTAGGCTACAGTGACTGCATCATTGTAATGAGTCTGCCTCGCCAATGTCTTGTCTATAAATATCTGGTGGGGGAAAATGGAAAAAAAAAATTCCAATTTCTCCACCAGCCACTCAGTGGGGGAAAATATTTTTTGTGCGATTCCATTTTTTCCCACCAGTGGGGGAACTCTAGTGGGGGAAAATGGAATAGTCTCGTCTTTGCACCCAGCTTTGCACCTAGCGGGGTGACTTTGCACCACAATCCGAATAATCTTCAAATGGTAATAAAAGAATATTTTTTTATTGTTATCTTTGAATTGTGACTGTAATGAAAACATATCAGTGGGTTGTGAAGTTTATAGGTCGCTTATTGCTAAACGAACACTTGAGTCGTTTGTTATTTTTATTTCCCATTTTGGCGTAAAACAAACAGGCCCGGTTTCTGAGTTGAGAATTTCAATAAGCACATACTTTACGTATCGCTCTGTCACGCTCTTTTCTGAGAAATCTGCAGAGACAGGACGATACTTACCCATTTGCTTAGCAAAATTCTCAACTCAGAAACCGGGCCACAGTCTCTTTACTATAATAATACGACACTATAAATATATCTTAAATTTAGGTTTATTTATTACTAAAACTTAATTAAAAATTCTAAACAGCTAACGATATTTTTACAAGAAAAACAATATAAATAACTAGCTTTTGCCCGCGACTTAGTCCGCGAAGACTTAGTTTTTTTCTCGTGAGTTTTTCCGTTGTTTTAATAGTTATTCTGCTATTCGGGGCAGAGAGAAATCCAACAAAACTAAACTCATAAAAATCGGTCCACCCGTTCTCGAGATATAAATGGTGTAACTAACACGACTTTGTTGACGGAGCGCCGGCAGGCATAGACCACTCGTCTCAACAGAGCGCTCGTGACTGAGGCGATCAGCGAACAACGAAACAAAGAATAGGTCAAAAAGCGCGTGCGACGGAGAGGGCATACACAAAATCTGTCCAGAATAACTTGACGCCTGCGCCATTTCTTTGATATTTAATTTAAATAAATATCTGTATGACACCAAAAAATGTTCTCCCCCCTACTGACGTGATAATGACTGTATTATTTAATTCAAGGTGGTCTGGTTGCAATATCATTATTTTAGGCATTGAAAAACGCAAAAAATCGAAAAACTAGAGGTAACTTCGTGATTTTTTTCTATCGAGTCAACTTTTAGCAATTAGGTATTCGTCCCACATGCTGATCAAGTATATCGCCTAGAATCTATAGTATCTATAGTATATCGCCTAGAATCTATAGAATTTTTAATTTGAAGTGCGTTCACTTAGCTTTACCCCCGCTCTTAAAGAACTACGCGAAACTACTTCTTGGATACCAAATTTGAAAAAAAATAAAGAAAATAACATCTCGAACCGCAAAAGTATTATAAGAACAGCGTCCGAATTCTACCAGAAACTTTACCCGACCCAATGAACAGAGAAAATAAAAAGTGCGAAGTGACAACATGCAATCCAAGCCCAGAACCAGAAATACTCCCAAACCAACCAAATACCAAATGATAATCCATGTATGCATCCATTCCCAGGAGATGTACAATATCGCAGAGCTGAAGGCGGCAGCGGGACGCAGCTCAGCCCTCGCGGGAGACGTGTGCAATGTGCTCGGAGCATGCGAACAACGCTTGCAGCAGTTGGAAACAGCGGTGCTTCCGTTGTACGGCGATACGGCCAGACTTCAGCATATTTACGAAAGTGAGTCTAAAAATATCATTTTTAACATGTAAAAAATAAATCACAAAAAACATGTCAAAGTTAATAGATAGACAAAAAATAATAATTTAATAATAATAGTCAATACCTACTCAAATAAACCACCCCGGGCCACATACGCTAGCAGCGTCTCCACGCTAAACCGCCAGAGAGATGCTCTGCATCAGATATGCCCTGAAGCGGTAGTCAAACCTGCGGTTCCTCTATCGGTGACCTATCTCTTTCACGAATGACTCAGTGAGTGACAAAGTCGTTGGTTATTGCTTGTTGAACATTCGTCACCTAATCAGGGAGGTAGGGCTCTCAAAGCAGTTTTCTGTTAGCCATCTGGCTTGCGGAAGAGACAGATCTCCTGGTTTTAAAATTTAATATTTTAACATTATGATTTTGATGAAAAGAGTTGGGAAAAATTGGAATGAGGGTAATTTCGCAACTATAACCTATCCAAATTTTTTTAATAGCTTTAGAGCTCCGAAAATTAGTTTTCCTCTCTTCTGTATTCCAAAAAAAAAATGTAGTGAAAAAATTCATATTGTTTTAAGACTTATTTATTAAAAAATGTCTACTTACATAAACTAGATAATTCATTATGTATAGTGTTGCGCTCCCTGTTTCATTATTTGCTTCAGTTATTAGCAATTTTCAACGTTATACCCACAGACATGGAGCACACAGTGCAATCCCTGGAGCATGTGATCAACTACTACATGATGACGCGCGAGTTCGCAGACCAGATCCAGTCCGGACCGCACACATCTACGCCCGAGTCGCTCACTGGCTATCTAGAGGTGGGTTTGGATTCTACACTCTAAGGTCCACTTGCGTCAACCAGGGTTGGCCTGTTAACTCTGAATTGATGTCAATAATTGTATGGAAATGTCAAATTAACTCAGAGTTAGTTGACTAACCCTGACTGACGCAAGTCTGCCTAACTCGTCTACTCAAGTGTGTAACTGAGGGGTACAATACGCGCCACCAAAGATGAGACTTCACCGTGTCTCCCGCACTCCTTCCGACGCCTGGTCCCTCCCCGCGCTCAGACCTCAAACTGCTAAAGAGTCTAGTGCACAAGTCAAACCGCGTGGTGTGTCAAGTCTCATCTTTAGTGGTCTTTAGTGGCGTATTGTAAGGCATGTCAAGTCAAGTTATTTGTGTCAGGCAGGGTTAGCCAACTAACTCTGAGTTAATTTGACATTTCCATACAATTATTGACGTTAGCTCAGAGTTAACTGGCTAACCCTGGTTGACGCAGCTGGACCTAAGTGGAATTCACACACAAATATTTATAATTTCTTATTCTCTTTCAGTCTTTAGATAAGCTAGCTGAGGCGCAGACGTATTTCAACAAGAATAATCCGCAAAGTGTTGAACTGGAGAATATTGTAAGTAGCCAATGACATAAAGAATGTCATTGTAAGTAGCTAAACTTCTTTAACATAATGGCGTAAAAAAAGCATTTCGACCGAAACTAACTATAGTTTTTCCCAATATCTAGAACCAGCTGTACAACACAGGAGTGCAAAAGTTGGAAGGCGCGTTTGAGGAGCTTCTAAGTCGAAACACCAGGCCGCTTTCTCCCACCACTATTATGGACATGATCGCCTTGGAAGAAGGTAAAATATGTGCCTCGAAAGAATACAATTGACCGCGCCTCTTTGCGCCGCGAGCGCGCCTCCTGCAACTCTTTCCGCCGCGAACGCATCTGCCGCACCTCTTTTCGCAGCGACCGCACCTGCCGCACCCCTCTCCGCCGCGACCGTGCCTCCCGCACCTCTTTCCGCCGCGACCGCACCTGCCGCGCCTCTTTTCGCCGCGACCGCGCCTCCCGCACCTCTTTCCGCCGCGACCGCACCTGCCGCACCTATTTTCGCCGCGACCGCGCTTCCCGCACCTCTTTCCGCCGCGACCGCGCCTCCCGCACCCCTTCCGCCGCGATCGCACCTCCTCCACCTCTGGCATGGTCTATTTAAAAATCTTAAAATTAACCTACACCTACATACGTAATTTAACGATACCCAGAAATGGAAGAGCGGGGCTTCCTGGCACAGGTATTTTTTTACTTAAAAGGAAGCTCCAACTTAAAATTAAGTTATAAGAAATAAAAAAAAATTTATTTTGAATTGTCAGTTTTCCTCCCCTTTTCAGACACAAGTGTGGAGAGCGTGAGCGTTAGCGCTAGCGGCAGCGCCTCGAGCGGCGGCGCGTCGCTTGAAGCGATGCGGGCCGCTGCCGCGTGGCTGAGCGGCGCTGGACGCCCGCCGGCGGCAGCGCTGCAGCGCTTGAGGGCGCCCGCAGCCAAGAACTCGCTGGTGGCCTTCCGGGATTACTTGCGCACGCGCTCAGTGGCCGCCTCGCCGAGAATGGTGAGCGCTTGAAACGCTGCTGGTACTGCTAGTGTGGCCCTCATTTTCACCAGCACTACAATACGTCATAATACGTGCCATAATACGTGCCACAGCGCAGTGACCATTTATAATAGGTCTCTTTGGCGGTATGAGGCGCCATCGGGACGGCAAAAAGAGCCTTCTTTCGTGACTTGTATCGTTCTATAGTTTTTTTGTATGCAAAATTAGTATGAGGGTGATCAACCAGGAACTACAGAGTCCGAGTGGTCAACTTGTGTAAGGGAGGGGCCACTAAACGCCGCGTGAATAATCTACAATGAATCCAAACGCCTAAGATAATTTGTAGTTCGCCCGAACTGTGAACTCGCAAACCCCATATCTCGGCAACACCTTGATAGATTTTTTTCATTTCATTAAATTTCATAACGTTACTTAGAAATTACAAAGACACGCTGGATTCTTCAAGTAGGCTCGGAGAACTTCGCTCGCTCTTTCAACAATAAAAACATTGTGGTGTGTTCTTTGTTTCAGAGAGCCAAGAATATCCTGAACCGATCCGATAGCCAAAAGAAGACGAGTAAAATTCAGAAAGTGTGAGTATGACACACGGATTTACGCCATATCGAATCACTATTATGACGATTCATCGATAAAATTTGACCGATTGAACTATTGAGCGAAGTTTCTTTTTACCGAATGACTTTTGGCCGATGGTATGTACGATTCATCGAAAAAATATTCGTCGATGCCTCATTTGCCCGACAAATCTATAGTTGATAAACGTTTTTTTCATTTTCGTGGTTTTTAGACATAATGATTATTGTAAGAAAAGGGGATTCTTACCACGAAATATCGGGAGCTCCAACAAAATTATTAATCGTGATGAGAGTCCCGTTTTCTTACAATAATTATGTAATATTGATGTTACAAAGGCGAAGCAAATCTTTCGTTATTTATTCGTCTATCTCTTTCAGATTACGTGGCAATAAAATAATGCAAAAGGCGACGCAAACTCTCGAGCAATCGACAGGACTAGCCATAGGACCGCGGCGCGGTATGAACGATTCTTGTAAGTTGCCATCTTGTAAGTCGCATGATTCTTGTAAGTTGCCATCTTGAAAGTTGCCATCTTGTAAGTCGCCATCTTGTAAGTCGCATGATTCTTGTAAGTTGCCATCTTGTAAGTCGAATGATTCTTGTAAGTTGCCATCTTGTAAGTCGCATGATTCTTGTAAGTTGCGTGCCCTTAAGGCGCCGTGCATAGTGAATTAGCCCGCGCGCAAAGAAAAATGCACAAAATCGATTCCTGTATCAGTAACACTAAAAAAATCGAAAAAGTACACAATATATCAAACACTAGAATTATGTGAGAGTTTACACAGCCAGTTTTGGGTTAACTAGAACGTCATGTTAATCGTTATAAATAATTTTTCGATTTGTTTAGTTTATTTGGTACAGGAATCGATTTTGTACATTTTTCTTTGCGGGCGGGCTATTCACTATGCACGGCCAGAACTCTCTGTCGTCATACGGGTTCCATTCAAATTCAATGGGAACCAGATTTTTTATAATTGTATGGCGGTACGGAACCCTCAATGCGCGAGTCCGACCCGCACTTGGGCTGTTTTTCCTTTTTCCCTTCACTATTTTTAGGACCTAAGGTTTAGATTACGGATCCTAGAAACGAAGAATAAAACCCGCCACCGCCAAAAGTGGCCACTTTTGGCGGCAGCGGGTTTTATTCGTATGTTTTACTTCGGGGATTTCGTGGGGGCGCGAGAAATTTAAAGTGGACTGTATTACTAATTACGATGGTTGCTGGTAGATCACTGATGTGTCCTCAAGAATGAAGGTTAGGAAATCAAAAGGACTTACCAGATCCGATAGCGAAGGGGGTCAGGGGTCGGCTTACCTTTGGTAGGAAGCTGCTTCCAGCTCCTCGATCGATTTACCTTCCACAAACCGCCCACCTTGAGCAGCGTAGCCCGACCTGACGAAGATTTGAACTGGCGCGTCCTTCAGCTTCCCTGTAGTATTTCTTGTTTGTTGTGCTGGCACACAATTTATTGATCTAACCGGCGCGATGGTTCGATAGGATGCAAAATGGCGATAAATTGTTACGAAAATCGAAAGGGACTGTCGCCGCGATAAGGTATTGTAACGAACAGACGGTTGGAAAACCAAAATGCTGCCAACCGAAGCCCCAGTAGTGGGGGTAATGTTGCCAGTACAACCACGACAAAAAACTACTAAATGAAAACTAAACATTCCGCCCACCTAAATGCGACAGTATTTAAACGAGAAGAAACAAAACAACAACGATAATTTAAATTAAACAAAACGACAACGAAGAGGTTGACCGGAGACTAAACTATGATGAGCCGACTGTAGGCTTCGGACGTGGAGGA
The DNA here is from genome assembly GCA_949319315.1 of Zelleria hepariella. Taxonomy (NCBI): domain Eukaryota; kingdom Metazoa; phylum Arthropoda; class Insecta; order Lepidoptera; family Yponomeutidae; genus Zelleria; species Zelleria hepariella. The sequence goes on from OX439381.1 coordinate 1,349,088, forward strand.
CCGTACGAGAGCGCGAATCCGCGGGACTCCCTCACCAGCGAGCCAGCATCTCCAATCCCGATAGGTTCCCCATCCAGACTAGGAGGGAGGACCCGACGACACTCGCGACGATAGGTGAAGCGTGTCCTCGGCTTTGGCATGACACCCGTCGACAGCTCTGAAGCCAAAGCCACCCGTCCCACCAAATTATCCATATCCACAGGCCTATGTCCCCGGTCGAGAGCGAGAGCGACAGCGAGAGATTCTCCGGGTTCACCTGCAGAGCTGGAGAGAGGCCTGCTCCGACAAGTCAAACTATCAGGCTTCCCACCAGTTGAGTCAAGAGCCGGACGCGAACCGCCCACCCTGACGGAACCCAGAAGGGGTTGTTCAACAATCGACAAGGGATTTTTTGACGAAAGGTTGGTGGCAAGAAGGCAATGCTTGCCACCCGAGAAACGTTGCTCCTCCCTCCTCACCGATGGAACGTCAGAGTTGCCGTTGCCGAAGTGCAGCAAAGTATGGTGTGAGTAGTGACAATCACCACAACGACTTGCCTGGCAACTCTTGACCGTGTGGGTGTGGGAGAAGCAAAGTATACACAGGCGGTTTTCCTTTACTACCCGAAAGCGAGAGTGACTGTCCAGCTTCAGGAAGTCCCTGCAACTGGACAGGTCATGTGGACCTGAGCAGAGTGCACAGCAAGCCTGGGACACGAAAAGCGACAAGTGGTTTGCCGCAGGCCTGCTATGCATCTGAACAGGTCGTCTCGGAGGGGGAGAGGCAGCAGGTGCAGCATGAGTCATGGAATTGGCCCGACAACACTTGTCAACAAACTGCTTGACATCTTCGAACTTTGGCACTTCGACAGAATCATGCTGCATCCTGAATGCCAGGCGGGTGGTCACGTCCAACTTCGACCACAACAGGTGGAGAAGCATGAAGTTCTCATCGGGCAAACCAAATCTCTCCAACACGGCAAGATTATCGGAGAATGTCCGCAAAACCCGCTCTAGCTCTCCACTGGTTTCATTTCCGATAGGTGGGCAGGCCACCAGCTTATCGAAATAGGTGCTAGCAATTTCCCACGTCCTATCATAATACTTGCCTAATGCAGTGTAGGCAAGAGTATAACTCTCATGTGTGAGTGGGAAATTCCTAATTATGTCGTAAGCGGTGCCCTGCACAGACGACAACAAATAATGAAGCTTTTCAACAGGCGATAAACTTTCCCTACTGTGGATGAGAGAGTCGAACAACTGTTTAAACGACAACCAGTTGTCAACATGACCATCGAAAGGTTGGATTACTATCTTAGGTAGCTTGGCCTCAGAACTACGACACTGGGTAGACGTTTGAGGCTTGGCCTCGGCCAACTGCGACAAAAGCCTCGCCTTGACACACCTCATCTTCGCCTCGAACGCCACCGTAACCTCGATCTCCTTTTGCCTGTCAGAGGAACTCAACGAAAGAAAGAGTCTCTGTTGCGCTGAATGGAAGTCACTCGCGAGATCCTTCAAGTCTAGATCTGTATAACCCGCCAGGTCCAAATCGCCCATGATCCCTAGACGAATCACAGCGTAATCCCTGGCTACTCTATTCGCGTCTGATGTAGACGATTCACTGTAATCTACATCCATAGTTGGCATTGTGCGGTAATTAATTCAACGAACGAAAACGAAAATCAAACACGAAAACAAAGTAAACAAACAAATGTCAAAGTGACACCTGACCACAGACAACAACAAAATTTCTATGGCTGCGTTCCGTGTCACTCAACAATGTTGCCAACACAACGAAAAGAAAATACCACTACCTGCACTCTCGAAAACACAAAAGTAATGTACCCGACAATATTTTACGAAAAAATAAAACGACGAGAGAACAAAGGAAACGAGAATGACTTAGCAAAAAACAACGAGAAAACCCACGAAATCGACGAAAACGACAAGGTCACCGTACAGTAATGATGCGGCGCGAAGAACCAATGTTTTACTTCGGGGATTTCGTGGGGGCGCGAGAAATTTAAAGTGGACTGTATTACTAATTACGATGGTTGCTGGTAGATCACTGATGTGTCCTCAAGAATGAAGGTTAGGAAATCAAAAGGACTTACCAGATCCGATAGCGAAGGGGGTCAGGGGTCGGCTTACCTTTGGTAGGAAGCTGCTTCCAGCTCCTCGATCGATTTACCTTCCACAAACCGCCCACCTTGAGCAGCGTAGCCCGACCTGACGAAGATTTGAACTGGCGCGTCCTTCAGCTTCCCTGTAGTATTTCTTGTTTGTTGTGCTGGCACACAATTTATTGATCTAACCGGCGCGATGGTTCGATAGGATGCAAAATGGCGATAAATTGTTACGAAAATCGAAAGGGACTGTCGCCGCGATAAGGTATTGTAACGAACAGACGGTTGGAAAACCAAAATGCTGCCAACCGAAGCCCCAGTAGTGGGGGTAATGTTGCCAGTACAACCACGACAAAAAACTACTAAATGAAAACTAAACACGTAGGTGCTCTACGTTGGAATCTAAACCTTAGGTTTTAAAAATAATTAAGCCTAGGGATAATCATTTGACGCTTCGTTTTTAACAAAAAAATAATTCAAAAAGAAGATTTGTTTTTTTTTTCATTGACTGCGCTAGTTCTGCCTAGGTTTGGGCCTTAACTGACGGGCCGTGTTTGTTTGTTTCGTGTCAGATACGGAGGAGCCGGGCGGTGAGATATTGGACGAATACGAAGCCGAGGCGACGGGGGAGTTGGCCGCCTGCCTGTGTCGGATCGCGCGCGCCGAACAAAAGTAATATAACCACTTTATGTCTAACTAGCTGACCCGGTGAACTTCGTATCACGTGAAATAGTTCGACTCTCCGCGTCAAAAATGGCGATTCCAATACAAAATGACCAATTTTTATTTCTTCAGTTTTTCAGCTAATCCTTTAACTTTTCCCATATTTCTTTGCTTTTAAACCTACCCTGAACTATGGGTGAACTAAACGAAACAGTAAATATGCAAATCGGTCAAGCCGTTTCTTAATTTTAGCGAGACTAATGCACGGCGATTCATTTTTATATATATAGAAGATAGAAGATAGATAAGGCAGCGGTTTCCGAATGGCGTTCCGCGGAACCCTGGGGTTCCGTAAAAGGCTCTCAGGGGTTCCGCGAAAATTCAACATTTCGATGTTTTTTTTCCCCTTTGATACATTTAGGTATGGGAATCTTATTATCTTATACTTTCAAGATGCGAACACAAAGCCAAAAAGACTCAGTTTGGTGTAATTACGCGTAAAAAAAAAAGTTACAGTTAGTTTACTTCTTAATTGAGCTAGGGTTCCTATTTGAGGTTCCGCACAAGAATGGTGAACCAAAAAGGTTTCCGTAGCCAAAAGTTTCAGCAAAATCCAGCCTGTAGTTTAGAAATTAAACCGGAACTACGTTTGTATGGGAAAATGGTGCTCTAACGCCCTCTTAACGCGCGTTTTGGAAATTTATGTATGTAGTCTGAAAAAGGCCTTATACAGCGTCCAGGGGCACCATCACTCACACTAAATGGGTGAAGAGACCACTCGGCGCTGCAGTGCCTGGGACTTTATGTTTACACTATAATCTAAATATATAAAACTAAGTCGTGTTAGTTGCTACCATTTATAACTCGCGAAGGGGTGGACCGATTTTTATGATTTTTGATTTGTTAGATTTCTCTCCGCCCCGAATAGCAGAATAAAACAACGGAAAAACTCACGAAAAAAAAATAATTCTGCGCGGACGAAGTCGCGGGCAAAAGCTAGTAATATCATAAAGAGGAAAAGCTTGTATGTATGTATGTAGGGGGTAATCACCAAAACTACTGATCCAAATACTTTCACTAATGGAAGTTACGTTATCGCTGAGTGCTATAGATAGGCTATTTTTATTGTGATAGCGGAAAAAAAAACTGCGCGGACGAAGTCGCGGGCAAAAGCTAGCTAGCTAGCTAGTACACACGACAGCACGTCAGACTGTACACTTTTGTTGTAAACTCGCTCGTAACGTAACCGAGTAGAATGCTAGCGTGTAAGGGTCGACGTGCTGCCGTGAGTACAAAATCAACAAAGTGATCCTATAGATAGTGGTTCCGTTTTTCCTTTTGAGGTCCGGAACACTAAAAATAGTAGCTATTATCGATGAGGTCATCTTTTCAGATATCTCCTGGGCTTGGTGCCGCTAACCAGGCTGCCGCAGCTTCTGATGGCTGTCCTCAAGGAGTGCTTCACCATACTGGCCACTGATGTTGAGGTGAGCTCACACGGACTGACACTACGGCATTGCTTACGAAATCGTTGCTGAGATTAATCCTGGAATGTAAGTATCACAAATCACAAACAATACGTACGTAAGGTCGGCCACAATCACATACCCCATGGCAGCTCCGGCATAAGGGCGCAAATCGAAGAAAAAGAGGTATCCTAGCGTGTGACCGACTGTACCAGTAGAAGGACAAAACCGGGGTTTCCTCGCGACCTATGTACGGTGTTGGACCGTACAATTGGGAACCCAAAGTTTTTTTTTTACCTGCTGAATCGAAAACCATTTCGAGGCTAACATCCGTTCTTAGTTGGTAGACGACTCCCTGATGGGAAAAGAAAAGTTGGTCAGTAATCGGTTATGCAAAACTGCAGACGCTTTAAGGCTCGGTATAAGGCTAACTAGCGCCACCAATGTAAAAAAAAACATATCTTCCTTTAGAAGAAGTTTCTGAAAAAATCTTAAGATGAGCCTATGCGCCATGCTTTTCTAGATTTTTAAGTGTACCTCTTCGAAATGTACTTTTAAGCTAAAAAATTTCGATAACCGCCAAAAGCGGCCGTTTTTGGCGGTTATCGAAATTTTTTTAGCTTAAGACTAGAAATTGAGTTGGGTACCTACACTTAAAAATCTAGAAAAGCATGGCGCATGAGCTCATCTTAGGATTTTGTCAGAAACTTCTTCTAAAGGAAGATATGATTTTTTTAACATTGGTGGCGCTAGTTAGCCTTATACCGAGTGTACAAGCTAACTATGTACATGGGTTTTAGGTCGCCGTATTGCTGACATTGCCCTATGCAATGTTCGGTTCACGAGGCACTTACAATTGTCAAACTAGTCGGCTGCAGCCACTCGCCCAAGCTACTCATACAGCAATAATGTAAACTATCAATATCAGTGCAAGGTGGCTAGAGTCACTAGCCACCTTTCTATCATCATTAAATATTATCTTTCCATCACCGTCTTCTATCAGCACTGAGCGACAGAGCGAGAGTAGCACACGCTCTCCTCTGCTCGTTCACCGAGCCTTAACCGCATACTCTCACGCAACTGCTTGTTGTGCTTTAAGATACCTTTCGTTCCCCAGGAAGCGTGCGCGCGGTGGCGCCGGGCCAGCGCGCGCTGCGGGGGCCGCGCCGCCGGCGGCTGGGCGCTGCTGGCGCGGCTACAGCGGCTCGCACCCGACGTGGAGCGGGCACTGGCCCCGGCCGCGCCCGGGCCCTACGTCTGCATTGTCAGCAGCTGTCAACAACAGGTCGGTAACGAGTGATGGACTCACGCAAGGGCGTCGCCAGCCGATGGCGCAGGGGGGGGGCAAGTTGACTTTACCTACTACAATGGGCATCGTCAAATAATATTTTTTATTCTATAAATCGAAAATATAGACAAATATAAGAAACTGATTTGAATATTTTCTTAATTGTTCATGTAAATATTTATTTATTAATTATTTAAAATTTTTAAAAGTTTTGTGTATGACGTCACCACAGGCATTATGTACTAAGTTCATTGCATTCATTCATGCTCTTAAAAAATAAAAATATGTAGACGTTTGACAAATGTCAGTGTCAAGTCAACAAGAAGGTTATTTTCTCAGTTATTTGACACTTTTGACAGTTGTTGTTGACGAATGTATTTTTTTAAATACCTATTTGTAGGCAATGGAACTACCGCATTAGAGGCTATGATGACGTCATCGAAAGAAAAATGAAGTAAACATTTTTGGCGGAAATATTAATAATCCGTTTTAATTTTACTTATTTAAACCCCTAATAGTAATCAGTATGCCTATTCCTCGAAATGGTTTTCAATTTACGACAATCGATGCCTCACTGATCAATGCCCATTCATACTTTTCTCAGTCTCTATGAATGAGAAAAGTAGGTATGAATTGTAGGTAAAGTCGACAGCACATGAAGCTTTTCACTTGTACTACGAGCCTTACATCTACAGCCAGAGCGTAGTGGAGCGTACGGAATATTAGGAGTGGAATTGGTGAATTCATTTGAGTTTCGACGTACGGGAATTATTGTTCAAGGCTTGAGCTTCAAGCAAATTAACTCAAAGACTTAGGACTTTGGTTGCATTATATTTGGCAACTTTTTTAGAATCTCTAGGGGGGGGGGGGCAGCTGCCCCTCCCTGCCCCCCCTTGGCGACGCCCTTGGACTCACGCTAAAAGAAGAGTGCTTTGCACATTTCACCTTTGACTAAAACTCTCGCGTGGATGCTATAACACTGGTGGTTTTCCCTAACACCATTCGCGCGGGCGCGCGTTTATTGCATACTCGTATACACTTCACAATTATCTCAGCAACCCCCCGACCTATTTGGCTTATGTTCGAACTTAAAAAATATTTTACTTGCATTTACCCGCTTTCCAAACATGACGATCCGACATGAATTTACTTAAGGCCCCGTATAAGGCTAACTAGCGCCACCAATGTTGAAAAAATCATATCTTCCTTTAGAAGAAGTTTCTGAAAAAATCCTAAGATGAGCTTATGCGCCATGCTTTTCTAGATTTTTAAGTGTAGATACCCTCTTCGAAATTTACTTTTAAGCTAAAAAAATTTCGATAACCGCCAAAAGCGGCCGTTTTTGGCGGTTATCGGAAAATTTTTAGCTTAAGACTAGAAATTGAATTGGGTACCTACACTTAAAAATCTAGAAAAGCATGGCGCATGAGCTCATCTTAGGATTTTGTCAGAAACTTCTTCTAAAGGAAGATATGATTTTTTCAACATTGGTGGCGCTAGTTAGCCTTATACGGGGCCTTAAGTTATCGTCGAACAAACATTCATACATACGTACAAGCGCCGGATCGTTCAAGTAGACTCGGAGAACTTCTCTCGCTTCTTCTTAGCGTGTCTCTTCACTAATGGAGGTTGGCCTTCAGCTCCTCATATTATTTTTGAACGAGCGAGCGAAGTTCTCCGAGTCTACTGGAACAATCCGGCGTTTGTATGTATGTATGTATGTATGTTTGTATGTTTGTATGTATGAATGTTCGTTCGACGATAACTTGAGTAAATTTGGTCGGATCGTTATGAAATTTGGTAGGCGGGTAAATGAAATAAAAGAATTTTTAAGTTCGATCATGAGCCAAATCGGTCGAGGGGTTGCCGAGATATCGGTTTGTTAAGTTTATATGGGGTCGCGAGTTCACAGTTCGGGGCGAACCACTAGTATATTCCTTGCCCAACGCAAAACAGTTGTTCAACGCTGGCTATCTCCGTCCATTCCCTAATGTTTCTGAGCCACGACTTTCTTCCTCTCAATCATGATCACTTGAGGAAGTCACTTCGCTCGCTCGTTCAATTATCTCGAACATCTCTATCTCCTCCCCAGTGCATCCGTTCCCTCGAGAAGTGGGTGGAGGGCATACGTGCGGCCGGCGGCGCCGCGCCGCTCGACGGGACGGTGCACCAGCTGGCGGCGGCGGCGCTGGCTCTGCTGCATCAGCTGGCCGAGCACGTGCATACCCTGGGTAACATATACACATCACGGTAACATATACACATCATGGTAACATACACCGTGGAATTTTAGTGGTTTTAAAGCCGAAGGTATTTTGTTGCACTGGTGATTCTGAGCCAAATTATAACATTTCATTCCAAAACGCACGAAAAAAAAATTCACTTCTCCATACAAATGGTGTCGATTGGCGATAGCCGTTTGTATTGGGAGCACGTGCATACCCTGGGTAACATACACCGTGGACTTTTAGTGGTTTTAAAGCCGAAGGTATTTAGTTGCACCCGTAATTCTGAGCCAAATCCCAAATTTTTACTTCAAAACGAGCGGAAAAAAAAACACTTCCCAATACCAACGGCTATCGCCAATCGACACCATTTGTATGGAGAAGTGAATTTTTTTTTCGCGCGTTTCGGAATGAAATTTTGTAATTTGCCTCAGATTCACCAGTGCAACAAAATACATTCGGCTTTAAAACCATTCAAATTGCACGGAGTATGCACAGCATGGTAACATTTATACACATCAAGGTTACTGGACGGGACAGTGCTAGTTCCCACGCCAGTTGTCCGCTCCGCACGTCGCGGTTATTATAGAACAAATTAAACAAGGTATTTCTGAATAAAAAAATAAAAAACTTATTCTTAGTTTCAAGCGTTACTAAAACTATCTTCCCTGAGTCGCGTGTCAAGGTGCACTAACCAAAACAACACCCTGTATTATAAATATTGTTGAGTCGGGTGTCAGTAACCAAAACCACACCCTATATTATAAATACAGGGTGTTAAAAGACCGCCAACAAAGCGGGAAACCACGTATTGTCCTCATCATAAGGAACATTTTTGCCCAAGGAACTATGCCTGGGAAATCAACGGTTTCCGAGATAATGAGGTTCAAAGTCGGACTTTTCAAAACTTTTTTTTGCAGAAATGTATTCTGTATCCAGTTCTTAACATACCTTCTCAAGAAGCCATAGGTATCAAAATTATGAATATTTCTTACAAAAAACGACGTTAAAATTGCAACCCGCAATGTATTCTAAACATCGGCACTTCAAGCTTTAGTAACATAAACTGATACCTACGCTTCCGCAATATGACTTCTGTGCTTTACACGTCCATTGCGTGATAAAATATTTTTCAAAATTATAACCTAAAAAACCAAAATCATTATCCAGCAATAATTTATCGCAAAAGTACTTTGTTTTGGTGTCTGGTATGCGTGGCTTTCGGGTCTGTTGGCGGTCTTTTAAAACTCTGTATATATTTTTTAAATAAAACTTTAGTTTCAAGCGTTACTAAAACTATCTTCCCTGAGTCGCGTGTCAAGGTGCACTAACCAAAACAACACCCTGTATTATAAATATTGTTGAGTCGGGTGTCAGTAACCAAAAGCACACCCTGTATTATAAATCTAGGGTCGGCGGACATAACTACATAAGTCCTATATAAATTGTATAGGACTTATGTGGTTAAGTCCGCCGACCCTAGAAATATTGTTGAGTCGGGTGTCAGTAACCAAAACCACACCCTGTATTATAGATATTGTAATGTAATGCTTATTGTAGCCAATGATCTACCGATCACAGAGCTTAATTATTTGAACTAATATGTATTAAAAATAATAATTAAAAACCTTCGAACAACGACCTCTAGATACTGAACTGATACACGTGTATCATCTGGTTCACGCTAATGGGACTGGAAAACTGTCTCCTAAGACACAGGATTTTTATCCTAGTTTAGAAGACAGGGAACCATGATCAACTTGAATTAAACGTGCTAATTTTAATATGAATGCTTAATTTCAATAACAATGTAATGCTTCACACATCATAAATAGTTAAGATCTATGTAACTTGTAACTCGTGTTTGGATCAATAAATTTATTTTATTTTAAATTTATTTTATTTATTTTAATGCAGGTCCCGCGCTGGCGAGCGAGCTCTCGTACTCGCACGCGGCGAGTCAGATCCTCGACGCGCCGGACCGCGACGCGCTGATGCTCGCCATCTATATGCGTGAGTGTTACTACCGCCCCATGGTCTTAGTCGGCCTAGTCCACAGGGAAGACAAGGTAACTCATAACTAAGCCTCGCCTCACAAGCGTCAGGTCCCAGGTTCCAATCCCGGCGGACCCAAGACTGCACCTTGTATCTGAATTTGTAGTAATATGGCTAAGGCCTTAGCACCTACGTAATGAGATGATTTATACAGCGTCCAGTGGCACCTTCACTCACACTAGATGGGTGAAGAGACCGCTCGACGCTGCAGTGCCTGGGACATTGTTTTAGATGGAGTAGGCTTGCCAGGCACCTAAAGTCTAATTCTTCATTCAAGATAGTACACTGACGTTTACGGTGTGACCAGTCTCCGGTGAAAATTAAATAGTGTGGTGACAAAAAGTTTGACATGAATGGAATTGCGTAATCGATATAATCGATTTATAGGCCGATTGATAAAAAGCTTATTATATGAAATTAACTAAAAACTTATTAATTAGTAATGAGAAAGTGTGTTTTGGTCCACTTTTTTTTGAGGAGTGTTAAATGCGTTAAAAATTGTGTTTTTTAAATGATCTATGGAAATATTGCGTTCCGAACGTTTTTTTTCCGTCCAGAATTCCTGACGCACGGGTTACCATGCGGAATTTCGTATTTCGCTTTTTTTTGTGACTGAGCTGAATCGCACAACGAGTGGAATGAATCACCATTACAATAAATACGGCAACATTATTTTGCAAAGTGACAGTTAGCATCTGTCAGTTTACTATCCTGAATAAAGAATTAGACTTTATATCGTTTTGACAGCTTAGCTTAGCACGGTGGGTGACCGCTAGTGGCAATAACATCTGAGCGCTTCCTTGCTTCGCAAGGCACGTTAAACCATTAGTCCCGGTTGTTGTTGATTACTAAGAGTCGTTAAGCCATGTCAGAGGCACTTTGGACGGCCTAAAAACATTGACACCAGGGGTGGCCACTATTTCATACAACTACCTACCTCGATGGTCTTAGCTTAGTCGGCCTAATCGGTTTCTTCTCGATTAGCGAGTGGATTATTACTACAATTTCCCATGCACTGCAGCGCCGAGTGGTCTCTTCACCCATATAGTGTAAGTGAAGGTACCATACCACTGGACGCTGTATAAATCGTAGTACAAATTCACATGCCGGGATTGGAACCTGGGACCTGGCGCTTATGACGTTCTCTGCGGACTAGGCCGACTAAATTGAGAGAATGGTAAAGTGTAGTCTGATTTCCTTCTTGATCGGGATTCAAAAAGAACCATTCGTCTCAATAGTTAACAAACGTTACAATGCTTCAACATCGTAAAGCATGAATTTATGACTTTGTTTCTTTTCAAAGTTACGTGCATTTGTTAATTTAAAGTAGCAAAACCACTCGCTAATAGTGAAGGAAAACATCGTGAGGAAACCCGCGGCTTAGTTGGCTCCACACGTATTGACTCGTCTTTCCTGTGGGCTAGGCCGACTAAACTGTCAGGATGGTATAGGTGCTGGGCAAGCCTGCTCTATCTAAAACAATGTCCCAGGCACTGCAGCGCCGAATGGTCTCTTCACTCATCTAGTATGAGTGAAGGTACCACTGGACGATGCATAAATCAGCTCATTAAGTAGATGCAAAGGCCTTTTTTATGTTTATGTCTATGTTGCAGGAAAAGTTCTGGCTCAACTGAACTTGGCGCTAAGAAGTAAAAGCGAGCAGTACCCCGACTCACTGAAAGCTATATTCCTGCTGAACAACACCTTTTACTTACTACAAGTAAGTATCAGTAACTTCGATAAAGTTAGATGAAATACTTTCATCGATCCTTGCGACGTCTCTTAGGAAAGAAACCTGGGGCCTGAGTTGAGAATTTTGCTAAGCAAATGGGTAAGTATCGTCCTGTCTCTGCAGATTTCTCACAAAAGAGCGTGACAGAACGATACGTAAGTATGTGCTTAGTAAAATTCTCAACTCAGAAACCAGGCCTGAGTCTGTAACGCTATGGCGCCAACATGGGCTCAAAGTTCTCGGCTTCAATTACGATTTAAAAATGCTGTCGGTCCTTTTAATCTTATTGTAGTACAGAAAATAATACTCCGTGCAATTTTAGTGGTTTTAAAGCCGAAGGTATTTTGTTGCACTGGTGATTCTGAGCCAAATTACGAAATTTCATTCCAAAACGCGCGAAAAAAAAATTCCCTTCTCCATACAAATGGTGTCGATTGGCGACAGCCGTTTGTATTGGGAAGTGGTTTTTTTTTTCGCTCGTTTTGAAGTAAAATTTTGGAATTTGGTTCAGAATCACGAGTGCAACTAAATACCTTCGGCTTTAAAACCACTAAAATTGCACGGTGTATTCTGATTCTAATTCTAGAGGATTAGTTCGCTGGTTGCAGGAGAAAAACGAGGAAACCCCGGTTTTGTCCTTCTACTGGGACGCCATCGACACGCCATCTCGTTACAGACTTAAGCTCCTGCTATCTTACCGTCAAATCACACACACCATGTCCCGACATGCTAACATGAATCTCCTAGAATGCTTAGCCCATCAGGCAGGTCATTGCTTAGCTAGCATAGCTAGCATAGCTAGCATTAAGCCCCTTTACCATAGCCCAAAAACGTATGCTTTCACACAACTTTCAGGAACTACAACGCAGTGGACTATTGGACGTACTAATGTTGGCCGAACCAGAATGTGAGACGAGCTATCGAGACATGATTCAGGAGCACAAAAAGGCCTATTTACAAAGGTAATAATTTTACTTCTTTTACTGCCGATTTCTGAATTGAGAAATTCGCTAAGCAAGCATTCGCTAAGTATCGTTCTGCTCTGCAGATTTCTCACAAAAGAACGTGACAGAACGATATTCTATTTCTATTCCTTGTTTACATTAATGATTTGCCACATATGGTGAAAAACATGTCTGAGATAGTATTATTTGCTGATGACACGTCACTTATTTTTAAAATAAGGAGACAAGAAGATGACCTAAGTGATGCAAATACTGCTCTCTCACGTGTATTAGATTGGTTCACAGCCAATAATTTACTGTTAAATTCTAAAAAAACAAAATGTATAAAGTTTACCCTACCGAATGTGATACAGGTAGAAAACAATATTATACTAGGAAAAGATAAATTAGAGCTAGTAGAAGAAACTGTATTTCTAGGCATCACTATTGATGCAAAGCTTCAATGGGGCCCGCATATTGTAAAATTATCTCATAGGCTCAGTTCTGCAGCTTATGCTGTAAAAAGAATCAGGGAATTGACTGACATCGCAACTGCTAGGCTTGTCTACTTTAGTTACTTCCATAGTATTATGTCATATGGCTTACTACTATGGGGTCGGGCAGCAGATATTGAGAGCATCTTCATCTTGCAGAAGAGAGCCATCCGATTTATCTATAGACTAGGTAGTAGAGTGTCGTTAAGAGAACTTTTCAAAGAAATTGACATCCTGACAGTTGCAAGTCAATATATCTACGCCAACATTGTTTATGCTAAAAAACATATTGCAGAATTCGATACATTAGGTAGCCATCATAATATAAATACTAGGAATAAGCACAAGCCTACAATTCCAACTCTTAGGCTTAAGAAGGCTAGGAGCTCATTTCTCGGCAACTGTATACGCTTCTATAATAAGATCCCAACAGATATCCTAAGTTTACCAGAGGCCCGATTCAAAAAATGTGTAAGGCACACGTTGTGCCAAAAGGCCTATTACAGAATAGATGATTATCTAAATGACAAAGAAGTCTGGCACTAAACCAGTTCAGCGCACGATCACCACACTTACCAATGTGTTATTTTTTAAGTTCCTACCTGCATTACAAATGTATTATTTTTTAAGCACGAGATCCTTGGAGTTTCTTTACCATGCTTCTTCTCCAAGAACGATCAGAGCTAGTGAAGCTGGAGAAAAAAAAGTAGCTAGATACTTAGTATTAGATAGTAATAAGTATCTGATTTATATACCTTTTTTTTACTTTAGATAATATTTTGACGTTCAATGTAAATAATTTATTTATGGAATATTGAATAAAAAAAATTGATTCTGATTCTGATTCTGATTCTGATATTTACTTAGTAAAATTCTCAATTAGAAACCGCCTTATTGATATTCGTATTCGTAGTCGTGACGGTGAAGGTTTCCGCAACTCGACTACTCTGATGTGCGTATTTTGCGTAAAATTTTAGCGAAAGCGATAAAAAAATATTACAAAGATAAGGCCATGCTACATAGGCTATCCCAGCTCCTCGAGGAAGTCTAGCAACCATGGGATTTCTCTACAGGCCTCCTGCAGCGTCCCTTGGCCTGGACATTTTACAGGCCGCGCGTCCTGTAAAATGTATGGCGCCCTCGCACCGCGTTTTCTATATTATCAAGTCCCTTACACGCTGGTTAACAGACTTCAGATACTATTTTGAACATATTTAAATGGAGTATTTAAATACTAAGTTTTATTTTTCTTCTTATGCACATTTGCCTACAGATTAATTATTGCACTGCGATGCAAACCCAATCCTAATCTAAACCAACTAGGGCCAACCAACATGGATAGAGGTGTAATTGATGCAACTATGAATTTAGGCAATAATCGTATGGTAATTTCAGTTGGAACAAAATATTGGCCCACTTGGTGTTGGAAGAGGCCTTGCCGGCAAAACTAAGAGACAAGGACCGACAAATACTGAAGGATAAGTTTGCCGTAAGTATCACCCCCGACCTTTTTAGCAGGAACATAAGTCAGCCGATTAGGTGTTTTGGTCATAAACTAGTTTTTTGGGCAGTGCCACTGCTTTGTCGACCAGAACACATATTCGGCTGAATTATTGTTGTTCTGTTGTTTACATTAACTACATAATGAAAAGAATACAATTTTATTGCCGTGAACGAAAAATCGTTCAACTAAAATAGCTAAGTTTAGCTTCTAAAAAACCTTAATAGAACTGATTTTTCCGCCACTCTGTATCGTTGGACATAAGTAAGTAACTATTTATTGCACAATAGAAAAGATCTTACTTTTTAAAAATAACAGTACAAATGGCGGCCTTACCGCTTAAAGCTAAATTTCGTACAGACAACCTTTAGATTTTTATATCGCTTTAACGGTTTGGTTCTTTTGTCGGAATAGCCGACATGTTTCGACTTCGTCCGGAAGTCTTAGTCATGGAGGAGGGATGGACGACGCGTTCGTATTTAGATGTTTATATTTTTCGTTTATTTATTACACATACAAATTAATTACGAATAGGTTTTACATTAAATTATGGTTTCAAGTCAAAATATTTAGAAATAAAAATAAAAAAAACATGTCAATTCATACAATTATAAGGAATTTATAAAGAAATTAAAATGTTATACAAATACAATGTCAGAGAAGTTTACTTACGTTGTGTTTTTTTTCTCGGTCAGTCGTTCAACCGCGAGTTCGAGGAGACGACGCGTGCCCAGCGCGGTTACTCGGTGCCCGACGCGGAGTTGCGCGAGACCTTGAAGCGAGACAACAAGGAGGCCCTGCTGCCTCCCTACACGCGGTTCTACGAGGCGCACGCGCATCTGGCCTTCTCGAAGAACCCGGATAAATACGTCAAACTTACCCCCGTGCAGGTTTGTTAAGGGTTAAGGGCTAAGTAGAGACCTTGAAGCGAGACAACAAGGAGGCCCTGCTGCCTCCCTACACGCGGTTCTACGAGACGCACGCGCATCTGCCCTTCTCCAAGAACCCGGATAAATACGTCAAACTTACCCCCGTGCAGGTTTGTTAAGGGTTAAGGGCTAAGTAGAGACCTTGAAGCGAGACAACAAGGAGGCCCTGCTGCCTCCCTACACGCGGTTCTACGAGACGCACGCGCATCTGCCCTTCTCCAAGAACCCGGATAAATACGTCAAACTTACCCCCGTGCAGGTTCGTTAAGGGTTAAGGGCTAAGTAGAGACCTTGAAGCGAGACAACAAGGAGGCCCTGCTGCCTCCCTACACGCGGTTCTACGAGGCGCACGCGCATCTGGCCTTCTCGAAGAACCCGGATAAATACGTCAAACTTACCCCCGTGCAGGTTTGTTAAGGGTTAAGGGCTATGTAGAGACCTTGAAGCGAGACAACAAGGAGGCCCTGCTGCCTCCCTACACGCGGTTCTACGAGGCGCACGCGCATCTGCCCTTCTCCAAGAACCCGGATAAATATGTCAAACTTACCCCCGTGCAGGTTTGTTAAGGGCTAAGGGCTAAGTAGAGACCTTGAAGCGAGACAACAAGGAGGCCCTGCTGCCTCCCTACACGCGGTTCTACGAGGCGCACCAGCATCTGCCCTTCTCCAAGAACCCGGATAAATACGTCAAACTTACCCCCGTGCAGGTTTGTTAAGGGTGTAGAGCAGTCTTTCCCAACGTGGGCGATAACGGTAACCCCCTTGTGGGCGCTGCAGGCCTAAAGGGGGGCGGTAAGAGACCCAGAAAAAAAAGGGGGCGTTGTGTAGGGCTTTGGGGTCGATTTATAATTTCATCTACCTAGCTAGGAAGACTCTTAGACACCGACTGAGCTCCCGACTCGATAATTTATTCTTAAAGTGGGCAGTAGACAAAAAAAGGTTGGGAACCCCTGTGTAGAGGAACTAGGTACAGCGAAAGAATGTGAAGAAACGTTCATCTATCTATCCAGCTCACGAATGACAGTTGGTTTGTTGGCGATAAGCCACCATCTCAATACTGGCTGATTAGGTTATTTTGCGGTGATCATGCCTACCCGTTTACAATGTGTCAAAAAAGAGAAATCTGGAAGTAATCGTTCCGAATCTGTGGGATCTCCTGAGGCTTAATTTCTCAATTCTGTTCCCATAGAACTAAGCCCATATCTCAATGGAGTGAGTAGAAACATCAAAATGATACATTTTAACGTATATATTTTTTTTGTTTTCAGGTGGCTACGCAACTTGACGGTTACTTCGATGAAGCTGCTTAGAATAGTTGCATTCCACTTATTTATTTTATTTCGTAAGCAAAGCAATTATTATGTAGCTCAAGTATTAATCACAAATTAATCAAGAAGTCTCACTCAATTTATTTTCATAACAAAAGTTTGAGATGAGTGCGAATTCGCGGTTATATAGAGAATTTTATGATATACAGGGTGTTAAAAGACCGCTAACAGAGCGGAAAACCACGTATAGCCCTAGTCATAAAAAAACAATTTCGCCCAAGGAACTATGCCTGGGAAATCAATGGTTTCCAAGATAATGAGGTTCAAAGTCGGACATTACAATTTCTTATTTTGCGAAAATGTCTTCAGTATCTAGTAATGAAAATTTATTTTCAAGAAGCCATAAGATTATGAATATTTCTTGCAGAAAACGAATTTTCATATTCTAAACATCGGCACCTCGAGCAAAAACGCTTGCCCTATATGACATCTTTGCGTTACACATCCATTCCTTGATAAAATATTTAGAAATAGGGCAATAATCTATGGAAAAATTATTTTGTTTTGGAGTCTAGTATGCATGCCTTTCGGGTCCGTCGGTGGTCTTTTAACACCCTGTAGAAGGAAAATTTTATTTTTATGCAATAAAAATATTTTTATGTAATTTTGGATAACATTTTATTTTACATTATATTTTGGATAGTGGTAGGCTGGAACAAACACGTCCATGATGCCCATAAGGAGGCTAGGTTGTATTTTCAAGTATGGATGCATCAGGGTAGACCCTCTAAGGGTGATATCTATGAAAATATGTCTGAATCCCGACGCATTTTTAAGTCGAAATTAAAATGGTGTCAGAATAACGCTGAGCAAATAAAGATGGATATTTTAGCCTCCAATCATGCGGCAAAAAATTTTAAAGACTTTTGGAAAGGTACTAAAAAGTTAAGTCCTAGGTCTAATATCCCTCTCAATGTTGATGGGGTGTCTGATCCAGCTGGAATCGCTAACCTGTTTAGGAAGCATTTCCAGGTGGAGCCGGCCCCCCCTACATCTACGCAACCGTTGTCGCTCGGTACTGAGAACAGTCAGGCGCCGCCGCCATTGTTTAACATCACCGCGAAGGATGTATCAGCAGTCATCAGAAAAATGTCAAGAGGTAAATCTCCAGGACACGACGGACTCAGTATTGAGCACCTACGGTATGCGGGTTGCCATCTGCCGAGAATCATGTCTATGTTTTTTACCCTATGTATACGGCACTCTTACTTGCCGGATGCGTGCATGAGGACGGTGGTTGTACCAATAATCAAGAATAAAACGGGGGACTCATCTGACAGGAGCAACTATAGGCCCATTTCCTTAGCTACCATCATGGCGAAAGTGCTGGACAGCTTGCTTGATCGCTCGTTATCAAATAATTTAACGTTAAACGACGCTCAGTTTGGCTTTCGGGCTGGGTTGTCCACGGAAACAGCGATACTCTGTCTCAAGCACGTTGTTCGGTACTATACAGACGAGAAAACCCCAGTATATGCCTGTTTCTTGGACCTGTCTAAGGCCTTTGACTTGGTGTCCTATGAGTTGCTCTGGTACAAGATGAAGACCGAGACTAGCCTTCCAAATGAGATCATCACCACCCTTGATTATTGGTACAGCAACCAGGTAAATGTTGTGAGATGGACAGGAGTAGTATCTGACGAATATAGACTTAAGTGTGGAGTAAGACAGGGCGGTTTAACATCCCCTCGTCTATTCAACCTGTATGTAAATAGGCTCATGGAGGAACTCAGCGGCGCGGGAGTCGGCTGTTCTATAGAAGGTAAATTTATTAATAACATAAGCTACGCTGATGATATGGTGCTGCTGGCTCCCTCCATGAGTGCGCTGAGAAAATTACTCGGGATATGTGAGGCGTATGCCGGGGCCCATGGGCTCAGGTACAACGCTAAAAAGAGCGAACTTTTAGTTTTTAAACCACGGGGCAGGAACATTGGTACAGTACCACCCATCTTTTTGGATGGAGTGGTTTTTGAAACGGGTTGCTGAGTTTAAGTACCTGGGTCACTGGGTCTCGGAAAACCTTAAAGATGGTAAGGACATTGAGAGGGAGCGCAGGGCGCTGGCTGTCAGAAGCAATATGTTGGCTCGCAGATTTGCGCGTTGCACAGAGGATGTGAAGCTAACGCTGTTTAGGGCATTCTGCCAGTCATTTTATACATGCAGTCTGTGGGTCAACTATTCGCAAGAGACAATCAGCGCCCTGCGAGTCCAGTATAATAACGCGTTCAGGGTGTTGTTGAGGCTGCCCAGACACTGCAGTGCTTCGGGGATGTTTGCGGATGCGCGCGTCGACGACTTTTACGCCATTATGAGAAAAAGATCTCACTCATTACTCAGTCGGATCCGCGGCAGCAACAACAGCATCCTGCGCGTTATAGCTGGTAGGGTCAGCTGCCCAATTATTTGGCAGATGGAAGTAAGGCACATTGAAAAAGACCCTATTTAATTTGATTTGATTTGATTTCATATGATTTTATTACAATTACATTTTTTATGATCTCTACTAATATTAGTATTAAGTATTATTTATGTACTACTAACACTTATGGACTTCGTCTGAAATAAATGTATGAATTGAATTGAATTGAATTTATTCCTCTCAACATCAGTTATTATTAGCGTTGGCGATCTTCTTCTTCCTATTTTTCTTCTTAGGCCACTGAAACAAAACACACTTGCTATTACATTGAAATGACTGCAGATGTAATGAAGCTAAATAAAATACCTGCGTTAGGTTAGGTTATCGTATGAGGAAGTGGCCAACCTGCTTTGAGCGCGTTACATGTTACGTGATGACGTGAAAACCAGTTAGTAGAGCGAGGCATGCAAGTTGGCTGATTGGTAGTCGACGACAAACTAAAGAAGTAAAATAAAACTAAAACACCTACTGGTCAACACTGACTTTTCATTTAAAAAAAAATTGATAATTTTAATTTTATAACCTCAATACATATTTTTTGGATTTAGTAAAGTCTCAAACACATGCTTGCATGCAATTTCAAGTTGTTACAAAATTGTGGAAGTGAATGAAAACATTATTTAAAATATACTTTTCTGCCGCCACCGCGCTTATGTACATTTGTAGAGCAAAAATGAAAATTTGATTTGATCCCCATCACCGGGCACTATTACCATGTTTAGTTTTAACTTTTTGTAACACGTTGTATTATATCTTATAAAAACAGCATAGTGATATTCTGGTTTTCACGTCATTATCATAGCGTACACTTCATCAGGACAATTTTTTATTGGTTTTATTCCTGAAACACGTGTTATTTCCAACAACTTTTGTTCTACGACTTTTTGAAAAGCTCGATACCTTTTATCTATTGAACGTTTCTTGTTCTTTAAAAGTTTGCATTTGTACCATTTCAGCGTTCGATTTCGTGCCCCTCCACTCTACCACATTTCAAGCCTCTCTCCTGTGTTACATCGCGCAATTTTTTTTTTAAAGTAAGTACTTATGGAAAAAAGATTTTGGCGATAGCTGTCAGATTCTAAATAATCTCGCTTACACAAAGTCGTAGATCAAAAGTTGTTGGAAATTACCTAAAGAAGTTGATGTGTTTCTGGAAAAGAGCTATTTAAAAATTGCCATGTATATCGAAGTCCCTTAGTTTCCTCACGATGTTTTCATTTACTCAGAGATCATCATCATCAGCCTATTAAAACACCCACTGCTGAGTAAATGCCTCTCCATGCTCACGCCACCTCTCACGATCCTGTGCCAGACGGAGCCATTGTTTTCCGGCTACTTGAGCTATGTCAGATAGTGTTATGTTGTTCTACTGTAAATTCTCTGGAGTTCAGTATGATCTTCTGTGCTAAACCGAATATTTAACCCATATTTATTTATCCAAGAGTAATATTCTACCAACAATAAAGTACTTACTAGCAGTACACGTCAAATACAATGGATACAAAATCTTGTTACAGTCTTTGCAATTCACGAGTGCGCAAGACCAGTTACTGAAGGACCGCACACGTATGCCTGTAGTTACTCAAGTAAGATCTACGTCTGATGGTTCGTGCGATCGAACTCGCAATAGTATATTTCATTACAAGTGTGGAAAGGCTGTCATTGCAACGAGTTCCGACAAATGGCTACCCGAGCCGAGGCGCAGCCGAAGGCGAGGGTTGACAGTCGGAACAAGTTGCAATGACGGTTCCGCACGTGTACTGAACGACTATTTTTAATACAGTTGCGAAAAAATGAAGCAATTTAATAAAATAATAAAAACACAATAAACTCAACTAACCTAGCATTTTTGACTTTTCCGGTAAAATGTTCTCCGAAGCATTTTGTGCAAATACTGAGTTCCTGTGGCTGTTAATTAAAAAAAACTAGGGTCGAAATTACTCATTTTGTGCAACAAACAACTAAAGCAAAGAAAATTTCTGAAAAATCAAAATGGCGCCAACCGTAGAATATAAGCAGAGTTTTTTTTTTCTTCACCCATTCTGGTAGGCAAAGGCAACTATGCATACAGCCAAGTCTTCAGTAGAAGTTTTTTATTGATATGAAATGAAAATGAAATTTAATGAAATGAAACCTAACCAAACTCATTCAATAAAATCATGAAATCTGATATTGAAACAAATTAGTAGCTTCTTTTTAGAAATATACGTATTTGCATGAATCATAAAAACTTTTTTAGTAAAAACTTCATGGTTGGTTTTTCTTTTTAATAGACATTATTTTGACAGTTGGGAAAGAAAACGCACGAGTGCGGGAAAGGTAAAAAAAAAGCACGCGTGTGTAATAGCCCACATCCCGAACGCTATACGTCCCTGCAATATGCCACTTTTTGAGCAACTGTATTAAAAAGACTGTAACAATATTTTTTCGATTTTTCAAGAAGTCTACGTCGGAATTCGGGGGACATCGATAACTACCACTCTTTGACATACAAACAGGCGAACACCGTGACAGTCTGACCAAAATTAAATTAACGGTCAATGATAGTAGCGTGGCGTAAAATGATAAATTTTCAATTTTGTAGCTAAACTGAGCAATTTTTGTTCCACGTTTTTTGTTCATGACATTAAAATTGTATTTCTGTCATTATTCTAAACAACAACAAAACAATAATTTACAGATGTTTTATCTCACGAAGGCGGGTGAGCCATACTTGTGTGTGTAAATGTACATACACATTGTCTTTGCGTGTGTGTCTTTGAATTTTGAATTTTTGAGTTACGCACACAAGAGCGTGCGTCTATCGCGTTATTTTTGAGTTACGCACACAAGAGCGTGCCTCTATCGCGTTATTTTTGAGTTACGCACACAAGGGCGTGCGTCTATACGCGTTATTTTTGAGTTACGCACACAAGAGCGTGCGTTTATCGCGTTATTTTTGAGTTACGCACACAAGAGCGTGCGTCTTCCGCGTTATTTTTGAGTTACGCACACAAGAGCGTGCGTCTATACGCGTTATTTTTGTGTTACGCACACAAGAGCGTGCGTCTTCCGCGTTATTTTTGAGTTACGCAGACAAGAGCGTGCGTCTATACGCGTTATTTTTGAGTTACGCACACAGGAGCGTGCGTCCATCGCGTTATTTTTGAGTTACGCACACAAGAGCGTGCGTCTATACGCGTTATTTTTGAGTTACGCACCCAAGAGCGTGCGTCCATCGCGTTATTTTTGAGTTACGCACACAAGAGCGTGCGTCTATCGCGTTATTTTTGAGTTACGCACACAAGAGCGTGCGTCTATACGCGTTATTTTTGAGTTACGCACACAAGAGCGTGCGTCTATACGCGTTATTTTTGAGTTACGCACACAAGAGCGTGCGTCTATCGCGTTATTTTTGAGTTACGCACACAAGAGCGTGCGTCTATACGCGTTATTTTTGAGTTACGCACACAAGGGCGTGCGTCTATACGCGTTATTTTTGAGTTACGCACACAAGAGCGTCCGTCTATCGCGTTATTTTTGAGTTACGCACACAAGAGCGTGCGTCTATACGCGTTACAACTACAAGTATGGCTCATCCACCTTCGTGAGATAGAACAACTGTAGCTGATTATGAGATTTGCTCGAACTTCTAGTTTTTTGGGCAGTACCACTGGTTTGTCGATCAGAGAAACAAATCAGCTCAATTATTGTTGTTCTGTTGTTTAGAATAATGAAAATAATAGGTAGGTACTATTTTATTGTCTTGAAACAAAAATATCTCAGTTTAGCAATAAAATTAACAAAAAATTGCCTTTCCCGCCACGCTATTTTCGTTGAATCTTAAACAACAATGAAGTTTGGGCTTTCGAAACGAGAGAAGAAATCGCAGGGTTGCAAAATTTTGAAAAAGATGCCTTTTGAAATGAGTCAAATCTCTCGTGGAGTCAATACATCACTCTGGTTTCCCTTCGTGCGGCAGTACCGAGCCGGGTCCCGGTACCATTGTACCATGTAGGTACCTAGTACCATGTACCAAGTACCGCCCCCAACATTGAAGCCAATAATGGTACCTTTTCGCCGCTCGTCGTCGCGCCCGCTTCGAGCTACCAACAACAAGATTAAATCGACAAATGAGCAATGTTATAGACAGTCAACAGCCTTGTATTGTTGCCAATACAAACTACATACAGACATACTCGTCCCTTTTTAAGGTGGAGTTTCGTGGGCCGCGTCAGTTGCGAATTGCGATTGACCCTGCGACTTTATCGCCGTGGCCGATGCGACAGCCGGCTACGGTTTGTACGGTATTCTAAATTATCACCGGTGATAAGAATTTAGGGAGCGAAAGTCGAAAGTTTTGTCAAATTGCACGTGTACAGTCATTTTGCGTTCTAGCTAGTCAGTCTGAGACTAACCCCGTGATATTTGTCTCTACAGGGCAATTTTAAATAGTTTTTTTCCTCAAACACCCCAATTTCTAAATGTGTTTTTTAACAACTTTGTTCCACGACTTTGGTGAAAGCGTTTTTTTTTTCTAAACTTTGCCGCAAAATTACAGAGAGACTGGAAAATATGGTAGAAAGTGCAGGGGCACTAAAACGCGCCGAACAGGCAGCGCTGAAATAGTAGAAGTGCACACTTTTAAAGAATAAGAAACGTTCAATAAATAAAAAGTATAGAGCTTTTCGAAAAGTCGTAAAACAAAAGTTGATGGAAATCACATTTAGAAGTTGATGTGCTTCAGGAAAAAAGATATTTAAAAATTGACCTGAATCCATAGAGCTGACTCTCACGCAGAAAAAGACAAAACTCACTTCGACGTGTTATACTGTCTTTTATTTTTTTATTATATTTTGTATTACTATCATCTTTGAATCCTGTGTGTTAGTGAGTCGTACAGGACAGTACGTCAGAGTGTACACTTTTGTTGTAAAGTAGCTTGTAACGTAACCGAGCAGAGTGCTAGCATGTAAGGGTCGACGTGCTGACTACATCTTACTTTTTTAGTAGCATATAGCAATGGCTGCGTCACAAATCGCAGGTCGCAAGTTCGCAACTGACGACGCACGCAGTTAACCTCTACCACGCGGTTACACTTTGCTCATTTTCCGCTGTAGTATGCGAGAATGATGAAAGAGCGTGTTTGAGATCATTAAAGATCCTGTAAATAAATCATTATCAATCCTGTAAATAAGGCGATTTATTTAACTGTTGAGACTCACTGTGAAAGGTCTCGCTAGATGGCGCTGATTCTGTTCACAGAGCACGAAACATAGTTTCGCCCGTCAAGTAAATTTTTGTCACAGATACTTGACAGGAGAAAGAATTTTGCTTACTCTGTGAATATAATCAGCGAAAAATATTGAGGGCTTTTGAAAATGAGCCGAGTGTAACAGCGCAGTTAGAGACACAGGGACATACAACTTGCAAATATTGCTGAGTTGCTGACAAATACAAGATTTTGTAATAGATTGCAAAGGAAATGTGGAAAATTATACTTTCAAATAATTGATTGCAGTAAAATTTATAATATTACAGACACACATACAATCCTCGATGCTAAAACATCGGCCAAAGTACACGTATACGTAAGTACTTTCGAAGTGAACTTTTTCTGGTAGCAAACCAACATACAAATATTTTATAACGTAGCGTCTATGTTACAGTAAAAAAAAGTAACAAAGCAATGCTTAGCATAGCGATGTTTAGCATAGCAATGCTTAGCATAGCAATGCTTAACATAGCAATGCTTAGCATTGTTTTGTTACCGAATTTTTTCAACGCTTTGTTAAACATTTTGACGTTCGACTGCCGGTCTTCTTTGTCGCACGATTAGGTGTGTCACGTGTGTGTGACAAAGACGTGTAAATTCTAAAGGTAGGTAGGTAATCGTATGAGGTAGTGGCCACCCCTGGTGGCCACTACCTCATACAATTCCTCATTCACCAATTCTAAAATTTTGAATACTTAAGTATTGTATTTCGCTATAGCAGTCAGAGCGCGATTTTTGTACGGCGTGATATTAAATATTTTTTGTATCGGCGTTGTGACACAACACAATACTGCCGCCCTAACCATAAACGACGCACTTGTATGGAGGCAAGTTGCGAGAAAAACACGCTAAGAGTTTTTTATGTTTAGGATAACCTTAGTAAATTTACGATAATGTGGTTTAGGCTTAACAATATCTCATAAACAAATTTAAATATCAATAAACCGGTTATTGATTCGGATAGATAACGTTGACGGGATTTAGAATATTTATATCGGACTAATTTTCGAAAAAAATATCGAATGCGTTGTTTATGGTTAGTACAGAATAATAGTTCACCGTTCAAAAATCGTACTCGTCGGGAGACTGGGATACTTTAGCGCCAATCACTAGCTCAGCCTACTATAGATGAGTTAAAACCTTCAATAAACAATCTTGACACAAAGTGCGAGAGTAAACTGCGTTTTCACAGTCAAGTGTACTCGCACGAGTCAACTAAAATGACAATGTAAATATTGGACTTCCAATAGAGATTTTTCCAAGTGCCAAATTTGACAGCGATTCGCGATTTATCGCGCATTATTAATAGACTGATTTTGACAGTTCTCCATTGAGGCATAACTACTCAACAAAAGTTAGAGAAGTTAAGGTTAAGGTGTTTCAAAACGCGCCCGGCTGGCTTGAATTATATTGTGACGTCATCATATCCTACCGTTGTAGTTTTGAGGTAGGTTACAAGGGCAACTCGCTGCTTATTGACCTGTAAATCGGTCTTAAGGTGGGATGATAGCAATGTGGCGGGAAATTCAAAATTTTCAGTTTTTTACACTTTGTAGCTAAACTGAGCTATTTTTGTTCAGCGATTTTTCGTGCAAAAAACTTGTTGATGACCAGAACACAGAAATCGGCTGCTCAACAGCCCGAAAAAACAGCTCAGTTTAGCTACAAAATGTAAAAAACTGTGAAAATTTTGAATTTCCCGCCACGTTGTTATCGTCCAACCTTAAGCGCCATCTATGAAGTTTTTTAATTTGTTATTTGAAAACGGATCATTAGACCTACACTCCTCAGCTACAGTGGCGCCAAAGCCTCCCCAGTCGCCCGCAGCTAGTCCACAATCCAAGATGGCGGCGTCGGGACATACCTTGAGAGCCTGCGGCGGAACCTTCTGCCGCTGCGGAGGCTTCTTGGTCTCGCGAGACACGTACCGCGGGAACGGGGTGAAAGCGCACGGAAGCACCTTGCGGAATCTGCAATGGAAATGGCCAGGTTTAACACGGAACAAAGGAGTCAAAAGAAGTCAAAATGGAGTCAAAATTCCATTACAAAATAACTAGTGGTTCGCCCCGAACTATGAACTCGCGACCCCATATCTCAGCAACCCCTCGACCGATTTGGCTCATGTTAGAACTTAAAAATTCTCTTGGGCTCATTAACCTGCCTACCAAATTTCATGACGATCCGACTAAATTTACTCAAGTTATCGTCGAACGAACATTCATACATACATACATACATACATACATACATACATACATACATACATACAAACGCCGGATTGTTCCAGTAGACTCGGAGAACTTCGCTCGCTTCGCTCGCTCGTTCAAAAATATTTAAACCAAAGTTGAAGAAGTAGATATTATGCCCTCGCTTTAAACTTAAGCTTATGTCTTAATGAGATATGTAGTGGAAGCATGTTTACTTCTTATTTTTATTACTTATTTGAGTAAGAACTAGATAAGATAAGATAAAGATAAGATAAAAAGTATTTATTTAAAAACCACACATAAACTAGTGGTTCGCCCCGAACTATGAACTCGCGACCCCATATAAACTTAATAACTAGTAGTTCGCCCCGAACTATGAACTCGCGACCCCATATAAACTTAACAACCCCATATCTCGGCAACCCCTCGACCGATTTGGCTCATGTTCGAACTTAAAAATTCTTTTAATTTCATTTACCCGCCTACCAAATTTCATAACGATCCGACCAAATTTACTCAAGTTATCGTCGAACGAACATTCATACATACAAACATACAAACATACAAACATACATACATACATACATACATACATACATACATACATACATACAAACGCCGGATTGTTCCAGTAGACTCGGAGAACTTCGCTCGCTTCGCTCGCTCGTTCAATAATAATAACCCCCGTGTGGTTCCCAGGAGGTACAGAATTGGACCCACCCCTACAGTCTTTGCTCAACGAATGTTTGGCGACAAACTCATCAAGAGATTTTTCACTCGTTTTTCAAGATTTTCAGATTTTTTTTTCTTGCATTTTTAGTTTGTCGCCAAACATTCGTTGAATGTTTTCTGTAACTTGTTCGCCGCTTTTTCTTATTTCAAGTTTTTGTGCCTTTAAATCATTTTGGATTTTTTGTAGTTTATCTAGTATTTATTCGATTTAATTTTTAAGTTTTGTATAGTACTCTCTTGTAGTTTTGAAGTAAAGCGACCTCTATTGTTGAGCATAAGGACTTTTTGGTTTATAATTTTGTTGGTTTATAATTTTGAACACTTGATGGCTCTGACATTTTTTTTGTCACGCCCTCTGTTAGGAAGTAGAATAACAATATATAAATATATTTTGATAGATGGCGCTTTTTTGTATTTTCTAATCTGGTGTACTTTGGACCTTAGCAATTAGCAAAATTTTTAATTATTTTTGGATTTATTGGATTAAAATAGAGTTACGGATTATTTCGCGACCCGTAAAAGTTTATTTTTATTATTTCCACTGAGTTTTACGTCCGATATCCACAATATTGTTTCCAAACAGAATTTGTATTTATAGTTCACTTTTGTTACTTTTTATCACTGCTTTCACTGTTTACTGATTATATTTACGTTTTTATCACTTTTAAAATCACTTTTTAGCACTTTTTTAATGTTACTGAGAGGCAGCAGTGGCGCCCTCTCTCATCTCATATAAACTTAACAACCCCATATCTCGGCAACCCCTCGACCGATTTGGCTCATGTTCGAACTTAAAAATTCTTTTAATTTCATTTACCGGCCTACCAAATTTCATGACGATCCGACAAAAATTACTCAAGTTATCGTCGAACGAACATTCATACATACAAACATACAAACATACAAACATACAAACATACAAACATACATACATACATACATACATACAAACGCCGGATTGTTCCAGTAGACTCGGAGAACTTCGCTCGCTTCGCTCGCTCGTTCAATTATACAGACAGTTACAGTTTCAGAGATTGCAAAAAATGGTTAGAGTGCAGAACAGTAGGTAATGATTTTTCCGTTGGTCTCCACGCTAGATTTACATCTGTGTTGTGGAGGCCTAGATTGACGAAATTCTAAGTTAGGTTTAGATGGCGGGTCAACGCTGAGATTTAGTACAACCAATAGTGGTTCTTAAAGAAAAATGTTTATATAAAAAATAGAAAAAGAGATAAAGAACTAACAATAAAAGGCATCTAAGAGCTCAAACGTGTAGTGTGATGAGGAGTGAGAGGGTGTGTAAGTGAGGGGTATGAGTAAGTGTGAGTGTGTCTGTGTGAGAGAGTGTGTGTGTGTGTGTGTGTAAGAGAGAAAGAGAGATATTTACTTTATTATGCTTAGGATGTTTTCAGTTTCATCGTAGCTTAAGCTATTGAGATGCTTGAAAACCTTTTGCTTAGCTTCCTTGATCGTGCTATTCCTGAGTTGACAGATTGGAAATAGTTTTTTGAAAAAGTATGGCCCCAAGAAGTTGACAAAGCGTTGCGCGAAACAAGTATTGAGACTGGGGGCCGGGATTGTGACGACACGTTTGATTACTATGTTGTTATAATTAGGTGAGTTTATGAAGTTGATATAGCTGGAAATTACAGTTTGGTAGATAAATAATTGACGGATAGTGAGAACTTTGCTTTCTGAGTATAGCTGAAAAGTGGGGAATCTGAACGGTTTACTGTAGGTGACTTTTAGGATGGATCGTTGAGCCCTTTCTAATACCAGCAGGTGTGTCATTGCAGCTCCGCCCCAACAAGAGATGCAGTATGTGAGTACAGATTGGCAAAGCGCAGTGTAAACCGTATTTAGAATTTTTTTATCATTGATGATGCGCACTTTTTTCATAACGTGGATGAGTTTTCTAGCTCTGGCTGAGAGAGAGGATATATGTAAAGCAAAGTCAAGTTTTTCATCCAGCAGGATACCTAGGTATTTAATGCTAGTAGAGCGGTGTATTTGGTCACAGGAACATATATTAGAGGAAGGATCGGGACAAGTGTGGATTTTTAAAGGGGGGGAATTTTCGGGCGCAGAAGCCTTGGTCTTAAAAAAGGTTAAGTACTTTGTCTTACTTGCATTCAGGGTAAGCAGGTTGTGATTTAACCAGTTAGCTACTGATGACATGCCTGATTCGGTCTGTTTTAGAACAGATTCCCAATTGGCTTCATGAAATATTATGGCCGTGTCATCTGCGTAACAAAAAACCTCAACATTGCTCATATTGCTTACGGCTGAACTGATATCATTAATGTATAAAATAAATAGAATGGGGCCAAGGATGCTACCCTGCGGAACACCAAATGAGAGAGGACGTGGATCGCTAATATTGTCTGTACCTATTTTGACAAGCTGTTGCCTGTTAGACAAATAACTGCGAAACCAGTCTAGACAGGGACCTCTAAAGCCATATCTTTGCAACTTTTCCAGAAGTATAGGAATTGACACCGTATCAAATGCTTTGGCTAAGTCTAGAAAGACCCCGATGCAGGGTCTTCCTTTATCCATTTGGGTGGTTAGGACATTTAGCAACGACGAGACAGCATTTTCCGTGGACTTACCCTGTCGGAATCCAAATTGTTTCGGGGATAGCAGGTTTTTGGTCTCAAGGAAGTGTACCATCCTTTTGTTCACAATTTTTTCTAGCACTTTAGAAAGGTTACTTAAGAGTGAAATTGGTCTATAGTTATTTGGAGTATCCTTGTCCCCACCCTTGTGAATAGGGATCACCGATGCAAGTTTCCAACAGGCCGGAAAGACCCCAGAGGCAAGGCTCAGATTGAATACATGCACAAGAGGGACTGATAGGGAACTACATGCTGACTTTAGCAAGAGGTTAGTTATACCGTCGATTCCTGGTGCACTATTTACCTTGAGGTTACGGATCAGTCCTACAACTTCTTCCTTGTCAGTTGGTTCCATAAAAAATGAGTGGGGAGTTTGGTCTACGCTAATTTTAGCAGTAAGTTCTTGTTGCGATTTGTTTATGTTGCTTAGAATGGGGTTGGCAATTTAAGATTTGGACCTACAGAAGTAAAGAAGGTATTTGAGTCATTAAGAGTTGGGTCTACAGCTAGGAGTTCCGATGATGAGTTTAATTTGGTAGGCATGTCGCATAAAGATTTTATAGTTTTCCATAAATTCTTGGGATTACTTTTATTGCATTCTATTTCATTATTGTAATAAGCAGCCTTTACTTTCTTTAACAATTCATTGCAAAAATTACGATAGCGATTGTATATTAGTTTAGCTACCGGGTCGTTGGGGTGTTTCTTTGACTTTGCGTGAAGTTTGTCTCTGTGTCTTATGCATCTTACAAGGCCAGTAGTGATCCAAGGTTTTAAAATTATTTTGGAGCTTGACGTTTTTACTTGGTGAGTGTGTTTTCTTATAGTATCACTTAATGAGTTAGATAGATTAGACGCAGCTTCATTCGGGTCTTCACTCAAAAGCACTGGTGACCAATCTAGTGTGTTAAGTTCGTTCACAATTGCCTCAAGGTCCATTTTTGAACGAAGTTTTTGTGGTAGAGACATAAAGCCACTATGACGCATGCCTAGCATGATGATACTGTGATCCGTAACATCATTTGAGCATATGATTGATTCAATTTTTTCTCTGTGGCTATTGCGGATGAAGTAATGGTCAAGACAGGAACTTCCCCGAGTAGGCTTGGAGATAGCAGGAATTAAGCTGTATTCGGCTAGTAGGCAGAGAAATTCGTTGCACCGATCACAGGTGTTATTTAATATGTCGACGTTTAAGTCCCCAGCTAGTACAATATTTGAATTTGGACTTAAAGTTGCGAGAACGTTATCGAGTGAAGCAAGGAAGTTGCTTAAGTCTTTGAAACTTGGAGATCTGTAGATGGACAAGAGAGTAATATCATTAGGAAATTGAAACATCAGACCTTCTGCATCTTCTAAGATGGGTTCGGTTACGGTGACGCTCCAGTCCACTCTGGTGAAGACGACGACCCCGCCGGCTTTGTTAATGAACTTGGAAGATTTAAAGA
This sequence comes from Zelleria hepariella, assembly GCA_949319315.1. Taxonomy (NCBI): domain Eukaryota; kingdom Metazoa; phylum Arthropoda; class Insecta; order Lepidoptera; family Yponomeutidae; genus Zelleria; species Zelleria hepariella. Next base: position 1,380,500 of record OX439381.1, read on the forward strand.
AATTGTATCTCGGTAGACTGTACATAGCATTGTTATCTTTACCCAACCAGCATTCTGTTAGTATTATCGCGTCAAATTCTATGTCAATACGATGAAGAGCAACGGTCAATGCATCAAAGTTATGGTTAATGCTTCTAATATTAAACGTAAGTATTTTGAAATGTTGCGAATTTGAAAACAATGTAACATTTTTGCAGGATTCAAGTGATTCTATCGAGTTGCATTGGACAGACCAACAGTTATCAATTTCTGTTGCAACGTCTAGATTAGCCATAGTCCTGGTAATAAAGATCTGTTATTAAGGTTTGTTGTGAATCCTGTAAAATGCCATTTAAAGCAACGAGTAAAGCGATTAAATCTGGAAGCGAAATAGAATGTACATTTAAGCATAGTGTTTCTTTGTCAATGTGAATGTGAATGTAGTGTAGAGGGAGTACGTGTGAGTGTGTGTGTGTTTGAGTTAGAGTAATAAATGAGTAGTATTGCCATTGTGTGTGACGTGTGTTTTGTGTGAAAGTGAGTGAGGTATTGAGCTCTGGGTAACTAGTGGTTCGCCCCGAACTATGAACTCGCGACCCCATGTAAACTTAACAACCCCATATCTCAGCAACCCCTCGACCGATTTGGCTCATGTTCGAACTTAAAAATTCTCTTGGCCTCATTTACCTGCCTACCAAATTTCATGACGATCCGACTAAATTTACTCAAGTTATCGTCGAACGAACATTCATACATACATACATACATACATACATACATACATACATACATACATACATACATACATACAAACGCCGGATTGTTCCAGTAGACTCGGAGAACTTCGCTCGCGTCGCTCGCTCGTTCAATTATGAATAATAAGTAATAACGAATAATTACTATAAAAGAATGAGATCACAGTGACTAAGTAGATCTGAATAAAAGGTGCTGTGAACATGTTAAGACATATTACTGCTGGCCACGTCAATCCCAGTACGTATTGGCGGACCGACATTACGGAGAAGTTCTTCTTCGTTGCGGATGTTAATTGCTGATTTCCCATCATCTTTTCGAACATGAATGGATCCATTTCTCGTCCAGCAATATTTAAAGCCATAGTGTTTCGATCGGTTTCTTGCCTCCCGAAATAACAGGCGAGTGTCCTTAGTAAGTCTTTCGTTGTAATATACTTTTGTCGGCGGTCCCTCAGTGATGTCATTGGACGAGATGTTTTTACGGGTTCTAGCAGCCTTCAGTAGTTCGTCTCTCTTGTTACGGCGCAGCAGTCTGACTACAATTGGTCTGGGAAAGTTGCCTGCAGACTCAAGTGGCTTTTTTCCTTTCGGGTGACGTGGTCCAGCACGAGTAATCCAGTCGATTTCCATCTCATCGAGCTTTACTCCGACTTTGCACGCTGCCACCATGACGATGTGCTGTAGATTTTCATTATTAGACTCTGTCAGGCCGACAATTTCAATCTCGTTAGAAAGGGCCAGCTGGTTTTGAAGAAGTGCCTGGTCTTCTAGTTGTTTGATGGTAGCCTTCAAAGAGAGGATCTCGCTGTCACGCTCTAGCAGCTTCTTTTCCAAACTATCGAACCTTACGTTATTCTGCTCTGTCATAGCAATGAGCTGGGCCTGGATAGCGTTGTACTGCGCTGCCATGGAGGTGAGCTGCGCCTGGATATCTTCCTGAGAGCAGCACATGTCATTCCGTAGTAGTTGGATCTCAGCAATAATGCCGGAGTTTGATTCAACCTCGGGCGGAAGTTGGCCCGTCTTATTGCGGGAGGAGCCTCTCACAGTGACCTTTTCGTTGGTGGGCGAACGGGCTGTCCGCGGCATCTTGATATTATTTTCACGGTGAAATAGAAAACAAAACAAAAATAAAAAACAGACTGTCGAATTGCTGTTGAGGGTGGGGTTCGAACTCGGACCCCTCGCGCTGCCGAGCGTAGACAGTTACCCAGCATAGGCTAGAGTGGCGTTTAGAATGTGTGCGAAATAGTAGGACACTTTCAGCGTGCAAAACACAATACGGAGTTTTTGTGCCTAAATTTTGAGGTTAGTTTATGTTTCACGAATAACTTTGGACGCTTTGGACTGTTCTAGATGATAATCCGAGTCCTTTGTTGGTTGAACTTATGTGTACACTTATTCGCAGAGAACTATTATTGTTTATTGTTTGGGTTAAAAGTAAACAAAGTTACTAGCCGGTTTTTTTATTTCACTACACAGAACTGCTTTAGGAAGTTGTATTGTCCACTTCAATTGTCCAGTTTGGTTTTACTAAAGGACGCTCAACGACGGATGCGGGAGTGATGTTAGTTAGGCACATTTATAGCGCATGGGGGGATAGGAAAGATGCTATAGGCGTATTTTGTGACCTTTCAAAGGCATTTGACTGTGTAGACCATGAAACACTTCTCATAAAATTAAAATACTACGGGGTAAAGGGGAAAGGCTTAAAACTAATGAGATCATACTTGGAAGGGAGGGTTCAAAAAGCTGACATAAATCGTACACAGTCTGCGGGTTCCCAGGTGAAGATAGGAGTTCCGCAAGGATCCATCTTAGGACCGTTTCTATTCCTTGTTTACATTAATGATTTGCCACATATGGTGAAAAACATGTCTGAGATAGTATTATTTGCTGATGACACGTCACTTATTTTTAAAATAAGGAGACAAGAAGATGACCTAAGTGATGCAAATACTGCTCTCTCGCGTGTATTAGATTGGTTCACAGCCAATAATTTACTGTTAAATTCTAAAAAAACAAAATGTATAAAGTTTACCCTACCGAATGTGATACAGGTAGAAAACAATATTATACTAGGAAAAGATAAATTAGAGCTAGTAGAAGAAACTGTATTTCTAGGCATCACTATTGATGCAAAGCTTCAATGGGGCCCGCATATTGTAAAATTATCTCATAGGCTCAGTTCTGCAGCTTATGCTGTAAAAAGAATCAGGGAATTGACTGACATCGCAACTGCTAGGCTTGTCTACTTTAGTTACTTCCATAGTATTATGTCATATGGCTTACTACTATGGGGTCGGGCAGCAGATATTGAGAGCATCTTCATCTTGCAGAAGAGAGCCATCCGATTTATCTATAGACTAGGTAGTAGAGTGTCGTTAAGAGAACTTTTCAAAGAAATTGACATCTTGACAGTTGCAAGTCAATATATCTACGCCAACATTGTTTATGCTAAAAAACATATTGCAGAATTCGATACATTAGGTAGCCATCATAATATAAATACTAGGAATAAGCACAAGCCTACAATTCCAACTCTTAGGCTTAAGAAGGCTAGGAGCTCATTTCTCGGCAACTGTATACGCTTCTATAATAAGATCCCAACAGATATCCTAAGTTTACCAGAGGCCCGATTCAAAAAATGTGTAAGGCACACGTTGTGCCAAAAGGCCTATTACAGAATAGATGATTATCTAAATGACAAAGAAGTCTGGCACTAAACCAGTTCAGCGCACGATCACCACACTTACCAATGTGTTATTTTTTAAGTTCCTACCTGCATTACAAATGTATTATTTTTTAAGCACGAGATCCTTGGAGTTTCTTTACCATGCTTCTTCTCCAAGAACGATCAGAGCTAGTGAAGCTGGAGAAAAAAAAGTAGCTAGATACTTAGTATTAGATAGTAATAAGTATCTGATTTATATACCTTTTTTTACTTTAGATAATATTTTGACGTTCAATGTAAATAATTTAATTATGGAATATTGAATAAAAAAATATTGATTCTGATTCTTTGATACTGTATAATGTCTGTATGATGTTCACTCCACTGAGGAAATACAAAAGTGGCACTTTATCACGGAAAACTAATTAAAATGAATTTATTTACACGGAGCGTTGACCGGGCGACCTGAACCGAGCGCGTTATTCAGCAGATTCCAAAGAAGAACTATGTTTAGATTAAGTACCACGGCATGTTTCTGTTTTATCTTCAAATAAACAAAATAAACAAAAGTAAGTAGGCACGCGAATTCGACGTCCTTAGTGGAGATGGGCTGGGAAAACACTCGAAAATAGCCCATATTGAAATGAACAATCTTTTTTTGACATAAAAAACTGGGAATATTTGCGGTGGAAAGTCTACAGGGTGTACTCTAAGTCGATAGCGGAATTTTATGTAGGCTATCTGCTGATCAATACAAACTAGTTGTGGTAGGTGGCTAAAAAAATGAAGCGAAAAAAATATCAGCTATTCCATACAAAAGGTCGCCTCAGTACTGCACCAAATGTATGAAACAGATGATATTTTTTCCGCTCCATTTTTTTCGCCACCTAGTACAAGTTGTTTGTACAGATCAGTAGACAGCCTACTTAAAGTTCCGCTATCGAATTAGAGTGCACCCTGTAGAGAACACAGCGGCTGGTCTGGCAGAAAGATCCAACGATAGCAGCGTGGCGAAACGGAGCATTACATTTTTCCAGTTTTTTAAATATTTTGAAGTAATCTGAGCTATTTTTGTTTAGCGATATTTGAAACGCATGTGTAGGAGTACGCTTCCTTCACACACTTGGCCTTATCATCAGCTTCTGCTAGCTTCTTTGAACACATAGGTCCAAAGAAGCTAGCAGAGAGAGCGGCGTGTTCAAGTCTCTTCTTTCTTAAGGCTCGGTATAAGGCTAACTAGCGCCATCAATGTTAAAAAAAAACATATCTTCCTTTAGAAGAAGTTTCTGAAAAAATCCTAAGATGAGCCTATGCGCCATGCTTTTTTAGATTTTTAAGTGTAGATACCCTCTACGAAATTTACTTTTAAGTTACAAAATTATCGAAAATTTTTTAGCTTAAGACTAGAAATTGAGTTGGGTACCTACACTTAAAAATCTAGAAAAGCATGGTGCATGAGCTCATCTTAGGATTTTGTCAGAAACTTCTTCTAAAGGAAGATATGATTTTTTCAACATTGGTGGCGCTAGTTAGCCTTATACCGAGCCTTAAGAGTAACTTACTTATGTACAGGCAGCGGTATCGGTCCAATGGTGGGTGGTTTCCTCACACACTTAGGGTGGTATTCTACAGGGTGCACTCTAAGTCAATAGCGGAACTTTAAGTAGGCTGTCTACTGATCAGTACAAACAACTTTTACCAGGTGGCGAAAAAAATGGAGCGAAAAAAATATCAGCTGTTCCATACAAAAGGTCGACTCAGTACAGCGCCAAATGTATGAAGCAGCTGATATTTTTTACGCTCCATTTTTTTCGCCATCTAGTAAAAGTTGTTTGTATTGATCAGTAGACAGCCTACTTAAAGTTTCGCTATTGACTTAGAGTGCACCCTGTAGAACGCTACTTAAACTCAGTTCAAACTAGAACGCTACTTAAAGTGTGTTTAAACTCAGTTCAAACTAGAATGCGACTTAAACTCTTTTTAAACTCAGTTTAAGTAGAGTTTAGTAGTGTCGACTGTCGATAAAACAGTGCATGTTTTGATTTGAATATCCCTCCCTTCATATCAAAACATGCACTGTTTTATCGACAGTCTGAACTCAGTTTAAGTATCGTTCTACAGGGTGCACTCTAAGTCAATAGCGGAACTTTAAGTAGGCTGTCTACTGATCAATACAAACAACTTGTACTAGGTGGCGAAAAAAATGGAGCTAAAAAAATATCAGCTGTTCCATACAAAAGGTCGACTCAGCACTGCGCCAAATGTATGAAACAGCAGATATTTTTTTAGCTCCATTTTTTTCGCCACCTAGTAGAAGTTGTTTGTATTGATCAGTAGACAGCCTACTTAAAGTTCGCTATCGACTTAGAGTGCACCCTGTAGAATACCACCCTTAGCCTCGTCGGCCTCAGCTAGTTGTGTGGAGTCGCAGCGCAGAGTGAGAGACCCGCCCGGACGCGCCACCTTCAGTAACTCACTTGTGTACGGGCAGCAGTATCGGTCCAATGGTGGGTGGTTTCCTCACACACTTGGCCTCGTCGGCCTCAGCCAGTTGTGTGGAGTCGCAGCGCAGAGTGAGAGACCCGCCCGGACGCGCCACCTTCAGTAACTCACTTGTGTACGGGCAGCAGTATCGGTCCAATGGTGGGTGGTTTCCTCACACACTTGGCCTCGTCGGCCTCAGCCAGTTGTGTGGAGTCGCAGCGCAGAGTGAGAGACCCGCCCGGACGCGCCACCTTCAGTAACTCACTTGTGTACGGGCAGCAGTATCGGTCCAATGGTGGGTGGTTTCCTCACACACTTGGCCTCGTCGGCCTCAGCCAGTTGTGTGGAGTCGCAGCGCAGAGTGAGAGACCCGCCCGGACGCGCCACCTTCAGTAACTCACTTGTGTACGGGCAGCAGTATCGGTCCAATGGTGGGTGGTTTCCTCACACACTTGGCCTCGTCGGCCTCAGCCAGTTGTGTGGAGTCGCAGCGCAGAGTGAGAGACCCGCCCGGACGCGCCACCTTCAGTAACTCACTTGTGTACGGGCAGCAGTATCGGTCCAATGGTGGGTGGTTTCCTCACACACTTGGCCTCGTCGGCCTCAGCCAGTTGTGTGGAGTCGCAGCGCAGAGTGAGAGACCCGCCCGGTCGCGCCACGTAGAGCAACGCGTTATCGCCGTGCTCCGGCTGTAGGAAAGTTCAGACACTTTAGAAATTAAATGTAACTACAGGGTGCAATCTAATTCGATAGCGGAACTTTAAGTACGCTATCTACAGGGGGCTTAATGGGCTCCCAATTGACAGCTTCAACTACGATTTATTATTGCTGTCGGTTCTTTTAATGTTTTTTTTTAGTACAGCAAAGAATATTCTGATTCTAATTCTAGAGGAATATTCTGGTTGTAGGAGAAAAACGAGGAAACCCCGGTTTTGTGCTTCTGCTGGGACGCCATCGACTCGCCATTGCATTACAGGCTAAGGCCCCTGATTACTATAAACAACTTGTACTAGGTGGCAAAAAAAGTTCACACATTTTAGAAACTAAATGTAACTACAGACAGTGTGCAATCTAATTCGTTTATCTACTGATTACTACAAACAACTTGTACTAGGTGACAAAAAAAGTTCACACATTTTAGAAACTAAATGTAACTACAGACAGGGTGCAATCTAATTCGTTAGCGGAACTTCAAGTAGGCTGTCTACTGATTACTACAAACAACGTAACTAGGTGGCAAAAAAATGGAGCCAAAAATACCAGCTGTTCCATACATAAGGTAGGCTCAGTACTGCACCAAATGTATGGAACAGCTGATAATTATATCAATGTTTCCGCTCCATTTTTTTGCTCTTTTTGCTGACCGTGAGAGGTGGCGCGAGGGGACAAAGGCCTATACCCAACAGTGGGCAGAGGAGGGCTGATGACGATGAAGAATACCATTTTCTTACAGTAAGAAACCATCCTTACCTCGTGCTTCAGCAAGTAACTTCCAGGCAACAGCCCCTGCAGTTGGCTCAGCAGCGTGTGTATTTTGTTGGACGTGCTCGGCACAAAGTCGTTCAGTTTCTGTTCCATCGATTGGAACGTTTCTTCTTTGTAGGTGACCAGGTCACCCGAGGTGCCTTCCACTCGTACTGTGGAGAATTGGGGTTTGTATGGCTTGTATGACAACCGTCAATCCATTCTTAGTAATGGCCTGAGATAAAATCGCTTTTAGTAACTTAATAAAATTAGGGAATACAAATCGAAATGATCGCTACTAAGTAGTAACTAGTGGTTCGTTCCGAACTACGAACTCGCGACCCCATATCTCAGCAACCCCTCGACCGATTTGGCTCATGTTCAAACTTCTCTTTGCCTCATTAACCCACCTACCAAATTTCATGACGATCTGACAAAATTTACTCAAGTTATCGTCGAACGAACATTCATACATACAAACATACATACATACAAACGCCGGATGTTTCACGTAGACTCTGAGAACTTTGCTCGCTTCGCTCGCTAGTTCAAATAAGAAAACGTTTATTCAGATAAAAAAAAAAACGTATACTACTTACTGTTCATAACGGAGGCGTTCTTTCTCAAATACAGCGAGAGCGCCAGATTTTTTGTCGTCTCTATCGGTTGCTCGCTCGCGCCCAAATCCAGTTGGTACTCTGGGATCGGCTCCAAGATCAACTCGCCGGATTTGCCCTAGAAATAGTCGAGAAAAATAATTTTTAACCCCCGGCATAAACCCCTAAGGCCCGTAAGATCAATCATAGTTTAAACTCAATCCATAGATTAAACCTCACATTTTGTATGAAAGTTAATTGACAGATAGGGTTTAAACTAGCCTTTTTGGTTTAAACTGTGATTGATCTTACCGGCCTAAGTGTGTCGCTCTGTCTGTATGTGTCTGTCTGTCTGTCTGCCTTTTTTAAAATCTGAAAACAGGTTTTCTAGCGAGTGTTCTTAGTTATGTTTTATCTGAAAATGTTTGGATCACCTCAATAAAGCATTCTTCTTTGATCACTTTACTCCTACGGAGTGTGGGACTGACTCGTATACACGACAGCACGTAAGAGTGTACACTTTTGATGTAAAGTCGCCCGCTACGTAACCGACTAGAGTGCTAGCGTGTAAGGGTCGACGTGCTGTCGTATGTACATGTCATTAGTGTAACTCACCCTAAGCTTGTGTGAGCAGTGCACAATGAGGTCGAAATGTTCATGCCGCGTTTTACTTCGCACCTGCCACTTCCTGTACGACCGAGGTGGCGGGTGCTCATGCCAAGTTCCTGGAACAAAATACTTGCAATTATTCGCCATGGTTTGTCACAAAAGAAGCTCTCCATAAAGACCTGGGGCTTAATAAAATCCCTTTCAATGGTATCAGGATCTTATTGCGACTTTAGAATGAAATTGTCTAAGTTTTAAATCACAATCGCCAACAGAATAATTTTAATTTATTTTAATTTTTAAGTTTAATTTTAATAATTTAATTAATTAATCGCCAACAGAACGAATGAGTCAAAACGCCATACAAATTGAATGATATTGATTGAACGATTTTGCTATTTTCTTCACTCTATATCCTTCAAAATCGAGTCGCAATCCCTATCTCTATCGCTTTCAATGACAGTTTGTGTCAAATAAATGCAGTGTGAAGTTCGTCAGCACCCTTCAAACGTCAAATTGAAAGCGATCGCGATAGATTCAAAAGTTAGACAATTAAGCCCCTGAAAATTCAAACGGTCAAGGAAGAAATAACGGCCCAAATGAGGTCTTACAAGAAAATAATAATGGATCACCCAAATCAACTAGCCCAACATCTGATGGATGCTAACCCTCAGCCATGGAGGCTAAAGCGAAAAATCCACAAAACACAAGACACAAGACCAAGTTCCACAAGACTTGATGAGATACTGACAAACAAGGAAAAGACTAACTTTGAGATGTGACACTGGTCGCATTTCGTCTCAAGACAACATACATTTATAGCCACAAATACAGCTGAATCTCCCAAAATGGAGAAGGATTGCAGTGGCAAAAGGAGATAAAAAAACATATCGATGGGCGATAGATCAAAATAAAATAAAGAAATCTACCGTCTGCATTACCTTCGCAAGTACACGAGAGTTTTTCTGAAGAAGTAGGTTTCTGTTTGGTATTTTCACTATTCTGCTTTTCTGCATTTCCATCCTCTGAATGTTCTTGAGTCTCTGGTGCAAGTTCTTTGTCTCCTTCAAATTCATTCTCGTCCCATTCTGTGACGCTTTCTTGTGATTCTTGTGTGTCCATATCTGAAAAAGGATTATTATTATTATACTTTATTGCACACGAAACACATTACAGGACACATTAGATAAGAAAAGACATGTACAAAGGCGAGCTTATCTCTGTAAGAGATTTCTTCCAGTAAACTTTGAGGGATAGGAATTGAGATTGATAAAACAGGTAAACATACGTGCACAAAATTAAATATTACTGCATAAACTATAAAATAACCTAATTATGCCTACTAATTATAATAAACTACTTAGACTAAATACCTATTACCAATACAAGCTATACATACATACATATAAATGAAAATGGAGGAGTTAAGTTAGTGACAGATAGTGCTCTTTCAACCGCATCTTAAAAGCGTTTTTAAAGTGAGACTAGTGCAAATACTCTGTGGCAGTGCATTCCACAGCCTGACCGACTGAATCGTAAAGGAATCGCCATAGGCTTCAGTGTTACGGACTGGGGTACTAAGTAGGTGAGAGTTTAATGAACGTACTGGTCGATTTCCAGAATGTAGATTCCAGAAGGATTTATATTAAAGTCAATTCAATTTGATCAACTACGAGGATCATATCTATCACTTCTCTCGCTTCGCTCGCTCGTGCACTAGAAATCTTACCGAAGTCAATAACCAAGTTTTCGTCTTCATCCTCTTCGTCATTTGTCTCCATAAACATTTCTGAATTGCTTTCATCAGAGGTCTCTCTGTTAGCTTTCTTTCGACTTAGCAGAACTCTTGCCTTCTCTTGAGGGCTGCAACAAAATTACACTTATTAAAATACTGAATTTACCTACACAGATTCTGAATCGTCCTTTTTTTCCAGGCTTAGTCAGCTTAAGCTAGATAAAAAACGAAGGCCTTTGCATCTTCGTAATGAGATGATTTATACAGCGTCCAGTGGTACCTTCACTCACACTAGATGGGTGAAGAGACCACTCGGCGTTGCAGTGCCTGGGACATTGTTTTAGGTGGAGTAGGCTTGCCGAGCCCAGCACCATTATGTAGATTTCTTAGCAATGATTATCTCCTTCTGCCGACGCGCCTCTTTCGCTTTTAGAAGAATCGTAGGTAGTATCGAAAGAACTTCGAAAATTTGCCTTTTATAATAGCACCAAGGTTTCAGTAACTTCGTTATCTGGCACTTACGGAATCATTATGTATTCTAATAGATGCCTGAACGCCCGGTAGGTTCGCTGCTGCGACGATTGCCTGTGAAGTGAAAACTCGCTGCCCAGAACTACTATGTTTTGACTGGCTCCGTCTGAAACAAACGTAATATTTTTATCTAATGGTTAAAACTCTCTTTACACTTCTTTTGACGTGCATTAGTTTCTACGTGGTACTTTTGAGACAACAGATCCGATCTCCCCATGTATTCTTCAAAACACCCCGCGTAAATAATTCAGTTTTTAAATGTAAAAAAAAGGTTGTTCAATTCAATAAGGGCTTCCAGTGTTTCGACGGTCGGTGAGTGGATTACTTAGGGTGGTATTCTAGAGCGCTACTTAAACTCAGTTTAAACAGAGTTCAGACTGTCGATAAAACAGTAATTGTTTTGATATGAAGGGAGGGATATTCAAATCAAAACATGCACTGTTTTATCGACAGTCGACACTACTAAACTCTACTTATACGGAGTTTAAACAGAGTTCAAGGAGCGTTCTAGTTTGAACTGAGTTTAAGTAGCGTTCTGGAATACCACCCTTAGAGGCACAGATCAGGTTCTTTGCTTTATTTCACTACGTAAATCAAGTTGGCTCAAAAAGAGCGGTGGCTACCTGCACCGATGATGACACACACTGACACAGGCAGCAAGTAGGGCCGGTGGGTAGCGATGACACACTGTAGGGCTGACTCGCTGGCTATGTACCGAGCGTCGTTGTTGGACGCGTACTGGGCTAGTTCACGGTGTATCTCTGTTAGCGGCTGGGTTGTGACGGAGGATTCGCCTGTTGACAAGAAATGTTTTAAAAAAATGTGCTACAGTGCACTGAGTGAAGATAATAGCAAAATCGTTGAGTGAACGATTTTGCTATTTTCTTCACTCAATATCCTATCCCTATCCGTTACCGTCGCAATCCCTATCCTTATCTCAAAAATTACAGTTTGTGTCAAATAAATGCAGTGTGAAGTTCGTCAGCACCCTTCAAACGTCAAATTGAAAGGGATCGCGATAGATTCAAAAGTTGGACCATTAAGGCCCGGTTTCTGAGTTGAGAATTTTACTAAGCACATACTTTACGTATCGCTCTGTCACGCTCTTTTGTGAGAAATCTGCAGAGACAGGACGATACTTACCCATTTGCTTAGCAAAATTCTCAACTCAGAAACTGGGCCTAAGTTGAACTGAACACTCACCTGGCAAGACGAATCTGCAGGGGTGTTTGTCGCAGGGTTTGGGTGGGCAACACGTTTTGAGCACGGTGACCTTCCTCGTAAACATATCCGAGAATTGCACGCTAGGGAGACTATCTGGCTTCACCTGGAATCAATAAGAAAAGTGAAATGTAGCCTGTACATACCCCACTAGCTGGGCAAAGCCCTTCTCTCAGAGAGAGAGTTCGAGCTTAATCACCACGCGTGCTCAATACGGATTAGCGATTTTCGCGTTAAAGGTAGAATGTTTCATACGCTCAGGTTTACTCACGACGTTTGAACGTCCTTATTTGGACCACACTGTATACTTATCTATATTTTTCTTGATAAAACCCAAACAGTTTTTTCTTATCTTATTAGTATGGGGCCATAGTATAGTATGGGGGGGGTATAAAGCATGAATACTCACAGAAATCAAGTCTTTTTGGTGCACAAACTCGAACGTGTCATTCTCAGTGACCAGTGGAAGCTGAGCCGCCATCTCATAGCTCTTTGGTAGTGACTGGATCTCTTTCTCCTTCATATAAAACTCTGCCTCGTAGACTATTTCTATCAGTGGCTTAGGCTTCAGTGCTCTGAGGCAGTGGGTGCTGACCCATAGCGCTTTGGCCCATTCTACATACTCCTTTTGCTCCTTGACGTATATGTGTTTTATGTCCTGCGGATGTAAATATTTCGAATTAATTCATGGTACACACGACATCACGTCAGAGATAATTTTTTTATCCCCATTTTCTACTGCAATCTGTTTCCATTTTGAAAGAAAGAAAGAAAGAAAAAACATTTATTAACGACACATTACTCAAAACATAACATTCAAAACAACAAAAAAACCAAAACATAAAAATCAAAACGACTAAAACTAGACAAGACATACATTCATATTATAATTATAATTTGTTTTTAGTATTGAGCCCCTAAAATGATCCCGAGCTCAGTAGTGGCAAACCTGATTTTCAGTCGGGACCATACTTTTGGGACATTCAGCTGTATTTGTGACAATAAATTTATGTTGTCTTGAGATGAGATGCAACCAGTGTCACATCTCAAAGTTCCAACATGCGATTCTAAAAGCTCTTGCTTCTAGTGAAAGTCAATCTGCTGCACAAACAGCTACCCTGTTGCCTGTAAATGGGAGGCCTGGAGACCTAAAATACAGATCTTTTGATCTAGTTTAGGCTCCAGTCTTTCCACAAATTTTTGTTTCTTCTGTGTGCTTGTCCAATGTCCATGTTACCTAGGGGTAACAAATTTGAAGAAAGTGGTGAGAAAAAATAAATGTATCTAGGTAAATTCACCTCAAACAGGCTGTAATCCAGCTTGGTAGCTCGCGGCATGAACTCTGCCTCCAAAACGTTGGGGTTCTGAGCGCAGATCACTTTGAGGCACTGGTAGTGTTGGTTGGCCGAGAGAGCCGATAACTTTGGGTACTGCACACTACGTAAGCCCGGGACGAACACCCGGGGTGTAAACTGTTGCTGGAAAGGGTAATTAATATTTTTACAATTTATTATTTGGTCACAACATATCACTTACATTGAAATGTCTACCTGGGATAGACTGTATTTTTTCGTATGACCCACTAGACCACCACCGCTAATACATAATAGGGTGAGGCTCCATTGGTGCGCTGCGTTGCGTCGATGCTGCGTCGTCTTCCATATTATTTTTTATTATATGCCCGGCATTTTTATTATATGAAGTTAAGCAACAATGGCCGCGGTCAGTCCATGGATGGGTGACCGCTAGTGGCAATAATATCTGAGCGCTTCCGTGCTTCGGAAGGCACGTTAAACCGTTGGTCCCGGTTGTTGTTAATTAATAACAATCGTTAAGCCATGTCAGAGACCCTTTGGGTGGCCTAAAAACTCTGACACCAGGGGTGGCCACTACCTCATACCATTACCTACCCTACCATTATATGCCCCATTACACCGTTGCGTCGTCGCGCGCGACGTTACAGACGAAGCAGGGGGAGGGTGATGCGCTGCGTTGTCGGTGCGACGACGGACAATTTTGTATCTTTTCATTGCGAAGGCTGAACTGAGACGCAGATGCGACGGCGTGTATACCCTCTTGCGTCGCGACGTCGTGCGTCGTCGTAACGCAGATGTGGCATACAATGCGTCGATCCGATCGATGCGACGACGCGACGCATAGCACCAATAGGGCCTCGCCCATAGACATAATAAAGGGCTTTGGAACAGGCCTTGGTTATCGTAAATAGACACTTACGTTTTTCTTCACTTTGAACACTTCATCCCAGTTGATTTTGTTCCGCGGCTGGTCATCCTCAGAGTCACTGGAGATGAGAGGGTCGTAGAACTTGTTCCGCAGTATCTTCTCTATGCACGATTTGTCTAAGTCTTCGGCCTCGACAAAGTGTTCGGAATCTTTGCCCGACATAAATGTCCTGAAAGAGAAAGTGACTTGACTTATTTTCTTGAGCAGAAAACATTTTTTTTTAATAGATAAAAAAATCACTTGGTACAGGACTTTAATGGATTTTAATGTTCCCTAGCACAGGTTAGTGCTTTAGAAAATACAAAAAGTGGTTGAATACATTTGTCATTTCATAATGGCAGTACGATTGTGAGGACACGATTGTTCTATAAGTAAAACCAAATTTTTACAAAGTTTACAAAGTATACACAGACTTTCCCGTAGATTGAATAATATGCATCAGATTATCTGGTGTGTACTTTTGTTCAAAGTTATAAGACTCTAGATATGTAGATCTTGACCCACCAACCGATTATGCTTGGACCAAAGAAACTGAGGAAATGCAAAGACCAGTTTTGAACTTATAGGTTAGGAATTGTTTTTTGTCATGGAACTTTGAGGAAGAAGTGATAGACACTAAAACCACGCATATTTCTTGCATAAATATTTAAAGTTATGTACAAAACGTTAAATACACTCAAATATAATACATTGCTTGGTTTGATAGGGACTTACCAGTCGTACTGATGTATGTGCTCCATTCCTGGTTAGATTAGAGGCTGGAGGCACTGTATTGTTTTGTTGTATCACCTTCCTAAGATACTGTAAAATAGAACTTTTAGTAAGTTGTTCCCTATTCCATGCTCTTTCTTTTCTTCTTGCATTCCTTCCTTCCTTCCTCGCTTGTTTTTTTTTTTCTTTTTGTTTATTTGACAGTTGTTTGTTTGACATTTGTGTCTGCGTTTGGTTTCTATACCGTTCAAAAATTATATATATTTTTAAAAATATTATAAAGCTTATGCTATGGGTGATGTCTGTCCCTCTATATAAAGTAAAAAAATAGCAATAAATTATTGTATTTTTTTTAATAGATGATGTACTTTTGCATTCATTTCATATCTGTGTGTAGTAGAAACTAAGTAGAAACAAAACGTTAACAATTACGCTTGGAAGTTCAAGATTTTTCCACCAGATGCCAGTGGCGTACATCCGATTTTCCGAGACCTTCCGGTCAAAAACCTGTTTGATAGAATGCTGTTCTGATGCTGTTACCTATTTGTTTGCTACAACATCCCATTTATTCGTAGACAACAACTTTACAGCAAAATCATTCACTGCAGATTTTATACAGAGTGGCAGTAGCCAGTAGTGGAATGCCTAGTTTACATTATTCCAGCGCTGGAATGCTGGAATGCTACTGGAAGAATGTAAACTACTGGAATGCACTGGAATGAGTTGAATTAGTCTGGATTATGGAATAAGGTAAGCCGGGCATCAGTGTATAACAATGGGGACGTCCAAATTTAGAAAAGCATGTTGTCGTCTATTTTGAAACGAAAAATGCATGAAATTGCAGTTTTACATCTTTACATCAGAAAATCTCGCATTTCTTAGATAAGTATTTAACCACAGACTTATTTTTTACGTTCCTGTATTAACCCTACTCAACTTTAGAGCCTACTTATGTACTTCTTGACCTTACTTCTTACGTAAAAACATATTAATACCAAACTACTTAAACTTAAACCCGAGCAGTCCTCCACGCAAGAGCCCAACCATCCCCTTTCACCAAACAAGAAAGAAAACCTCCAACTCACACACAATGCTCCCTCATTAACCCGAAAATGACGTGTCCACGTTCAGCTTCAGAAGGGAGGGTCGAATGGCCCTCTCAACTCTTGGCCGATGACGACGCAGCCTGCGACCGACATATCATTATAATTAATTAATAATTAAGGGCCACTGGGGCCACTCTATTATGCTTTAATTCAGTCTACGAGCGCGCCTTCTAATCATAATTCGCTTTGTCCGCGAAATGACCCGGGCACAAAAGCGCGGTAAAGGGAACCGAGTAAAGTATCTAAACTAAAGAAACGATACGGTCAGCAACGGTATTTCTTGTCACGCGTTATAAATGCGTAAGGCTTTGCTAAAATAAAGAAGTTTATAATAATTAAGTCTGTAACGCAATGGCGTGTCAGGAAATTTCCCTGTAGAAGGACAAAACCAGGTTTTCCTCGTTTTTTTCCTACAACTAGCGAATTAATCCTCTAGAAATAGAACCAGAATATTCTTTGTTGTACTAGAAAAACAACGACAGACAGCAAATTAATAAACCGTAATTAAAGCTTACTACTGGGAGCCTATTGCGTTACAGACTCAGGCCCTGGATGTTTGCGTATATGAATTAGTATCAATCAAGCTATGCCTACCTTTACAAGTATACAAATCTAAGGCCGTCTTGCACCACTTTCTAAAAATTAAATGTGGTTTAAACATAATTTAACCAACGTCTTCATACAAAAGTCGATTTAAATGGCGACTTAAGTGGCATTTAAGAAGTGGTGCAAGACGGTCTAAGACTACGTCCAAGTAAGTGCTCACTATACACCTAGTGTGAGTGGTGCTGCTACTGGCCGCTTAAGGAATAATGTAACAAGATGCAATATGAATACCAGCCCCCTTAGCACGCTGGCCTTTTGTCTACTCTCAACTGTCACCTTAGCCACTTAACACTACTGAGGTGACAGTTAACAGTGGCTAAGGTGACAGTTGAGAGTAGACAAAAGGCCAGCGTGCTAAGGGGGCTGGTCTATGTCTGTGTTCCCGCCTTAACTTACCACCCGCTCAAAGCCTGTCATTACTGCAAGTGGCTTGTTGAGCTACTTATTTAGTTTTACTACGACAAAAGGCCACTGATATGCTTCTAGAGAAAAAGGTTTCACTCCAGCTATAATTAGGATTCAAGGATTTTCATATTATAATTTCCGTGAGCAAAATTGAGGATTTATGGGGTGACCCTCTTATTCTTTGTATTTTTCGAGTAGGTATTCGGAAAAAAATATAAAGAGGATAGTTAAGCAACCTACATAACATCATCATCAGTCCACCGCTGCCCTCCTACTACTAGCAACCTACAAGCAACCTACTACTAAGGTCCGTAAGATCAATCACAGTTTAAACCAAAAAAGGCTAGTTTAAACCCTATCTGTCGATTAATTTTCATACGAAAAGCGAGGTTTAATCTAAGGACTGAGTTTAAACTGTGATTGATCAGGAGGGAAGTGGCAAGCTCAGTCGAAAAGTATAAACAGGAGACTGAACCAAGACATCCACTGAATGGTCAAACCCCACCTCCATCTCGTCTTAAAAGCCGACGTAGCTTCCTGGCGCACACGACCCCCATCGAAAATGGACCTGCTGGCAGAGCGAAACTTTGGCTAGCCTCTGCTTCCAACAACTATGTGGAGGCCAAAGAAACGCTGCCACCGTGACACAAATTACCCTGGCAGACGTGGAAGTCACTAAACAGGCTCCGCACCCTGTTTGGCAGGTGCAAAAGCAATCTCCATAAATGGGGCTACATAGCAGACCGCTCAAATCGCGGCGTGTGCGGCGCCACACCGCAGACAATGGCACACCTCTCTGCGTGCCCCTCGTGCCCGACTATCTGCACTCGAGAGGACTTCCTGGGGCCTTAGCCTGTAACACAATGGCGTATCAATGGCGTCCTAGTTAAAGGGACAAACCCGGGATTTTTTCGTTGTTCTCCTACAACCAGCGAACTAATCCTCTAGGATTAGACTCATAATATTCTTTGTTGTACTACATTAACATTAAAAGGACCGACACTGGACCGACAGCATCAATAAATCGTAATTAAAACCGTCAACCGGAAGCCCATTTTGGCACCATTGTGTTACAGGCTAAGGGCCCTGGCCGCCACAGACGCCGGAATACGCGTGGCCGAATTTTGGGCCAATAAAATATGACAGACAACGTCACCGACACGATAAGAAGAAGACTAAACAAGTAGGTACTTACTGTCTTTTGTGTATTCGATATTTACCGTTACACACCGTAGGTCTCTGATTGGCGATACGGTAGAGCGTTGATTGTCCGAATTGGGTGTTCGGAAAACCGGTTTGTTCGGATAATTGAACTCTATACATTTATTTACCAATTCACTTGTTATTTTATGCACCATGGACTTGTTATAGGTTATCCTGTAATCTATAGGCATAGTTAAAGATGTATTTTTCAGTTTCGGAGATAGGGAGGGGATAGGAGATAGGGGGGGGGGGGAGAAAATGAGATCCCCACAACGAGCCACTTCATATTCATTCATTCATATATGTCACACGATATACGTGTGTTGAGTAAATTGGCCGCGAAAAACGGACAAACAGACGAACGAGTGATCCTATACCTACTCGTAATGGTTCCGTTTGGCCTTTTGAGGTACGGAACCCTAAAGTGCAGTGCACGTATAGCGTGCAATAAAAACAGTGTTTCTCTCACAACTTTCATCCAATCGAATAACAACAGCCTTACAGACTCGAGGCGCAGTTCTCCACAAGTCCAACCAACCGCGAACTCAGCAACAACTTATTACCAATGTTGCTTCAGTGGAACACAAAAGAGTGCCTTGTCTATTCAGCCAAGTCGGATCGGTTCGCTTCCATCGAACAACGAAAACGGAAAAGTCAGTTATGCCATTATACGCGGCAGTCAAGAACAAAATGCAGCCCGCTGGGTTACCACGGACATTTTGTGAAAATGAAAATGGTCGGTAGGTATCTACATAAAAGTAAGTAAGATTGTAGTCTGTAAAAAGCATTTTATTTTTATAAATCACTGACAAAGATATATTGCGAGACTTGCAGAGGTGCAGATAATTTTCGTTAAAAGGTCTTTTAAAATTAGGGGTGGTTGGTGAAAACAGGCATAACCCTCGTTATCAGTAAGATTCCCAAACCCCAAGAGACTCTAAAAACATAGAGAAGTCTCTAAAAGTTAGGCAGTCTGAGGTAAAAATGAGGGGAGGCCTGATGAAGATGAGGGTTTGTTTTGTTCGAGTCGGCACTTGAACCGTGACTTTAAGAGTCCCCTTCAGGACCGTGGGAACTCAGTGACGGCCAAGCGAGTGAAACGCTGTTTTCTATAGCTGTTTCACCCAGAGCGAGACGGGGCACGGGAAAAGTGAGAGGCAATGCGGCTGTATGACTCTACGTGTGTTCGTGTCCTTTCGCGAGTAACTAGTTGTAGTTGTAATGTAATAGATCTATTTTGCCAAATTTTTTCGTAGTTCAGCTGCCATTTCTACATTTTATTAGGTATTTTAAAAACTTTTTTTTCTGACTAGTATAACACATTATTGATGTTCCTAAGGTAGTTAGACTCCAATAGACAGTGTAATAATGTAAGTAAATAACAGCTGAAAGTAACCCCTTTTTCGGGGCGAAAAACGCATCGCTCTAATTTCTTTCAGGCTATTTTTCTTATCATAAGACTTTTTGCAAACCTCCGTATTGGTCATCTACTGATATAAACCAAGTTTCAGCAAAATCCAGCCTTTAGTTTAGAAATGAAACCGTTTGTATGGGAAAATGGTGCTCTAGGACCCTATTAAAAAGGCAAAATTAATTCAAAAGAACAATAGCTCTCTCCATACATCTTTGTGCGACATTTTTTGGCTGATCACATAATAGTGACATAGTGACATGAAGTGACATATTAATTTAGTTCGGATACTTGTATGACGAAGTATATGAAGAATTAAGGCTATCGTACCTTTAGCTGAATGCGTCCATAGTTAGACTCCCAGTTCAGTTCAGTTCCATTCAAATGATCCGTGCGATGCCGGCCGTGCTCCAGTTTTCTTCCCGATTCTTTTGTCCGTTTGTACAATGCAGAACACAGGAACCCAATCAGGGAACTGTCGAATTGTCGGTTAGTGGACGGGTGCAATGGAGGTTGGAGAGTAGTTTAGTGATGGTTTGGATGGGTGTGGTGCATAACTACAGGGTGCACTCTAAGTCGATAGCGGAACTTTAAGTAGGCTGTCTACTCTACTGATCAATACTGTTTTACCAGGGGGCGAAAAAAATAGAGTGAAAAAAATATCAGCTGCTTCATACGTTTGGCGCAGTACTGAGTCGACATTTTGTATGTCCTTTGGTGTTTTTTCTTTAAAACGGCATTTTTGAACTTTGGATCAAAATTGTGGTATCTTCTAAAAGTTTAAAGCTGATCATTATTTTTTTGATGATAGACTAGTTATCTAAGACCGCAATAAAGAAAAAAAGATTTAAAAAGTTAAATACAAAAAAGTTAAACAAATAAAAACCAATGCTAGGTATAGGTTCCCAAAAAAACCTTAAAAGCCTCATAACTTCTAAACGTCAAAAAATCGCTGCACATACATGGGGGTGATTCGGTTACCCCTAGGGGTGCTCTATCTCTGGACTTCCGCTTGACACTATTTTTTGGGACACCCTGTATTTACTCAAGTTATCGTCGAACGAACATCCATACATACTTAAAAAACCTACAAACGCCAGATGGTTCAAGTAAGCTAAGGCTATGGCGCCAGATTGTTCCAGTAGACTCGGAGAGCTTCTCTCGCTTCGCTCGCTCGTTCAACAATGTTTAGTGCCACCCTACAAATCCTAGCTCCATAATTGCGTAGTAGGTACAACCTTTTCTTTTTAGCTTCACGTCGCACTTGCGATCTCGCCGTCCGACAGCGCAAATCGATTCGGCACAAATGCAAATAACGCAGTTCTAAATAGTTTTGAACTTTTTAAAGTTGCTTTTACGACTACAAATCTCAAATTAAAATGCAAGTTCGAAGCCATCTATTGAGGGCCTCAAGCCTGAATTGCAGTTTTCTCGATGTGGTCTCTGTAGGTTCAGCGTTTAATGAGAAAAACGATAAACCGGCAGTTTTGTCCAAATGAATGTGAAGATTAATTTTTGACCTATCGAAACTTAATTTATTTTGACCCTGTGGGTACTTTGATTATTCTGATGAGGATATATAGGTACTAGTAGGGTCGTTCAATAAGTGAGATATAAATTCCTTGGAAAGAAAAAAAATTATACTAGGCGGCATAGCTCATACATTTGGAAATCATAATTTAAAAATTAAAAATTGCAATTTTTTTGTTGTTTTTAATAGATGTAATTTGTTTGCGTCGTCGTGTCGGAGCGAGTTATCGAGAATGGAGTAAAATATTTGTTTTTTTATTGAATTGAAGTGCTTATTTTTTTTTACTACGGCGCAGGTATATCAAGACTTGAGTGAAACATTAGGGGTCTATTCTGCTCCATATTCTACAGTTCCGGGTAAGAAAATCGACACGATGCAAACAGACGACTTCTATTATAAAAAGCAAAATAAGATCAATATTTTTTACCTCTCGAGGCAGTAGTGGCCTCGTCAATGAAGGTGCTACGAGATACAGTAGCATGAGCTACGGCGGCGGCGTAGCCGTACTACGGCCGGTCGTAGCGGACGCGCTACGAATTTTGTAGCAATGCTACGATGTTTTATTTAACCTACCGTGGAAATTGGTGCTGGATGCACGGGCTCAGGCCTATACACAGCCTATACACCTTACACAAGCCTATAAGCCTAGTACAGCAACGGATGCTAACCTTACTTATTCTTATTGTCACTTACTTACTCTCCAACTGGTACAAAATTGTAAACTAAATTCGAACTTACGAGTATATTATGGTGAATAAATAAATTATTCTTATTCTTATTCTGTATAAAACTAAATTGGAGAAGTTTTTTGTACAGTCAACAGCACTGCAAAGTCACCCGTTACGTAACGGAAAAGAGGGCACGCGTTTAAGGGTCTACCGATACAATGGGACTCTATAGTTTGATGTTAACATGCCGTAGTGTTAATTTTATAACGAAGAGTTATGCTCAAAATGAGGCCCACGAAATAGTATTATTTCTACTAATAGGTGAAAGCTTTCGCACTAAACCACCGCTTTTAGGTTGACTTTTGTTTAAAGTTCGTACATTTCATTGCAAGGAAATCAACTACCAAATTACAAACATAGCAGACAGAAGGATAAATTAATAGTTCCAGTGGCAAGTCTGAATCATGTACCTTGAACGCATAAATCGCCAATCCTCAGTGGGCACGCGTGATAGAAGATAAGATAAAAAGATGTTTATAGCCTCAAACAAAAAAAAAACAAATTAATTAGAATGCCTGTGCATGGGCTGGCTAAGCTATACACAGGTTGAGTAAAATTAAATGGTAAAGTCAACTAGCATACTCATCATCACCATGATCATCAGCCTACCTCTGCTCTGCCCTGCACTGTTGGGCCTTTTTCCCTCACACCACCTCTCACGGTCCCTCGCTGTCAGCATCCGTGGACACAACAATTTCATCCGTCCATAACGGGCGGTTGGCCATCCTACTGACTCCTGTCCTACTCTGGGCCACCACCCTGTCACTGCCCTTGCCCACCGGCGATCTTCCCTCCTCGCCAGGTGTCCTGCTCATTTCCATTAAGCGCTCATACCATAGTAGGACTAGCGATTCTTAATCGATTGGCAAAGTTAAGCAACCACGGCCGCGGTCAGCCCATGGATGAGTGACCGCTAGTGGCAATAATATCTAAGCGCTTCCGTGCTTCGGAAAGCACGTTAAACAGTTGTACCGGTTGTGGTTGATTAATAATGTCAGAGGCGAAGTGGGCGGCCTCAAACCTCTGACCGGCTATTTGTGCTCGCCAGTGTATCCTGTAAAACTTTAGTCCCCGTTATATTCGGCCGAGCGGACGACCGCACCACGCTGCGGCTACTGTGGTCGCCGCTACACTTTCCACCTACTGTTTATTTACCTACCGATCCATAAATTCAACTCCAAGCAAAATATTCAAACGTTGTGGCTTTACAATACTTTCGCCAACAGTGGATCTAAAAGCTATTAAAACTTTGTTGGTGGTTTACATTAATAATATTTTGGGCAAAATGGCAAGTTATGAAGGAAGGGATTTCGTTGTTGTGTTTGTTTGAATAAAAATTATTGTTGCGACATAATATTAGGTTGTCTGGATTAGTCACCTGCGACAATACACTACGCGCCGAAATACATTTCACTGTAGTTTCGTTTTTTCGAGTTAGGTATTTGTTTACGGTTGTTTTCGTTAGGTATTGTTAATTATTGACATTTGTATTATTTCTCACGTTTATGAACCGAAATCGTATCTTTGTAACCTCTTTTTCCGACCTTACCATAGATACAAGCCGCCACTTTCTTAACGTTATTATATCCTCTCAGCATAGTTGGCGTAGTCTGATAATTATGTAGTTTCGAATGACGTTGGTCGTTGGTGCGATGGTCGCTGTCGCGAAAAAACTTGACAGCGGTACGCTCGTGCGAAAGCTCATTGAATCGAAAACCGCTGGACCGAATGATGTCGCAAACACATTGGCACGAAAAACTTTTTTTTCGAATGGAACGCTGCTTGGAAACTCATGGGATTGAAATCGATCATCGAGAATAACTTATTCCACATTTAAAAATAAAAAGAAAAAAAAAATTGCACCATTAAAAAGTAATCACAAAGTAATATTTTCACTGCTTTTCCCTCCTTCCCTTCCCTAACTCAATCCAATCGTAACATTGTAGAGGCTTGTGATGTGTCTCATCAGAGTTCTGAGTTGGATTCTCATACAAATTCATCTTCAATCTCTTAGAATATTATTCTCGACAGTGGATTTCGATCCCATGAGTTTCCAAGCATGTTCCAAATGAAAAAAAGTTTTTCGGTCCAGCGTGTTTGCGACAACATCATTCATACCAGCGGTTTTCGATTCAATGAGCTTTCGCACGAGCGTACCGCTGTAATTTTTTTTCGCGCTAGCGACCGTCGCACAAAGAAGTAAATAAATATCAATACGTTCGGGGCCAACAACCTATCATAAGAAAACAGAGTTTTGTTGAAAACGCGCTAAAGAAGCCACCAAAGGAAAATGGCAGTCGGGCGGACAATTAATTAACCAAGCGAACACAATATTGGTTTGACCATTAATTATTAGAGGGCTAGAGCTCTGCAAACAGTCGTCGGTCCCGCGGGCAACTGTTTGCGATGATAAATCAGTAACTCAGAAACAATAAAGCGAACTTAAATGCTGGTATCGTGTTTGTCCACGGCGCTGGAGGTAGGATTTATGGTGTGACCCCTCCGGCAGCCATATTGGACTTTGAGGCTGAATACACAACCAGGCGTGGCACACTCCGCGCATTTCCCAGATTAGTTATAAAGCTACAGCGCCTCTATTCTAGGAAACCACTCAATCTTTAAGGCCCCCACACAGGTGTGTTTTAACGGTCGGTAATATCGCATGCGTTATTGCGATTTCTGTTTTGAGTATATTTTGAATTAGGAATGCCATTGCGTTCTTACCGCAGCAGTGTGTAACTCTGTGGCGATCCTAATGCAAAATGTACTGAAAACAGATATCGCAATAACGCAAACGCAATAACGCAAACGCCAAAACTTTTTTTGACAATAATTTTAGAAAAGGGTTTTTTTACGGTGGATATTTTAGAAAATACAGGGGCAGGTACGTGGCGGGCGCGACGTGTCGGCAAATTCAATACAAATAACTACTGAATTGAAAATTAAAAAATACCCCTTTTTGTTTTTTCTAAAGCACTAACCCGTGCTAGGGAATAATTTAAACATTTATAATAAGTTGAAAAAATTCACTCGGGACAGGGACTTGAACCCGCAACCTTGTCACTGTAACCTTGTAACTGTCGATGCGAATTTCTTCAACCGGACTAGTTGAAGAAATTCGCATCGACAGTTACTTGACTCGGTAGCTCAATTGGTAGAGCGCCTGCACGGTATGCGGAAGGTTGCGGGTTCAAGTCCCTGTCCCGAGTGAATTTTTTCAACTTATTATAAATGTTTAAAAAATACCCCCTTAGTTTCATATAAGCATAGTCATAAAGGGCTGAACCAATTTTGATGAAACATATCTAGCAAACCTGCTGTCAAATAATAAAAAAACCACCCGTTTAAGAGCTACTACGGTGCTACAGACAGACAGTGGCGTACCGTGGATAAATGGCGCCTAGGGCAAGCATCGCAATTGCGCCTCCGTATATCTTTTTTCAGTGGCGGTGCAGAACTAAAATGGGACGTTAAATATTCTGCTACTGGTTATTGAAAAAATCGCACGTTGCGCATAATTTTATTAGACGCGCGCGTAGCGCGCCCGAGAATTCACCGATTTTACCCATCTTGTAAGGCGCGATCAATCAGTATGCTTGGACGAGATCTACGCGTGCAGCGTGCCCGAAATTTTACCGATTTGTCGAAATTACAAGCGATACAATTCTTTACAAGCGCACCCAAAAAATATCGTTACCCCTTAAGTAAAGATAGTTTATTTTGAATTTACGAGTCGCGGTTTTGCGCCCCCCTTGAAATGGCGCCCAGGGCACGTGCCCTGGCTGCCCCACCCTAGTTACGCCACTGCAGACAGACACATAGACAGACAGATACACACAAAGACAGATACATCTATTTCGGTCTCGTTCCTACCTCTTTCAACCATAGCATGAATTAATCAAACAGGCAAAAGTTATGACAAGGCGGACAATCCCACCAAGTCCGGAGATTGATGGCGACTGTCCAATGACCACTGCTAAAGTCCATCAAGACACGGCTGTGCAAACAAGTAGTAAGTAAGACATAGGCCACAGAGTTTGGTCATACCTAGTAAGTACTGTGAAAGCAAGTTTGTTTGTCCGTTTGTAACATTTTCGCTGCTGATGGATGTAGGAATGTTATTAAGGTCCAACGATAGCAGCGTGGCGGGAAAATCATTTTTTTCATATTTTTTTATTTTGAAGCTAAACTGAGCTATTTTTGTTCAGCGTTTTTTGTTAAACGGCAGTAAAATAGTATTATTTTTATTATTATAAACTACAGAACAATTACGAGACCGTGTATACAGATAGTAATTAGATTTATTGGCAGCTTCTCTGAGCCCTTCTGACCTTAGCTAATCTTTTCACTACCAAGGAGCGGAGCCGCGAGTAAACCTAGTCTACCGTTATAAGTTTATAACCCATGGGGATTCCTGCCTTAGCTGCTTTTGTTGTTGGCTATCTATGGTGAAAGGGCTTCTTACTATTGTCTTAGAAATATTAATCTCTGCCGAGGCTCTTCAAATAATTTAAAGGACCTACCTAGCAAGGTCCCGGACTAGCAAAAGTTTGGACACTTATTTTTGCCACTAGTAGAACATTTCAAGTTTTCAATTAAGTACTTATCGTAATTTTTGGAGCCAATATCTTCTGAAAGACAAAGTTGTGGCAATCGAACTAATGGCCGAATATCAATGTAATCAAAATAAGTACCAACGACCGAAGATTTGATATCAACCGTGTGATAAAATAATAAAACAATTAATTAAGTAATTATAAAACTTAAAGAACGCTTCTCCAACAAACTGTTAGGTACTACAGTTTGGCGTAGGAGAAGGTTGCGATCATTGGACCAGTGCTTTGATTGGAGCACTCAATTATTTTCTAAACTACTCACACTAAAAAGTGCCCCTACTGATCAACGTTTGCCTCGCAAATAATATAAGTAAATATGATTGAGCTGGGAAACAATGTCCATAATAAATTATTCGAGACGAGGTTGAAACTATTTAGCTAACCTGACGTTAATAGTGTGACGAAGGTTACAGGTCTGGTTTCCCATTTGATATGTTATAAAGTACATAATTCTGCATAACTTAAAGTACGAACGACTGTACTATTAAATCATTAAGGCCCGGTTTCTGAGTTGAGAAATTCACTAAGCAAATGGGTAAGTATTGTTCTGTCACGCTCTTTTGTGAGAAATCTGCTGAGACACGACGATACTTACTCATTTGCTTAGTGAATTTCTCAACTCAGAAACCGGGCCTAAGAATCTAGCAATAATTATTCCGGTACCGAGTGAATCAATCGTGGCTGTATTTGATCAAATGCCTGAACACCTGGCGAGAATTTTTGCGCTACGTTAATTTATCGTTCAAATATTTAAATCGCCAGCACCGACGAATTTAAGCAAATTAAAAGGCACTCCACAAGTCCACACTCATTTAATTTTCGGCGAATGGAGATTTTGTATAACGAAAGTGCAGCGTTCCCTATCATTGGGGTTTGCATGAATAATTTCGGAGTCAGGGCTCTGTGTTTGGATGGCGAGTGGCGACACATACGGACAGCTAAAAAACGCCGCGTTTTATTCATATTCATGGGTAAAACGGAACGTTCTTTGTGATTAGTTTAGTTTTAGTTTTTAATCTATGGATGTGTTAATATTCCGAAATAAATGCTTTGAATTGAATTGAATTTGTGATATAATTCAGAACGCGGTATGGTTGCTTGCTTTCCATTCAATTCGAAACGCAGCCGTCTGGTGACAGATGGATGACAGATGTCAAAAAAGGCGCGAACACGATTGTCACTGATTCTCCGGTTGCTCTGTGCACTGGTGAAATGGTTGTGTTCACGCATGTTGTTTGGAAAAGGCTCTTCAAGCTGTGTAATACCTGGTCGGGTGTCGTTCTATGCACAAGGTTATGTGTCGTTCTATGCGCAAGGTTGTGTGTCGACGCCGCCGGTAGAGTCAAAGTGGGACAATGATGAACGGTGAGAAGGTCCCAGCCCACAAGGCCGGAGCATGATGTCTTTCATATCCTGACACCAGTACTGAGTCAGTACTTTAAACTCTACTAGCTGCGTGCGACACATACAATACCTACCTAGGCAATTTGGATTTTGATTGTGTTACCGTGTTACCGTTCAGTAAATTTGACCAAATACATTGAGATTTTTCAGATTGTTACTAGTTTTGCAGGTGGCATTGATATAGATACAGTTTTCCCTGTTATAATTCTATTCCATTCTTTATCACAATGTACAGGGCAATTTTTAAATAGCTTTATTCCTGAAACACATCATATTCTAATGTGATATCCGACAACTACTAGTAAACCGTTCGCTCATAGGTACGGCTTTTTGTCATGAAAATCTGTTGAAATGGTTATCAGTAGATAGAAAAATCTGTATTAAGAAGATAATGGAGGAAAATCAGCGCGAAAATAACCGCCGAGCAACCGCGCAGGTGCTGTGCTTCTAAAGACACATTCAGTCAGTAGCAATGACAATTCCATTTTCTCGTCTGCCTTTGCAAATCTCTCCAATGAAAGTTTTACTCACTAGTAATTTGTCGGTGTAGCCGACTAGTTTCGGCAGCGGCTACTCAAACGCAGTTCAAGACTAGCTGCGGCGTCGTGAGGGCCGTCTCGTTCTCCATGAAGAAGGTCTCCGAAGGAGTACCGAAACTAGTCGGCTACACCGACAAATTACTAGTGAGTAAAACCGTGATTTAATAGAAAAATGTGCAGTGCTCACGAAAGTTTAAGTTTAAAAACTCTCCAATGAATATTATTTTGGTGTTCCGTTTTAGAAGCATCAAGCATTCACACAAAGTATTTCTCGCACCCATCTAGTTGAATGTTTTGTTCTACTATATTTGGTGCCTCATGGATAAGTTACTAAAGATCAAGAGTGAAGTAACATTTTATTGTGAGATTTTCTTACGATAGGTTCAAATTTCTGAAATATTATCTTAATTTTAATTGCCTCTAAAAAGGACTCTATCGCTACGCTAGGTTGAAATCAATATATTACGAGCGTACTGAATATGTTTATCTTTTCATAGAAATGATTCTAACCTATGTTAACCAATCGATGTTATTAAAAATGGTCAAACCGTAAACAAAATCCAACGGCGGCTCCCCGCGGAAAATTTTCACAGGCTCGTCCGAAACGTATGAAACTGACGGACGGGCGCCTTTGATCCGCGAGAGTAAATCGTCTGACCGAAAATGATCCTTATCTCGTCAAAAGTAAGCCTCAATACTGTGAGGCGTCTCAGGGCAATAATCTCCGCAATCCGAGCCGATCCTAATTCAATACGCTTGAGCTTCGGTTTCAATCGGAACGTGCGCCGACGTGACGTGAATTGAGGATTTCTGTTGGCTTGGGTTACCGGAGACTGGTTGATGCATATTGTGCTTGTAACTTCAATATTGTGTGATAAGTATAAGTAGGTATAGGGGATCCGTAAACATTAAGCCCTCAATGAAAACAAATTGCATATTTTCAAGAACTAACTTAATTTTAAACGCTCGAGCATAACTAAAGGGTAGATAGTAAGAGTAGATATTTTGGACCTAGAATGAGATAGCCCCTAAATATTAGGGTACCCGAATAGTAGAGCATTTTAGTGTCCCTATTTAGGTATTATATAAATTATTATTATTGTATAGAATAAAACACCCTCTTTGTTATCTAAGCCCCTGTGGTTGGGGGTAATATTTTTTTACAGCTTATTAGTAGATTGTTTTCTCGTCGACATGCATCCCAATGTTATCAGCTTACATCTTAGTGTTTGGCACTGGCAAAATACACACCAAGTTAGCCATTCTGGGATTTAGTGGACCAGGACCTAATTCAAAGTAAAACGAAAAGGATAAGCCCTAATATAGAGCCTTGTGGAACCCCAAATTTACTTGTGTTGACTTTAAAAACATTAACTTCCAAAAAACATTTAATAAATTATTTATTATTAGCCTATGGAGAGTGACTCTTAGGATAACTATGAAGCATTTGATGTTCTACTTCTGGATGTCGTTTATCCATTAGGTTTTACAGATGTTAATATTATTCCTACAGTCTCGTATTGCTCTTCTCGTCACTGTTCACGCCAATGTTCTCGGCCTCCAGCACAGTGTCTGGCAAGTCGTCGTCGGCGGTGTCTGGCATCAGCGGCGTCAGCACCGCTGCCAAGAACGCCATTCCAGCGAACATGATCGAGGGCAGCCCGTGCCAGTAGACTAGCTGGAAGAGGTGAGGAAATAGTGATGTTAATCGTCTATACGTGGTACAGTCCCTTGAATAGGTGACCAACAACCCATAGCCATAACTACTGAAGATACGAATGAGTTTAAAACATTTATTAGGCCTATTCAGCAATCGCGTTTTAGTCATGTTTGCCAGTTACAGCCACTGAGCGTCGCCAGGCTAATTTGACTTTCTGGGGTCCATTCGATATTTTGTGACTTGGATGGTTTATTATCTTCTTATTATCTTTTTTGTGTACAATAAAGTGATACTATCTATCTACAGGGTGCACTCTAAGTCGATAGCGGAACTTTAAGTAGGCTGTCTGCTGATCACTACCAACAGCTTGTACTAGGTGGCGAAAAAAATGGAGCGAAAAAAATATCAGCTGTTCCATACAAAAGGTCGACTCAGTACTGCGCCAAATGTATGAAACAGCTGATATTTTTTTCGCTCCATTCTTTTCGCCACATAGTAAAAGTTGTTTGTATTGATCAGTAGACAGCATGCTTAAAGTTCCGCTATCGACTTAGAGTGCACCCTGTATTTATCTACTTACGATGCCGTCTCCTATCGAAGGTTGGCAATCATCATGGCTATTTCTTTCTTTGTGGCTACCAAACATTACAAGAAGCTCGTGGAGGGTGTATTTTGTATCGTGCGTGACGTTAGCTTTGGATTTATTTCCAAAACACACAATGCTCGTTCATGGTAATTGGAAAACACAAAGGTGAGTCATACCCCGGTAATCGAATGTGCCCCAATCTACCACTCTTACCATCGCTGTATGTAATACTTACAAGCAAGGGCGTCTGCTGCGCTACTATGGATCCTATCCTGCCGATAGACGAGCACAACGCATGCATCGAGTTACGAGTACACGTCGGGAATATCTCTGACGTAAATACGTAGTTGATGCCGAAGAACATGTTGACCATAAACTTGCCGCCGATGAAGCAGACCAGAGATAACCAGGTCATACCTGGAATGAAGGGAAAAAGCTTAGGGGTTGGCATCTTATAAAGATGATTTATTGGTGTGTATATGGGTTTTCTCTATGGCGTGCGTAGCCATGGCGACTGACTATGTCCGAGAGTATTATTAAACAGGCTCCGAGCGCATCGGTATTGTTTCATTGTTTCCCAAACACTTCATTGGCGACGAAGTTTGATCACCGCAAATCCGCGTGTGCAAAAATGGCTAGTTCGATTGGGAATATAGTAAACGACCACAACATACAGGAGTGGCCCATATTCAAAGGGCGATTGCTTCAGTAGGTATATAAAATTGAACAAAATTGCGGATGACAGCAAGAGTGCATTGCTCATCACGCATCTGACAGATGACACTTACCGACTTACTTCATCCAAGAAAGGTTGATGGAGTAAAGTTCGACGACCTAATTACTGAATTGGACACTCATTTTACGCCGGAGATCGAGAAAGATTTTTCGAAGCAAGAAGGGCGGTAGGAGAAGGCGTCGACGAGTGGGCGGTTTGAGTTCGTAGACTCGCCGTTCACTGCGGGTTCGGAAACAATGTAGACGAGCAGCTGAGGGACCGGTTTATCCTTGGACTGAGCCCGGGTCCAGAAAGGGATCGTGTTTTCGAACTGGACGCAGCTACCCTGACGTTTGGCAAGGCGTTGGAGGTTGCTCGGCAAACGGCGAGCGCGCGACGGGCCCGAGAGGTGGAGTAGGCGAAAGAAGAGCGGTAGGAGAAGGTGCGCGAGTGGCGTGCGCATGCTACCGCTGGCGGCTCCATTTCAGGCCGCCGGGCGGCGATAATAAATAACGCGAAGAAAGAGGTGTACCTAAAGTGTAATTTTGTATTAATTTCATAATAGTGGTGAAGGAAGGGTGTGTATTTACTCTATGGGTGTTCTCTATGGCGTGCGTAGCCATGGCGACTGATTATGTCCGACAGTAGTAATAAACAGGCTCCGAGCGCATCGGTATTGTTTCATTGTTTCCCAAACACTTCATTTATGCAGCGCCTACTCTACTCATACTTGATGGGTGAAGTGACCACGCGGACGCTACAGTGTCTGGGAAATGATTTAATTTAGATGAAGTAGGTTTTCCCATAGATATAGTAGAAGTCTCATCACTCCTGACGTCACAGTCGTTTATTGCATTGTACTCTCAACTTACTTACCAAACGGTATGAAAGGATGTATCCCAAAAAACACAGCCGCTCCGAAGAAAGTCAGCATCAAAGGAGTCTTTCTACTGAAATGAGTCAGTGTGTAGCCCATGGCGAATTGAGTCGGGATATCCATCAAATATATCATCATCACGTTTGCGTATTTATTTCCACTCAATAACACAGAATTCACTGCAGTTCCGTACATCAAAAAGGTTCCAGTGACCCACCAAAATGTGCAGACAAGGAACCTTTTCATGATAACTTTGGACTTCAAAGTTGTCTTCAGCAAAGTTACATATCCTATGTTACTCTCTGAACTGTCTTCGTATACCAGGTTATCTAATAAATTATTGTCTAAATCCATCCCGTTGATTTTAGCTGCTTTCTTCAATATGTCTATGGCTTCTTGCTTTCTGCCTTTTGTCAGCAGCCATCTAGGGCTTTCGTCAATCCAAAAGACGTAAAGTATGAATAGAAAAGCTGGTGCGTATATTATTTGGAGCACGTTTCTCCAATAGTGGAAGTACCAAGCTGTTGTCGCGAGGAGCATGTGTCCAAACCCGAAGCCAAAGCTTGTGATCATCGTGAACATACCTCGGTGTTGGGTCGCTACTATTTCTATCACTGTGAACGGAAAAGTTATTATTATTAGCAAGATGTCCCCGGACATAATATGCGCAGCATAACTTAACCGCGTACTTTCCAACCCTGGGAGATGAAATAGTTATTTGTTATGCAAGAATGCAAAATATTGTTTGCAGCGAGCGCTTGTATTGAATGCGAGCTAGCGAAGGTTAAAAAAAAAAGAAACCTGAGCGTAGCGAGGTATTCAGAGCACGAGACGAAAATAATATTGCATTCGTGCGAAACACAAAACTTTTCATCTCACAGAAGCGAGGAAATGATTTTGTTAGACATGCGAGAAAAACAATAGACATAGGTACCTACATAGAGGTTAGCGAAATGAGTTTCTTCTTCTTCGCTTCTTCACAAAGGAGTCTGTTGCGTTGCCTAGCAACGGGTTGTTGATTACAAATCGTGTCTTCTTGAAGTGTCATAAAATCAACAACGCGTTGCTAGGCAACGCTACAAGTTAAAGGAGTTCCTTATATTTATTTTTATTAGGGCATCGAGTTCAAATTTCGAAGCGCACATAAATGCAAATAGTTTAAAACAGAATTTTCTACGATCGCATGTTTAATTAAAGTAACAGCGTACTTTCCGAGCTTACTTACCGAAAATACTTTTTCATCTCCCACGCTCGGAAAGTTTGCTGTTACTAGTAACTTACGATCGTGTAAAGGCCGGGTTTAAACTATTTGAATTTTTGTGCGCTTCGAAATTTGAACGCGACGCCGGGACAGTCTTTCCCGCGTCCTATGGTGTTGAAAAAGAAAAAAACACTGGCCGTGTAGATGCCAAATCCCGACGGAAAATAAAACCTCATTCATAGTTCGTTTACACGCGTATTTCAGCGAAAGTGATTGTTCGTGCCCATTCTCTATACAAAACTTTGAATGTAAATGGTGCATAAGCATCTTTTAAAAAGGTAAAGTCACGGAATGGAACATTCAGAAACGTGGTTTCTTCTTATAGTCTTTTCAATATTTTGTACACATATTAATTTTATAATACTAGTAAATAAAAAAAATGCTTCGCTTCTGTTTTATCAAATAGATAATTATGTTTTGGTTTGTTAAATACATTTTTTCAAACGGTATTACAAATTTAATTTTTTATCTCCTAGAAATTTTTAATTTATATGGTAAAAGTTCAGAATGCACCCGGAAAAAAAAACATACTTTTATTTACATTATTTTTGTGTCTGGATAAATAAACTTCAGGAAATTATTAATAAAACGAATGGTTTTAATACCAACGAAGCTCAAAACTTTAGTGCGGCAGCCGTAACTACAGTAAAATATGCTTTTAAAAGGAACTTATTTGACTCACCTGTTTTGCCTGTAAGTAGGTAGTTGTCTATAGAGTTTTTCCCGCTTGGCTAACAAAATCATTTCCTCGCTTCTGTGAGATGAAAAGTTTTGTGTTTCGCACGAATGCAATATTATTTGCGTCTCGTGCTTCTGAATACCTCGCTACGCTCAGGTTTCTTTTTTTAACCACTCGCTACGCTCGTGGCTCAATTTTAGAAACCTTCGCTAGCTCGGTTTTCAATACAAGCACTCGCCGCAAACAATAATTTTGCATTCTTGCATAACAAATAACTATTGTCGTAAAATATTCCAGGCTCTAAGCGTCAATAGAGTGGCTAATTTAACCATCCCACTGTCAGGCTTACTAGAATAGTAAACCCCCCTCTACCAAGTTTAGCCCGCGAGCCAACGCGGTTTGCCAAGGAGGGCAAGCGTAAGCAAGGCGGTCAACTCCTCAGGTTCAAAGATGTGCTCAAGCGGCACATGAAAAAGTGCAGCATTGATCCCTTGCAATGGGAGCAGGCGGCGGCTGACCGACCAGAATGGAGAAACACGGTGAATACCAAAGTCTCCGACTTTGAATCGCTTCGGCGATCGGAATTGGACGCGAGAAGGGATGCACTGAACGCCCGTCCACCTGCGGCGATCAACTATCACCATGTGAACGGTGTGCTCGCATGTCCGCTGTGTGGCAGGACTTTTACAAAAAAGATCGGCTATGTAAGCCACATGCGTGCACACGAACGCCGGAGCTGAAGCAGTCGCCGTGGCCGAAACCGGCCGGGAAACATCATCATCATCAATTTAACCATGTATTTGCATTTGTTAAGTAGAATTTGCAATGGTCAAATATCTTTGTCGTGTTGTCAGGCTTAAATTTGATAAGCTTCTCCCATTATCGGTAAATCCAATTAAAACAAAAACAGGAATTAATTTCCAGAAAGCTGAAGATCGAGGGCTGATTTTTGGCACACAGTAACCTTGGCTTAAACCGGTGCACCACCATCAAAATCAGCCAGATCGCTTTCGTGGGCCAATCTTGTTCCCTTACCCTTCCTAGACCCTTTCGCGGTTTTTTGGCCCCCAAAAGTTGAGCTCACCTCCTGGGACCGTGCAAACTCGGATTACATGCGTTTAGGATCAAATTAAGGTATTAAAATGATATCCAGTTTTCTGGAAATTAATTCCTCAAAACGCTTTTTTTTAATTTAATTTGCTTCTCCTATTACCCAGAAAATATCCTTGGTCATCATCATCAAGCATATATATTAATGTCTCTCCTTACCTAACATGAAAGCAGGTGAACACACGTCACCAATGAATGATTCGAGGAATTCAAAGAAAATGTACAGCCAATAGTTAGTAAGGAAACTTCTGGTCACTCCTATGACACCACTCAATACTGCTGTCACTATGAACACCTTCTTTCTTCCTATCCTGGAAGCAAATAGAAAAGGAACATTAGTATGCCTAAGAAATTCGTTTTCTAACAACACATACAAAAAAAACCTTTGGGTTTTTCCAACCAAATATGTTGGAAGGGCTATGTAATAATTTGTAAGTAAGACAGAGAATAAAATATAGTAAAGGTACAAAGCGGGAGGCGAGGAAACGGCCGAGCGACGTAAAGACAAAAATTAGTTAGAGGAAGACTACGAAAAAGCTATTTTAAACAAATTAAAGAAAAGGTGGATATCGTGACTGTGAGCTACCACGTGACTGGAGTGCGTGGTGCAGAGTCACTGTGAGCTACCACGTGACTGGAGTGCGTGGTGCAGAGTGACTGTGAGCTACCACGTGACTGGAGTGCGTGGTGCAGAGTCACTGTGAGCTACCACGTGACTGGAGTGCGTGGTGCAGAGTGACTGTGAGCTACCACGTAACTGGAGTGCGTGGTGCAGAGTGACTGTGAGCTACCACGTGACTGGAGTGCGTGGTGCAGAGTGACTGTGAGCTACCACGTGACTGGAGTGCGTGGTGCAGAGTGACTGTGAGCTACCACGTGACTGGAGTGCGTGGTGCAGAGTGACTGTGAGCTACCACGTGACTGGAGTGCGTGGTGCAGAGTGACTGTGAGCTACCACGTAACTGGAGTGCGTGGTGCAGAGTGACTGTGAGCTACCACGTGACTGGAGTGCGTGGTGCAGAGTGACTGTGAGCTACCACGTGACTGGAGTGCGTGGTGCAGAGTCACTGTGAGCTACCACGTGACTGGAGTGCGTGGTGCAGAGTGACTGTGAGCTACCACGTGACTGGAGTGCGTGGTGCAGAGTGACTGTGAGCTACCACGTGACTGGAGTGCGTGGTGCAGAGTGACTGTGAGCTACCACGTGACTGGAGTGCGTGGTGCAGAGTGACTGTGAGCTACCACGTGACTGGAGTGCGTGGTGCAGAGTGACTGTGAGCTACCACGTGACTGGAGTGCGTGGTGCAGAGTGACTGTGAGCTACCACGTAACTGGAGTGCGTGGTGCAGAGTGACTGTGAGCTACCACGTGACTGGAGTGCGTGGTGCAGAGTGCTGAACTGATAGGATTTATGATTATCTGCCAATTGCTGCATAGTCTAGGGGTCTAAAAAGTTACCTGTCAGAAATAGGTCCAATCATGAGAAGGCCGACCATGTAACCGATGCAGTGGGCAGTGCCAACAAATGCGCTCTTCCATTCCTGACAGGCTATCTGGAACTATACACAAATTCTACTTTGGTAACAAAAAGCAAAAATAAAAATAAAGTATCATAATAATTATCATTCGGATGCTGCAGTAATACCTAGGAAGTGTTTAGATACAGTTGGCTTGCCCACGTTCATCCTCTCAGCATAGTCTGACTTGTTTAGAGGAAAAGCAAAGCCAAAACAACTAAACCATGATTATTTCACCGTAAGCGAGAGGTACCCGGAGACTTACGTTTTCGACAGGGCCTTTTAATCCCATACAAAATAAGAACGATAAGTACACTTATTTTAGGAATTAATCGAACGTG
The DNA here is from genome assembly GCA_949319315.1 of Zelleria hepariella. Taxonomy (NCBI): domain Eukaryota; kingdom Metazoa; phylum Arthropoda; class Insecta; order Lepidoptera; family Yponomeutidae; genus Zelleria; species Zelleria hepariella. The sequence goes on from OX439381.1 coordinate 1,417,795, forward strand.
CGTGACGGAGACTGTCATGCATACACGCGCCATAATATATTTTTAAATGTAAATTCTGACACCATGATACGAAGAGTTCTTTATTTATCAAAAGTAAAATGATCTGGTACTAACTTGAAATAAAATTAATTCTAGCGCAGCTAAAACATATCGCGCTTCGAGGGTGCGAAAAATAAACGCCGTGTGTGACATTCGAACTTAAGTCGCGGACCCGTGCTTAGGACTTATTAGGTCAAAAACTGATCCCAGTCTGTAAGGCAGTACTTTTTCGATACCTAGGTTCAGGGATGTAGTAGAAAACCCGAAAGCTGGATGGAATTTGAAATACCACATTACCTCAGCGACAAAACTTTCCGGTCTTTCGTACACCCATTCTGTGCAAGGCACCACTTTGGAGTTGTTGTCATACGCGCAAGGGATGTCTCGGTCCAGGGCCACCCTCTCATAGCATTGAGGATTGAAGGCATCCACTGCGTTAGTGTTGGGAGGACGCACGTCGCAAAGGCTGACAGAGTTTTTGCACCTGGAAGAACAGTGGCGAGAGCCATAGACGTGTGTTGTTCAGGACTCAACAGTAACCCTTGCATGAATGCGCTTGCTATGTAATCCTTATCGTGAAGCGCATCGTAATTCTGTGGTACTGAACGTAGAGCGTTATCGCTGAATTATTTAATCTGGAGTTATAGAGATAGACAAGGAGCTAAATGAATGTGGAAAACGATGTTTTCAAATATCACTTTATGGACAACGTAATGAGGGAAAGCTATCAGTAAGTATAGGTCTGTCTGTATCCAGCTGACAGGTGTTTGGGGAGAGCGTCAGCACCTTGGAGTTGCCTCAAACTGTAGGTATCGCCACGTATGTAAATGAAATGAAAAAAAGAAAGAATACTTTATTACTTGCAATCAAAAATGTCAATACAGTAAAAAAAAAAAAAACACACAAAAAATAATACAAATAAACAAGCATACATAATTCACGCAATGTAATGAAATTAACAGTCACTCACCTATACTCCGTTTTTTCCACCACGAAAATGTAGTTATAACTATACATGGAATTCATCACGAATGCCAATGTGAGCAGCAGGAGCATTCTGGCATGATATCGTCCGTACACATTGAACTGTGTTAGAATATCGTCCAGAGAGACCGGTTTCGCCTTCGTCTCGGAGGCTTCCTTGAATTTCCTGTCACCCTCATGCAACTCCATTGCTAGCAGTGATAAATAAAACACCAAACGCCGAACCTCGAATCACTAAATTGACGTTAAAAATATGCTAAATCGAACTGTTCCGCCGCCATCTCGCGCCATCGACGTAAAAACCACACTGTTTGTACCTTTGTTTTTGCTACGTATGAACGACCGGTCGTACAATCCAATGGGGTCCAATTGTCTTACCTCAACATCAATCACGTTATTTTTCATTCCGACAATTTGAAATGTTGACAACCCAAGCAAGACGTAGTGAACCCACAAACTACAGACAACATTTATTTGGCACTAGCTGACCCGGTGAACTTCGTATCACCTGAAATAGTTTGACTCTCCGCGACAAAAATGGCGATTCCAATACAAAATGACCAATTTTTATTTCTTCCGTTTTTCAGCTCATCCTTTCACTTTTCCCATATTTCTTTGCTTTTAAACCTACCCTGAACTATGGTGAACTAAACAAAACAGTAAATATGCAAATCGGTCAAGCCGTTTCTTAGTTTTAGCGAGACTAATGCACGGCGATTCATTTTTATATATATAGACTAGGTGGCTACGCCCCCTGCACGCTACGCGTGCCAACCCCCGGCTCGGCTTCGCTTCGCTTCGCCGAGCAAGAGCGACCGCTCGGCCTTCGGCCTCGCGGGGGGGTTGGACGATGCGTGGGAGGGTGGGTGAGCCGCTCTGAGCTTCGCTCAACGCGGGGCTCGGCCGTTGGCCTCGCTCGACTCGGCTCGGCCTTCGGCCTCGCAGTAAGTTTCTACGGCGAGGCCTTCGGCCTCGCGGGTCTGACTGTCGGGTGGGAGAGTTGTGCCCGCTCCGAGCTTCGCTCTCCGCGGGACTCGGCCTGCGGCCTCGTTAAACGGAGCTCGGCCTTCGGCCTCGCAAAGTTTCATACGGCGTCGGCCTTCGGCCTCCGCCTCTGAACCCAAGAGTAAAGCGTTTTTTACCTTCGGTCGGGTAGAAAAGGCACATTTCTCATGCGGTTCCGACTAAAAAGCGTCGCTTTCATACGTTTTGTAAAGGGGCGGATTTTCATACAAAATTGGTCAACTTTTGACAGCTATATCTCGGCCGCCATCTTGAAATGTCATGATGTTCTATTTTTTTATTGTACCTTGGTATCTCATCTCTCTATCGACGCTATATCGGTAGCGCTATCTCTTTCCCCCTCGGCCTGTAAGATTTTTTCCCAGAGGCTGTTTTCCCATACAAACCGTTTTTTTCAAATTTTGTTCAGAGAAATTTCAAATTTCAAACAAATCTCCCAATAATATGAAGGTAGAAGCAATTATCCATGTCCATTCCAAATTTGAACCAAATCGGCCGGTAAACAAAAAAGTTAAAAATGGCGGCTGGCCTTCCAAATTTGAAATTTAAAAATCTAATTCATAGGATGGCGGTAATTCGATACTTCTCTAAATTTCTCTCATACAAAATTTTTCGATAAATCTTACCGTTTCCAAGAAAACATCTATATCGTTAATCAACCAGTCACCGGATTGTAGCTATATATAATATAATACTAGGTGGCTACGCCCCCTGCACGCTACGCGTGCCAACCCCCGGCTCGGCTTCGCTTCGCTTCGCCGAGCAAGAGCGACCGCTCGGCCTTCGGCCTCGCGGGGGGGTTGGACGATGCGTGGGAGGGTGGGTGAGCCGCTCTGAGCTTCGCTCAACGCGGGGCTCGGCCGTTGGCCTCGCTCGACTCGGCTCGGCCTTCGGCCTCGCAGTAAGTTTGTATGGCGAGGCCTTCGGCCTCGCGGGTCTGACTGTCGGGTGGGAGAGTTTGGCCCGCTCCGAGCTTCGCTCTCCGCGGGACTCGGCCTGCGGCCTCGTTAAACGGAGCTCGGCCTTCGGCCTCGCAAAGTTTCATACGGCGTCGGCCTTCGGCCTCCGCCTCTGAACCCAAGAATAAAGCGTTTTTTACCTTCGGTCGGGTAGAAAAGGCACATTTCTCATGCGGTTCCGACTACAAAGCGTCGCTTTCATACGTTTTGTATAGGGGCGGATTTTCATACAAAATTGGTCAACTTTTGACAGCTGTATCTCGGCCGCCATCTTGAAATGTCATGATGTCCTATTTTTTTATTGTACCTTGGTATCTCATCTCTCTATCGACGCTATATCGGTAGCGCTATCTCTTTCCCCCTCGGCCTGTAAGATTTTTTCCCAGAGGCTGTTTTCCCATACAAACGGTTTTTTCCAAATTTTGTTAAGAGAAATTTCAAAGGATAGTGGGCGAATGTGGTCCAAGATCCTGTAAGGATGAGGCATATGCCAAATGAAAGAGCACAATGAGCACAACAATTGTCTAGAAGAGCTCATCGAAATCGGTCCCGGTGATTTCGAGTAATCGGCGTTTTTATCGATTCGAGTTATTTCGGGTACTTACAGGTTTTTTTTTACTATGGAAGGTCCTGCAAGGATAAGCGGTATGTCAAATGAAAGAGCATAGTATAGTCACCGATTGCACCGAAGCTCATCGAAATCGGTCCCGGTGCCCATAGTTTTTTAATCGATTCAAGTTTTTTCGATTAATGACAGATATTTTTTTTCTCCGAGATCCTGCAAGGATGAGGCATATGCCAAATGAAAGAGCACCATGAGCACAACAATTGTCTAGAAGAGTTCATCGAAATCGGTCCCGGTGATTTCGAGCAATTGGCGTTTTTATCGATTCGAGTGATTTCGGGTACATACAATTTTTTTTTACTATGCAAGGTCCTGTAAGGATCAGGGGTATGTCAAATGAAAGAGCTAGATGTAGTCACCGATTACACCGAAGCTCATCGAAATCGGTCCCGGTGCCCATAGTTTTTTAATCGATTCAAGTTTTTTCGATTAATGACAGATATTTTTTTTCTCCGAGATCCTGCAAGGATGAGGCATATGCCAAATGAAAGAGCACCATGAGCACAACAATTGTCTAGAAGAGTTCATCGAAATCGGTCCCGGTGATTTCGAGCAATTGGCGTTTTTATCGATTCGAGTTATTTCGGGTAATTACAAGTTTTTTTTACTATGGAAGGTCCTGCAAGGATAAGCGGTATGTCAAATGAAAGAGCATAGTATAGTCACCGATTGCACCGAAGCTCATCGAAATCGGTCCCGGTGCCCATAGTTTTTTAATCGATTCAAGTTTTTTCGATTAATGACAGATATTTTTTTTCTCCGAGATCCTGCAAGGATGAGGCATATGCCAAATGAAAGAGCACCATGAGCACAACAATTGTCTAGAAGAGTTCATCGAAATCGGTCCCGGTGATTTCGAGCAATCGGCGTTTTTATCGATTCGAGTGATTTCGGGTCATTACAATTTTTTTTTACTATGCAAGGTCCTGCAAGGATCAGGGGTATGTCAAATGAAAGAGCTAGATGTAGTCACCGATTACACCGAAGCTCATCGAAATCGGTCCCGGTGCCCATAGTTTTTTAATCGATTCAAGTTTTTTCGATTAATGACAGATATTTTTTTTCTCCGAGATCCTGCAAGGATGAGGCATATGCCAAATGAAAGAACACCATGAGCACAACAATTGTCTAGAAGAGTTCATCGAAATCGGTCCCGGTGATTTCGAGCAATCGGCGTTTTTATCGATTCGAGTGATTTCGGGTCATTACAAGTTTTTTTTACTATGCAAGGTCCTGTAAGGATCAGGGGTATGTCAAATGAAAGAGCTTGATGTAGTCACCGATTACACCGAAGCTCATCGAAATCGGTTCCGGTGCCCATAGTTTTTTAATCGATTCAAGTTTTTTCGATTAATGACAGATATTTTTTTTCTCCGAGATCCTGCAAGGATGAGGCATATGCCAAATGAAAGAACACCATGAGCACAACAATTGTCTAGAAGAGTTCATCGAAATCGGTCCCGGTGATTTCGAGCAATCGGCGTTTTTATCGATTCGAGTGATTTCGGGTCATTACAATTTTTTTTTACTATGCAAGGTCCTGCAAGGATCAGGGGTATGTCGAATGAAAGAGCTTGATGTAGTCACCGATTACACCGAAGCTCATCGAAATCGGTCCCGGTGCCCATAGTTTTTTAATCGATTCAAGTTTTTTCGATTAATGACAGATATTTTTTTTCTCCGAGATCCTGCAAGGATGAGGCATATGCCAAATGAAAGAGCACAATGAGCACAACAATTGTCTAGAAGAGCTCATCGAAATCGGTCCCGGTGATTTCGAGTAATCGGCGTTTTTATCGATTCGAGTTATTTCGGGTACTTACAGGTTTTTTTTTACTATGGAAGGTCCTGCAAGGATAAGCGGTATGTCAAATGAAAGAGCATAGTATAGTCACCGATTGCACCGAAGCTCATCGAAATCGGTCCCGGTGCCCATAGTTTTTTAATCGATTCAAGTTTTTTCGATTAATGACAGATATTTTTTTTCTCCGAGATCCTGCAAGGATGAGGCATATGCCAAATGAAAGAGCACCATGAGCACAACAATTGTCTAGAAGAGTTCATCGAAATCGGTCCCGGTGATTTCGAGCAATTGGCGTTTTTATCGATTCGAGTGATTTCGGGTACATACAATTTTTTTTTACTATGCAAGGTCCTGTAAGGATCAAGGGTATGTCAAATGAAAGAGCTAGATGTAGTCACCGATTACACCGAAGCTCATCGAAATCGGTCCCGGTGCCCATAGTTTTTTAATCGATTCAAGTTTTTTCGATTAATGACAGATATTTTTTTTCTCCGAGATCCTGCAAGGATGAGGCATATGCCAAATGAAAGAGCACCATGAGCACAACAATTGTCTAGAAGAGTTCATCGAAATCGGTCCCGGTGATTTCGAGCAATTGGCGTTTTTATCGATTCGAGTTATTTCGGGTAATTACAAGTTTTTTTTACTATGGAAGGTCCTGCAAGGATAAGCGGTATGTCAAATGAAAGAGCATAGTATAGTCACCGATTGCACCGAAGCTCATCGAAATCGGTCCCGGTGCCCATAGTTTTTTAATCGATTCAAGTTTTTTCGATTAATGACAGATTTTTTTTTTCTCCGAGATCCTGCAAGGATGAGGCATATGCCAAATGAAAGAGCACCATGAGCACAACAATTGTCTAGAAGAGTTCATCGAAATCGGTCCCGGTGATTTCGAGCAATTGGCGTTTTTATCGATTCGAGTGATTTCGGGTACATACAATTTTTTTTTACTATGCAAGGTCCTGTAAGGATCAGGGGTATGTCAAATGAAAGAGCTAGATGTAGTCACCGATTACACCGAAGCTCATCGAAATCGGTCCCGGTGCCCATAGTTTTTTAATCGATTCAAGTTTTTTCGATTAATGACAGATATTTTTTTTCTCCGAGATCCTGCAAGGATGAGGCATATGCCAAATGAAAGAGCACCATGAGCACAACAATTGTCTAGAAGAGTTCATCGAAATCGGTCCCGGTGATTTCGAGCAATTGGCGTTTTTATCGATTCGAGTTATTTCGGGTAATTACAAGTTTTTTTTACTATGGAAGGTCCTGCAAGGATAAGCGGTATGTCAAATGAAAGAGCATAGTATAGTCACCGATTGCACCGAAGCTCATCGAAATCGGTCCCGGTGCCCATAGTTTTTTAATCGATTCAAGTTTTTTCGATTAATGACAGATATTTTTTTTCTCCGAGATCCTGCAAGGATGAGGCATATGCCAAATGAAAGAGCACCATGAGCACAACAATTGTCTAGAAGAGTTCATCGAAATCGGTCCCGGTGATTTCGAGCAATCGGCGTTTTTATCGATTCGAGTGATTTCGGGTCATTACAATTTTTTTTTACTATGCAAGGTCCTGCAAGGATCAGGGGTATGTCAAATGAAAGAGCTAGATGTAGTCACCGATTACACCGAAGCTCATCGAAATCGGTCCCGGTGCCCATAGTTTTTTAATCGATTCAAGTTTTTTCGATTAATGACAGATATTTTTTTTCTCCGAGATCCTGCAAGGATGAGGCATATGCCAAATGAAAGAACACCATGAGCACAACAATTGTCTAGAAGAGTTCATCGAAATCGGTCCCGGTGATTTCGAGCAATCGGCGTTTTTATCGATTCGAGTGATTTCGGGTCATTACAATTTTTTTTTACTATGCAAGGTCCTGCAAGGATCAGGGGTATGTCAAATGAAAGAGCTAGATGTAGTCACCGATTACACCGAAGCTCATCGAAATCGGTCCCGGTGCCCATAGTTTTTTAATCGATTCAAGTTTTTTCGATTAATGACAGATATTTTTTTTCTCCGAGATCCTGCAAGGATGAGGCATATGCCAAATGAAAGAGCACCATGAGCACAACAATTGTCTAGAAGAGTTCATCGAAATCGGTCCCGGTGATTTCGAGCAATTGGCGTTTTTATCGATTCGAGTTATTTCGGGTAATAACAAGTTTTTTTTACTATGGAAGGTCCTGCAAGGATAAGCGGTGTATCAAATGAAAGAACATAGTGTAGTCACCGATTGCACCGAAGCTTATCGAAATCGGTCCCGGTCCCCATAGTTTTTTAATCGATTCAAGTTTTTTCGATTAATGACAGATATTTTTTTTCTCCGAGATCCTGCAAGGATGAGGCATATGCCAAATGAAAGAGCACAATGAGCACAACAATTGTCTAGAAGAGCTCATCGAAATCGGTCCCGGTGATTTCGAGTAATCGGCGTTTTTATCGATTCGAGTTATTTCGGGTAATTACAAGTTTTTTTTACTTTGGATGGTCCTGCAAGGATAAACGGTGTGTCAAATGAAAGAGCATAGTGTAGTCACCGATTGCACCGAAGCTCATCGAAATCGGTCCCGGTGCCCATAGTTTTTTAATTGATTCAAGTTTTTTCGATTAATGACAGATATTTTTTTTCTCCGAGATCCTGCAAGGATGAGGCATATGCCAAATGAAAGAACACAATGAGCACAACAATTGTCTAGAAGAGCTCAGCGAAATCGGTCCGGGGATTTCGAGTAATCGGCGTTTTTATCGATTCGAGTTATTTCGGGTAATTAAAAGTTTTTTTTACTATGGAAGGTCCTGCAAGGATAAGCGGTGTGTCAAATGAAAGAGCATAGTGTAGTCACCGATTGCACCGAAGCTCATCGAAATCGGTCCCGGTGCCCATAGTTTTTTAATCGATTCAAGTTTTTTCGATTAATGACAGATATTTTTTTTCTCCGAGATCCTGCAAGGATGAGGCATAAGCCAAATGAAAGAACACCATGAGCACAACAATTGCCTAGAAGAGTTCATCGAAATCGGTCCCGGTGATTTCGAGCAATTGGAGTTTTTATCGATTCGAGTGATTTCGGGTAATTACAGGTTATTTTTATAATGCAAAATCTTGAATCGATTAAAAAACTATGGGCACCGGGACCGATTTCGATGAGCTTCGGTGTAATCGGTGACGACATCAAGCTATTTCATTTGACATACCGCTGATCCTTGCAGGACCTTGCATAGTAAAAAAAACTTGTAATTACCCGAAATCACTCGAATCGATAAAACCGCCGATTGCTCGAAATCACCGGGACCGATTTCGATGAACTCTTCTAGACAATTGTTGTGCTCATGGTGCTCTTTCATTTGGCATATGCCTCATCCTTGCAGGATCTCGGAGAAAAAAAATATCTGTCATTAATCGAAAAAACTTGAATCGATTAAAAAACTATGGGCACCGGGACCGAAGTCGATGAGCTTCGGTGCAATCGGTGACTATACTATGCTCTTTCATTTGACATACCGCTGATCCTTGCAAGACCTTGCATAGTAAAAAAAACTTGTAATTACCCGAAATCACTCGAATCGATAAAAACGCTGATTGCTCGAAATCACCGGGTCCGATTTCGATGAACTCTTCTAGACAATTGTTGTGCTCATGGTGTTCTTTCATTTAGCATATGCCTCATCCTTGCAGGATCTCGGAGAAAAAAAATATTTGTCATTAATCGAAAAAACTTGAATCGATTAAAAAACTATGGGCACCGGGACCGATTTCGATGAGCTTCGGTGTAATCGGTGACTACATCAAGCTCTTTCAGACATACCGCTGATCCTTGCAGGACCTTGCATAGTAAAAAAAACTTGTAATTACCCGAAATCACTCGAATCGATAAAAACGTCGATTACTCGAAATCACCGGGACCGATTTCGATGAGCTTCTACTCAGTTGATGTGCTCATTATGCTCTTTCATTTGGCATATGGCTCAACCTGACAGGATCTTGGACCAACTCTCATACCCCTTTGCCCACTATCATTTCGAAAAAATCTCCCAATTATATGAAAGTAGAAGCAAAGATACGTGTCTATTCCAAATTTGAACCAAATCGGCCGGTAAACAAAAAAGTTAAAAATGGCGGCCGACGTTCCAAATTTGAAATTTAAAAATCTAATTCATAGGATGGCGGTAATTCGATACTTCTCTAAATTTCTCTCATACAAAATTTTTCGATAAATCTTACCGTTTCCAAGAAAACGTATCTATCGTTAATCAGTCCGTCAGTCACCGTTATGTAGCTTTATATAATATAACTAGGTGGCTACGCCCCCTGCACGCTACGCGTGCCAACCCCCGGCTCGGCTTCGCTTCGCTTCGCCGAGCAAGAGCGACCGCTCGGCCTTCGGCCTCGCGGGGGGGTTGGACGATGCGTGGGAGGGTGGGTGAGCCGCTCTGAGCTTCGCTCAACGCGGGGCTCGGCCGTTGGCCTCGCTCGACTCGGCTCGGCCTTCGGCCTCGCAGTAAGTTTCTACGGCGAGGCCTTCGGCCTCGCGGGTCTGACTGTCGGGTGGGAGAGTTTGGCCCGCTCCGAGCTTCGCTCTCCGCGGGACTCGGCCTGCGGCCTCGTTAAACGGAGCTCGGCCTTCGGCCTCGCAAAGTTTCATACGGCGTCGGCCTTCGGCCTCCGCCTCTGAACTCAAAACAAAAGCGTTATTTACCTTCGGTCGGGTAAAAAAGGCACATTTCTCATGCGGTTCCGACTAAAAGGCGTCGCTTTCATACGTTTTGTATAGGGGCTGATTTTCATACAAAATTTGACAACTTTTGACAGCTATATCTCGGCCGCCATCTTGAAATGTCATGATGTCCTATTTTTTTATTGTACCTTGGTATCATGTCTCTCTATCGACGCTATATCGGTAGCGCTATCTCTTTCCCCCTCGGCCTGTAAGATCTTTTCCCAGAGGCTGTTTTCCCATACAAACGGTTTTTTCCAAATTTTGTTCAGAGAAATTTCAAATTTCGAATAAATCTCCCAATAATATGAAAGTAGAAGCAAAGATACGTGTCTATTCCAAATTTGAACCAAATCGGCCGGTAAACAAAAAAGTTAAAAATGGCGGCTGGCCTTCCAAATTTGAAATTTAAAAATCTAATTCATAGGATGGCGGTAATTCGATACTTCTCTAAATTTCTCTCATACAAAATTTTTCGATAAATCTTACCGTTTCCAAGAAAACGTATCTATCGTTAATGAGTCAGTCACCGTTTTGTAGCTATATATAATATTATTACTAGGTGGCTACGCCCCCTGCACGCTACGCGTGCCAACCCCCGGCTCGGCTTCGCTTCGCTTCGCCGAGCAAGAGCGACCGCTCGGCCTTCGGCCTCGCGGATTATTGAACGATGCGTGGGAGGGTGGGTGAGCCGCTCTGAGCTTCGCTCAACGCGGGGCTCGGCCGTTGGCCTCGCTCGACTCGGCTCGGCCTTCGGCCTCGCAGTAAGTTTGTACGGCGAGGCCTTCGGCCTCGCGGGTCTGACTGTCGGGTGGGAGAGTTTGGCCCGCTCCGAGCTTCGCTCTCCGCGGGACTCGGCCTGCGGCCTCGTTAAACGGAGCTCGGCCTTCGGCCTCGCAAAGTTTCATACGGCGTCGGCCTTCGGCCTCCGCCTCTGAACCCAAGAATAAAGCGTTTTTTACCTTCGGTCGGGTAGAAAAGGCACATTTCTCATGCGGTTCCGACTATAAAGCGTCGCTTTCATACGTTTTGTATAGGGGCGGATTTTCATACAAAATTTGATAACTTTTGACAGCTCTATCTCGGCCGCCATCTTGAAATGTCATGATGTTCTATTTTTTTATTGTACCTTGGTATCATGTCTCCCTATCGACGCTATATCGGTAGCGCTATCTCTTTCCCCCTCGGCCTGTAAGATCTTTTCCCAGAGGCTGTTTTCCCATACAAACGGTTTTTTCCAAATTTTGTTTGGGGAAATTTCAAATTTCGAAAAAATCTCAAAATTATATGAAGGTAGATGCAAAGATACGTGTCTATTCCAAATTTGAACCAAATCGGCCGGTAAACAAAAAAGTTAAAAATGGCGGCTGGCCTTCCAAATTTGAAATTTAAAAATCTAATTCATAGGATGGCGGTAATTCGATACTTTTCTAAATTTCTCTCATACAAAATTTTTCGATAAATCTTACCGTTTCCAAGAAAACGTATCTCTCAAAAATTTATCAGTCAATCAGTCACCGTTTTGTAGCTTTATATAATATAACTAGGTGGCTACGCCCCCTGCACGCTACGCGTGCCAACCCCCGGCTCGGCTTCGCTTCGCTTCGCCGAGCAAGAGCGACCGCTCGGCCTTCGGCCTCGCGGGGGGGTTGGGCGATGCGTGGGAGAGTAGTCCTGCCGCTCCGAGCTTCGCTCTACGCGGGGCTCGGCCGTTGGCCTCGCTCGATTCGGCTCGGCCTTCGGCCTCGCAGTAAGTTTCTACGGCGAGGCCTTCGGCCTCGCGGGTCTGACTGTCGGGTGGGAGAGTTTGGCCCGCTCCGAGCTTCGCTCTCCGCGGGACTCGGCCTGCGGCCTCGTTAAACGGAGCTCGGCCTTCGTTCTCGCAAAGTTTCATACGGCGTCGGCCTTCGGCCTCCGCCTCTGAATCAAAGAATAAAGCGTTTTTTACCTTCGGTCGGGTAGAAAAGGCACATTTCTCATGCGGTTCCGACTAAAAGGCGTCGCTTTCATACGTTTTGTATAGGGGCGGATTTTCATACAAAATTGGTCAACTTTTGACAGCTATATCTCGGCCGCCATCTTGAAATGTCACGATGTCCTATTTTTTTGTTGTACCTTGGTATCTCATCTCTCTATCGACGCTATATCGGTAGCGCTATCTCTTTCCCCCTCGGCCTGTAAGATCTTTTCCCAGAGGCTGTTTTCCCATACAAACGGTTTTTTTGAAATTTTGTTCAAAGAAATTTCAAATTTCAAAAAAATCTCCCAATAATATGAAAGTAGAAGCAAAGATACGTGTCTATTCCAAATTTGAACCAAATCGGCCGGTAAACAAAAAAGTTAAAAATGGCGGCTGGCCTTCCAAATTTGAAATTCAAAAATCGAATTCATAGGATGGCGGTAATTCGATACTTGTCTACATTTTCGTCATACATCATTTTTGGCTCAGCCTTCTAGTTTCAGAGAAATCGATCTATCGTTAATGAGTCAGTCACCGGATTGCAGCTATATATAATATTATTACTAGGTGGCTACGCCCCCTGCACGCTACGCGTGCCAACCCCCGGCTCGGCTTCGCTTCGCTTCGCCGAGCAAGAGCGACCGCTCGGCCTTCGGCCTCGCGGGGGGATTGGACGATGCGTGGGAGAATAGTCCTGCCGCTCCGAGCTTCGCTCTACGCGGGGCTCGGCCGTTGGCCTCGCTCGACTCGGCTCGGCCTTCGGCCTCGCAGTAAGTTTCTACGGCGAGGCCTTCGGCCTCGCGGGTCTGACTGTCGGGTGGGAGAGTTTGGCCCGCTCCGAGCTTCGCTCTCCGCGGGACTCGGCCTGCGGCCTCGTTAAACGGAGCTCGGCCTTCGGCCTCGCAAAGTTTCATACGGCGTCGGCCTTCGGCCTCCGCCTCTGAACCCAAGAGTAAAGCGTTTTTTACCTTTGGTCGGGTAGAAAAGGCACATTTCTCATGCGGTTCCGACTAAAAGGCGTCGCTTTCATACGTTTTGTATAGGGGCGGATTTTCATACAAAATTGGTCAACTTTTGACAGCTATATCTCGGCCGCCATCTTGAAATGTCATGATGTCCTATTTTTTTATTGTACCTTGGTATCATGTCTCTCTATCGACGCTATATCGGTAGCGCTATCTCTTTCCCCCTCGGCCTGTAAGATCTTTTCCCAGAGGCTGTTTTCCCATACAAACGGTTTTTTCCAAATTTTGTTGAGAGAAATTTCAAATTTCGAAAAAATCTCCCAATAATATGAAAGTAGAAGCAAAGATACGTGTCTATTCCAAATTTGAACCAAATCGGCCGGTAAACAAAAAAGTTAAAAATGGCGGCCGACGTTCCAAATTTGAAATTCAAAAATCTAATTCATAGGATGGCGGTAATTCGATACTTCTCTAAATTTCTCTCATACAAAATTTTTCGATAAATCTTACCGTTTCCAAGAAAACGTATCTATCGTTAATCAGTCCGTCAGTCACCGTTATGTAGCTTTATATAATATAACTAGGTGGCTACGCCCCCTGCACGCTACGCGTGCCAACCCCCGGCTCGGCTTCGCTTCGCTTCGCCGAGCAAGAGCGACCGCTCGGCCTTCGGCCTCGCGGATTATTGAACGATGCGTGAGAGGGTAGTCGTGCCGCTCCGAGCTTCGCTCTACGCGGGGCTCGGCCGTTGGCCTCGCTCGACTCGGCTCGGCCTTCGGCCTCGCAGTAAGTTTCTACGGCGAGGCCTTCGGCCTCGCGGGTTTGGCCGTCTGGTGGGAGAGTTGTGCCCGCTCCGAGCTTCGCTCTCCGCGGGACTCGGCCTGCGGCCTCGTTAAACGGAGCTCGGCCTTCGGCCTCGCAAAGTTTCATACGGCGTCGGCCTTCGGCCTCCGCCTCTGAACTCAAAACAAAAGCGTTATTTACCTTTGGTCGGGTAGAAAAGGCACATTTCTCATGCGGTTCCGACTATAAAGCGTCGCTTTCATACGTTTTGTATAGGGGCGGATTTTCATACAAAATTGGTCAACTTTTGACAGCTATATCTCGGCCGCCATCTTGAAATGTCATGATGTCCTATTTTTTTATTGTACCTTGGTATCTCATCTCTCTATCGACGCTATATCGGTAGCGCTATCTCTTTCCCCCTCGGCCTGTAAGATCTTTTCCCAGAGGCTGTTTTCCCATACAAACGGTTTTTTTCAAATTTTGTTCGGGCAAATTTCAAATTTCGAACAAATCTCCCAATAATATGAAAGTAGAAGCAAAGATACGTGTCTATTCCAAATTTGAACCAAATCGGCCGGTAAACAAAAAAGTTAAAAATGGCGGCTGGCCTTCCAAATTTGAAATTTAAAAATCTAATTCATAGGATGGCGGTAATTCGATACTTCTCTAAATTTTTCTCATACAAATTTTTTCGATAAATCTTACCGTTTCCAAGAAAACGTATCTATCGTTAATCAGTCAATCCCCGTTTTGTAGCTTTATATAATATAGACTAGGTGGCTACGCCCCCTGCACGCTACGCGTGCCAACCCCCAGAAGATAGATAGATAGATAGATGAGCGCCATCTTTTGCTGTGATCGCGACTTGGGTGAACGAAATTTCAGTTCACTCAACATCCTTCTGTAACGATTATGATTCATAACGTTGACCATTGTACTTCAACCGCGATAAGTAATAGTTCGCCCCGATCTGTGTACTCGCAATATACTTTACTCAAAAAAGCTCGTAATGTGGTCATTCATTCGACAACCTTCTTTGAGCAAAGGAGGACTTGCGGGCTACTTTCATTTGGCGCCAGAAAAGTTGTATGGAATTTCATTAATGTCGTGTTTTGCGGCCAGAAAAACTGTATGAAATTCCATTAATGTCGAGTTTTGTTTAAAAAAATAGCCAGGTGCAAAAAGTATGCGTCTTGCGTCTTGCGCCTTGCGGCTTGCGTCTTGAGACTTGCGACTTGCATCTTGCGACTTGCGACTTGCGACTTAGGACTTCGGGCTTAGGACTAAGGACCTAGGACCTAGGACATAGGATCTAGGACCTAGGACCTAGGACATAAGATCTAAGACCTAGGACCTAAGACCTAGCATCTTGGACCTAGGACCTATGGACTAGGACCTAGGACCTAGGGCCTAGGACCTAGCACCTAGGACCTAGGAGCTATCACTTATGACCTAGGACCTATGATCTAGGACATAGGACCTAGCACCTAGCACCTAAGACCTAGGACCTAGGACCTAGGACCTAGGGCCTAGCACATAGCACCTAGGACCTAGCAACTAGGACCTAGGACCTAGGGCCTAGCACCTAGGACCTAGGTGCTAGGTGCTAGGCCCTAGGTCCTAGGTGCTAGGTGCTAGGTCCTATGTCCTAGATCATAGGTCCTAAGTCATAAGTGCTAGCTCCTAGGTCCTAGCAACTAGGACCTAGGACCTAGGGCCTAGCACCTAGGACCTAGCACCTAGGACGTAGGACCAATGACCAAGGACCTAGGACCTAGGACATGTCCTAAGTCTTTATCAATTACTCGCTTTGTTTGAGTAAAGCACTATACACGCCTTGGTCTGCAATGAGTGCGCTGCTGGCTATGCTATGATGGCCTCGAGCTTAGCTTAGCTACGCTCTCGGCCCTCAAGCTTGGTCATCATTGCAGCCCTTGCTGTCCGCGCTGTGATGGCCTTGAGCTGCGCTACGCTGCGCTCTGTCGGCCATCAAAAGCGCACCAGAAACGCACCCATTACAGATCGCGGCAGTAATGTACTATTACAATCACATATCTCGGCATTGGCTAATGTTTAAACTTAAAAGATATTTCATTTCGTTCCAATGAATGATACTCAAGTTATCGTCGAACATACATACATACATACATACACACATGCATACAATCAAACCGAATTATTCAGGTAGACTCAGAAAACTCGCCTTCGTTCGATCGCTCAATAATTATCATGTACGATACCTTTGAAAGCAATCGTGGATCGCGTTAGATGTTGTAATTAGACAACGATGCCTCTATATGTCCGTTGAGTGTTTATTCTTCTTTCAATGGGACCACAAGTTTCAACTCAGTCATGCATGCCAGCGTGTTGTCATGCATTACATAAAATATTTGAGACGGATGCCAAATGTAAGTAGGCATAAAATAATAATCAAGTTTCCTTTTGTTAATAAATTTTTAATGTTCTCAGTGTTTCTGGCAAGTCGTCGTTAACGGTGTCTGCTACCAAAAGCGTCAGCACCGCTGCCAGGAACGCCATGCCAGCGAACATGATCAAGGACAGCCCATGACAGTAGACTCGCTGGAAAAGGTGCCAATATTATCAGACCCTAGCTCGACGTCTGGCACTGGCAAATAAAATACAGAGCAAATACGCCATTCCGTGATTCAGCAGAACCGGAACTAATCCAAATTAAACTAAAAGGATAAGCCCCAGTATAGAGCCTTGTGGAACACCATCTTTGCGTATGTCAACTTTTCAACTTTTCTTGCTATCTAAACATTTGGTTATGTTATTAGAATAAAATCTTGAAGTAGGGCGGGATAAAATAAGCACATCATGTTTTACTAAGCTGGCTTGTTTTTTGCTGTAACTTCTCAGACAGTCTCAGTTGTACGAGTAACTTTTGGTTTTATTCAGATATTTATTGTAATATTCCTACAGTCTACAGTCTAGTATGGCTCTTCTCGTCGCTCTGCACGCCGATGTTCTCGGCCTCCAGCACAGTGTCTGGCAAGTCGTCGTCGGCGGTGTCTGGCACCAGCAGCGTCAGCACCGCTGCCAGGAACGCCATGCCAGCGAACATGATCGAGGGCAGACCGTGCCAGTAGACCAGCTGAAAGTGATGTGGAAAGCGAGATGTCATTAATGCGTTTTACAGTTCCGACACTCGAATTGTGAAGGAAAACATCGTAAGGAAATCTGAGCGTCTGAGGCATAATACCTTCAACGCGAAAATCGCCTATCCGGTGTAGGCACGCATGGTGATTAGGTCGAATTCTCTCTCCCTGAGGGAAGGCCTTTGCCCAGCTAGTGGGACATGTACAGTTGTATACTTGTACAGGCTACATCGTACTCAAATAGGTGACCAACAACCCATAGCAAAAACTACTGAAGCCATCGCGTTTGCTTTATTTATTTAATTTTGGCAGATTGTTCTCAACTCTACTGCCACTGAGCGTCACCAGATTATTTTACTTTTTGGGGTCGATTCGAGAGGTAGTTGAGGAAGTAGTGACTTGGATAGTTTATCAGGGGTGTATTACTTTATCGTGTCGAGAAAAAGCTATGGATTCACTTCAGAAGCATACGGTGAATTTACGATAACGGAACAACAGAGGTAAGTCATACCACTGGTAATCGAATATGCCCCCGATCTGTCAGTTACCATCGCTGTAACTTTTCAAGTTTAGTATCATTCAAATACTTACAAGTAAGGGCGTCTGCTGCGCCACTATGGATCCTATTCTGCCGATAGACGAGCACAAAGCATGCATCGAGTTGCGGGTATACGTCGGGAATAGCTCTGACGTAAACACGTAGTTGATGTTAAAAAACATGCTAACCATAAACTTGCCGCCGATGTAGCAGACCAGAGATAACCAGGTCATGTCTGGAATGAAGGGAAAAAGCTTAGGAGTCTGCATCTAATAAAGATGAATTATACAGCCCCTACTCCACTCATACTTGATGTGTGAAGTAAGCACGCGGACGCTACAGTGTCAGAAAAAGTTAAGATGAAGTAGGCTTGCCCATTAATATACCTAGAAGTCTCACCACTTCTGAGGTCACGGTCGTTTGTTACTATGAGGAAGAGATCAGCATCATTATAACAAACATTCATCATCAAAAACACAGATGTTACAGAAAGCATCAGTCATACCCTGACAAACAATATCTTATCTTGTAGGTACTCACAAACCTTACTTACCAGACGGTATGAACGGATGTATCCCAAAAAACACAGCCGCCCCGAAGAAAGTCAGCATCAAAGGAGTCTTTCTACTGAAATAAGTCAGCGTGTAGCCCATAGCAAATTGAGCCGGGATATCCATCAGATATATCATCATAACGTTTGCGTATTTGTTTCCACTCAATAACACAGAATTCACTGCAGTTCCGTAGATCAAAAAGGTTCCAGTGATCCACCAAAATGTGCAGACAAGGAATCTTTTCATGATAACTTTGGACTTCAAAGTTGTCTTCAGTAAAGTTACGTAACCTATGTTACTCTCTGAACTGTCTTCGTATGCCAGGTTATCTAATAAATTCTTGTCTAAATCCATCCCGTTGGTTTTAGCTGCTTTCTTCAATATGTCTATGGCTTCTTGCTTTCTGCCTTTTGTCAGCAGCCATCTAGGGCTTTCGTCAATCCAAAAGACGTAAAGTATGAATAGAAAAGCTGGTGCGTATATTATTTGGAGCACGTTCCTCCAATAGTGGAAGTACCAAGCTGTTGTCGCGAGGAGCATGTGTCCCAACACGTAGCCAAAGTTTGTTATCATTACGAACATACCTCTGTCTTGGGTCGCGACTATTTCTATAGCTGTGAACGGTAAAGTTGTAATTAAGGTTGGACGATAGCAGCGTGGCGGAAACTTCAAAATTTTCACAGTTTTTTCAACTTTTAGGCCAAACTGAGCTATTTTTGTTCAGCGATTTTTCGTTTAGTGCAATAACATAGTAATCTTTTCATTATTGTTAACAACAGAACAACAATAATTCAGCCAATAATATTGTGTTCTGGTCTACGAAGCAGTGGCACTGCCCAAAAAACTTGTTGATGACCAGAACACATAAACGCCTGAATTATTGTTGTTCTGTTGTTTACAATAATGAAAATATTACTATGTTATTGCAGTGAACTAAAAAACGCTAAACAAAAATAGCTCAGTTTAAAAATTTAAATAAAGTGTGAAAATTTTGAATTTCCCGCTAAGCTGCTATTGTCCGACCTCAATATTCGCAGGGTGTTTCCGGATAATTATAAGCAAACCGGAAGTGTTTTTATAAGTTTGTTATCGTGTGATGGCTTAGACTTAGAAGGTTTGTATTATAGTGGCGTAGCTAGGTAACCAGGGGCCCTGGGGCAAAACACAAATTGGGGCCCCAACTAAACTGTTCAAGTTTTATCAAGTCAAAATATTGATAGAAAATACCCAAAATTTTCAGTCTAAAACGGAGAAATCTCTATGTGTGATAATAATTTCAAACCACTTCAAAAATCAAAAAGCGCGCCCGTAAACACACCGAATTTACCTCTTTTCTAAGCCAAAGTCCTAAAATTCAGTCTATAACGGTTTAATTAATTAAAAAGGTGATAATTATACGTATTATCATGCCATCCGTAGCCCGGTACAGCTTGTGTGAGCTTTAGTGATTACCACTTTGACTCACCAACCTGGAGGAATTTTTGGCTAGTTTAATACGGTTTGATGTCAGGGTCCGAGGGGGCCCTCTGAGCTTGGGGGCCCTGGGACATTGCCCCTCCTTGCCCTTGAAGTGTTTAAACTTATTTAGTAAAATTATTTTGTTGTGGATGACCCCAATATCTTAGTGTCAATTCGGAAGGCAAAGTTTTTTGTTCGAATGTCCGTTATTGGCTTAAACTTATCTTTAGACAATACTAGCTGTGCCCGCGACTTCGTATGCGTTTTTGCACATGTGACATTTAATATAAAATCGACTGTGGAGGAAAACTCAAAAGGAAGGTTTTTTTTAACCCCCGACCAACAAAGAGGGGTGTCATAAGTTTGATAGCTTTGTGAGTGTGTCTGTTTATGTGTTTATGAGGGTGTGCCTGCCTGTGTGTCTGTCTGTGTGTGTGTGTGTGCCCTAATCTAAACAATAAATTTATGATAAAATATGTTTTGTTTAGATTAGGTATCGCCCGTGTAAGATACCAGGAAGCTTAGCATAAGAATTGCCTGGGAAGTATGGGGGTTTATTATGTATCTCCCTCGACGTAGAGTGGGATAGATAAAGTTATAAGCCCATAGATAAGGTCTTACCCATTCTCAGGCTAAGCCAGCAAGCAAAGTATAAGGTTGGGTTAGAGCGTATCTACCGCAAATAACTCTGTCTATCCCGCCCTACGGCAAACAAAATATATTTTTTTAATATCAAGTTGGGCTCAGTAGAGTAAATATTTTAAAAAAGGCACAAAAAAAATTTCAACCTCGCGTGGGTTCAAATCCAGAACATTTCGACCGCGACGGAACAGTACTACATTTCTAACATCGATAAACTTTGTCCGACCTCCACCAAAAACCACTCGCAATTCCCTCCAGGAAGCATCATAAGGCTGGGTTAGAGCGTATCTATGGTTCTGTCCATCCCGCTCTACGTCAAGCAAAAGAGTGAGATAACTATTATTTTAAACCCATAGATAAGCTCTAACCCGGCCTTATGCTAAGCTTGTAGAACTAACATTTTCCGCCAAAATAAAATAAAAACAAATGCCAATTTTCATTTACAATATGCGCCCGAAATGCCAAAAGTCGTAGCGTGCTATTATACAGAGTGTTAAAATAAATAAATAAATAAATAAAAGACCGCCAACAAAGCGGGAGACCACGTATACATACGTATCATAACGTCCTCATCATAACGAACATTTTTGCCCAAGGAACTATGCCTGGGAAATCAACGGTTTCCGAGATAATAAAGTCGGACTTAAAAATTTTTTTTTTTCAGAAATATGTTCAGTATCACGTTCTTAACATACCTTCTCAAGAAGCCATATCAAAATTATGGATATTTCTTACAAAAAATCAAGTTAAAATTGCAACCCGCAATGTAGGTTTTCGAGAGAATGTGGTTCAAAGTCGGACTTTTAATTTTTTTTTTTGCAGAAATATGTTCAGTATCACGTTCTTAACATACCTTCTCAAGAAGCCATATCCAAATTATGAATATTTCTTACAAAAAACGAAGTTAAAATTGCAACCCGCAATGTATTCTAAACATCGGATAGCTTAAGTTACTCCCAGAAACGTGAGTTACGACCATGTTAAGTTTGGTTGAAAACTATTCAGCGGTGTTCGCGTTTATCGTGTTCATACAGACAGACAGACAGACAGACAGACAGACAGACAGACAGACAGACATAAACCGTTTTTTTTTGCATTTTTGGATTCAGTATAGTTTACTTAGTAACCCCTGCTAGTTTTTTCTAAAAATATTCAATGTACAGAATTGACTTCGCTAGAGTTTTATTATAAGTATAGATATAGATAGATTGAGAAACTAATTTAAATTTTTTTTTTTGGTCCAGTAGTTTTGTTTTTATGCGCTAAAATGTTTTATTCCTATGACCGCCAACAGTATGCAGACCGTCGCGTGACGTCATAAAACCGTATCTTTGAAACGTTGTAAAATCCAAACTACTGAACCAAAATAAAAAATATTGAAATTAGGTAGTTTCTCAATATTGTCTAAAGATAAGATTATGCCAATAACGGACTTTCGAACAAAAAACTTTGCCTTCCGAATTTGCAAAGGTCAAAGGCCTAAATTGGATGAGCTTCTCTCATAAACAGGAAAAGCTATCCTTGGTCATCATCATCAAGCTTCTACTAATGGCATTTTCCTCCTTACATAACATGAAGGCAGGTGAACACAAGTCACCAATGATTGCTTCGAGGAATTCAAAGAAAATGTACAGCCAATAGTTAGTAAGGAAACTTCTGGTCACTCCTATGACACCACTCAGTACTGCTGTCACTATGAACACCTTCTTTCTTCCTATCCTGGAAGCAAATAGAAAAGGAAAATTAGCATGCGTCACATATTATAAGTTTTCTAATGATAAGGATAGAAAAAACTATCAAGATGTTTTCCCCGAATATCAAGATGTTGGATGGGCTACGAAATAATCGGTAAGTAAGACAGAAGCAAAGATAGTAAAGTTAGAGGATGGTCACGAGAAGAAGCTATTTTAAACAATTTAAAGATAAGGTGAATATCTAGACCGAGCTACGATGTGACTGGAGCGCGTAAAATTATCTACCTATTGCTTGATGTTTTCACAATGTTTCTTGGATCTTAGCATAGTTCAAGGGTCTAAACAATTACCTGTCAGAAATAGGTCCAATCATGAGAAGGCCGATCATGTAACCGATGCAGTGGGCTGTGCCGACAAATGCGCTCTTCCATTCCTGACACGCTATCTGGAACTGAAAACAGATTTGGTACCTAACATAATGCAAAATAAAAAAAAATGAAAAACTTAGGCCTTCGTATCAAAGTTTTAGCGTATGTCGCAACTCCACTAACACATAATGAAGCGATCAAGGACTCTGCAGTGCCTAGTAATAAATGTTTTTATGCAGATGGGTTGTCCTGCTGGCATAGGAAAAGCAAGGTCAATACGACCAAGGCACGGATAAAATTTTCTAATGATTCTTTTACCATGAGCGAGTGGTACTGAATTGGAAAGGTAACATCAAACCCTCTAGACTTACGAGAAGTCATTTTGTGATCCCATCCAAAATAAGAATAATTGGAAGTATTTATTTTACCAATGACCCAAATGTGACGGATACCATGCGTACGCGCGCAATCAGTTATCTTTTAAAATATTAATTTTGACTACACGATCCAAAGAGTTCCTTTACCAGTGTATTTTAACTGTATTATCACCGCAATAGAGTTAAGTCTCGTGCAGAAAAAGACTAAACGCGCAGCGCGAACTTGCGAAGCTGGATTTTTTTGTTTTGGGGCATAACTGGATCCAATAAGTAAGGCAGTAATTTTTTGAAAGGTTCCGAGCTGCTAGAAACCAGATTTCTCCTTGATGTGAGTTGAGTTGAGAAAACTCTCATTTCTCCTAACTTCTTACTTTTTACCCGACTACGCGAAGCAAAAAGGAAGGTTATGATTTTAGCAGCGTATGTATGTATGTATGTATGTATGTATGTATGTGGGTATGTATGTTTGTGTGTTCATCTGTTCCCTCGCAGAGCCTAAACTACTCGGCCGATTTCAACAAATGAGGTGTCGTTGGATTCGTCTTAATCACCCAGGTAACATAGGATAGTTTAATTTTGAAAAAAACTAAGATGGCGGCTGTGCTGCGCCCTAAAGTGGTGGACCTAAAAATAAAAATTATCGGATACCATCGTCATGGGTATCAAATGAAAGGGCTTTAAAAGACCTTTTCAAAAATGTATAACACATGTAGCGTCAACATAACAAATAGAACAAAAAATTCCATAATGTCTTTTTTTTTGCCCTTCTTGGTTCTTTTCTGGATGATCGTCCAAAAGGACTTACTAAAAAGCTCAAAAAAAATAGAAGTTAAAAACTAAAACCCGACTACTAAAAGGCTTAAAACAAGACCTGTTTATCGGTAAAATAGACTCATAGATAATTAATCGTAGTCGGAGGACACCACATTCGCATTTGATAAACCGATGGCCTCCGACTACGATTAATTATCTATGAGTCTATTTTAAGGATAAACAGATCTTGTTTTAAGCCTTTTAGTAGTCGGGTTTTAGTTTTTAACTTCTATTTTTTTCAAAAAACAAAATGGCATGGTAATAAACATGAATGTGGGACTATGGAATCTGTAATGCCATAGTTACCTCAGCGACAAAGCTTTCCGGTCTCTCGTAAACCCATTCTGTGCAAGGCACCACTTTGGAGTTGTTGTCATACGCGCAAGGGATGTCTCGGTCCAGGGCCACCCTCTCATAGCATTTAGGATTGAAAGCATCCACTGCGGTAGTGTTGGGAGGACGCACGTCGCAAAGGCTGACAGAGTTTTTGCACCTGGAAGAACAGTGGCGAGAGCCATAGACGTGTGTTGTTCAGGACTCAACAGTAACCCTTGCATGAATGCGCTTGCTATGTGTTTAGTATCTGGACTTGGGGAACTAGCTAGGGGAGGCACGTCTGTCGACGTGTATCAAACACGAAAGATCATAGCGTACTGGCTGGTTTATTGGTCGGGCCGTTGCGCCTATACACAAAATATCTCCCCTTTTAACTTTATCGTAAGTAACTTAGTGGGTGCAATATGGATTGAGAATAGCGTAACCTTAGAGAACGGTTAGACACGATCGAACGTGGAAAACGATGTTTTAATTCAAATATCACCGACATACCAAATATCGATAAAAATGGAAAGCTATCAAAGGTAGGTCTGTCTGAATCCAGCTGACACGTCTTTGGGGGAGCGTGACCCGGTAGGTATCGCCACTTATGTAAATGAAATTAAAAGCCACTTACCTATACTCAGTTTTTTCCACCACGAAAATGTAGTTAAAACTATACATGGAATTCGTCACGAATGCCAACGTGAGCAGCAATAGCATCCTGGCATGATATCGTCCGTACACATTGAACTGCGTTAGAATATCGTCCAGAGAGACCGGTTTCGCCTTCGTCTCAGACGCTTCCTTGAATTTCCTGTCACCCTCACGCAACTCCATTGTTAGTAGTGATAAATAAAACACCAAACGCAGAAACCTCACATCACTAAACTACTAAGGCCTTTGCATCTACGTAATGAGATGATTTATACAGCGTCCAGTGGCACCTTCACTCACACTAGACTAGATAGGTGAAGAGACCACTCGGCACTGCAGTGCCTGGGACATTGTTTTATTGTTTTTTTTTTTTTTTGTTTTTTTAGCCTACATCACTAAATTAACGTTAAAATATGCTAAAGTGAACTGTTCCGCCGCCGCAGTCTCGCGCCATCGACGTACGAACCAACTGTTTGTACTTATGTTTGTGCTATCGTACAATCCAATGGGGTCCAATTGTCTAACCTTAAGATCAATCACGATATTTTTTATTCAGTCAATTGAAAGATGTTGACAAACTACAGACATCATTTATTTGGCTTGAACGTCATCTGTGATTGCGACTTGGGTGAATATTTCATGAACATGAACATGTTAATTCAACATACTTTTAGCGAGTATGATTAAAAACCTCCATTATTTAGTCTTATTCACTATGACTAGCAGTTAGCCCCGACCTGTGAACTCGTGACCTAATTTACAACCCGATCTCTCGACAACACCTTTAGAGCCTTATTTATCACACTAGCGAATTGCGGGCGAATGCGCGGCGAGTGTTCGTAACGTGTTTGCCACGAATTTGCAACAAGATCGCGATCGGATTCTGACGAGGAAGCACTGCTTTGTTTCTTCGAAAACGCAGCAAGTGAAAGCAGTTACGAAGAATATGAATCAGAATGGGATAATACCTTTTGGAACTGAATCGAAAATGAAAGTTCTCGAGTAGCGTCACTAAAAAAAAATTTTGTTCTACGTTCTATCACATGGTTATGAAATTGGAAATACACAAAAATGTTTAATGTTTGTAATCTAAAAGGATTCAATGTTATTGCATTAATTGAATAAAACGTGATAAAACTCGAGCAGGCACCCACGCGCACAGAAAACACAAGCAAGTTTCGACGCGAGTTTGCCATAGACAACTAGAGTTTGCCAAATGCTGACGCTACAGGACCGCGAGCTTCTCAGTTCCAAAAGGTATTATCCCATTCTGATCCCGCACGGATTATGATTATTATGTGGTGTTCTGCAACGATTTAAAAACTAAACAAAAAAAACTGCGAATGACAATATATATATTTTTTACGGATTATTGGATCTCACAGAAAATAGACGTAGGATATGCAGATAAAGATAAAGATAAAAAGCGTTTATTTTCAAAAGAATATAAAAAAAATATGCAGTGTGTCTTGCGAATCCCACACTAGGCGAACCTGTATTGATTGTGGGATCGATTCATTTAGAATTTGCAAAATGTGTTGGACGATTCCAAGACTTAGGCCAAAATGCAAAAATAATAATAAGAGACAATGAAAGACAGACACCTAAGGTTATTAGTGTCTCCTGACGAAAGGGTGACGAACGCTAGTGTAAAAAAAAGGGTTTTGGCAATGGACACTCACGGTGAACTCGTTGCAAACTCACGGCGAACTCGTTGCGAACTCGCGGCGAACACGTTGCGAACTCACCGCGATTTGGCTCATGTTCGAAGTTTCATAATATTTCATTCATGTCAATCCGATTAACGATACCTACTCAAGTTATCGTCGAACAAACATAGGTACACACGACAGCACGTCAGATTGTAAACTTATGTTGCAAAGTCGCCCGTAATGTAACTGAGTAGATTGCTAGCGTGTAAAGGTCGACGTGCTGCCGTGTGTACCTACATAGGTAGGTACATACAAAAGTCGAATTGTTCACATAAACTCGGAAAACTTCGCTAGCCTTCGCCCGCTCTCGTTCAATAATCACGCACCATACCTTTGAAAGGAATCGTGAATTCTCACGATGAGTCCGCTACTCCATTCCGAAATGTGTGTTCGATAGATGTTGAAATTAAACAACCATACCCCTGTGCTCGTTGACTGTCCATTCTTCTTTGAATGGGACAACGACTTTCGGCTAACATTCTAACTCGGTCATGCATGCCAGCGTATTGTCATCCACTCACCTACAAAAAATTAGGTACATGTTTTTTAAGAAACGATAATTGTTATTTGTTATGCAAGAATGCAAAATTATTGTTTGCGGCGAGTGCTTGTAATGAAAACCGAGCTAGCGAAGGTTTCTAAAATCTAAAATTGAACTCGCTATGCTCATAGTGGTTCAAAAAAAGAAACCTGAGCGTAGCGAGGTATTCAGGAAACGCGGTTTCTTCTTACAGTCTTTTTAATATTTTTAC
The DNA here is from genome assembly GCA_949319315.1 of Zelleria hepariella. Lineage (NCBI taxonomy): Eukaryota > Metazoa > Arthropoda > Insecta > Lepidoptera > Yponomeutidae > Zelleria > Zelleria hepariella. Next base: position 1,444,664 of record OX439381.1, read on the forward strand.
ACTATATTTATTTTTATTAACAGTAAATTAAAAAAATGCTCTGCTCCTATTTTATAAAATAGATAATTATGGGTTGGTTTGTTAAATAAATTTTTTCAAACGATATAATTGAGTTTATTTTAAACACAGATTTTAACGGATTTAACACTCGTTTTATTAACTTTTTACATTTTCCCAACGTTTCGATACCTTTGCAGGGCTCGTGGTCGCGGTAGACTGAGGTGACAGCTGTCTTGTATGTCATTTGTTGATTGAAACTACCCTCGGTTATGAACATAATTAGACATTGACTACCCCCGTTACGGATACAAATTAAAAACGAAACGGTCTCGAAACGTTGGGAAAATGTAAAAAGTTAATAAAACGAGTGTTAAATCCGTTAAAATCTGTGTTTAAATTATGTATAGTGCTCGTGCAAACCTAAGAAAATATTGAGTTTATTTTTTTATCTCTATAAATTTTAATTTTATATGGTAAAAGTTCAGAATGCACCCGGAAAAAAAAACATTATTTTATTTACATTATTTTTGTGTCTGGATAAATAAACTTTAGGAAATTATTAATAAAACGAATGGTTTTAATACCAACGAAGCTGAAAACTTTAGTGCGGCAGCCGTAACTACAATAAAATATGCTTTTAAAAGGAACTTATTGTAATAAAACGCAGTTTGTGGTAGGCAACGACTAAACTTTTTAATACGCTCCAATATGCCAAAGATACAATAACGTTCCTTTACCATATTTTGTTACACCCCCACTTAACGAAATAAGCTAAATATTACCTACTGTATAAGACTAAACCTTTCTAAAAACTTATAGTGCTTTACAGCATTTAGACCTACAGCAGCAGTCTCATCGAAATCAATGCCAGGTCTTTGTGTAAAACCTTTGGTAACCAATCGGGCTTTGAAAACGATATTGTTACTAAAATCTAGCTTTTTCTTAAATACCCAGTGAAAGGACTTTAGTTCATCATCCATAGCACGCTTCCACTGCAAACTCTCAGGACCATTTAATGCGTCGTCAAGTGTTATCTTACACTGACTGTCCTGTCCACCTGCCCCTCTACCCTTGACGCTATTGCGATCAAAATGAAAAAGTTTAAAAATATATTTCTCTTTGAATTCGCATAGTAATGCTTTGATCTTAAATACTTTGTAATGTTTATTCAAAGGTAAGGCTGTTCTATTCAATAAAAACACAAAATGCACCTTAATTTGTAAAATATCAAATTTTGTAAATTGCGCCATATTGCGGCTGTATTGGAAAAGTGCGTCAAGGGTAGAGGGGCTGGTCGTCTTGGTACACACACGTTGCTGAAACCGTACCTATCAGGCTTTTTAGGATTTCGCTGTGATCTGCGCAACTGAGAAGGCGCTTCTTCTGTAGCTTTTTCAGTAATTGCATCAAAGAACTGCTCTTCCGTCTGATCATGTCTCTGTCCATCGTCACTAGCGTCTGCTGAGACGTTTTCCTCTACAGAAATGGACATATCTGATTCTCTTTCGCCTGTTAAAGTTTCGGTGTGAACATCCACTTGTATCTCATCTTCATGAGTGCTTCCAGCTGATTCGGTCTGTTCTGTGATATCCACGATGTCACCGGCATGTATAGGGTATCCTTTTGTATCTTTTCCTTCATTGAGTACAATAATGTCTCGACTTATTGATACAATTTTTTTCTTTGGATTGTAAACTCTGTACCCTTTGACATTTTCCGAATAGCCCACGAGGATATAACCTGTAATAAAACGCAGTTTGTGGTAGGCAACGACTAAACTTTTTAATACGCTCCAATATGCCAAAGATACAATAACGTTCCTTTACCATATTTTGTTACACACCAACACTTATTTGACTCACCTGTTTTGCCTGTAAGTAGTTGTCTATAGATTTTTTCCCGCTTGGCTAACAAAGTCATTTCCTCGCTTCTGTGAGTTGAAAAGTTTTGTGTTTCGCACGAATGCAATATTATTTGCGTTTCGTGCTTCTGAATACCTCGCTACGCTCAGGTTTCTTTTTTTGAACCACTCGCTACGCTCGTGGCTCAATTTTAGAAACCTTCGCTAGCTCGGTATTCAATACAAGCACTCGCCGCAAAAAAAAATTTTGCATTCTTGCATAACAAATGACTATTGTTAGCCAAGCGGGAAAACTCTAAAGACAACTACTTACGGAACATTCCATTTTGCCCCACCAGTGGGGCAACTCTGGTGGGGCAAAATGGAATGGCAAAACAGGTGAGTCAAATAAGTTCTTTTTAAAAGCATATTTTACTGTAGTTACGGCTGCCGCACTAAAGTTTTGAGCTTCGTTGGTATGAAAACCATTCGTTTTATTAATCATTTCCTGAAGTTTATTTATCCAAACACAAACATTATGTTAATAAAAGATTTTTTTTTTCCGGGTGCATTCTGATCTTTTACCATATAAATTAAAAATTTCTAGGAGCTAAAAAAATAAAATTAGTAATATCGTTTGAAAATATGTATTTAACAAACCAAATCATAATTATCTATTTGATAAAATAGAAGCGAAGCATTTTTTTTATTTACTGGTATTATAAAATAAATATGTGTTCAAAATATTGAAAACACTATAAGACGAAACCGCGTTTCTGAATGTTCTATTCCGTGACTTTACCTTTTTAAAAGATGCTTATGCACCATTTACATTCACAGTTTTATATAGAGAATGGGCACGAACAATCACTTTTGCTGATCAATGCGTGTAAACGAACTATGAATGAGGCTCTTTTTTCCGTCGGGATTTGGCATCTCCTTAAACGGCCAGTGTTTTTTTCTTTTTCAACACCATAGGGCGCGGGAAAGACTGTCCCGGCGTCGCGTTCAAATTTCGAAGCACACAAAAATTCAGATAGTTTAAATCCGGCCTTTACACGATCGTAAGTTACTAGTAACAGCAAACTTTCCGAGCGTGGGAGATGAAAAGGACATTTTGTTTCTTTCTCTGCCTATTCTGATGTAAGGCTTATATTTGCTCTTCCAAAGTAAGTGCATGACGCCAGGCCTTGGCTCAATTACCAGTAGATACCTAGGTACAGTCGGCCACAGTCTCAGATACCCCTTTTTGTTCGATTGGCGCCCTTATGCCGCGCGCAGTAAGAGCTGCCATGGGGTATCTGAGATTGTGGCCGACCGTACTAACAAAACATATTGTTCGTTTTTCTCTCGTCCACGCGTACCTACCTACGAAGTCGCGGGCTAAAGCTAGTTGAGTATAACATTATAAGAAGTCAAAATAGGTAATGTTAATACATATACCGTGTTAGAAATCAATAACATTTCTACGTAAATATTATACCTACATCCACTGAGGATTCTGGAAAGACTCCCTAGGTACCTTGTTTATTTCAGACTAAAATTACGATAAAACCTTTGCATTATAATATGTAGGTATCTACCTACTAAGATACTATGTATCTACTATGTAAGACTTCCGTACGAGGTCAAAACATGTCGGCTATTCCGACAAAATAAAAGTAAGTGCAACCGTTAACTCGATATAAAAATGTACCTACTAAAATAATCTTAAAATAGATGGGTTAAAATATTGATTGTTTAGCTTTACAATCGCTTTTTCCTGTAAAAAGGGTGATGGCCGTTGATCAACATCAATTTACTTTGAAACCCAATGTCAGTTTTATTTACTTAAATAGTAAATAAACCGTTTACTTAAGGAGTTTACTTAAAGATAATGAAAAAAAAATAAACATCAGCGTTTATTGGTTCAGCTTATACTGTACTTAATACATGGTTTAATTGGCAACAGACGTTTAATTTGGTTGAACATATTTTTTCGTGAGTGACATCCTTAGGCTATTTGTCCACTGAAACGATTTCTTACCGGCCCGATTTTAAAATCGTCGCCGACATATTCTTTTTTTGGATGCGTTTTTAGCAAAAAACGCATCCAAACAAAAGATAAGTTTTTTTTTTCATTGGCGGCGCTAGTTGTGAGACGTATTGCGTCTTAAAATTCCGCTATCGAATTCGATTGCACCCTGTAGAAGGCGATCCTTCTCCAAGTTATCGTTATCCAAAAGCTGGCAGGGTCCGTTCCTACTTTGTCTTCCTCCGGATCGATCTCGCCCGGAGCTTTAAATCACACATTCCGAAGGAAAAGTGTTTTCGAGAAAGCACTTCACTTAGACAGAGGGGATTGAATTTTCGATAAAATTTAACGATGGAAATGAGGAATGGAATACAAAATTGAGTGAGCAGTTTAAATTGCCTATTGACAGTAGTGCCCTCTGGGATCGGGCCCGAAAATTATGCCCATTTAAAAACAATTTCCATAGTTGTTACGGAAAAAACCGCATAGTTGCTAGTCTTCAAAACCGTTTTATTTGAATACTAGTTGTGCCCGCGACTTCGTATGCGTTTTTACACATTTGACATTTAATTTAAATTCGACTGTGGAGGAAAACTCAAAAGGAAGGTTTTTTTTAACCCCCGACCAACAAAGAGGGGTGTCATAAGTTTGATAGCTTTGTGTGTGTGCCTGTCTGTGTGTCTGTCTGTGTGTGTGTGCCCTAATCTAAACAATACATTTATGATAAAATATGTTTTATTTAGATTGGGTATCGCCCGTGTAAGATACCAGGAAGCTTAGCATAAGAATTGCCTGGGAAGTATGGGGGTTTATTATGTATCTCCCTCGACGTAGAGTGGGATAGATAAAGTTATAAGCCCATAGATAAGGTCTTACCCATTATCATGCTAAGCCTGCAAGCAAAGCATAAGGTTGGGTTAGAGCGTATCTACCGCAAATAACTCTGTCTATCCCGCTCTACGGCAAACAAAATATATATTTTTGATATCAAGTTGGGCTCAGTAGAGTAAATATTTAAAAAAAGGCACAAAAAAAATATTCAACCTCGCGTGGGTTTAAACCCAGAACATTTCGACCGCGACGCAACAGTACTACATTTCTAACATCGATAAACTTTGTCCGACCTCCACCGAAAACCACTCACAATTCCCTCCAGCAAGCATCATAAGGCTGGGTTAGAGCGTATCTATGGCTCTGTCCATCCCGCTCTACGTCAAACAAAAGAGTGAGATACCTATTGTTTTAAACCCATAGATACGCTCTAACCCGGCCTTATGCTACGCTTGTAGAACTAACATTTTCCGCCAAAATAAAATAAAAACAAATGCCGATTTTTCATTTACAATATGCGCCCGAAATGCCAAAAGTCGTAGCGTGCAATGTATAATAATACAGAGTGTTAAAAGACCGCCAACAAAGCGGGAGACCACGTATACGTATAGTCCTCATCATAACGAACATTTTTGCCCAAGAAACTATGCCTGGGAAATCAACGGTTTCCGAGATAATAAAGTCGAACTTTTAATTTTTTTTTTTCAGAAATGTGTTCAGTATTACGTTCTTAACATACCTTCTCAAGAAGCCATATCAAAATTATGGATATTTCTTACAAAAAATCAAGTTAAAATTGCAACCCGCAATGTAGGTTTTCGAGAGAATGTGGTTCAAAGTCGGACAAAAATTTTTTTTTTGCAGAAATATGTTCATTATCACGTTCTTAACATACCTTCTCAAGAAGCCATATCCAAATTATGAATATTTCTTACAAAAAACGAAGTTAAAATTGCAACCCGCAATGTATTCTAAACATCGGATAGCTTAAGTTACTCCCAGAAACGTGAGTTACGACCATGTTAAGTTTGGTTGAAAACTATTCAGCGGTGTTCGCGTTTATCGTGTTCATACAGACAGACAGACAGACAGACATAAACAGTTTTTTTTACATTTTTGGATTCCGTATAGTTTACTTAGTAACCCCTGCTAGTTTTTTTCAAAAAATATTCAATGTACAGAATTGACTTCGCTAGAGTTTTATTATAAGTATAGATAGATAGAAGATTAAAGATGCTCAGACTTTTGCTTGCCGAATGCAGGGGCTGAATTATTATTGTTTTGTTGTTTACAATAATGAAAAGAATACTGTTTTATTGCCGCGACCGAAAAATCGCTGAACAAAAATAGCTCAGTTTAGCTACAAAATGTAAAAAACTGTTTGATTTCCCTCCACGTTATCGTCCACCCTTTATGTCTGTTTTCGCTAAGATTTACCTTGTTACTTTGGAGGTTCCATCGCCGGTATAAGCAGTACTTACCTATCTATATTTTTTTTGGAGCACCGGATGTAAATTAAAATGTAATATGTATTGTGCCTATTGTTCCCATGGGATGATCAATCAAAATCATCAGCATCATCATAATCAGTCCACTTCAGCCCACTGTTGGTTGCCTTTTCCCCCACGCGCCACCTCTCCCGGTCCCTCGCCATCCGCATCCATGGAGTCTTCGGGTCCTCGAATAGCTAAAATTCCATGGATCCTCCGGGTGATACATAGCTAATACTATTCACACGCTTTCTTCAAACATTTTGCCTGTTTCTTTTTCAAGATAAATAGGTACGGCCTTTGCATCTACATATCTATGACATGATCGTCCAGTGGCAAATTCAATCACACCACACTAGATGGGTGAAGAGACCACTCGGCGCTGCAGTGCCTAGGACATTGTTTTAGATGTAGTAGGCTTGCCCAGCACCTATACCATCCGGACAGCTTAGTCGGCCTGGCTTACGGAAGTCAAGTCAAGTGGAGCCAACTAAGCCGCGGGTTTCCTCATGATGTTTTCCCTCACAGTCAGCGAGTGGTTTTGCTACTTAAATTCACAACGCCACATCAAGATCATACAAGATAATCTGTTCTGAAATACCCCTGTATCTCCAAAGTGAATTATTTTACTAATGAAACCGATCGAACGTATTGTAGCTAATTTGAAATTCGGGCAACGGGCCAACTGCACTCTGCCGCGGGTAAAAAGGCAAAATCGATTCTACGATTCATTAGAGAGTCAATTGCTCAGAACTCGAGGAGCTTGGATTATAAGGCACCGGTGGTGACGTTGTAGACTTGGGTCTCAAGCCTTTAATGTGTTTTGTAGTTTGACTAGCCTAGACATTCTTAGCTGATTGGAATAGTTAAGCAATCTCGTGCGCGATCCGTCTGTGGACGGGTGACCGCTAATGGCAATATCATGATTATTCATGATGAGCGCTTCGGAGGACTTTATTCCTGAAACATATATAAAGCTACTTAAAAATAGCTCTATTTCGCGAGCAAAATGCAAGCCGAGCTTTTTTCTTTGGCCTTACAGATTTGACACCCTGCTTTGATCAAGTACGCCTTCTGTTGCATCATTTGCAATGTAAAAAGATGAAGAAGAAAAAAATACATACATTCAACACTGTACTAAGGTTTGAATGTATGTAACTAACTACGTATGTACGTTAGTCTAGTCAGATGCACCTCTTTGCATTTCCCTGCGAACGTTTCCACCGTATAAGTTTGTAGCCAGCATTTTTATCTCAGTCAAGTCACGATTTAGTGTAAAAGATCAGTTGCAAGAGCTAGGAGCGTCCTAGGGTCTACTTTAAACGGTGAAACTTAGTGGGGCAACATCAGCAAAGGCATTTCTACAAAATTAAATGTAGGTACCTAATCCAAGCTAACCAAACCCTCGAAGATAAAGGCACCGAGAGGGCAATTGTATTTACTTTTCTGAGTTTACCTACTTGAGATCGATTTCAAGTAGGTGATCTCAGACGACTATTAATACCACCCGACAAATATCTCCCTGAACTTTTTTTGTCTTTCAGAAATGCGTGTAAGACGTTCATGGAGCTTTGACCGACATGGACCGACAGTAGGGGCCCAAAGTTGAGTATGTAAGCAACTCGGCAATAGTGTAGCCTTTGAAATTGAAATTTTGCACTCGTTATGAAACTCACACACGTATATTTTTTGGCTCGCCACCGGCGGAATCACTGTTTCTTCTGCCGAATGTCGTAGCAGGACGTCTAGGTATAATCCGCGCGGGATGAGAATGGGATGCGACCTTTTGGAGCTGAGACGCGCGCGCTCGCGTCGATGCAACCTTGTCAAAGTAAAATAAAGTATGTTTTCGATTGATTTTCACAAGGTTCCATCCCATTCTCATCCGACGCGCATTATACTTGCTTCAGGCACGCAAGGTTCAGTTCTTTTTTTACCGCCGAACCAAAAAGAGGGGTGTTTAAAGTTTGACCACTACATTGTCTGTCTGAGTGTGTCTGTGTGTCTGTCTGTGGCACCGTAGCTCTTAGATGGGTGAACAGGTTTGGATGCGTTTTTTTAAAATAAAAGCAGGTTTTTTTGGGCGATTGCTATCCAAATCGATTCAGCCGTTTATGAAACATGCTAATTTGAACGTAAATTGTCGGGGGTATTTTTTTATTTATTTGGCATACTAAGTACGTAGAGATAGAGAAGAGCTGTAGAGATAAAGATACCTAAATAGGTATCTTTATCTCTACATCGCTCCAACCACGATCCAAAATGCCTCTTAATTTCTAATCCCACCGGTGTTTGAACCGAAATGGATAGAAGATTTGGTGAAAAAGTCCAAGCATGTACCGAATCCATAGATAATATCAAAGAAAAAAGGGTTCCAGGGTACGGAAGCCACTTATCGTAAGTATCTTCGCAAAAACAGAGCAGGGCAATCGGATCGCGATAGCTAGAACCAATTTTTTGCTCTCAATTTCGATGGACTAAAGTCCGCATTTGTGGGGATAAAAAGATAGTAGGTAACGTGGATAAGCCGCGCCGCTTTTTCGGTTATTTTTACAGGAGAAGGCTGTTGGGTTGCTGAAAATGTCCCGAACTCCCGATACGATGTAGTAGGAATAGCGAACGGAGCAGGAAGAAGTTTAAACGTTTGTGCACCTTAGACTCTGACGTTTTTCTGAATTTTCGTCGTTTACTTAGTGTAATGAGATAAAGTTTATCATAAACCAAATAAAATAAAAAGTAGTAATCAAAATGCCTTGTAAGTATTTTATTTTATTTATTGGAAAGCATAACTTATAAACAGAATTTCGACAATGTTGTTCAATTAGTATTATTTGGTATTATATTTTTTTGCAATAGGTTTTTTCCAAGTGCCAAAGACAGCGATTATAACTTAATCACTGAACTAAATCTGTGGTTTATATGGATACCACCATAGAATTAGGACACCCACAGAATAATAAACTGATTTTGACAGTAATTCTAACTACATTTGATGCTTGGAAAAATCCGATTGAAAATACTTTATTTTAAATATTTTGTTACCTATGGAATTACTTTTCGATATACTTACAGGCCTCACTATTCTTTTTACGACGTGGCTTTAACAAGCTTTTTGCCCTAAACTTTTTATTACAACAAAAAAACTCTTATTTTCAAAACAATAATTGCATTAGCCCGGGCGGAGGAAAAAAAGCCTGTCAAGTGCGGTTTCCACTCGCGCCTGAGGGTTCCGGAGTCTATCTAGGTACCTTAGATATATTTTACACTCACTCTTTTTATGGTGATTGCGCCCGGTAATAAGGATTACCGGATGTTTGCTCAATGAAATTTTGTTGATTTTTAAATACATATACAGGGCGTTTCAGAAAGGTCTTGCGACACTAAAAAGGGTCGCTTAACTCACCAATACAAGCAACTTTTACTATGAGGCCAAGTGTGAAATATCTAAAAAAATATATAAGCTGCTCCATACATTTTTATTGGTAAGTTGAGCGACCCTTTTCAGTGTCACAGGACCTTTATGAAACACATTTTTTTTTTATTTGGAGCGGTGGTGGCTACTAGGTAGAAGAATGGACTTAGAAGCAAGAGAACCCGGTTCGATTCCCGGTGCGGGCATGTATCTATAACTGTAATGTATTTCAAAGTTACCTGAGCGTATGAGGCATTATACCCTTAACACGAATATCACAATCCAAATTGAGCACGCGTGGTGATTAAGCCCTTCTATTTCTTTTTCTCTCTCTGAGAGAAGGCCTAAAGTGTTTACGTTTACAATAAATTTAAAATTAAAATCTAGTAAAAAGACTAAGAACTTCTGTTCGCACAAAGAAGGTCGAGGAAATGGCCTAATGTTACTTATTTATAGTTTTTTTTATTGGGACGCAAAACCCACCACATTGATCCTTCGTGGGTTTCAATTTAATTAACGGAACCCGAAAATCGGGAGAAAACTTTTTGCTCACAACAACCAGGCGGAACTTTCTTGAACAGAACAGAAAAGATACATTAAAATTCACTTTAGAGTTAGCTCACTAATGAAAAGATTCTGCGGGGCTATTCACGTTCTTAACCTTACTGAACCACACGTTTTTAGTTGAATAAGGAAATAAGGTAACATTTCTCTAATAAAATAAATGCGATACCATTGCTTGATCTAATTTCTTGAAATGACTGAAGAAAAATGGGGAAAATACGCTGGGAGTGTAGACTAAAGGAAGCATCTTGGCTTTAAATGCTACGGGATCTCCTATCCCGTAGGAATTTTAGCCAAGAATCACGAACTTCCGCTGATTTTGAGATCCACGCATTAAAGAAGAAAAAGAACACTCTTCCAAGTCCTCTGACACTTTATTTTTATTTTTTTATTATTAACAAAAATCCACAGCAATACAGTTCTAACAATGCTTCTTATGTAAATTATTAATGGAGCCAATAACGGATTTCCTTATCTAAGTAGTAAGCATACCTAGTGCAAAAACTTATGAAACTAGACAGATCTTGTAGGTGCATCTAAATAAAATAAATAAATAGCATTAACTTTGTACAACATTCGAAATATGACTAAGGGTGGGATTAATAGTCGTCGACTCAAGATCGAACTCAAGTAGGTGATCTCAGAAAAGTCAAATGCTAATGTCAAGGCTTGGCTAATGTCAATGTTGTTGGCAACACCAACAGAAAATTAAAAACCAAAAATGTGCTATATCCGTTTCCTACTTTACTTGTCAATTTATTATCTCTCCAAATGTGTGTGCTGCTCTAATAAAAGCCAAAATAATAACTACGCCGTTGCCTATCAATCATACAATTACAGTCCACTCTCTAACCAAGTTTGAAGAGGCCAATAGACCTCTTCATATGATCCGGCTCGAAGGAAGTGTCTATTAATATGCTGACAGCTACCTCAAGTTTGACATTAGCCAAGGCTTGACATTAGCATTTGACTTTTCTGAGTTCACCTACTTGAGATCGACCTAGGTGATCTCAGACGACTATTAATACCAGCCTAAGTACATTTTGGTGAATAGTTTAGTACCAACTATAATAGTTGGGTGAACGAGAATCAGGCCCCTGAATAGATTAATGGTATTACAGTTTTTACCAGTCGAAGGCGGACAATGTGGCAAAAAGCCGAAACAGTGCGCCAGCGGCGTCGAGGAGGCGGGCGCTAATGAAATTAGTTAAATCACGAAACGTCCGGTTTTATTTTTATTTATCTCCGAACGACAGATTGCAGTGAAGTGCAGTCGGAATTGGCTCGAAATTGCGCTCGTTTCGTTCCGTTTTCCGAATCGATGGAGAATCAAGGCTGACTAAGAATTACAACACATGCTTATTTAAACGTTATTACAAGAGGGGTTATTACATATCTCTCTAGCCACGGAGAGAACTGAGTAGCAGCAAGTGGAAACGTAGTGGACAACGTCTAAAGCGGGGATCCTCAAACTATTTTGGACTAGTGACCCCTTTTCCAAAATGAACTGTTACCTTAGACCCCCATGGCCAAATTACCTACTTTTAAGATCAACCCCCTTATTCATAATGGTCCGCTAACTTAAAATAGCTGCTACAGAGTGTTATTTTTCATTCTGACTTAGGGCAATAGAAGAAGACAGAGTGAGAATTAGCAATGCTTTAAGTTAGCAGACTATTATGAATAAGGGGGCCTATCTTTAGTTTTTTCCTATTGATAGAAAATACCTAGGTACTAATAAGGTACCAATTGGAAAACTTTGCACTTGGTTAAGTGAGTAAAGTTGACTTCATTGTGTTAATTTAATAGGGGTCGATTTTTAGACCTCGTCGCCCCCCAAATCAGTTCTCGTTTATGTCGACCCCTAGGAAACCGAAATCGACCACTTTGGGAATCCCTGGTCTAAAGTCATAGGTACATGCCCGCACCGGGATTTGAACCTGAGATCTCTCGCTTGCGTGTCTAACGTTCTACCATCGCCTTAGAGTGGTCACTTATCACATCTAGTTTGAGTAAAAGTGATACTGGACTCTGCATAAATCATCTCATTAGGTCGGTAGTTGAAAAGCCTTGGGAGCCAAGAGAGTAAGTATACAAATAAATTCAAATCAAGACCAAAGGTTTTTCCAGATTGATCGAATGGTAAAAAAAAAACATATTTATATGTTGGTTGGTCCCGATGACGCAAATTAATAACAATGCAAAAAGCTTTCAAATAAAAAAGAGCGTCAACCAAATCGACTGGAAAAATTACGATAAGCAAACAAATAAATTTCGATTTGAATAATCCGACAGTCAGACAAGCCAAATGAAAAAATAAATGTTGCATTAATTTTGGAAAATTGATAAAATATGGACGTAACAAATCACAAACGAAACTGAGAGATATGAATAGACGTTTATTTGTTCTTATTCTATATGGTATTTTTAAATTCTTTAGCGAAACGTTGTGAGGTTTTCTAATTCAAACTCAAAAGTGTTTTTCTCGTATTTACCCATTAGACAGTAAAAATCGCCATCATTATTATTTAGGGTAGGTACTTTTCTCAAAACGAACCTATGCAGTGATGATGGTGAATTTTACTGTAAGGTATTTAAATTTCAACATTACTTTTCTTGACTTTTGAGTACATATATTAATTGAAACGTGACGTTTAATGTAAATAATTTGTTTTTTGCATTTAATAAAAACAACATTTTAATTTCAAAAATATAAATCTAATATCTTTATTCAACCTGCAATAAAAATATTTACATTGAAAGTGTATCTAACCTTATTTATGTATTATCTCCTATGTAGATATTTTTTAAAGCCGTACAAGATACTAAGGTGTGTATTGCCCTTGAATGATCGAACCAAAAGCGCCAATCGAACAAAAAGGGGTACCTTAGCGTGTGGCCGACTGTAACTGTAACTACTTGTACTTTTTAATTTTAATTTTACATAATTTTGAAAGGTACTTTAAGTGTCTACAGGCCTAAATCTAAACACATTGATGGCAAAAAGGTTCTGGCCCTTTCACGGAGTTTTACGGCGTAAATTTACGGATTGTTCAGGAGTAAGGCCCGGTTACGGTTCGGTTCGGAGTTGGGGCAGCCCGGCTCGGCTTGGCAGCCCGGTTTGGGTAGCCACATTGGATTTAGAAAAAACTGGAATTACATTCATTGTGCCAGGCCTTCACACCGACTACGCGAATACGCATCTGCTAACATATTCAAATGAAAGTACATTTTCATCAACAAGTCAGGATGACTGACCATTTGGATCGTTAGATATTCCATCTACAGATTAAAAAGTGTTCATAGCTATGGTAAAGTAGGTTAAAGTTTTGTGACTCACGAGTCGTGTCAATAGAGTGAAAAATTACCCAACAAAAATAGCCTAAGTAAAATTACTTTAAAGATAAGATGCTACTTTATTTAAGTAACCCTTCAAAGGTCACTTAAATAAAGTAGCATCTTAATATTTAACCATTGAACGTCAAATAAAGGTTTTATTACTATACAGGGCCTTGGCGGTGTCGTTACACATCTCAATATATATCCTATTCACCAAATAATACCTGTAAAGAAACACAATGTACTCGTATCTCGTTAAAATACTCATTGTATTTTTTCCAATATTACAAAGAACAGTGCTCGTTGAAGCAAACGTACTAAAAACATTTGATATCGAAGACTACGCTGAAAGCCAAGAAAATTCCAAGTGTATACGTTTATTCGTGCAGCAGATATTTGACTTAAAAGACGTAGTTTTCTTCGTACCTGAAATTAACAATACAATATTGAACATACATATTGTGAAAATGGTCCTAGAGGAGCTTGAAACAACCCAGAAGTTTAATATACAAGTCCGTTCCACGAAGTATATGAAATGTATTTATATGAAGTCGTTGCAACACCGACAGTACATCATCTTTACAGAGTCCGCGGATCATCTAACCAAAATTCTGAACAAGGCACTGTGTCGTGAATGGAGCTCGAATTCATACTTTGTTCTTCTTGTTCCGGACTACATTGATATCAATGCAATGCTGGATATTTTAAAATCATACAACATTTACAGAGCATCCATCGTTCAAAAAACCAACATGACAGGTGCCCTCACTTATTGGAAGACCAAACCTATGTGCGAAAAAGGTAGATACCTAAATAAATCCTATAACTTTCTGTGTAATATCAAGAACACGCAGGTTCAAGTGACTGATGAGATTAGCTACAAATGTCCCATCAAAATTGGCTTACAACTTATGGCTCCATACGTGTTTTCTATCGACTTCGAAGACTTTCGAAGGCATGGATTGGAACTGAAGTATCTCGGCATTGAAATGGCGATTATTAACATTGTATTTGATAAGTTCAGCATGATATTTTCTGAAAAACATCATTTAGGAACTGTGAATTACAATGGTAATGGAACTGAACTGTTGCAACAACTCTACAATAATGAAATTGATATGATGATAGGTGCATTACACGCTCCTCGGGATAACTTCATAGCCATCACTTATCCTCACTTCTATGCTTCTTTAGTTGCTATTGTTAAAAAACAGGAAAATCAAAATGTTCTTAGCTTATTCGGCGTGCTAGCTCCTGAAGTTTGGGCCGTGACTGCAATAATATATTTTATTTTCATAATCTGTATGAAAATAAAGACAAGTCATGCACGAATTGATACAATTTGCTTGTACAGTTTCGCGGTATTTTTGGGAAAAGGCCTGAATTTTAGACGGCGGCGAGCCGGAGTTAGATTACCCTTTTTATTTTGGATTTGGTTTTCATTTTTCCTAAGGGCGGCATTCGAAGTGTTGCTAATATATCTTCTCCTGTACAAAGACGATTTCAACCAAATAGATTCACTGGATGAATTGTGTGAAGGATCGAAAAAGGTCTTCATAATGGAAAGTTATAAGGTTCATTTTTACGATGGCATCAAACTGCCGAGCTGTTTCATTCCTTTCGAGAACTTCCATGTAGTTGATGATCCACTGCGTGAGTTGTTTGATTCTAATAACGACGAGGTTGCATCAGTTTTTATGTATGACAGACACTACAATAGTAAGCTGGAAATGTATCTGAAAGAACCGTACAATCCTTTTTACATGATAAAGGAGCATATAAGGGGTTTTGTCCCGTTTTTTGTGTATATCCACCGAGGACATCCATTTGTCGAGCTCTATAACTATAGAAATTTCATAACACGTGACGCTGGATTTCCCACATATTTCGAAAGAACTGCAGACAACTTCTTTGAAGTTAATTATATCCGGAAGTTTGGTACACCGTCAAAAATTATAGTCCTCTCTATGAGACATCAGATGTTAGTCTTTTTATTGTACTTGTGGGGTGTACTTATGTCTTTTATTGGTTTTATAATTGAAACAATCTACTTTCAAATTGTGAAAAAGAGGAATACACGCATAAGAAAAACTGGTCCTTCCGATCATCACCACATTAACTGAACGTTATTAGAAATAATTAAGTAAATTTAAAAAGCAACTGCATACAGACAGTAAAGTTAATATGTCAACTTATAAGATACTTTTAATAGTTGTGTAGAGAACATTTCGTTGTATAGTATAACTTTATATATAGCGTTTCAGTCAAGATATTTATCGTTCACAAAATTTTTGCAATTATGTGCAAGTGTGTTTATTTAATAAGATAATTGAACATTTGTTTAAATATTTAGACATTAATGCACAGATAAATACAAATTATAACAATTGGTTTTGTCTATTTCTTCGCCCTTTGTGAAATTGTTTGTACCTACTCAATATTTTGTAGTCCAACAGAGAGACTTTTTCTTAAAATAAATAATATAAAAATGATTTTCCATTTTTCATGTGAGCAATAAAGTAATTACCTAGTACAGCAAAAAAAGACTACTCATCTACAACTCTACGCTAACTCCAGTAATAGCCACAGAAAATATCTGTACTGTTTTCATCTGAGATTAAATTAAGGGAAGAGGGGGAATGGAAACCCTTGACGCTATTGCGTTCATAATGACAAAGTTTTGAAATCAATTTCTCTTTGAATTTGCATAATCATGCTTTGATTTTATATACTTTGTAATTTTATTCAAAGTTAAGGCTGGTTTGTACGGTCAACGACAGGCTAGGATACTCCTTTTTGTTCGATTGACGCGCAAGACAAATATTTGACAAATTTTTGTCTCGTCTATCTGTGTCCTTGTCCATGTTACCCTACTAAAGTGACGAGAAAAAATAAATTTATCTTTATGTTTATGCCACGCGTGGTAAGAACTACTAAGGGGTATCCTTGCGTGTGGCCGACTGTACAATAAAAATATAAAATTAGTCTTAATGAATTCGTGAAATAATGAATTTTGTCAATTGCGCCATATTGAAAAAAATGCGTCGAGGGACGATTCCGGAATCCGGATAGATTACCTGAATTCAGTTAAAAGTGTCGCCGCCGTCATAGCCGCGGACATGCTGGATTAATTCATCGGCAAATATAGCTTGAGAGCTGGTGACCAATCGACTTATTTTGTCGTACAAGGCTGGGGGTCGGTAGGCTGATAGAGTAGATTACACTTTCAAAGTCAAATATTTACACTTACAAAGTAAAAAAATATCGAACTTCAAACCGCGACCGGCCAAAAAAAATGTTTTCCCGTCTCAGGGAAGTTTTTTCTATCAGTCTATGAACTCTCAGCCTTGTACGACAAAATAAATCGATTGGTCGACAGCTCTAAAGCTAATACCTCCGACTGTCCACACATTGCTGCCGCTGCCACCGATATACGTGGATGAGTGAGCGTTTGCATAAAACAATAGCCATTGGCACTATTCTATACACTTGTGGTGCCGGCTTTGGTTCATTTCAAAGATACACGCGGCACGAAAGTGAGACTTGAATGCGTGTCCTACACTCTTCCCGCCGCCCGATGACGTCTGGTCCCTTCTTGCGCTTAGACCTATCTCAGACCAGACCTATAGACAAATATTTTTTGTTCAGCGACAAAATTGTTAGTAACAAAATTGAAAAAACTGTGAAAATTGTGCATTTCCTGCAACGCTACTTTGCCTGTAGCGGGATTCGAATCTGATTGATTGAGCCTGCACCGGGATTTGAACCTGGAACGTCACGCTTGTGTGTCCAACGTTCTACCCACTGGGCTTCCACTAGTACAGTCGCCCGTAACGGTTTACTTAAATCAGACAGATTGGAAAACTGTTTTGTGAGCCGTATGTCCCTGATTAGAGATAACAGGAACTGATGATGATGATGAATACTACACCGCCGCCGCCCTGCCAAAGACAAAGCGAAGACAGATCTTGTGACGAGTCCAGAATACGCCCTCAGAGCTGCAGCGACGAGACTGGTGCGCAGGCCAATTCAGGCCATGCGTCAGCGCTATGCATTTAATAAATCATGAAAATCGTGTGTCTGTCATCGCGGCCCGTGACAAATTGCGACGTATCGGGTCCGGCGGCGCTTGCGATTGATGGCTCTCCCTCTATCGGTGACTGGGCATTTGTTTATGCAATACGCCTAGCACGACTGCCATGTAGAGCCTACAATAATGCTCTGTCCCACTCTTTTAAGAGGAAACGCGGGTAGCCGCTGCTCCATACAAAAAGAGAGACCTGTTTTCTCCCTGGATAATTATTTTAGAAAAAATATTATGTTTATGCCATTCAATTTATTTGTACCTCTGCCATGTCCCTATGTTTTCCTTTTTTTTTCTTATTTAAATAAATTTTGTTAAAATAATTCAAATAATAAAAAAAAGGAATCACACCTGAGTCGGGTGTCGCTTTACAAAACAACACCTTATAGTTGGAGAGCTGGTGACCAATCGAGATATTTTTTCGTACAAGGCTGTGAGTTAGTAGGCTGATAGAGTAGACTTCGCTGAGTCTGGGAAAAATATTTTTTTGGTCCGGTCGCGGTTGAAAGTTAGATTTTTTCGACTTTGAAAGTTTAAATGTATGGGTTGAGTCTTTTTTTTGTCTACAAGGCTGGGAGTTTTTAGGCTGCCTTTTTAGTCTCCGCTGATCACGAAATCACTATTTATTACTAGCCAAACGCGGTAGAAATATTGTTTTTTATTATAACCTAGAAAATGTGAATTTTTGGGTTATAAAAATCAAACTTTCAACCACGCTCGGCCAAAAAAACTAATATTTTCTTGTTCAACGGAGTCTCAACAATTAACCTAGAAGTTTCTAGCCTTGTACGATAAAAAAAATATACTGAATCCATACATTTAAACTATCAAAGTCGAAAAAATCTAACTTTCAACCGCGACCGTGCCAAAAAAATATTTTTCCCAGACTCAGCGAAGTCTACTCTATCAGCCTACCAACTCCTAGCCTTGTACGAAAAAATATCTCGATTGGTCACCAGCTCTCTAACTATTATAGTGACTGGGCATATTTTGTTTATGCAATACGCCTAGATTGACTGCCATGTAGAGCTACAAAAATGCTTGGTCCCACTCTTTTAATGCTGATCATGTTAAACCAGCTGCGCCGGCGGCTAACGTTTTTACCAAGTGGCGCCATTTTTGCTTTTAGAATAGAATAGAATATAATAAAATAGAATAATATAGAACAGAACATAATAGAATAAAGAAAAGATCATTTAATTAAACACCACAAAAAACACACATAAAAACAATAATTCATTATAAGTATTTTGTGGCGGAACAAATTTGGTAAAACTGGTATTGCCATCACTTTTATATTTTTAGGAAAGGAATTTGTGGCTCTCGCTACTATGGGCCATTTTAAAATTTCTCCTACTTATCTGGCGCCTCTATGTTAAAAGAAAGAAGAGGTAGAGGAAGAAATTAAAGATAACTTGATTCCTTGGACTGCGTTGAAACTAGTCGGCATGAAATTAAAAAAAAAAAGTGAAATCAATGTAAAATTCTCTTCAAATCCAAATGTGTATCGTATCAGCTGTCACTGTCATCGCGGCCCGTGACAAATTGCGAGGTATCGGGTGCGCCGGCGCTCGCGATTGATGGCCCCTCTGTCGGTCGTTTATTTGTGCCGGACACTTGGTTACAGTGCTACAAGGATCTTTTGGCACTTGACCTTGACAGGAAATAACGCCGCAATTATGTTAGACGCTATAGTATAGCAGATCGCTGCGTTTACTGTTCCCTGTGAACTTAATACGTCTTTGCAGCGAACTGTCGTACAGTGGGGCTTAACGAAATTGCGGTAATTCCTTATTTTCGATCAAGGTCAAGTGCCAAAAGATCCTTGTCGCACTGTAGGTGATTCGATTATTGAGGTATATCTTTTACTTGTGACTTATTCTGCGTAGTGAGTTATTCCCTATAATTTTCCCCGACATCGATTTCATCGCGAACAAAGTCGCGAGAAAAAGCGTGAGATGCCGTACAGTTGGTACCAATGACAATACTGTAAAAAAAAAAACGTTTTTCCAAAAATCATATTATTTTCCAAACGCTTTGGTAACTGGCAGATTCGTACTCACTGGGATTGAAATATCCTAAAAATGCTGTTTTCCCAATCCCCAAATGCCTAGAGATATATTTCCTAATTATGGACCTGGGGCCTGAGTCTGTGACGCAATGGTGCTAAAATGGACCCCCAGTTGAGGGCTTCAATTACGATTTGTTAATGCTGTCGGTCCTTTTAATGGTTTTGTAGTACAGCAAAGAATATTCTGATTCTTATTTTAGAGGATTAGTTCGCTGATTGTAGGAGAAAAACAAGGAGACCCTGGATTTGTCCTTCTACTGGGACGCCATCGACACGCCATTGCATTACAGTCTTAAGCCCCAGATATATCACTGGTTGCTGGAGATTGCGATGAAAGGGATCGGACATAGTAAAATGAAACAAGTAAAACTCACTTGTTCGTAGCTTGCCTAATGTATGAACTTCAGAATTGGGTTCTACTGCCTCGAACGCAATGAGGTACTACCCAAGGATCAACATCATCAGCCTGTTAGCACCCACTGCTGAGTAACGGCCTCTTCATGCTCACGCCACCTCTCACAATCCTGCGCTAGGCGCATCCACTGTTTTCCGGCTACCCAAGGTTAATTCGGAACCCAAAGTTTTTTGTTCGAAAGTCCGTTATTGGCTAAATCTTATCTTTAGACAATATTGATAAACTAATTTAAATATTTTTTATTTTGGTCCAGTAGTTTTGTTTTTATGCGCTAAAATGTTTTGTTCCTATGACCGCCAACAGTATGCAGACCGTCGCGTGATGTCATAAAACCGTATCTTTGAAACGGTGTAAAATCCAAACTACTGAACCAAAATAAAAAATATTGAAATTAGTTTCTCAATATTGTCTAAAGATAAGATTAAGCCAATAACGGACTTTCGAACAAAATACTTTGCGTTCCGAATTACTAGTTGATTACAAGTATTTGTATAAATCTGAAGTTACCCGGCTCGGTAGCTGAATTGGTAGAGCGCCTGCACGGCATGCAAGAGGTTGCGAGTTAGTCCTGTCCCGAGTGATTTTTTTAACTTATAATACTCGTAAATCTTTAAACCTGAAGTCCAAATATAGCGAAAAGTTTTTTGATTGTCGACTGTTTGTTGGCTATAGAGCGGATATTTATGTTATTTGGTTTGTCATTCATTTACTAGCTGCTAGAGGATGGGTTTTTTCATAATTAATTTTAACTTAAAATGTTGCTCTACTATAACATAAAACTATTTTTATTTTTTTTACTATTAATTGTACCCAGCGATCAAACCGGTGGAGACTGACAAACAGCATCATGTACAATTTTTGATCATTTTGCTTTTGAATAAAGTTCTTTTTATTGAACGAGCGAGCAAAGCGAGCGAAGTTCTCCGAGTCTACTGGAACAATCCGGCGTTTGTATGTTTGTATGTTTGTATGTATGTATGTATGTAGGTATGTATGTATGAATGTTCATTCGACGATAACTTGAGTAAATTTGGTTGGATCGTTATGAAATTTGGTAGGCAAGTAAATGAAATTAAAATAATTTTTTAATTCGAACATGAGCCAAATCGGTCGAGGGGTTGCCAAGATATGGGGTTGTAAGTTTATATGGGGTCACGAGTTCACAGTTTGGGGCGAACCACTAGTTTATTTTATTCACAAAAGCGGCTACCTAGTTAGACTTCTTATTTCGCTTTACCGTACCGGGCGGATGCGGCGGGTAAATTATGCATCGAGACAGTATTTGAAGTTCCCGGACGCGATGTAATTGAATGTAAACACACGCCGCACGTTTGTAGCAAATGGTCCTTCTGTATACGGGATCGAGCGATCGTCTCTACTTGGGAAATGGCCGCTGGGAACAAGACTACTTTTTCTTCTTCTTCTTCAGCATTTATTTGTCCACTGCTGGACGTATGCTTCTGCATGCTTCTTCCATTTTAGCCGGTCTGCAGCTATTGTGGTCCAGGTTGAGCCTGCTGCGGCCTTGATGTCGTCGGACCATGGTGCAGCTGGTCTACTCACACTTCGCGTTCCTGTGAACGCGACCTCCATGACAGGACTTTTCGGCTCCATCTGCCGTCCTCTCGGCGACATGTCCTGCCTACTGCCATTTAAGTTTGGAATTAAAAAAAAAACCGCTTAGAACTAAACTAAAAGAAAAAAAAAGCAATACCCTTAAATGGTCGCAAAATAAATGCTCGTTTTTGCAAAAAAAAAAAAAACTAACACAAGACCTCTACTCCTTTTGATATGAAACCCAAAAAAAATTTGCTCCTATCGTACTATACTAACCCTCCACATTCCTGTTTTTTCTTCTTTCGTGTTGAAAGAGTCACACTCCCGTGAGGATGCAGGCAGATGTATAATAGAGAGAGACAGACATTTTGACAGAGAAAGAGGGGAGATATCTAACTCAAATTCTTAGTTTTATCCTCACTTTGTTTTTTTAACAATGCGATTACACAAAGGTAATAAGTCATTATTCAGAGAACACAATGAACAAACACGCCGTTTCTTTGAAAGTGCCTTTGTGATGTGTTTGTAGACTATGTAGCGACACATTGTTATCCCATAATTTATTTACGCCGGTCCGTTTTCGCCCCGTCTCCTTAACCCCTTAAATAACTGAAGGCTCTCTCCAGTCGTGTCAAAGTTAATGGTAAACAAACACTAGGCGATGTGGAGAAGACGAGTGGGTATAGGATAGAAAGTCGGCTTCAGAGAAGAAGTTGCTGGTTCAACTCCTGTCCCGAGCATTTTTTTTTATATTAAAAGATTTTTTTGCATCATATGTACAAATTCACGAAGCATTTCATAGAATGGTGCCTCCAGGCGTGGCCATATAAGAACCGAAATACGGTTTCTTCTGTAACCACGCCTGTAGGCGCCATCTATGAAATGCTTTGTGAAATTGTGCTGAAAACAGCTCATTGTATTTTTTTACAATCTGTTTATTGCCACGAAAACAAACAAATACAATGAGATTTTAAATAAAAAAAAATATCTTTGGAGACAGATTGAAATTGACAGTAACATTCATTTAATCTTCATCTTGCTAGTAATTATTCTGTGGCGAAAACCTTTTGTGATGCTTTTATAATAACGTGTCTGTTGGTAAAGGCAAAGGTAGGAAAAACATTTGAGATAAAGACATTCAAGCAAGACTACAAGAAACGGAATGAGTAATAAATAAGACATTACAGTACCTACTGTTTGTTTAGTGTTTTCTGGGCGTCATCTGGGGGCACGGTAGTGCCCCCACCAAGTCGAGCTAAAAAGCGGCATGGCGGCCGTACCATACTTTTATCGAAGCAGTTCAGGCCATTTTCGACCCCCCTATAACTTTGTTGTGGAAAAAACTAGAAGCCTGAATTTTCAGTAGCCAAGCAGGCATTGTGTAAACACGGTATATTTCAAATTTAATTCAATTTGGACCAGTACTATAAGAATAATAACAAGTCAAAGTTCTTGATTTTGTCACTCACTGACTGACTGACTGAAGAAGAAGTGATCGAGTGAAGTTTCGCTATCGACTAAGAGTGCACCCTGTAGTATTATTATGTGTCAGAGTCAAAATATCATTATTTGGCTTGGCTGACGATCATCAAAACTCTAAGGTACTTCTAGCAGACATAGAAGCTTCAAATTTAGAATACAATTAGTGTTCAGTGTATAAATTAAAGCAAAACTACAATATTTTGCAATTTCGGTCCAGTTTTCTACAGGGTGCACTCTAAGTCAATAGCGAAACTTTTTGATATTTTTTTCGCTCCATTTTCTTCGCCACCTAGTACAAGTTGTTTGTATGGATCAGTAGACAGCCTACTTAAAGTTTCGCTATCGTCTTAGAGTGCACCCTGTAGATATTATACTTTCACGGTAACATTAGATAATTAAAATATGTTAAGCAATATTTTATTACATAAAAAAAACTTCGGCTTGCCCTTTCAAACTATCCAGCCTGACATCATCATCCTCATCATCAGCCTGTTAACACCCACTACTAAATAAAGGCCTTTTCATACTCACGCCACATTTCACGAGGTGCAACCACTGTTTTCCGGCTACTTGGGCTATGTCGTCGGACCATCTGGCTGGTGGTCTGCCAACCGATCTATTCCCCAGCCTGTAAAGACCATTTTTAACTCAGTTAAGTAAACCCTATTACACTAGCAGCTGAGTGTGTTCGGTGAGGTCTAGTCACGTCAGAGCATACTTTGACGTTGATTTGCGACGCGACGTCAATAGCCTTCGGCGTCAGACAGCGGCGGCAGGTGAGGGCTTGGGTTTGAGCCCCTTGGGCTGCAGAATATTTTTTTAAAGTAAAGTAAAGTAAAAATCATTTATTGCTACCAACAAAAAAATATGCAATTACAGTTGGGTATATTCGTTTACACGTAAGGGTAGCAAAGGAGGGGTGCTCAGCATGTGCCGTCCACGCATGAATGCGACTGGATGGCGCTGGTTTTCGGCACTCACCTTAGGACATACAACTAGACTAGACTAAACTTAACTAAACTATACTACAAATATGTGTGTGTGTGTGTGTGTGTGTGTGTGTGTGTATGTGTGTGTGTGTGTGTGTGTGTGTGTATGCGAGGGTGTGAGAAAGAGGGTGTGTGTGTTTTAGGGGCGAATCGGTAGATCGTGATACGCAATAAGAAGTAAGGATCATTTCAGGCATCGTTATTTTTTTCATTATTTATTTGTTCATTAAAAAGTATGAAACGATACTTTTTTTTAAAGGATATTAGTATCGACCCGAATAGTAGTTTAATACCCTGTCCAGATACTAAAACCCCACCAAAAACATTTTCATGCAAAAAATTGCACACTAGAGGACCTTATGGCGGCTAATAAAAACGCAGTTAGCGTTGCGAAATTCTGGGCTAAAGCCATTTAATTTAAGATTAGATTAAGATATCGGTCTGCCATCGACACGCAAAGAAGAAGATGTAAAAAATGTTGCCAAGACGAGACCATACACCTCGCACTATCAGATCTCATGTAGAGCCAAGCTTCTAACATACACGTCCTAACTTCACAAACTCTATAACTGAACGAGCGAGCGAAGCGAGCGAAGTTCTCCGAGTCTACTGGAACAATCCGGCGTTTGTATGTTTGTATGTATGTTGGTATGTATGTTTGTATGTATGTATGTTTGTACGTATGTATGTATGAATGTTCGTTCGACGATAACTTGAGTTTTAGTCGGATCGTCATGAAATTTCGTAGGCAGGTAAATGAGGCAAAGAGAACTTTTGAGTTCGAATATGAGTCAAATCGGTCGAGGAGTTGCTGAGATATGGGGTCGCGAGTTCATAGTTCGGGGCAAACCACTAGTATTATTATGTGTTAGAGTCAAAATATCATTATGTGGCTTGGCTGTTTCGTTACTAAAATAACATTAACTTTAGCCTCAGAGTTAAATAATTTTATCATCAAAGTTGACCACGATTCGCCCCGTTTCAAATAAAAAACAATGGTGACTCGCACAAAATACTTCAAAATTATATCCCTTTGCATGATTTGCAGTTTTCGAACTTCGAAGGTCACAACAAAGGGTCTGCACGGGTCTCTCATGCACAAAAAGTCGTTACTCCATTAATGTTACGTCGAAACAGCAACGAGAGGCGAATTTGAATTTGCCCGGGTCGAAAGAGTTTCCTTTTATCGGGCAAGTGTCAATATGGGCTAAGCTAGAACGATGTTAGTCTTTCGCTAAAATTGGGTTTTCATTTAGCTACAGCTTCGGCGTATTTTAAATTCGTCCGCTGCTGGCCCCTTCGAGTGCATGCCGTGTTTTTTTTATTTCTTCAGCCATTTCCACTCAGCCGCTAAGCGAGGCAACTTTGAAAATCGACATTTGCAAAATCCCACAGATTCACAGATCCAAAAACTACTCTTCTACTCGAACACAAAACAAAAAAAAAAGGTTGTTTAACTTTATCTCACTTACAGAGATGTGAGACATTGGCCTGGTTTCTGAATTGAGAGTTCTACTAAGCAAACACTTAACCATCGTTCTGTCACGTTCTTTTGTGAGAAATCCGCAGAGGCAGAACGATATTTAGGCACTCGCTTAGCGAATTTCTCAAATCAGAAACCGGCAGTTTATGCACAAGGACGGACTTATTTCTATAGAAGTTTTTTCCAACCAGCCCAGAATATGGTGAAAATTAAATTGAGAGGAGATAGTAGTTATCAATCAATACAAACAACCTTTACTATACAAGGGGTGACACCCGACTCAGAGGTGATTATTTACACGATACAAAAAAAAAATGTCAGTGAGAAATACCCAAAATACTAACGGTTGCGGCCAAACTCGCATTATCGGGCGCCACATCGCGTGCGCGCCCTGAGATGGCCGGGTGTTTCCGCACGTTGCGGTTATTATAGAACAAACTGAACAAGGTAGGTAATTAGTGAATCAAAATTTTTTTATACAAAATTAAAGTTATTTTTGTTTCAAGCGTTACTAAAACTATCGTCCCTGAGTCGGGAGTCACGGAACAAAACAAAACCCTGTATAAAGCAAAAAATATCCATGCTTCTACAGGGTACACTCTAAGTCAATAGCGGAACTTTAAGTAGGCTGTCTACTGATCGCTACAAACAACTTGTACCAGGTGGCAAAAAAATGGGACGAAAAAAATACCTGCTGTTCCATACAAAAGGACTCAGTACTGCGCCAAATGTATGAAACAGCTGATATTTTTTTCGCTCTATTTTTTTCTCCACCTATTACAAGTTGTTTGTAGTGATCAGTAGAAAGCCTACTTAAAGTTTGCTATCGACTTAGAGTGCACCCTGTAGTTGCGTCAGACTCTTAGGGTGGTATTCTAGAACGCTACTTAAACTCAGTTTAAACAGAGTTCAGACTGTCGATAAAGCAGTGCATGTTTTGATATGAAGGGAGGGATATTCAAATCAAAACATGCACTGTTTTATCGACAGTCGACACTACTAAACTCTACTTAAACTGAGTTTAAACAGAGTTCAAGGAGCTTTCTAGTTTGAACTGAGTTTAAGTAGCGTTCTACAGGGTGCACTCTAAGTCGATAGCGGAACTTTAAGTAGGCTGTCTACTGATCAATACAAACAACTTGTACTAGGTGGCGACAAAAATGGAGCGAAAAAAATATCAGCTGTTTCATACATTTGGCGCAGTACTGAGTCGACCTTTTGTATGGAACAGCTGATATTTTTTTCGCCACCTAGTACAAGTTGTTTGTATTGATCATTAGATAGCCTACATTTTCCGCTATCGACTTAGAGTGCACCCTGTAGAATACCACCCTTACAAACGTGACGTGAAGCGCCTGCTTGAGACAAATTTCCATTCACGCCCCTGTCTTCTCTCCCATATGCGCAAACAGCGCCGTAGGCCTCCGCTGCTGTATCGAGGAAGCACTGTTTGCTTTCCATTAGGCTGTGACGCGTCGTACTCACTCTTAGAGGTAGTATATTGTAGAGTTGACCACATCAAGGTATTTCTAGCTGGAGCGAGATAGCTAAAGCAACCAACGCGAGTGGCAAAGGATAAATATAAAGATAAAAACAAGAAAAAATAAAATTACAGTAGGAATAAAGAAACTTAAAAAGTTTTTTGTCTAAGAACGTCATTATTTTTGTTTAGCACCACTTTTATGCGACTTGACAGTGCTAAACAAGACCTAAGTAGGTATTACCCAGCTTACTTATGTTGTATTGGCAATCGAATATGAACCATATTGACAACAAGAGTAGTACCTACAGACAAGATGGACATTATAGAGTTATCTATTAATTAGTGGCGTTATAATTTTCTCACGACAGCGGAACTGACCGCCAACCTTTGCCGGGTAGAAGAGGCTGCCTCAGGGCGCGTTTATATGTCACGAATTTCTTTCTGAAATCCTACTTCCTATCCTACTTCCTACTTATCCTACTTCCTACTTTATATTATAAATGCGAAAGTTTGTGAGTGAGTGAGTGAGTGAGTGTGTTTGTTACCTTATAACGCTGAATCCGCTGGACGGATTTGGATGAAATTTGGAATGTAGATAGCTGAGACATCAGAATAACATATAGGCTACATATTATCACGCTTTGGTGCTTAGGAGCAAAATAAACACACAAAGATTATCATATATTGGCTATTTGTATAAAAGTGAACGACATAACCATTTACCAAAGACCCTCTGTCATCACGTAGCGTTGAGCTATTTACTTTCGTAAATCCATCGAAAACTGAACAACGGTGAATTTTAATGCACCAAACAGGCCCAATTGTGCCGCAAAACTCAAACGATGAACAACAGTGAAGAAGTTGTTTTTAATTATCGCTGTCATCCGTCACTGTCACAAAAATGGTATATCAACAAAGCAATAAAGGAAAAATCTACAAGTTTAATTACTCAAAACGGGCAAAAAACATAACTTCAGTGATAGCTACTTACAATCTGAAAGAGCCAATAAATCCTTACTTTAAAAACTTTGCATCCAGCAGTTTTATCAAAGCTCTGTACAAAGTTGCGGTTGCATCCTGAGATCTTTTGGCCAGACGAGATGAGACGTCCGTTGAGTGCATTGCTGATTGCTGGTTATTCAGGGAAGAATAGGATGCACCAGACCTCGAAGAAAAATAAAGATACGATATTCTGACCAAAAAATCTGCTGTGAGTACTGTGCAAGTGTAGAGTCCCGAGCGACCATAGGCGCATAACATCAGCCATTGATGGTGTAACATTAGTACAATGATCGCTTTATTTCCATTAAGTAAGTACCTAGGACTGGACACTGGACAGGTGCACTTTTACATAATATCATAGTCGCCTATTCATTGTTGACAACTCTGACAGGCTTTCCACATACTTCAGACTGACGAGAAGATTGGAGCATGTGAAAATCCCTGAACCGCCTGCGTGGTGGTGTTGCCCGCATGAAAGATATGTGAGAAATAGAGCCAGAACAGGTGTTTGGTGCCAATCTTAAACCATACCGACAACTTCGCGTCGTCATACCTGTCCTGACCCTTCACAGTGCAGCTTATCGGATTTCCTGGAGGCGACCCCAGCGCGACGTGTGTGTGTGACACTTTCAACACGAAAGAAGAATAAGACCGTCGATTCAAAACGGTTGTTTCAGACTATGGTATCGTAGATGCTAAGAAGGCGCGTTGGGTGATTCAGAAGAGCAGCTCATAGAAAAAAACACTATTCAATGTGATAGAAATAGTATGGTTAAGTATCTCCTGATATTATCTCATATTTTCTGGTGTCAGAACCCAATTATTATGATCGTTCTCTTTGAAATGGTATGATGCAAAAGAAAAAATAAAATAAAATTTCTTAAAGTTTTTCTCTGTTAAGTAACTTTGTGCCTATAATACAAGTAGGTGACGCTAACTAGCTCTGTTGGAGATCTTTGACAGTTTTATTGAACGCCAGAGAGATGTTGAGACCTGTGACGTACTGCAGCGAATGCTGATAAATATTCATTCACCAAACAGCGCAAGCAAACGAGATGTACTTGGGTATCAAACTACGCATTAGGGCTCTCTAACATCGGTAGAGGCAGTGTCCACAACGACCACAAAGGCCACAAAGGCACGAAGACTTGGGGCGAGACCAACTGAACAGAGACAACCCAGACTGAAAGTTTGCAGGAGTAGTAGATTAGCGGACTCAAAATAATAGAATAGGGCTAAAAAGAAAAGATAATCTTTGAGTGTTTCTTGAAATGTAGGTAACCCGCGTTAAATCAGTTAGGCCCGGTTTCTGAGTTGAGAATTTTACTAAGCACATACTTACGTATCGCTCTGTCACACTCTTTTGAGAGAAATCTGCAGAGACAGGACGATACTTACCCATTTTGCTTAGCCAAATTCTCAACTCAGAAACCGGGCCTTATACGCCTATAACAGTAGGTATCTGCATCTTTGCTTCGTTCAATTTGGAAGCAGATAACAACGCTTGGTCCACGGGAGCGAAATCTCGGGCCAACGCTTTGATAGTGCAGGGGGTGTGTTTTAAGTACATCATACCTACTAGGTGGTAAAAAATATGCTAGGTACAATTTGAAAAATCACCACGTTTATCCTTTTTCTTTTAGCCACGTGAATGAAGTCGTGGGCACTAACTATCAACACTAATATTATAAAGAGGAAAAGTTTGTAAGTATGTACGTATGTAGGGGGTAATCTATAAAACTACTCATCCGATTATAAAAAATCCTGCAATAATGAGAAGCTACGTTATTGCTGAGTGCTATAGGCTATGTTTTATTGTGATAACGGGAAAAAAACTAAGTCTGCGCGGACGAAGTCGCGGGCAAAAGCTAGTTATGGCATAAAACCCGACTACTAAAAGGCTTAAAACAAGACCTTCT
Source organism: Zelleria hepariella (assembly GCA_949319315.1). Classification (NCBI taxonomy): domain Eukaryota; kingdom Metazoa; phylum Arthropoda; class Insecta; order Lepidoptera; family Yponomeutidae; genus Zelleria; species Zelleria hepariella. The sequence goes on from OX439381.1 coordinate 1,474,639, forward strand.
TATCCTTAAAATAGACTCATAGACAATTAATCGTAGTCGGAGGCCATCGGTTTATCAAATGCGAATGTGGTGTCCTCCGACTAAGATTAATTATCTATGAGTCTATTTTAAGGATAAGCAGGTCTTGTTTTAAGCCTTTTAGTAGTCGGGTTTTAGTTTTTAACTTCTATTTTTTTTGAGCTTTTTAGTTAATCATTTTGGATGACCACCTAAAATAGAAACAAGAAGGGCAAAAAAAATACACATTTTGGAATTTTTGTTCTATTTGTTATGTTGACGCTACATGTGTTATAAATTTTTGAAAAGTTCTTTTAAAGCCCTTTAATTTGATACCCATGACGATGGTATCCGAAAATTTTTATTTTTAGGTCCACCACTTTAGGGCGCAGCACAGCCGCCATCTTGGTTTTTTTCAAAATAAAACTATCCTATGTTACCTGGGTGATTAAGACAAATCCAACGACACCTCATTTGTTGAAATCGGCCGAGTAGTTTAGGCTCTGCGAGGGAACAGATGAACACACAAACATACATACCCACACACATACATACATACATACATACATACATACATACATACATACTTACATACATACATACATACATACATACATACATACATACATACATACATACATACATACATACATACATACATACATACATACGCTGCTAAAATCATAACCCTCCTTTTTGCTTCGCGTAGTCGGGTAAAAAATAAACTCTATTTAGTTAGCAGCTAGAAGAAGAAGAAAGAAGAAGAAAAGACATTTATTGCACACAAAACAAACACATCTTAAATAAAAAATAAAAATTAAAGCTACGTTTACAGAGCAGGCAAACAACGCAAGCGGTCGCCGAACGGCGAATCCCGCGCGTTTAGGGGATTGCGAGCAACTTGAACGTTCCTACCTTGTAAACAAAGTTCACTCTTGCCATCACTGAACACCAGGGGCCTGAGTCTGTAACGCAATGGTGCCAAAATAGGCTCCCTACGATTTATTAATGCTGTCGGTCCTTTTAATGTTTTTGTAGTAGCAAAGAATATTCTGATTCTTACTCTAGAAGATTAGTACGCTGGTTGTAGGAGAAAAAATAGAATTAAAAACTAAAACCCGACTACTAAAAGGCTTAAAACAATACCTGTTTATCCTTAAAATAGACTCTTATATAATTAATCGTAGTCGGAGGCCATCGGTTTATCAAATGCGAATGTGGTGTCCTCCGACTACGATTAATTTATCTATGAGTCTATTTTAAGGATAAACAGGTATTGTTTTAAGCCTTTTAGTAGTTGGGTTTTAGTTTTTAATACTATTTTTTTTTGAGCTTTTTAGCAAGTCATTTTGGACGATCACCAAGAATAGAACCAAGAAGGGCAAAAAAAACACAATTTTGAATTTTTTGTTCTATTTGTTATGTTGACGCTACATGTGTTATACATTTTTGAAAAGGTCTTTTAAAGCCCTTTCATTTGATGCCCATGACGATGGTATCCGATAATTTTTATTTTTAGGTCCACCACTTTAGGGCGCAGCACAGCCGCCATCTTGATTTTTTTCAAAATTAAACTATCCTATGTTACCTGGATGATTAAGACGAATCCAACGACACCTCATTTGTTGAAATCGGCCGAGTAGTTTAGGCTCTGCAAGGGAACAGATGAACATACATACATACATACATACATACGCTGCTAAAATCATTTTTTTTTTTTTTTTTATGTAGCCTGTATAGTGTCCCACTGCAGGGCAAAGGCCTCCCCCCTCTCAGCCCAGATTTTACGGTCTTGAGCCACCTCCGACCACTCCGGCAAGTATTTGTTTAGATCATCTCGCCATCTTCGTCTTGGCCGGCCTCGTCTGCGGTGTCCGCCGCTTGGCACCCACTCGGTGGCGAGTCTCGCCCACCTATCCGGGTCCATGCGGCTAAAATCTAAAGCTAAAATCATAACCCTCCTTTTTGCTTCGCGTAGTCGGGTAAAAACGAGTAAACCCCGGCTTTGTCCTTCTACTGGGATGCCATTGACACTCCATTGCGTTACACACTTAAGCTTCAGGGCGCTATAGTTTGTCTGAGCGCGAAGAAGAAGGAGAATATAAAACTTTTATTGGATGTTCGCGAGTGCCAGATCTAGTGTTTATTCTTTATCTAAGTCCTAGCTGCCTACTACAATAGAGGTAGATACTGTGTTTAGAATGGCAGAGATACTTTGATGGTTTCGGCTGTTTGCTGTGAGATGGCTTGGTTCTGTCAAATTAGGTTTTAATTAGTCACGAATTGTTTGGTTATTTATACTGTAGGTACTAGTGCATGCCCGCGACTTTGTATCTCCGTTTTGTTTTCGAATCGTCATATCCGAAAATAATTTTAATATTGTTTTTTTTCACAGTTCCAAAGGATTGCAGAGTAGACTTGAGTATTTGATATTAATTTCAACTTACCTCTACGAGTCTACGCATGCCTGAGATAAAGGATCTTGACAAAGAAGAAAAATAAGTAAGATGTAGCCTGTCCCACTAGCTGGGCCAAGGCCTTCTCTCAGAGAGAGAGTTCGAGCTTAATCACCACGCGTGCTCAATGCGGGTTAATGCCTCATACGATCAGGTTTCCTTACGATGTTTTCCTTCACCGTCAGCGAGTGGTATTGCTTCTACAAATTCACAAATATGTATAACTTTGAAATAAATTAAAGTCATGGTACCCGCACTGGGAATCGAAGGCTACCCATAAGGCAACCACCGCTCTTATGAGATAGGGAACCCTAAAAATACTTATCACGGGTCTATCCCACTTCTTGGTCCAAAGGCAAGCAGAACCGTCACTCCCATATTTACCCCAATACTTGTCCGGGCGCGAGCACAAGTTTTAATTGCGTTGGCCGCTGGTCAAAGCCGCGGAGCTGGGTCCCAAGTGGCGCGCGACGACGTATGATTCGGGCCCCTAAAGATGAGGGCACACCGAGATTTCTTCCTGTGTTTAACCCCCGATCTTAGAGCAATAGCGCACTAGCGGCCAGGCCGCAGCGGCCAGAGAGATGGATACATTTGTATGAAGTCGCCGTGGGCCGCGCGCACCTGGCCGCTGCTGCCTGGTGGGCGTGGCCTATGGCGATTTCATACTTATGTGTGTATCTCTCTGGCCGCTGCGACCTGGCCGCTAGTGTGCTAGTGGACTTGGCTCCACACGTATTGACTTGTCTTTCCTGTGGGCTAGGCCGACTAAGCTGGTCAGTCTAAGTCAGGATGGTATACCTAGGTGCTGGGCAAGCCTACTTCATCTAAAAATAATGTTCCAGGCAATGTAGCGCCGAATGGTCTCTTCTCTTCTCCCATCTAGTGTGAGTGAAGTTGCCACTGGACGCTGTTTAAATTATCTCATCACGTAGATGCAAATGCCTTAGTTTTTTTTAGCCCCCGATACAAAAAGAGGAGTTATAAGTTTGTTCTTACATATTATATTTTATAAAAATTGTTTCAGACGTTTATGAGGTATGTTAATTTGAAGCTAAAAAGTCGGGAGTATTAAAAAAAAATAAAAAAAATCTGCTGTCACCTCACGCTTGAAACCCGTACTGTAGAAACATGCCAGAGGTTGCGGGTTCAAGTCCTGTCCCGAGTGATTTTTTTAACATTCTATTATATCTTGAAACATTTCTTTTTCATTCGCTCGGTGTGCTTCAAGCTTTAACATGACACTGTCGGAAAGTTATCAAATGAACTCTACAGGGTTGTCGTGTCGGCGTGTGGTATAAAGTCGATCCCTAAATAACAATATCAATGAGCGGGTATGTTCGTAGCTCAGCACGCTTCGCAACTTTCCAATCCAGTTTCACGTTTTAGGTACAGTCACCGACAAGCTAGGTGTTAGCTCTTAGCGTACGCGATATAAGTGCACATAAAGTCCGTTCGCTTAGATAGTGTCGGTACACACGACGGCAATCTTGGTTCTTGGGATACCAACTATTTTTGAAGTATCTGTGATGGGCGCAGACAAATTCATTTCAACACAATGCTGTCAATGCTGATGGACATTAACCAGAGTTGTTTTACTTGTTTTACAAAACCTTCGTCCTAGCGGCACCTCGCTATCCTCCCACGGACGAAAAAACATTTTATCTACACGCAGCGATTGACACTCAATACAAAATACTAAGTCAAAAGTCACAAGCACATACTCTCAATACGACGACACTTCTTTATAGAATGACGAGCGGCGAGCCAAATTCACTGGCGTGTTTGCGCCACGTCGGCTTCCTTTACTTTCTTTTGTGGAAATCCGCGCGCCAAGGCGGCAAATATCAAAGTGACACTATGATAGCGAACGGACTTTAACAACAACTACTTTGTCCACATAACGCAAGACTAACCAGTGGTACTGCTTCAGGGATGGAGTTGTTCCATAGGACTTGTGGCTAAGGGGTTGTGCGCCCATTGCCACATTGATTGGGAATCGAACCCGTTCTGTGGAACAATTCAGCAAAGGTATTGAATATTCGTTACTTCTGTGTGGCTGGTACTCCAACAACAACTTTGTCCACATCACGTTTTAGGTACATTCACCGACGAGCTAGGTCACTTCATATTAGCTCTTAGTGTAAACGGTGTAAGTGCAGATAACAAGAACAACTTTGTCCACATAACGAAAGACTAACCAGGGGTATCGCTTCAGGGATGTAGTTGTTCCACGGAACCAATTCTGTGGAAACATTTTAGCAAAGGCATTGAATATTCTCCACATTTGCTTGGCTGGAGATAGCCAGCGTCGAACATCTATTTCGTTTGGCAGAGAACAGAAAAAAATATGAAGAGCTGACGGCCCACCTCCGTTAGTGGAGAGGCACGCCAAGAAGAAGAAAAAGATGGGAAGCATTGAGTTCGATTTCTATTTGAGCCTTCATGAAATCATTGAACAAACAGTGGTTGGCAGCAGCCCTATGGTTGCATGACATCGTTATCGGTAGAGGTCCATATTGTATCATAGAAATCATCGAAATCACATAAAATATTCAATAAGTTTTTAATATCTAGCTTTGCAAAGTGGCAAATCTCACTCCTTTGACCAAGTGACAATACAAAATAGTTCACGAGAACTTCGCAGTCCTATTAACAAACCAAGTGTACCAAAGTTATATGAATTTGTGAGTTATATTTCAACAATGATCCGTAAAACTTTGCCGTCTAAATGACATTATCCGACTGACTGAATCTCTGTGGTCCAACGAGACAAAATTAAATGAGATCGTTACACATAAAAAATTCGAATTTATTAAATCAGCGAACAAAACCCTTAGTCAAAATCTACGCGTCCTAACTTCATTTGAGTTTTCTAGTTGATTATTATATATTCAGTCTCGCGGCATTGTGTGAAAGTTTTAATAGCGTAGCGAATTATGAAAGCCTTGGCGGCATCTTTACTTAAAAATTCACACTATACGGGCAATACTTCGCACTGGAAATATTTTATTGCGATTTACAAGGCTAAATTTTTCCCGTGCAATCTTCCGAAGAAAGGATACACGGATTAAAGGCTACCACACAGGCGCGTTTCATCGGTCGATGCGTTATTGCGATATCAGTTTTCAGTACATTTTGCATTAGGAAGGCCATGGATTTACACACACATGTGACGAGTTAATTTTGAACCTTGAAGCTATCTACGTAATCCTCCTTCTTGCATCGGTATCCTCGTTACCAATGGTCGTAGTCATTTAGCCGGAGCAATCTTTGTCGATACGTTGCCAGTTGATCCTATCTGCGGCTTAGGCATCGTATACAGTAGCAGGTCTTATGGATCAGGCCTGTCAATGCGAGCAAGAGAGACTTTTCACACTTTTGTAATGGACCAGCTAGAGGAATAATTTTGTCGCACTACAAAAAGTGGCCCGTGTGTGGGGCGCTCGTTTGCTCGCACGTAACTTTGACTCGGGTGCTTCCGTTGTGTTGAGGCTTCGGCATTTAAAAGTCTAAACAAAATATTCTGCTGCGGGGAAACTGGCGAAGCTTAGCGCATCAGTCGACGTAGAGCAAAAAATTAGAAGTAAGCTAAGTAGGAGCTAAGCGAGTTTTCTTTCTATACAGGGTGTACCAGAAATGTCCTTATTTATTTATTTACTATGGGAACAAGTGCGAAGTCTCGAAAAAAATATCAACTGTTCCATACTAAAATTCGATACCGACTGTACTAAATGCAGAGATAGAGATAAATATAGATAAATTATTTATTGAGCACCAAAATTATTTACAAGGGAATACTAATTCGAATGTTTGGAGCAGCTGTATTTTTTAAAATTTCGCACTTGGCTCGATGATAAAAGTTGCTGATACAACGTGTTACAAAACTCTTTTTACAGGGTGTAACCTACTAGTCAGGATGACAATTCTGTAAAAAAAAAAAATATAACCTCAAAAATGTATTTTTTTCAAATTATTTTATTTTTGGTTTTAGCTCGAATTTTAAAACATGTTTATGTGTGAAGGTACATTTTCATAGTTTTGAGTTGTTTAAACATTGTGAAATTCAATGAAAACAACATTGAATAAATACTTTTTTCCACTTTTTCCATTTAGAAGAGAAATATAGCTTAACAGCCATAATCTAAACTCCGGTAACTCCAAAGTTACTCGTGAAATTTTCACGTTTCCTGAAAAGTAAAGAACGAAAGTAACGTAGCAAATTGACAAGTGTAGAATGGACGATACGGAAGTTGCCGAAAAAGTCTCTCCGTGACAAGAAACGCAATTAAAACTTGTGCCAGAAGTCTGTACGGATAAAAAAAACCCGCCATATGCGAGTCAGACCCGCGCTCGAAGGTTCCGTACTATTTCCGTACTATTTATCTATAAAAAAACGGCAAAAAAATCACCTTTGTTGCATGGGAGCCCCCTTAAATATTTATTTGATTTTGTTTTTTAGTATTTGTTGTTAAAGCGGCAACAGAAATACATCATCTGTAAAAATTTCAACTGTATAACTATCACGGTTCATGAGATACAACCTGGTGACCGACGGACAGACAGACAGATAGACAGACGTACGGACAGCGGAGTCTTATAATAATAGGGTTCCGTTTGGCACCCTTTGGGTAGGGAACACTAAAAAGTGCCTTATCTAAATTGAAATAACCTTGGGCGTTTAATGTTTCCGTCCTAAAAGCGTTGGGTGACTTGTTTGTTGTCACCGCAAAATTATTGTCAGCTAAATATTACTTTTGCGCCTTTCGTATGAGACCTTCGGGCCATGGGCACCCCATGCGTTATACCTTTGTTGAAATGTTTTTTTTTTTAAATAATTTAATTAACCCAAATAAAAATGATTTAAGCCCATTGAGTGGGCATCATTCAAGCACTTTGCTACGCCGTAGCCCGTAGAGGCCTCTACGCAGCCTCTACGCAACGAAGTGAAAAGCAAATGCTACGTCTGGGCTTCCGTGTACCTGGGGGTCTACCGGCTAAAACGAAGCCGATTACCATTGGTGAAATCGAAGTTCGATTTATGAAAAATTTACTATGTGGCAGTAAAATGAACTAGGTGACAGTACATTTTTCAATAATCGAACTTCGATTTTCGCCAATGGTAATCGGCTTTGTCTTCTATTAGCCGATAGACCCCCTGAACATAGTATTATTCAAATTGGCGGTAGTAGGTAAAGCATACATGAAAACTGCATACAAATAAGGAAATAATTTCTCTTGTGATTCGCTATAGTTGTTTATTTGTTTTTATAGTTAGGGCTCAACCACATCCCCACTGCGGGTTGGCGTATATATTTACCTCTCTGAGAGAAGACCTTTGATTTTGTTATTTGGGACGTGTACCGTGTACATCAGAGTTTAGGTTCAAATACATTTTAAAGCCAAACACTTATTTTCTCACCTCATACTTTACCAACACAGTGTGGTTACTGAAGGCGGCAAGTGTTACAAATGTCGCTGCAAATAAATCCGCCATGTTACAACGTAACATGGGTCGGTCGGTTACATAAACACAATTATGTGAGCGTAGGCAAACGGTCTATCTTCATTTTCGTTCCTTGTATGATATGTCGGTTATCTAATATGATTGCGGCGAGCGAACGGGTTTTAGCCTGTGAGTACGTTTTTCTATGTTGTTTTTTGAGTGGAGGATAAACACACACATTCCTAGTGGAATTTAGTGAATCTATCTGAAATTCCCAACATATTAACACTAGTGGTTCGCCCCGAACTGTGAACTCGCGACCCCATATAAACTTGACAACTCCATATCTCACCAACCCCTCGACCGATTTGGCTCATGTTCGAACTTAAAAATTCTTTTAATTTCATTTACCCGCCTACCAAATTTCATAACGATCCGTCCAAATTTACTCAAGTTATCGTCGAACGTACATACATACATACAAACATACATACATACAAACATGCAAACGCCGGATGGTTCCAGTAGACTCAGAGAACTTCGTTCGCTTCGCTCGCTCGTTCAATAATAAAATTATTGTTAATTCCCTCTTAGAAACTCACTATTCCAAGGAACTCTCAGAGAAGGCATTGAATATAAAAAAATATAAAAATATTTATTTTAAAACCACACAAATTATACAGATAGTTACAGTTTCAGTGATTGTAATAATGGTTCCAGTACTGATTATGCATTGGTCTTTACGCTAGATTTACATATGTTGTAGAGGCCTAGTTATCCTAAGTAAGGTTCAGATGGCAGGTCAATGTTGAGATTGTGTAAAACCAATAGTTTATGAAGATTAAAAAAAAAAAACTAGAAATCTGGGGGCATGGCAGTGCCCCCGCCAGGTCGAGCTCGAAGCAGCACTGCCGTACCATCCTTTACTACTGGAACCATTTCGCCGCATTTTCAGGCCCCTATTTGAGAACCTCTGGATAAGACCAGAACGCAGAAATTTTACAGGGTACACAAGGGTACAAAACCAGGTGCTCCATGACACCAATCTGACGCCAGAACCGCTTGTGTACCATTCAACGGCCAAGTCACACAACATTAACTGTAATGATAAATAAATCGCAGTAAGGAACCTTAGACTTGGCCCGACTTTGTCTAGATTTCATTACTTTTTAGCGATAAACAAGCAGCTCCATCGAGACCTGGCTAGTTTTTTTACAGAATATTTTTGGTGGGATTGTCTTTACAGTTAGGACTAAGGTTGTAGGTTTAGGCCTTAGGCCAAAAAAGCTAAGAGGAACATTTCTACTAATTATGCGCTAACGCCTGGGGCCTTAGCCTGTAAGACAATAGTGCCAAAATGGGCTCCCAGTTGACGGCTTCAATTACGATTTAATGTTTTTGTATTACAGCAAAAAATATTCTGATTCTAAATCTACAGGATTGGTTCTCTGGTCGTAGGAGAAAAACTAGGGAACCTCGGTTTTGTACTTCTGCTGGGACGCCATCGACACGCCATTGCATTACAGGCTAAGGCCCCTGGTTGCTTATTTAAAATGTACTAACCAAGCAAATTTTCCGCCCGCTAGTTTGCGCCGGTTTCGTTCAATTTGCTCCGGCAAACAGCATGCATTTTGCAGCGGGCGCGATCCGGCGCCCGATAGAATACTGTTAATGCGATCGCTGAATGCAAATGCGTCCGAGGGCCGGCGCTGCCGGTGTGTGGGGGATTCATCTGCTAATGCATCTTAAAGGCCGGGGTTCACTGAAACTTAAGCCTGGTTTTCACAGGCCCTGTAGCTGGCGGTCAGTGAAGGACAGTTACTGTCTGGCAGCTACTGGGTCCGTGAAAACAAAGTTGAGCCAGTGACCCAACAGTATTGTTTGTTGTTTCCCCAGTGACAGTAACAGCAGAATGTACAGTTGCTGTCTACTGGGTGGTCAGTACCTGGGCCTGTGAAAACTGGGCTTTAGTGCCATTTCACGTGCGTTTAGACTGCCACTCACGGGCCGATCCACCGCAGGTAATCTACGCTCAGACTATCTAACTATAATGATCCTTCATAATGTTCCTGTTCTAAGTTTTGTGTTGAAAGAATAAATTTCCTTGTTATACGTCGCATGACCATAATAATGTGGTACAGTACGGTAGAATTTTTTGCAAGATGGATATTTCGCCTCTCCTATACGTATAGCGTGCTCCTTAGGAAAATATAAAGGCCTTTGCATCTACGTAATGAGATGATTTATACAGCGTCCAGAGGTACCTTCACTCAAACTAGATGGGTAAAGAGACCACGCGGCGCTGCAGTGCCTGGGACATTGTTTTTTTAGATCGAGTAGGCTTAATCTTTTATCAATATTCGGTAAGAAATCTTACGTAAACCGACTCCATTAAACCTCCGTTAAACTCAGCGGTAAACACGGCCGTTTTGGTGTTACCCGCTATTTTGGTTTCCGTTTCCGCTGAAAGTCTACGTGTTCGATCGTTATTGGTGTAAGGTTCAGTTAAATTTGGATTTGGAACCTCGATCGGCGCTCCAATTGGTATTTATAGCGATGGGGTTAATCTACTAAAGTAGTGAAGCAATATTAGAGCTCCGAAGGAGCCGTTTTCAGCCGTTTTCAATTATTACTCTGGGGATAGATTAGCTTAGCTGGGGCTAGAGAGTTTTATCTATGTTTAGATTGAACGATCATTAGGCCTTTAGTTTAAATAACTACTTAAAGACGGTGATTGGTGATGAAGAGTATATAACCTAAAGAAACATTCAATAAATAAAAAGTATCGTGCTATTCGAAAAGTCGTTTGAAAACAAAATGAAAACATTAATGTTGTTTTAAAAGTTGAAGTGTTTCAGGAATAAAGCTATTTAAAAACTGCCCTGTCTTACATGGCTTCCTGTGTTGAGCTTTGGTGGATTTCGGTTCTAAGACATTCCCTTTTGTTGACCCAAAAATTATTGAACGAGCGAGCGAAGCGAGCGAAGTTCTTCGAGTCTACTGGAACAATCCGGCGTTTGTATGTATGTATGTATGTATGTATGTATGTATGTATGTATGAATGTTCGTTCGACGATAACTTGAGTAAATTTAGTCGGATCGTCATGAAATTTGGTAGGCAGGTAAATGAGGCCAAGAGAATTTTTAAGTTCGAACATGAGCCAAATCGGTCGAGGGGTTGCTGAGATATGGGGTTGTTAAGTTTACATGGGGTCGCGAGTTCATAGTTCGGGGCGGACCACTAGTTATACTAAAATATTATTGAACGAGTGAGCGAAGCGAGCGAAGTTCTCCGAGTCTACTGGAACAATTCGGCGTTTGTATGTATGTATATATGTATGTATTTATGTATGTATGAATGTTCGTTCGACTTGAAATTTGGTAGGCAGGTAAATAAGGTCAAGAGAATTATTAAGTTCGAACATGAGCCAAATCGGTCGAGGGGTTGCTGAGATATGGGGTCGCGAGTTCATAGTTCGGGGCGAACCACTAGTCTTAGATTACAGGCGACAACATAATTTAAAACGCCACGTGTGGATAATAGTATCCTTATCCCTTAGTAATCACAATAGTTGCCTTAAACTGGTGACCGTCTTTTAAAAACAAATTGCAGACAACCAGAGCTCAGTGAGATTACGGAAGGACTTAGCAGTAAAAGCCTGGAGTAAGTAAATGGAAGTGTTGCGTCGATGTCCACTGCGACCGAGGTGAGGCTAATCTAACACTTTAACTTGAGGGAGTGGTGAGTTACGAAGGGGGTGGAGTAAGCATGTAATGGGTCAAAATCTACCAAATTTTGGTGGCACTTTTTATTTACTTATGGTTTTTAGCTAAGTTGATGTTCATACTGTGTACAGTTATGTAGTGGAGTAATCAACACGTAACTGTACCGCAGTAAGAACATAATTTTCTCTGAAAACCCACAAATCGGAGTTTGGCGATCAGTTTGGCTATCTCGTCCTTAGAAGATGCCAAACGAAGCAAATGAGCCGGTACTTTGCTGGAACCATTCGCACAGGTTTTTTAGCCAGGATGTCTTGGGTCTTCCAGGTCTCCTTCTGCGTGGTATCTTGTCTTGTATAATATGTTGAAGGAGTACTTAGTGCATAGTCTGCCGAGCTTACGAAAAACGCATTAAAAAGTGGGATTTTTTGCGAAATTGAGTCTCATACATATTTGAAATCAGGAAATTGAGCTGATTTCAAATATGTACAAAACTTAATATCGCACTTTTTAGTAAAAGTTACAGAAATGTCAAAACAGAACACACACACACACTTAAAACAAAACGTCAACATAAAATGTCAAAATGCTAAAATAAAAATAAAAAAGAAATCATAATATAAAATAATAATAAAAATAAAGAAATCAACTTATCAAACTGCTCCGAGACATATCCGACCAAAAGGTCCCCATTACACTGGCAGAATTTCCCCGCTGCACAGCGAGGGAGATCCTCTGCATCAAATATGCCAAAGAGCGGTAGTCATATCCGCGGTTCCTCAGGCGACGCCCTACCTCCTTAATAAAGGCTCTCCCCTGCGAACCCCAAACCCCTGAAGTCTCCAAAGCCAGGGGCACAAAATAATAACAGCTCATTAACTGGCTGTATTTAAGGCATTTTAGCCTCGCAGCTGCTTCTGCGGCCGCCCCAGGGGTTACGGCAGTAGAACCCACGTGCGATGGTGCGAAGGTGCAAACACATGTAGCATCCCACAGCAAACTCCGACCCTTCTCCCACGGGATCAAAGTGAGACCGTCCGGACGTTTCCCATCACTTCTGATTAACCCTGGTGGCTCGAGAACCGCAGGGATATCAGCCGAAATGAGAGCCCTCCGGACGATATCATTGATCGAGTGATGCCGTGAGATCCTACCTGCGCTTCGAACGCAATGGAGACCGTGACGCCCCAACGAATCCACCTCTGCACCACAAATACAACGATGCGGTTGGCATATACCACAACCCAGACGAAGAGCCACCGCCACACGTAACGTATTGTCGTCCATGAGAGTCCCCAGCTGTGGCGAAGGTAGAGCGTGAAGCCAAAGTCCCGAGTCTGGTTCAGAAACAGCCTTCAAACGTGCCAACTCAACACCTGAACACTGCTCCAACATCCCGTCCAAGGCCACCCGACACATCTCCTCGTCCCACGCGCGCTGCCTTTGTGGCTGCTCCGGCACATCACAAGCCGGACAAAGAGCCTGCCACAACCCCAAAGCCTCCTCAGCAAAAGGGATGGAAAACCCGTCACCATTGATTTGTAAAATTCGAGTGACAAGGTCCAACACCCCCCGTGAGGAGGCCAAGAAAGCCGGCAGCTCCGTATCCTGCAGACGACGTATGCCCAGGCCACCATGCCTTATGGGCAGCGCTGCCTGCGACCACTGGAAAGCAGACATTTCCACGTTTAGCACACACTCCAGCAACTCTTTGAGAGTGCTGTCGTACAAACCCGACTCCTCCTTGAACAACCAGACTGGTGAAGTGCGCAAAGTATACGTCAGCCTTGGAATTGACAGGCAACTTCGTAAAATTGTCAGAGCGACATGTGCAGAAAGCTGTTTAAGGTGCGGCTTGGTCACAGCTAATACCTGCATCTTCGAAATCACGACACCTGGAACCCCCTCCGGAAAAATTGGCGCACCCAGAACTGAAAAACCCGCCTTGTCTAACAACTTCACCCCCGGAACCAAAACGTCTACCTGCGAAAAGATGTCGTGTGAAAGCTGCCCCGAGCACTTTTTAGTTGCGTCTTTAGTAAGCGTGTCAGTAGTGTATAATCCCGTGCGGGATCAGAATGGGATAATACCTTTTGGAACTGAGAAGCTCGCGGTCCTGTAGCGTCAGCATTTCGGCAAACTCTAGTTGTCTATGGCAAACTCGCGTCGAAACTTGCTTGTGTTTTCTGTGCGCGTGGGTGACTGCTCGAGTTTTATCACGTTTTATTCAATTAATGCAATAACATTGAATCCTTTTAGATTACAACCATTAAACATTTTAGTGTATTTCCATAACCCTATGATAGAACGTAGAGCTAAAATTTTTTTTTTACTGACGCTACTCGAGAACTGTCATTTTCGATTCAGTTTCAAGTTGGTATTATCCCTTTCTGATTCCGCACGGATTATACTCATTGGTTGCAATGTGGTAGTTACTCCATGAAGTAAGCTCACCCTTCGTAGCTGCCTGTCAGACAGACAGTGCTAAGTGTCGTACGCGCGATCGCGCTGCACTCAGACTGATTGAGTTTTATCCACTATTTGCCGTCGCGGAGCTCTTATTAGTTGTTTTTTTTAGCGCAGTGCTGATGGAGACTTTACGAGGTTTCCTATTTGATGGGCTGTGAAATCGCTACCGCAGACTGGATTACTTCTTGTCGGTTTCATTTTTGGGAGATTCAATCCTCGTCCCTGCGTCCCATGCGTCGGTTTGTTTAATGGAACAGTCGATCACTATTTTTAAGTCAGTAGTTTAATTGAAGTGCTATTGACCCGGAGGGAAAGGAAACAAAATAAACTGCTATTATCGACCACTAGGAAGGAAAAGACTACACGAGATATGTTTTTTTTTCTCGTAAACTTCCCTTGACTCAACTCTATGTCCAATATTAAAATTTTCAAATACATCTCTTGTCTCGTTTCTGCTTTGGTAAATCACCAAAGCAGAAACGAGACAAGAGATGTTCCTAATTCATCAAAGCGTAGTTTACCTTTCCATCAGTTCAAGAGTGAGCATAAAGAAAAACTTAGGGCTCTGCATATTTTTTAATGATTTATACAGCATCCAGGGGCACCTCCACTTTGCGTCTTATACAGCTCCAATTAATTTCTGGTGTACAATAAAGTGTTCTCTCTCTGTCCACTCACACAGGAGTGGTGAAGTGACCACTCGGATTCTGCAGTGACTTCACATGTTTTAGCAGGGGAGCAATAAGCAATTAGCCATGTTCTCCAGCTAAATGTATACGTACCAGAATTACTGGTGCTTTAGAGTAGTAGCTGGCAGTATCTCAGCGACCCTATCCACATGGATGGACGCCATCCATCGCGGGCTGTCCGCCGAGCGCGCAATGTACCGTGCGCTGACTGATGCCGCAATCCGAACGGGACCCAGCGGGCTTTGTGTCACACTCACACACACCACGCACGCACACCTTCCTGATCTACCGGTACCTATGTGTGAGTAGATACCTGGGGCCTGAGTCTGTAACGCAATGATGCCAACATGGGTTCAAAGTTGACGGCTTCAATTCCGATTTATGAATGCTGTCGGTCCTTTGAAAGTTTTTGTTGTCAAGCAAAGAATATTCTGATTATAATTCTAAAGGATTAGTTCACTGGTTGTAACAGAAAAACGAGGAAACACCGGTTTTGTCCTTCTACTAGGAAGCCATCGACAAGCCATTGTGTTGCATACTTAAGGCCCTGCTAGATTGTCCTGCAATCCTGCCGTCAATGGCTAACTATCTAAATGGTAGTCTTCTTATGTCCCTAGAGGACCGCTTTTCTATTTAGATTTATTACTAGTGGTTCGCCCCGAACTTTGAACTCGCGGCCCCATATCTCAGCAACCCCTCGACCGATTTGGCTCATGTTCGAACTTAAAAATTCTCTTTACCTTATTTACCTGCCTACCAAATTTCGTGACGATCCGACTAAATTTACTCAAGTTATCGTCGAACGAACATTCATACATAAATACATACATACATACATACATACATATATACATACATACATACAAACGATTGTTCCAGTAGACTCGGAGAACTTCGCTCGCTTCGCTCGCTCGTTCAATAATCTCCTTTTTACTGACAGTTAAGGTCATGAAAGAGGCTTACTACGCTCAACACCTAATCGAGATCGGATGCCGGGACTAGCCAGAGGGCTAGTGGGGTTTTAACCACCTGGCTCGCACGATGGACCCTTCTACTAGTCCTGGGGGTTACTCTTGACGCTATTGCGATCTAATTGAAAAAGTTTTAAATATTTTTTTTTTGAATTATGCTTTGATTTTAAATACTTTATAATGTTTATTCAATGGTAAGGCTGTTTTATTAAACAAAAACACAAAATGCGTCTTAATTTGTAAAATATTAAGGGTGGTATTCTAGAACGCTACTTAAACTCAGTTTAAACAGAGTTCAGACTGTCGATAAAGCAGTGCATGTTTTGATATGAAAGGAGGGATATTCAAATCAAAATATGCACTGTTTTATCGACAGTCGACACTACTTAACTCCACTTAAACTGAGTTTAAACAGAGTTCAAGGAGCTTTCTAGTTTGAACTGAGTTTAAACAGAGTTTAAGTAGCGTTCTAGAATACCACCCTAAATGTAAATTGCGCCATATTGCGGCCGTATTGGAAAAATGCGTCAAGGGTAGAGGGGCTGTCTGTCATTGTTCTTTATTGTTCCATATTGGTCATAGTAAGCAAAGTAACTACAAAAATACCTTTCACAATGGACAAGAAATCTTCGAGTTTCCAGCGTGGGAACCGAGGTGAAAATGGAGGCGGCGGCGGCGACGCGGCTCAAGATCATACTGTACACAGAACCTATGTCCGTTTCTGTACGTGCAGCATGGTAAGCCCGAGATAGGCCCTTCTCTATGCAAAACTGTCAACTTGTCGGTCGGGCTCGAGTTGACTCTACGCCAACATGGCCATGGAGACCAAAATACAAAATTTTTATTAAAATGGCAATAACTACTTTTCGCTCGACATGACCCTAATCTATTGCCATCTCGAGTCCCGCCTGCCATGCTCGCACAATAGACATGGCACGTCTGTCACTCGAGTTCGAGAGAGTGTCAAAACGACCATGCTAAGCATACTGTAGTGAAAATTACCTCCTTGGCTTAAGGCCTCGAGAACTATTAGCAAACATTGGCAGAAGGAGACAGACCCAGATTTTACTATTTTGGTAGTTCACTATATTAGATATTGCTTTAGTTCTGAACTGCCTTTATCTATCTACTAGCTTTTGCCCGCAACTTCGTCCGCGCAGACAATTTTTTTTCTCGTGAGTTATTCCGTTTCTTTAATGGTTATTCTGCTATCCGGGGCGGAAAGAAATCCAACAAATCAAAAATCATAAAAATCGGTCCACCCGTTCTCGAGTTATACATAACTACGAGTACCTAACACGACTTTGTTTTATCGAACGAGCGAGCGGAGCGGGCGAAGTTCACCGAGTCTACTGGAACAATTCGGCGTTTGTATGTATGTTTGTATGTATGTTTGTATGTATGTATGTTTGTATGTATGTATGTTTGTATGTATGTTTGTATGTATGTTTGTATGTATGTTTGTATGTATGTTTGTATGTATGTTTGTATGTATGTTTGTATGTATGTATGAATGTTCGTTCGACCATAACTTGAGTAAATTTAGTCGGATCGTCATGAAATTTGGTAGGCAGGTAAATGAGATAAAGAGAATTTTTAAGTTTGAACATGAGCCAAATTTTTCGAGGGGTTGCTGAGATAAGAGGTTGCGAGTTCATAGTTCGGGGCGAAGCACTAGTACCTAAATTAAGATCTATCCAAATAACTGCAGTGTCGTAGCAGGTGACCTTGCGGCCAGGGGCGACATCCGACGTGCGGTTATGCCTGTCGACGGACAGAATTGTCTCTATCCCACAAGTGGATTTCACGCAGCCTGCTGGCGGCAGAATGCAAGGCCTTCCTGGCTTCGGAAGGCACGTTGTTATTGAAGATCGTTAAGCCGCTAAAGCTTGGGCTGCCTAAAGCTTTTATCAACGGGGTAGATATGTGTATGAATGTTCATTCGACAACAACTTGAGTAAAGGGCAGATCGTCATGAAATTTGGTGGGCAGCTAAATTTTTTTTTTTTTTTTTTTACTTAGAACATGAGCCAAAGCGGTCGAGGGGATGCCGAGATATGGGATTGTAAAGTTTATATCCAATGCGCGCGCGCCTGCGCGATTGGCGTTAGCAAAAAGTTACACTCACGAGTTCACAATTCGGGGCCACCGAACTAAATCCCATAGAATCCGCATTACGTATAAATTCACAATAAAAACTTGTCCCCACAGAAACAAAAGATATCAGCAATAGAACAATACGAAACATCATTTCGACCATACGCCTAATATTCGAATGTCAACCTTATTGCATTAGTGTACAGTTTTACTTTAATTGCATGGACTACGAGCAAATAAGCTCCCAAAGGCAATTTGGGCATCTATTTTTCCAGACACATTTCAGAGTTCTATGTTGTATCTAGTTTTATCCTTGATCGAAGTTCGGGGCGAACCACTAGTTTCTAAGGCCCGTAAGATCAATCACAGTTTAAACTCAGACCATAGATTAAACCTCGCATTTTGTATGAAAATTAATCGACAGATAGGGTTTAAACTAGCCTTTTTGGTTAAACTGTGATTGATCTTACGGGCCTTAGTCAGTTTCCTTTACCATTTAACTTCATCATAAAATTGCTAATTGTAAATACTAGACTGAGCAAACAACCTTACCTTCTACAAATCTTATTCGTGTTCAAAGCTGTTCTACACTACCGCCGTATCCACCACGGTAATACCTACAACGTGTTACAAAACATCCTATCTCTTTTTCAGGGTGTAACCTACTGGTCAACAGGATGTCAATTGTCCAAAAAAAAGTTGAAAAAAAACTATATTTATTTTATAACCTCAAACATTCAAAACTTTTTAGTACTTGCCATTAGCAATTTTTTTTAAATGTTTTTGTGTAGGTGCATTTGCATAGCTTTGAGTCGTTAAAACATTGTGAAAGTCAATGAAAACAATATTTAAAAAATACTTATCTTTCGCCACAGCGTTCACATTTGATTAATTTAAAAATCATCCGGTGATCGCTATCACCTGTAAAAAGAGTTAGGATCTTTTGTAACACCTTGTATTTTGGCGACCCCCAGTCCGTCTGCTTCACTCCCAAGGGTAAAACAACCAAAAGCCTTCTTGCGCCGGTAATTCATACAAAACAACTTACAGTGGAGCTCAAAGGAGGCAGACGGCGGCGCAACTAAAAACTAACTGCGCACAGGATTCTTTAACGAATTTATCTAAAAGTTAGAGGGTGCACGTGCTTGGGACAAAATGTAGCAAACGCACGCCGAGCACACGGTTAAAAAATAGAAGTTAAAAACTAAAACCCGACTACTAAAAGGCTTAAAACAAGACCTGCTTATCCTTAAAATAGGCTCATAGATAATTAATCGTAGTCGGAGGCCATCGGTTTATCAAATGCGAATGTGGTGTCCTCCGACTACGATTAATTATCTATGAGCCTATTTTAAGGATAAGCAGGTCTTGTTTTAAGCCTTTTAGTAGTCGGGTTTTAGTTTTTAACTTCTATTTTTTTTTGAGCTTTTTAGTTAATCATTTTGGATGCTCACCTAAAATAGAACCAAGAAGGGCAAAAAAAAAAACACATTTTGGAATTTTTTGTTCTATTTGTTATGTTGACGCTACATGTGTTATACATTTTTGAAAAGGTCTTTTAAAGTTCTTTCATTTGATACCCATGACGATGGTATCCAATAATTTTTATTTTTAGGTCCACCACTTTGGGGCGCAGCACAGCCGCCATCTTGGTTTTTTTCAAAATAAAACTATCCTATGTTACCTGGGTGATTAAGACGAATCCAACGACACCTCATTTGTTGAAATCGGCCGAGTAGTTTAGGCTCTGCGAGGGAACAGATGAACACACAAACATACATACCCACATACATACATACATATATACATACATACATACATACACAAATACATACATACATACATACATACATACATACGCTGCTAAAATCATAACCCTCCTTTTTGCTTCGCGTAGTCGGGTAAAAAAGTGTCTAGATCTATTTGAATGAGCGAGCGAAGCGAGATAAGTTCTCTGAGTCTAATTGCACAATCCGGCTTTTGTTTGTATGTATGTATGTATGTTTGCATGTATGTATGTTCAACCGATATCGCCGATAACTTGGGTGGATTTGGTCGGATCACCATGAAATTTGGTAATAGTGTAGCGACCCCTATCGGTCGTACAGGAAACTGCTACATAAAGTTATTAAAGTTAGGCAATTACTCTACTCGCTACTAATCCTGCATCGCGCCAGCCAAATATCTTTCGTGGCTGAGTATATATACAATTTCCAACCATGGTCAGTTGGACCCGGCCGGTCCCCAAGCATAACATCTGCTTGGCGGGAAATTTCCCTTTGATAGTGAGGAGCATGATCACCCGCTCCTCCTACAATGGTAAAGTAAGTAAGTAAGTAAAGTAAGGTAAGCAAAAAGTTACACATCGCGAGTTCACAGTTCAGAGCGAACTACTATATGTTTATACGGTGACACAAAAGTGACAAAACTGTCTATCCGGTATTGAAATGTTTGGACACTTTTGGCTTAGTTGCTTCGTTGGCCAAATACACAGAAAGAATTCGATTTTCTCTTCGCTCACATAGTTAAATTTTTCCTCCGGACGAACGAAGTACTTTCTGGTAGGTTTAACTAAAAATAGTTAAATTCTGCTTGCTATATTTTGGCTTCTACTTCAACATGTTTCATAGGGTCTCCATGCGATGAAAAAATACGAGACTCATCTCGAAAACCACAGTACACAGGGTGTTCCAGAAAAGTCCTGTGACACTGAAAGACGTCACTAGACTCATCAAAACAAGCATCTTTTACTATGGCCCCAAGTGCAAAATCTCGAAAAAGATATCGGCTGCTCCATGCATTTGGTACTGTAGGTATCGAATTTTAGTATGGAACAGCTGAAATTTTACTCGAGATTTTGCCCTTGATAGAAAATCATTCTGCAGATATCATTAATGCTCCGGATGAAATGTTTTAAACTGCGTGCGTACTAATACACTTACCGTTCCTCCTTTTGATAAAGATCGTAATTATTGATGTACCGTTCCCGGGAACATTGCCAATCGCTGGAAACATTGCCGGAAACATTGCCGGCAATGTTCCCCAACTGGGAATTTACTGGGAACTTTGCTTAAATCTTGAGTTATTCCAATATTTGTTTGCTGAATTGTACATGATTTTGGATTATCTATACACCAGGTAATGAATTATCAATAAAAACCCCATAACTTTGAAAACTGCCAGCCCATTGGGAAAGTTTCCGGCAATGTTTCCAGTTTATTTCCGGCAATGTTTCCCATTGGGAATGTTCCCGGCAATGTTCCTGGCAATGTTTCCAGTTTATTTCCGGCAAAGTTTCCAAGCAATCTTTCTCGGGATATTTGTTGGTAAACTTTACCATTATTTATGCAAATATCGATGATCTTGTATAGTGCTGTGATGAATTTTATGATAAAGATAATGGAACAGTCGCCCGCAACGTTTTAAACAACTAAAAAGGTTACAGTTTCCCTTTATGATATGTCATAAAGTACGAAATTCTGGATTTAAACAGCTAAATCTTAAAATCCTAACCAACCACACACTACCATAACCTGCCAAGGTCGAGTCGGATTCGCGCAGCGATGCTTCCGTAGCATACTTGCATAACATGAACTTAGAAGAAAAAAAATGTTTTATTTTTTATTTTTCCTCATAAATCGAAAATTATACAGGTGGCATGTGTGTTCAGCCATTTTATGTCGTTTATAAGAAATGAGGGTTTCACGGTGGTATTACAGAACGCTCATTGATAACACAGTTTAAACTCTTCCCGCACAGTCGGAGTTTAAACATGGTTTATACTCTTCTCACTAACAGTTTAGTAGAGCTTATTCATTAATCTTAGAGATTCCTTTATTAGGCTAATCAAATCAGTGAAAGTGATCATGATGCTCGCTGAACGGATCATGAACGGCTAATGCTAGACCCATGTTCATGGTACTCTAAGAAAAGGGCTTGAAGAGATCTACCCGATAAAAGTATCAAAACTGTAAGTGCCCATATCTCCTAAACAGCTAATGCTAGACCCATGTTCATGGTACTCTAATAAAAGGGCTCGACGAGATCTACCTACTTTCATCGGGTACATCTCGTAGCGCCCTTTTATTAGAGTACCATGAACACGGGTCCAGCATTAGCCGTTTAGGTGATATGGGCAGTTAAAGTTTTGCTACTTTTATTGGGTAGATCTCGTCAAGCCCTTTTCTTAGAGTACCATGAACATGGGTCTAGCATTAGCCGTTTAGGAGATATGGGCAGTTAAAGTTTTGATACTTTTATCGGGTAGATCTCGTCGAGCCCTTTTCTTAGAGTACCATGAACATGGGTCTAGCACAGTGGTTCTTAACCTTTTTTGGACCACGGACCACTTTGATAATTTTTTTCTTAGTGCGGACCACCAGATCCATGGTACGGTCGGCCACAATCTCAGATACCCCATGGCAGCGCCCTCGATAATAAGGGATTTTCTGACAGCTCATAAGTTGTAGTTCCAAATTTGTAACTAGATGTCGCTGACGAGACATGTTCTTTTTTTATGCCAGTTCGCGCTCGTTGGCTTTCGTACATACGTCCAAACATATTTAGGTATTAGTTGTGGAGCAAAATAAAGTGTTTCCGGATTTACCATTCACTTATACAAGAACATTAACAATGTCGTGCACTTTTTCATGTACTGTAAAATGGAATGACGGCTACGACGATGAAAATTTTCGCTGTAGTAAGCACTAATTTACTTTGTGATAGAAAACATGTCGTATCAACGCCATCTGTCACAGCTTTTTAGAACTATTTTTTTATTTTTTTTAGCTGTCAGAAAATCCCTTATTCACCGATTTTACCTTTTTTAAGCCGAAGATAATCTTCCGTCAATATATCATCAAGATTTCATTTGTTTGTAAAAGCGCGCGCAGCGCGCTCGAAAATTTTACGATTTAACTCTTAAAAATCAAGTTTACCTTAGCACGTGTAGTAGGTGCGTGAAAAATGCGCGCGAAGCGCGCCCGAAAATTCACAGTTTTTTCCCTTTTTAATTATGTGTATGACGTATGATGAAGATTTGTTTTAGCTATTATTTGAACAAACGCACCCAGCGCGGCTGAAAATTAACTTATTTAAGTCTTACATTTCATAATGGAGAATTCCTTTGTTTTGAATAGAAGACACGCGCGTAGCGCATTTGAAAATTCACCGATTTTAACTTAAATTTAGTCTACGTGCGGTTTAACATGGGCTAACGACATACTATGAGTGAGCACCGATTACTCAATTTTTAAGGGTTTTGATACTAATACAATTTATAATTTTTTGCGTATTGAACTGAAGACCGCAACTTTATATCGGAGCCTGTCGCAGGTTACGTATAGGCTATTTATTGTATTATCCTGTCAAAATCTGGCGCATTCGGTAATTCCTTGGCGCGATCTGCAGTCACGCGGATCTTTGGAGGTTACAAATATTTCAATAGGGAGTAAGAGCGCGCGCCAGCGCGCACGAAAAATTCAGCTATTTTATTCATTGGGAACTTATTCAAACATCACTTTCAAAATCAACATTAAAATTTATTGACAACTATCGCTATGTGCGCTGGACTACAGGACCCTCCCGCGGACCACTAGAGAGGCCCTCGCGGACCACCAGTGGTCCGCGGACCATAGGTTAAGAACCACTGGTCTAGCATTAGCCGTTTAGGAGATATGGACAGTTAAAGTTTTGATACTTTTATCGGGTAGATCTCGTCGAGCCCTTTTCTTAGAGTACCATGAACATGGGTCTAGCATTAGCCGTTTAGGAGATATGGGCAGTTAAAGTTTTGATACTTTTATCGGGTAGATCTCGTCGAGCCCTTTTCTTAGAGTACCATGAACATGGGTCTAGCATTAGCCGTTTAGGAGATATGGACAGTTAAAGTTTTGATACTTTTATCGGGTAGATCTCGTCGAGCCCTTTTCTTAGAGTACCATGAACATGGGTCTAGCATTAGCCGTTTAGGAGATATGGACAGTTAAAGTTTTGATACTTTTATCGGGTAGGTAGATCTCGTCGAGCCTTTTTCTTAGAGTACCCCGTTGTCTAATTCATTCATCAACCAAGTTTCATGGCTTACCTGGGGAAATGTACCTATACATCCCGAGTTTACAGTTCAGGGCGAACTACTAGTATTAATAATTTCAAATATTATAGAAACCCGCGATCAGTCAATCAATTCAGCCCACTGTTGACCATTGTCAAGGAGCATAACATCGGTAGCCAATGGTTGAAGACAAAAAAACACAATAACTCTGAGTTTCATTGAAGATTGAGTTCACTAATATATGTAAATCATATGAATAATTCACATTTATTGACAATAAGTAGGGATTTACTGGAATTTTTAAAGAAAATACCGTTTTATGCAGTTTCTATATGGTAACACTGTAAGGAAAGACGCTTATGAATTGTCACGTGATTAACGAACGCGATATTTCAAGAATCAGCATGATTGACTTCACTAATATATGAAAATCATAAAAATAATTCACTTTTATTGGCAATAAGTAGGGATTTACTGGAATTTTAAAAGAAAATACCGATTTTATGCAGTTTCTATATGGCAACACTGTAAGGAAAGACGTTTATGCAATGTCACGTGATTAACGAACGCGATATTTCAAGAATAAGCATGAATTATAAACAAAAATACTACTGGGAATTTATGGGAACATTGGGAAACATTCGGAAACTTTCCGGCAATGTTTCCAGTGGAAACATTGCCGGGAGTGGCAATGTTTCCAAGCGTACATCACTAATCGTAATTCGGGATACAAAGGTCTTAAAAATCCTAAACCCCCACAAGCTAAAGAAAATAATGAAATTTATGACTTTATGTCGGTAAAAACTTTTTTTTTTACAGACATACATTAAAAGAGCGGTTGCGAATTTGCGATATGCATACGTGATCCGGGTTATCTAGAGTCGTGCAAAGCTAACTTTGCAGTGGAGCATCCGAAATAGTAATATCCGTACGTTGCTTTTGTATGTTTTCACCATATTTTAAATGTATTCCACAAAACAAAATTGTAACAGACAATAGCTGACGTAACATATACCACTTGTAGAACTTGTAACATGTACCACTGCAACGTACGGAAATTACTATTTCGGATGCCCCACTGTAAAGTTAGCTTTGTACGACTCTATACGTTTTGCACATTTGTATCATAGGTACGGTAACCTAACATTAGGGCTCTGAAAGAAGAATGTCCAGCATTGGACATCAAATTGGCAAATTGGTTTATCGTGATAACGGTAGAAGTTCGTAAGACCATTACTCCCCGAAAGCATGGTGAACCTAATTGCCGGGACTCCAAAGCACAGGCTAAAGTGATCTGTCGCATACAGTCGTCCCAGACGAAGGGAAAATGCTTTCACAGTCCCTGTTTCACCTTCGCATTACACAAGTTGTAGTGTTCTTCTACGAGTATTAGGCTGGTATTAATAGTCCTCTGAGATCACCTACTTGAGATCCGTCTCAAGTAGGTGAACTCAGAAAACAAAAATCACCGACTTGAGACATTGGCTTATTAATAAACCTATCTTAGGCGCGAACTTGAGTCCTCGATTTGAGTAAAGAATGAACTATTTGAACGAATGAGATACCATTTATAGTTCAAAATGTGGTCAAAAAGCTTAAACCCAACTCAAAAGTACTAGGCGCCCATACATTATAAAGAGACTATTCGAAAAGGCACAACCTGAGTTTGGCCTCCTTTTGGTCCATAAAATTGTCCATGGTCCGGTGTTATTCAGTTGTCAACTTATCATTTCTATAATAGTCCAGGATTCCACAAACATAAAAGTGATGTTACAAGATATAACACGAACTCTACTTTAAATAGGTATACTCGATTATAATAGCTAGTGGTTCACCCCGAACTGTGAACTCAGAATGACTAACTTTTTGCTAACCCCATATCCACTCTTCGTCCGATTTGGATTTGGATGTTAGAATAAATTCTTTTAATTCCATTAAGCCGCCTTTATATTTTTATGACGACACAATCATTCATACATACAAATATACAAACATACTTCGATCGCTCGTTCAATATGACGACACAATTTTGTAGCGGCACCCTGGTCTAGACAAAAAGGAACAGATCTGACTCGCTTCAGCCATTTTTATTCAGCATTGTTATTCGTTACTTTGGCAACAGAGAGCTTGATCTTGAGTGAGTAACTCAGCATATTAATAAAGCAGCGCTTACTTGAGACCGATCTCAAGTCCTCGACTTGAGTCAAGAATGAACTATTTCAACGACTTGAGTAAAGAATGTACTAGGCTACCATACATTAGAAAGAGGCTAGCCACAACCTCAGTTTGACCTTCAAAGAGGTTCGTAAGGTGAACAACTTTTTTCACGGTTTTCAGAACTGTCGAATAAAAGAAAAAACTTTTTCACCTGTCAAACATCAGTCAAACTACGAAAATAATTATTATAAAAATGTCTCGTAAATTCTTGTGATTTTCAGTATATTGAACGTTTTAGTCGGTTATGGATAATAAGTGGCGCCAGAGAGGTTATTTTCAATATTTTGGCCGAAAAATATCATGCCGGAAACTTCCAACAGAGAGCTTCAGTTCATTCGAGCTTCCGTTATTCGTGCTTCCGTTTTTCGAGCTTCAGTACCTAGCGGACCCAGTTGGATGACCTCTACAAACGAGTTGCTGACAAGACAGGTATTTATTCACTATAAAATATACATAGTTCACGAAACAAGTTACAGATATCGTCTAGTTCACGATACAAGTTACAGATATCGTCAGTTAGGTCTTTAAAATACCCCATCATCAACGTTTTTTGCGCATTTAATATAACTTTAGAGGTTATGTTTACGTAGAGAAAGTAGTAATTTGCCAAGCGAATTTATAATAAATTATAGAGCGACTGCAAACCTAACGTTTGATCGTTGCGCACATCATTCTACTACATTAATGTTTTATTTTGATTACAGGAAAATCAGAAAGTACCTACTGTCCGACGCATAATCGACGAAGTTAGGGCGTTATGATAGGAGGGATAAAAACCAAGGCAATTTTAAAACACCAGCGTTGGTCCCGAAACCTGGAATAATGTGTGGAGAATGAACACATAAAATGAGGGGAAGAATACTCGACTCGGCGAAAATTCATGTCAGGTGTAGAAATTTTAGATGATGATTAGGAAACAATATTGTATTAATAAATATGTTACAACTCTCCCAGGCTTGTTTATTTTCCAATTAGAAAAAAAATAGATAATTATGTAACATTAATGAAGGTCTTCCCTATTCAGATTTATCTTCAAGTATCAACTTAATTTACTGAATACCTACTACTCGTATGAATGATACCACACCCTCAAGTTTTCCCTACTATATCCGCTTTATATTTTATGCATGCCTAGTAACCTCTATGGTCCAACTGGGCTTTGAAGGCCGGCAAATTGTCTTAAAAAAACCAGGTACGAGTAAAGAGGTTTGAATAGTATGTTGTGCTGCCATCTACATGATATGTATCATACTACATGAAACTTTCTGTCACCAATCGCCATATAAGAGATTCCGGATGTTTATGCACGCCTAATACCTTCAGACCATTGACATGACGTCATTCACGTTACAGCACTCAAATTCTATTGTACACACGACAGCACGTCAAAGTGTACACTTTTGTTGTAAAGTCGCCCGTAACGTAACCGAGTAGAGTGCTAGCGTGTAAAGGTCGACGTGTTGTCGTGTGTACGTGCGTTTCACGAAATAATTCCCTTGGATTGTACAAAAATAGTCCCTATTACATCGTAATAAGAGTTTCGTCAAGGGAACTCTTTCGTGAAACGGAATAGTGCCCGGATTTTCAGTAAGGAAAGAGTCGAAATATACTTTCTGCCTTTTTATTAGTGTGTGGTGTAGTTTCTTACAATATTATGGGAGCCTGCAAATAGTAGTTTTTCTTTGAAATTAAAACTTAATTTTGACAACACTTCTGTATTTGGCCAAGTACAAGCTCGTAGCTTCTGATTCTACCATGCCCTTATAGGTAGTATTTGGGTTTTAGATGGTGACGCGGTGGTGGCATAATGGGTAGAACAATGGACTCGGAATCGAGGGATCCTGGTTCGAGTCCCGATGAGGGCATGTACCCTATCCATGACATTAATTTATTTCAAAGTCGCATACATACCACTCCCTGACTGTGAAGGAAAACATCGTGAGGAAACCGGAGCGTCTGAGGCTATATACCAAACTAAACTGAAACTTAGTTCCAGCTTATTTTTTTAAACCTCAGCTCTTCGGAGTTCTTTCTTGGTAATATGATTGTGGGGCTCTGAACTGCTGGAGTTTTGCAGCTCGAAGAACACGAGCTGGTAGAAACACTTTTCTGGCTAGTCATAGCGATGTGGTAGAGGTGCCGGTCGAATGACGACGACAAATTATTTCACACCACAAGGTCCCTTTCCACGTAACTTCCCATGTCGACGATGGTCCTAAGTATATTGTTAAGCTGCAACTTCTTGCGGTAGGTTCGCTTTGGATGCGCGCTGACTAAACATCATTTTTGTATATTAATTATCAAAGAAAATAACTCCCCTTCTTGCTTTGCGTAGTCGGGTAATGAAAAACACGAACTTGAGTCGGCTATTGCCTGCACTTGGAAATGACAGTCCAAGTCTGGTCTCAAGTAGGTGAACTCACGTAAGATTGTGTCTATTAATATGCCAGCGACTCCGGTCTCAAGTAAGTGATCTTACAGCTTCTTAACATTTTATGCATGCCTAGTACTCTAAACCACGTTGTATTGAAATTGAGACGTCACGGACTGTCAAAAGATGAATGACTCACTCAATTCCGAGCTCAAGTCGGCTCTATTAATATGGCGTCGACTCAAGTAAGTCGACTCACTCAAGCAAGTCGGCTAACGTCAATGTCAATCTCAAGATCGTGTCTATTAATAAGCAAACAGCTACTCAAGTTTGACATTACCCAAGGTTTGACATTTACCTCCTTGAGATCGATCTCAAGTAGGTGAACTCAGACGACTATTAATACCACCCTTAGTTGTAGTTTCTATTATTAACTAAGTCTTGCTTTCGATTCCATTCCTCTTTTGCTACGAAACGCTTGAGAGTTGAGACTGATTGAATGAAATGTAATGTTTTTCGTGCTAAGAACAGAATATAAACTAAATTAACATCAATAGCATAGGCCCTATGCTTCATACCCCAAACTAAATAGATGCCAAGGGTATTTAGTGAAACTTCAACCGTACCGACGAAGAAGACGAAGAAGATACTAGATTTTGTCCTCTTTTTTTCTCGTGTGGCATGTTTGGCTCTATTTTTTTGTTACTTGTTTTTTTCTTGTTACTTGTTTTTTTTTTTTGTTACTTGCCACTACCTTATACGATTACCTACCTACCTACCTCCTAGGTAGTATCAAGTCAGTAATTCTAACACAGGCCGTCGATCAATCTGGTTTGACAGTGAAGCAGGCTTTTAGAAAACCCCGTGGGTGCTCCAATAATTTTAGTCTAAAACAAAAGTTATGTTTGCAAACATAATATTTTTTGCAAGTTAAAGCCGCACCAACATCATGGGACCTTTCTTCCTAGAGAGTCCTGAGCTGCATGCTTTATAATAATTTTGACACTCTCACACGAATAAGAAGAAGAGAAGTCCTAATTTGTCGTAATCATAATTTGGTATGAAATGCGTCAAATCGCAGCCGTAATTGGCAAAACCTAGGGATAAAGAAGGTAATTAATTTTACCCTGAAAACAACAGAAATCCGACACGCTTCGAACCAAATTATAAGTGAATATTGCGAATAATTTAAAGTTACTATTTGCTGTCTACCTATCCACGAGTATCTCACTCCAATGGAATGCGACAAGCTCACAGGGATGCTCAAATTAATTAAACTTCAGTGTCGAAGTTTATTAGCGACCGCGTTCTGCCGAAATATTGGCGGAAAGACGAGGTATTTGCGCGGGCTGGGCCCTTAGCCTGTAACGCAATGGCGGATCAATGGCGTCCCGACAGAAGGACAAAACCGGGCTCTCCTCGTTTTTCTCCTACAACCAGAGAACTAATCCTCTAGAATTAGAATCAAAATATTCTTTGCTGTACTACAAAAACATTAGAAGGACAGACAGCGTTAGCAAATCGTAATTGAAGTCGTCACCTGACAGCCCATTTTGGCACCATTGTGTTACAGGCTAAGGGCCCTGGTTGGTTCTGGGTTTGGCTAGCACCGGTGTCACACGTGAAGGCTATGTGTTCTACGAAAAGATTGGCGGAAATAAGAGGTATTTGCGCGGGTTGGGTGCATCTGGATTTGCCATAGCGGCAGTTTCACATGTGGAGGCTTGTGTTCTATCGAAATATTGGCGGAAAGACGAGGTATTTGCGCGAGCTGGGTGTATCTGGGCTTTGCTAGACCCAGGTTCGATTCCCGGCGCTGGCATGTACCTATGACATTGTGAACCGTCAACTGATTGATTTTTTATTTTTAAAGTTCTTTATTGATATAAAATACTTACAAAACATGCAAGAGCTGACACAGTCAACACATACACTAATCGGCCAATGTACAGTTAGTTTTATGAGGTTAAATCACCTTTCAAAACCGTCAAAACATGAGTGGTAAAATAATTATTACACTGGGATGATCACTACATTCGCTTTGTTACAAAATTATAAACAACTTGAGGAGTTGTGTATTGGTTGCAGAAACATCGAGTACCTAAAACCTAGAACCGTCAACTACGAGTACTTACTAATAAGATGAGTCTTAAAACGTATCTCAAAGTGTGGGACCACCTTATTGCGACAGTACTCGCGCCGCCGCCGCCAAACTAAATCCATCCGCTAACTCGAAACTGAAATTAGTTAAATTTGCCACAAATTTTCTGTCAATTAGACCGTGTGGTTCGTTTGTCGACGTGTTTGCGGTAGAACTTTTACAAGCGTCGCTACTATAGATAGCTTTGATCAATTTACTATGGTCTCCGAGCAGAGTTCCACCAACTAATTTTACATAAACTTTTGCATCTACGTAATGAGATGATTTATACAACAGCGAGCGTCCAGTGACACCTTCACTCACACACTACAGGGTGCATTCTAAGTCGATAGCGGTACTTTAAGTAGGCTGTCAAAAAAGGTCTATCTACAACGTGTTACAAAAGATACTAACTCTTTTTACAGGGTGTAACCTGCTGGTCAACATAATGACAAATCTGCAAAAAAAAGTTGAAAAACACAACTTTTTTTTTATAACCTCAAAATTGTAAAATTTTCAAAACTTTTTTGTTTTTGCATTTAGCTCCAATTAAAAAATATGGTTGTTTGCTTAGTTGTATTTTAATAGCTTCAGGCTGTTAAAACATAGTAAAATTCTATGGAAACAGTATTTTAAAAATACTTTTCCCCCGTCACAGCGCTTACATTTTAATTATTTAAAAATCAACGGAACGTCATAGAGCTAAAAAAGTATTTTGGTTGTGATCCCTATCATTAGGTACCATGACCCTGTAAAAAGAGTTAGCATCTTTTGTAACACCTTGTATACAAAAGGTCGACTCAGTACTGCGCCAAATGTGTGAAACGGCAGATATTTTTTTCGCTCCATTTTTTTCGCCACCTAGTACAAGTTGTTTGTAGTGATTCGTAGACAGCCTACTTAAAATTCCGCTATCGACTTAGAATGCACCCTGTAGTGTGTGAGTGAAGGTGTCACTGGACGCTGCTGTACGTATAAATTTTCTCATTACGTAGATGCAAAAGCCTTAGTTTATGTAAAATTAGTTGGTGGAGAGACCAATCGGCGCTGCAGTGCCGGGGTCATTGTTTTAGATAAACAGACGGTGAAAATAAACATTCCTGATGTGAAGTTGCAAATAACGTGATTGGGACGAATGAGAGAGGTTAATTGGAGGGAGTTAGGGGAGTTGGGTAAAACCCTTGGTTGCAGAGGCCAAGATCCATAGTGGTATGGGCTATGAGCTGGTTGGGTTGCTGAACCAGCGAGACTCAATGAACCCCAAAAACAGAATTTGAATTAAAAAAAGTAATATGGAGCCTGTATCTACAGTATACGACTATACTCAAACTCAAACTCAAGCCATAGGTCTCTCGCTTCCGGGTCCATTGTTCTCAAGACATGGGTCTAGTCCTCAACTCACAGAAGACGAAACTAATGCACGTGCACTCAAGTCACATATCAGAGTCTCAAATACCAATAAAATTGTTAGCTCATAACCACCAATGCTTACACGTAGTACCTACCTCTTGTGACTGCGACACTATAGAAGTAGTAAATCAACACATGTACTTAGGTCTAATTATAGACCACAGGTTTAATTGGCGACCTCATATAAACTTAGTTTGTGGAAAGTTAAGTGGAGTTATGGCTAAATTGTCCCTCACGAAAAGAAGAATACCATTTAGTATAAGACTGCAAATGTATAAAGCGCTAGCCGAGAGCATAGTATCTTATGGGCTAAGTTCATACGGTAGAACATTTAAAACATACATAGAACAAATTTACGATATACAAATAAGACTGCTAAAAACTATAATACCATATAAAGTGAAATGCAAATTTAAAAATGATTACGATGGTTTATTCAAATACTGCGAAGTATTGCCAATTCAGGAGAAAACTAAACTAAATTTACATAGAGAATTATTATACGTACAGCGAAAACCTAAGAAAATTTAACAAAAATACTAGACTAGCCTTGCAAAAAAAACTGTTAGAAATTTCGGCTCAAAATTTATACGGAGAAAGATCAACCAAATTTATCGTTCCTAGATTAATAAATAAACTATTACCATCAGAGATTAGAGAATCATTAAACAACAATAACTTCAAATATAAAATAAAACAGCATATTATTAAAATTTACCTCGGCAACCAAATCTAGATTGAAACATCCTGTTTATCGCCGCCTCGATCGTCGCCCAGCTAACAAAAGAACTGGTTTTATGCGAGCTCGGGCCCGATCGAGCTGCCGATGAATCACTGCGAAAACTAACTACCTATCAATAAATATTTTACTATTGTAAGCTAAGTTTATCTATAGACGTTAAGGTGGAATGTGCAACACCCATACAAACCATGCGGTTTAGGGGTGTCAAGCAACTATGTTTTGTTAATATTCTAAGAAAATAAATAAAAAAAAAAAAAACCTAATTGGCTGCCACCTCTAAGCTACTCACAATTTGAATGAAGTAATAAAAATACCAATTTGGTTTTAACCGTGGGCTTAAGCCAGTTAACTCAACGTAGGCGGTGCGGGCAAGAATGTGTGCTCGCCGCCCGCCCAAGCGCCGGTCATGCGGGGCGGGCGGCTAACTACCCTCCTGGGCGGGCGGCCATGGACGGAGCGGACCAAAGGTCTAGGCTAGCGGAGCGCCTCCTATACTGAACGGCAATCTTCTTCTTAGGGTGCCTCTCCGACTCAGCGAAGGTTGGCGGTCAGCTCTGCATATCTCTCTTTGTTTCTCGCGAAGCAAAACAGTTGGGCAGCACTCGCGATCCCAGTCCACTCTTGCAGATTTCTTAGCCAGACGTGTCTCTTGCCAGCGACTTTTCCCATGATTGCAGAAAGCTGTATCTCTCGTGTCTGAACACAATATGTCCTAGATATGCAACCTTTCACCTTTTGATGGTGTTCCATAGCTCTCGCTTTTTCTTGAACGGCAATAAGGTTTCCCAATATCAACTGAAACAGCCTGAAATTGTTGTGGTTATAAAGACGAAGGCATTTTGTTACTCTAGTAATTCTGAACCAAATTACAAAATGTTACTTCAAAATGCGGGGGAAACAATCACTTCCTCATACAAAATGCGGATAGTAGCACACTGGAGTGTAAAATCTGACAAATACAATTATACGAGAATTATCCAGAAAGGCCCTGTAATACCTGTGGGGACCTAGGATGAAGTCATAGGATTAACATGGGACCAATCTTAAAGTACTGTAGCGCGCGCGCCCGCTCATTCCGTGGCAGACGACTTGCGTCGATGGATGGATTGTTGCCGCAAATTCCCCAAATTTAGGCTTGTCACCGTCGAAATTCAACTCCGAGGCATCGTTGCCCATTTCCCATTTCGCCTCAGTAAATGTGATACACATTATGTACCGCCCAATTAGTGGCTCTACAGGGTGCACTCTAAGTCGATAGCGGAACTTTAAGTAGGCTGTCTACTGATCACTACAAACAACTTGCACTACGTGGCGAAAAAAGTGGAGCGAAAAAAATATCAGCTGTTTCATACATTTGGTGCAGTACTGAGTCGAACTTTTGTATGGGACAGCTGATATTTTTTTCGCTTCATTTTATTTGCCACCTGGTACAAGTTGTTTGTAGTGATCAGTAGACGGCCTACTTAAAGTTTCGCTATCGACTTAGAGTGCACCCTGTAGTAAGGTATGGTGGCTCGAAGAAGTTTTCTCCACTTGGGACGATCTGGATCTGGTCTGGACTGGAACGATCTCGAACCAACTGCGCCTTGCGAAAAACAAAGAAATATACAGGGTGGTCCAAATAAGGACGTCAATAATTTTTTTTTATTCCTCGCGCCTAGGGTTATCCAAAAATACCCCATGTACCTATGTTTAGCGTTTTTTCGTGGTTTAGAAGTTATGATTTTTTTTATGTGTTTTTACGTATTACCTTCTGGAACGTCTAAAGATAATTATAACTTTTTCCCAGCATTCTTTTTTGCACTTTTTTCTTTTATAGCATGATTATCTTGAATGACTCTTTCATGCGTAAAAAAATCACCAACACAACATCCATCCAAGTTACCAAAATAAGAGTCGAAAGTAAAAATTTTAGATTCAAGGTGGACCGAACAAACATTTTAAAAGTCTCTTAAAAATACAAAATGGATTTTCTGTACTTTCAGATCGGTGAAGATCGTAGATACAAACTGTTTTCGTCTGTCCTCTACAAAATTGCAACTCTAGAAAATATCTATGCAAATGAAAGGTACATTGGAATAGAAATGAATAAAAAGTCGTCCGTCGAAAAAAGGGCCAGTTCATTGGTTTTTTTTTATCAGAAAAAGGAAGATCTTTGTCCAATCCTGGATACAATGGCATGTTTCATCAGGGTCCGAACGGTAGCCCATTGCGGATCATCCGTCGCGTAGTTTTTCCAGTTTAAAGAATTCACTAATTTGGCCGCATCGCTCGTGCGAATGTTGGGGTATGACTGCACACTGCTGCAGGGTTTCTATGGACACACATTGAGATCATTTCTATGGATACTTGTTTCACAAACTTATAAAAAAACCGGCCAAGTGCGAGTGGGACTTGCGCACCGAGGGTTCCATTCTATAAGTTTCTTTAGAAGAAAAAAACGAGGTAGGCTGCATACAGCGCTATCTAGAGTTGAGCTTTGGAACGAATACAGAGGGCTTTATCACGGTTTTTTGGTCTTGGTACATTTCAAGTTGCCATCGTTCCTTAAGTCAATTTTTTCGCAAATCCGTCAATTACTATGGGAATGTATATATGTGACTCCGCGCGCTGCAGCGAAAAACGCCGAGGCTGATTCCTAATATATTTTTAGGTGGAAATAAAACGTGTGGATTATAAACTCAAAACTGAGCCTGCTTACATATCGTACTCATCTTGTATTTAGAATGTGGGGAACTCTTTCTGAGGAATTGCTCTTCGATTGAACTGCGTCCATAGTAAATACACTGAGCTTGCTTCAAAATTTGTATTTCGAACTACGCATTCCACATCCGAATACCTATCATGTATGTTTTACCGAGTGGGTGAAAGTTATGTAATTTATTACGAAGAACAAGGGAAAATTCTCAATATACTCGTCATCGGACCGTAGATTCTGCTGGTCTCAACCCTTTGTTCCCAGTATGTCACACCACCTTTTGTTACACCAATTAAACTCTGAAAAAAAGTAATTTAAGGCTGGAAGATAGCAGCGTGGCGGGAAATTCAAATTTTTCACAGTTTTTTACATTTTGTAGCAAACTGAGCTATTTTTGTTCAGCGATTTTTCGTTCGCGGCAATTACATAATATTCTTTTCATTATTGTAAACAACAGAACAACAATAATTCAGCCGATTATGTGTTCTAGTCTACGAAGCAGTGGCACTGCCCAAAAAACTTGTCGTAGACCAGAACACATAATCGGCTGAATTATTGTTGTTCTGTTGTTTACAATAATGAAAAGAATACTATGTAATTGCCGCGAACGAAAAATCACTGAACAAAAATAGCTCAGTTTAGCTACAAAATTTAAAAAACTGTGAATAATTTGAATTTCCCGCCACGTTGCTATCGTCCACCCTTAAACTTTCGTGAGCAATGCACATTTTTCTTTTAAATCAGGCTACACAGACAAAATACAATTGCGGTAAACCGCGATTTAATAGAAAAAAGTGATTTAATTTAGATTTATATGAACCTTGAATTTATATGAATAAAATGGCTTTATTATTATTATTATGAATAAATTAAGAAAAACTGTTTAAAATAACTAAGAAGTTCGCCCCGTACTGCGAACTTGCGATGTGTACATTTTTTAACACCATTCGCGCAGCCCAGCGAATCTATTTTCTAAAAAATCTACTCACGCGTCAACGTCAAAACCGGTTTATTTGCCGGAAAATAGATCTTATGGAAAACTAACCATATTTTTTTAAAAAATTCAGTATCGGAATATTTACAGTGCTTATTTAAGATCACACAGAGCTAGCGGTCAGACCTAGATTTAACATTCAACAGGGGGTCTCATCACCTATGCCAGTGGTTCCTAACCTTTTCCGTCTCACCACCCTTTGACCTCCAAGGAAAGCTGATCTTACCCCCTCCAAAATGTTATCCAAGTGAACTATAGTAGTAAATTATTTTCTTACATTTTAACGCAACACTTTTTTTCGATAATGTGATTATGATTGATTGATTTGAAGGCTGGTTTCTATTGCTTTGTATTCTAAAGTTTCTTCTTTATGTTCGCTCTGAAACGGCAATATATCTTTTTTGTTGTTTGTCAAATAAAAAAAAATAGGTAAAAAAACTTTTTAAGTTAAACGGTTTTATTTTAAACATACATTGCAATGCTTAAGATAAATGTACTAAAAACCAAAAAATAATACAATATATACAGTCATGGGAATTATAAACATATGCATAGACTAGACTAAAATAAAACCGTGGGGCACGTCAATTGTCTACAATCGTTGATTAAAATGTTTGTTTTGTAATGTTACACTATAATTAGGCAGTTGACGTGCCCCACGGTTTTATTTTAGTCTAGTCTATGCATATGTTTATAATTCCCATGACTGTATCTATTGTATTATTTTTTGGTTTTTAGTACATTTATCTTAAACATTGCAATGTATGTTTAACATAAAACCGTTTAACTTAAAAAGTTTTTTTACCTATTTTTATTTTCTAGTTTTTTTAGTTTTTATTTCGCATTCTGTTTAATTCATATAGTACATTGTATTACACTGGTTGAGCACTTTCATTTGATACCCATATTGATGGGATCGATAAAACCTACGTTATCCGCCATTTTGTAGCGGCCGCCATCTTGTATTTAATTTTTTTATATTATATTGTATTCTGCTTGTTGAGCCCTTTCATTTGGTACCCATATTGATGGGATTGATAAAACCTACGTTATCCGCCATTTTGTAGCGGCCGCCATCTTGGATTTCAATTTTTTATAGTATATTGTATTCTGCTTGTTGAGCCCTTTCATTTGATACCCATATTGATGGGATTAATAAAACATAAATTATCCGCCATTTTGTAGCGGCGGCCATCTTGAATTTATAATGATAATGAATAAACATAATTGTATTGTCACCAAAATCCAAAGTGTATACAAAATTTCAGATTAATCGGTTGACAGGAAGAGGGTGAAATTTGAATTACTAAATTTGACCCAAGAAAGAATAAAGAATAAATAATAAAACAAACGGGGTGAGCTAAATAAAACCGTTTAATAAAGCTCTTTTACCCCTACGGGGGTAATTACCCCCAGGTTAGGAACCACTGCCCTATCCGCATCTATACTACCTAAGTATGGTTCATAATTAAGCCTCTCCTAGGCCTATTATTCAGTCTGTCGGTTCACAAGACTGGGATTAGATAGGCCGGGTTTAGTGTGTGATTCGCTGTCTTGTCTCAGACACACGTCTTGGTATTGGCACAGAATACATGCGGTACTGGCAATACTGTGCTACATTTCATATGGGATTAGGTTTGGACACCGAACTAATCACCGGTATATTCAAAGACGTTCCATTCTCCATGCATTGGTATCTGTGATTGGTAGGTAACCTACTACAGTGCGACATAAAAGATTAGAAATTAAATGGCAACAATTTTTCATAGTAAATCCGAAAAGTCTTTACTTTAAAGGCATTTTTTTATGTCGCACTGTAACTAAGGCCTTTGCATCTACATAATGAGATGATTTATACAACGTGTTACAAAACATCCTAACTCTTTTTACAGGGTGTAACCTACTAGTCAACAGGATGTCAATTCTGTAAAAAATAGTTGAAAAAAAAAATTTATAACCTCAAAATTGAAAATTTTTCATAGCTTTTTTGTTCTTGGTATTAGCTCAAATTAAAAAATATGTCTGTGGGTGTAGGTGCATTTGCATAGGTTTTAGTTATTAAAACGTTGTGAAAGTCAATGAAAACAATATTTAAAAAATAATTCTCTCCCGCCACAGCGTTCACATTTTATTAATTAAAAAATCAACGGAACGTCAAAGAGCAAAAAAAAAATTCTGTTGTGATCCCTGTCACCGGGTGCTATCACCCTGTAAAAAGAGTTAGCATCTTTTGTAACACCTTGTATAGCGTCCAGTGGCACTTTCACTCACACTAGATGGGTCAAGTGACTACTTGACGCCACCTTCACTCACACTAGATGGGTGAAGTGAATACAAAATGCGAGGTTTAATCTATAAATCGTCGTAGAATCCATGCAGTATACTCCTCGCAGATTAATTCACGTTACTAATAATCAGAACATTTTGGATTACCTCTTGTAACATTTTTAATCATTAAATATTAAAAATATAGAAAGGAACCCAGAGAGAACACGAGAGATAACGTAACCAAAAACAGAACCGCAAGAAATAACAATAATCTCAACAATCAAATTGGAATTGCCTGATCAAAATACATTTTGCGGTCACGCTCCCTCCGTTCCGCAACATTTTTTCCCCTCAAGTCTACCATTGGCAGAGCGCGGCTGCGTTAGCTTCCGGTACTTCCGGTGGGGATATTTAGCACCGGAAGTGAGACGCCGCAGTGGCCAGGCACCGTCCAATTGTTGGTCTGTGTTTGCTTCTCTGCTCTGTGTTCATTAAAGTTTTTTTTTCTCGCAAGTATTGGCTCACTGGGTTGCGTATTGGGAGCGTTTTTTTTTATAGACCAAAGAGATGGAAGTTGGAATCTATTTTTTGAATTCTTCGGTTGGAAAATTCTATTCGTTAGGTTCTTAGGATTGTTGGTATGCTACCATGCATTACATGCCTCATGTTTAGAATATTTCCGAAAGTTTTGTGTTACGTGCTACGTGAGTTAGTATTACAAACCCTAGACTCTTTCACACATTTGATTATAATAATTAGTGTTTAGTTAGATGAAAAAAGTCGTCGGACGGGCAATAAACGAAGCTTTATTTTTACCAAGCACAAACACAGTCAAACTTTAACAATACTGAACGCACGAAAAAGTACAAGGAATAGCTTTTATTTCTGGGAGTTCAAATAAACAAAAGAAATTAACGGCATCCAAGCTGAAGTTACAATTTACGTCCCCGACTTCTAATTTCCACAAACGATTGCTTTAAAACTCCGGCCCTAGATTAACTATAACAGAGATTCTCATTTCAGATGCAAAGAGACGTGTTAAAACATTACAGTCATAGTTAAAAAGGTCACAAGTTGTAATACATGCTGAGTCAGTGACCCTTTTGGGCACTACAATACATGCCGTCACCCGAACCATAGGTGGGTACCTTAATCTACTGTTTTTGTGTTTTCTCTGATAAATTAATATGAATGTGTATGTACCTGTCTCAATTATTCTATTCATGTGTGTGTTGTGGTGTTTAAATAAATGATTATTCTATTCTATTCCATTCTATTCTACGAGGGGGGATCAAAAAGTAGTGAGAACGAAGTAGTGATACTCCTTGGTAAGAAAAAAAAAATACTGGCAGGCATAGCTCAGATACATTATTTGTAATATTCATAACGAAAAAAATCTTCGATTTTTTCTATTAAATCACGGTTTTACTCACTAGTAATTTGTCGGTGTAGCCGACTAGTTTCGGTTCTCATTCGGAGACCTTCTTCATGAGGAGAACGAGACGGCCCTCGCGACGCCACGGCTAGTCTCGAACTGCGTTTGAGTAGCCGCTGCGCGCGCGCCGAAAGCTGCGGTGCGGGGGTTGGTGGGGGCGCGGGGGGACGCGGTGGCGATTCTTCGATTTTCTTTTGTTTTTTCTGAATGTAGTCATTTGTTTGCTTTGTGTCGGGACGTGTTCTCGAAAATTGAGACTTTTGTTTTGTCTTTAATGCTAGTCATAGATTTTCCTTACCGCGGAATACCTGTTGCACATATCGCCACGCTTTTATCACTGAAGATATAATAAGTTCCTATAACATTGCTTTTGGTCCTTCTACTAAAAGTTCTTATTTTGTGATGCAGCCCGCTGTGAGGACAATGCAACTAGAGCCGATAAATTCAAACTAGACGCGGAGAAAATATCTTCACATATTCTTTTAACATTCCTTTGAATGTATCGGCTAGGCGAAGTAAACGTCTGCACAGACCGATGCATGTTGAGAAAATATCCGGGAACGAACTCACCTATCTTATTTAGTAGTTTTGTGGATTCTCTGCGTAAGTGCATGCACTTAAGAGGGCGCTAGAGCATCATTTCCCCATACAAACGTAGTTCAGGTTTAATTTCTCAACTTTTCACTTTTCCCGCGCCCCGCGCCCCGTCTCGTGAGACAGCTATAGAAAACAGTGTTTCACGCTCGGCCATCGCCGAGTTCCCACGCTTGTTCAGGGAACTCTTAGGGTGGTATTCATGAACGATACTTACACTCAGTTCAAACTAGAACGCTACTTAAACTCTGTTTAAACTCAGTTCAAACTAGAAAGCTCCTTGAACTCTGTTTAAACTCAGTTTAAGTAGAGTTTAGTAGTGTCGACTGTCGATAAAACAGTGCATGTTTTGATTTGAATATCCATCCCTTCATATCAAAACATGCACTGCTTTATCGACAGTCTGAACTCTGTTTAAACTGAGTTTAAGTAGCGTTCTAGAATACCACCCTTAATCACTAAGCACAAACGCTTCATGCATTATTTTACTTTGATTTTGAGACTAGGTACGGTCGGCCACAGTCTAGGATAGCCCATGGCAGCTCTTACCGCGCGCGGCATAAGGGCGCCAATCGAACAAAAAGGGGTATCCTAGCGTGTGGCCGACTGGCCCGGACATGTTTGTCGCCATCTTGCTTGGACCCTTGAAGCCTAAAGATACGATCCTCTCAGAAAACAATTACCACTACCTCTCCTTAAGCCTGTCGTTTGAGTAAATTCCACAGATCAACAACCACCCCAGTTTGCTCTGACCTTAAGACTTCGTCCTTTATAGGAAGACTCCTTTGGGTTCGCCGCTCTCTTGGCTCCGGCCCAAGCTCGCCTATCAGCGTGTATTTTAACAATTTATGACGCACTCCCCACCAATGATAGAAACTTCTCGGGACAAGGTAGGTTTTCGGAACTTTGTTGACTTTGCTACTCACGGTGCAGTGGAATGGAACATCCCGAGTGTTCCAGATATTTTGAGAACTTGCCTGCTTTGTAAATGCATCTTAAGGCCTTTGCATCTACGTAGTGAGATGATTTATACAGCGTCCAGTGGCACCTTCACTCACACTAGATGGGTGATGAGACCACTCGGCGCTGCAGTGCCTGGGACATTGTTTTAGACGGAGTAGGCTTGCCCAGCACCTATAACATCCTGACAGCCTAGCCCACAGGAAAGACTAGTCAATACGTGTGGAGCCAACTAAGCCTTGGGTTTCCTCATGATGTTTTCCTTCACCGTTAGCGAGTGGTATTGCTACTACAAATTCACAAATATACGTAACTTTGAAATTAAACAAAGTCATAGATACATGCCCGCACTGGGAATTTAACCGGAGACCTCTCGCTTCAGAGTCCACTATTCTACCCACTAGACCACCACCACCGCTTCTTATTTAATTAAAACTTCTTTATTTTGGCAACAAAGGCCCAACCAAACATATAAATAAAAACATAGATACAGTAGGTACATTATTTACAAAACAGACACATTATAAAGCTACACGTCCACCTTTACACTAATCGATGTGGATTTGCTCATACATTGATCTAGCCTATTGGCTATCGTGGCCAGGATACTGTTGGCGCTGGCTCGCACGCGACGCACCAGGGACCTTTTTCGCATTACAATCAACATGAGCTTCGGCGAACATCCCTGATGCGCTACAGAACCGAGGCAGCCCCAACAGCACCCTGAACGCATTATTATATTGGATCCGGCTGGCGTCATACGATTTTGCGTATGATTGGCCCATAGGCTGCAAGTGTAAAACGATATCTTACGGTTGAAATAAATGATTGCGTATGGAGTTTCCTACAAATGCTAGTCTTACGTTTAAAACATGATCCCTCGTACATACAGGGTACACCCGACATGGTCCGGGCTTTCCCCAGAGCAGGACACGGAAGAGGCGGGGCCCCAGGTAATGTAACGGGTTGTAACTACCCACTTAACCCGCCAATTATCAATTCCGGACATGTGCCCGGTGGAGAGGTTCCGTAGAGTCCGTCGTATAGTTTGCTTAGAAATAGCAGTTGCCCGCTAGGTACGGAACCGTAAAAAGTACGAAAAAGCTAGATTTTTACTTCAGTATTTTTAACTTCTGTAGTATCATAAAATTGTAGCAGAAGTGTGGACAAAGTAGCAGCTCATGTTTGAACTTAAAAAATATTTTATCTTTTAATTTACGTACACGCCTTCCAAATTTCATGAGGATTTAACCAATTTTACTCAACTTATCGTCGAACGAACATTCATACATGGATACATACTCGTACACACGACGACACGTCGACCCTTACACGCTAGCACTCTAGTCGGTTATGTTACGGGCGACTTTACAACAAAAGTGT
This sequence comes from Zelleria hepariella, assembly GCA_949319315.1. Lineage (NCBI taxonomy): Eukaryota > Metazoa > Arthropoda > Insecta > Lepidoptera > Yponomeutidae > Zelleria > Zelleria hepariella. The sequence goes on from OX439381.1 coordinate 1,517,751, forward strand.
ACACTCTGCCGTGCTATCGTGTGTACATACATACAAGCGCCGGATTGTTCCAGTAGACTATACAAGGTGTTACAAAAGTACCTAACTCTTTTTACAGGGTAATAGCACCCGGTGATAGGGATCACAACCTAAATATTTTTATTTTGTCTATGACGTTCCGTTAATTTTTAAATTAATAAAATGTGAACGATGTGGCGGGAGAAAAGTATTTTTTAAATATGGTTTTCATTGACTTTCACAATTTTTTAACAACTCCAAGCTATGTAAATGTACCTACACGCACAAACATATTTTTAAATTTGAGATAAAAACAAAAAAAAAAGTTAGGAAAAAATTTCAATTTTGAGGTTATAAAATAAAAATTGTTTTTTTCAACTTTTTTTTACAGATTTCACATCCTGTTGACCAGTAGGTTACACCATGTAAAAAGAGTTAGGTACTTTTGTAACACCTTGTATAAAAATTAAAAACCTTTCACTGATGAAAAGGAACACTGTTATTAAGCTACTGCACTAATTCCGGGTGATCTTCTGCTATCCGTTGAGGAGTTCCGTTCTCCATCTCCGAAGTTCTTCATCAGATCTTCACCATTTTTTATGGGACATAAAAAGGATCATAAGCCGTCCACCTAGAAAAATGTTCTCAGGTAACAAACATAAAAACAACTGGTCGAATTGAGTATCTACCTCCTCCTTTTTTTTTAAGTCTGTTACATACATATTTTGCCTACGGTGACGTGGTCAACACCACCTACTTAGCGGTATCCAAAGAACCCTCAAGAACAACAGAATACACGCCTATTAGTGAGTAAGATTTAGCCTGAACATGTTCCAAATTCCCAATAGATTAGAAAAATACTTGGATCAAAGGCCACTTTTTATTTTGTCTTGCGAACCGATGACTTCAGCCTCCTCCACGGTGTCAGGCAGGTCGTTGTCAGCTGTGTCGGGTACTAGCAGCGTGAGGAGAGCCGCTAGAAGGGACATGCCGGCGAACAGGATCGACGGCAGACCGTGCCAGTATTTTAGCTGAAACAAAAAATAAACACAGCTGTTAGAACTGGCTGTTCTACACCGTGAAATTCTAGTGGTTTTAAAGCCGAAGGTATTTAGTTGCACTCGTGATTCTGAGCCAAATTCCAAAATTTTACTTCAAAACGAGCGAAAATAAAAACCTTCCCAATACAAACGGCTATCGCCAATCGACATCATTTGTATGGAGAAGTGATTTATTTTTTCGCGCGTTTTGGAACTATATTTTGTAATTTGGCTCATTATCACCAGTGCAACAAAATACCTTCGGCTTTAAAACCACTAAAATTGCACGGAGTATAAAGAGGTAAACCTAAATGTTACATATAGCTTAGTTTGTCTTGTCACAGTAACTAGTCTCGTGTCGTTTGCCATGTCTAAACGCGAATCATATTATTATCTAAAAATCTTGCTGATAATCCGAATCCTTTCACTGTTCGCCCGTATTTTTTTGCAGCTCGGTTTGTTAGAAAGCCGCGGGCGTTTAAGATGTTCAAGATTGTTAATTGTCTTTACCCGCTGGCTCGCGCGGGAGACAGATCTATCTCTGTGAAGGTATTTAAAAGTGGGCAAGTATAAATGTGGGTTTTAAGGAATACAGATACGGCGGATTTAAGGGGGGCTAAGGGGCTCAAGCCCCCCCCCCCCCCCACAAATATCTGAGACCCTCTAAAAAATAAATTTTGTATCCTTTGTAATTTCGAAAACCTACGCTCATTGGGTTCAAGCCCCCCCCCAAACCAAAATCCTGGATCCGCCACTGCAGATATTATATCTCTTCGCGAACCAAGGTTCAGATTTTTGTCTCACCAGCAAAGGCGTCTGCATAGCCAATATGGATCCAATCCTGCCAATGGAGGAGCAGAGCGCGTGCATTGAGTTGCGGGTGTAAGTTGGGAACAGTTCCGAGGTGAATACATAGGTGATGTTGAAGAATATGGCCACCATGCTCTTGCCTGCTAGGAAGCAGCAGAGCGACAACCAGGGCATGTCTGTAAAAGAGGTCATTGGGAGTACAATAAATGAAATGTAACGTAGCATCATCAGCCTATTATCTTATCTTATCTTATGAGTATGGGGACAGGCTGAGAGCTCGGGACACTTCGACCCAGTGGGATCTTTTGTGTCACCCCCGTCCTTATTCCTGCTCAGGACGTGCAAAGACCGAGGTCATAAACATTAGAACGTCACCGAGGTTGAGGAACTTATAATCTTCCGGTCCAGGATATGCCACCCCGAGAAGACTCATGCGTTTACTTGCTAGAGCATCGCAGTCACACAGAACGTGTTCCATGGACTCTGGCGCCTCTTTACAGGCCCTGCAGTGGGGATCAGCCTGTTGACACCCACTGCTGAGTAAAAAAGGCCTCTTAATGCTCACGGCACCTCTCACAATCATGTGCCAGGCACAAGTCTCTGCACCATAAACGAATATCGAGAAGACAAGGGCTCGAACCAGCCGCACTTTAATATCACGACTATTAATTCATAGATGTTAGATCTGATCTGATGCATAAATGAGAAGAATCTATCACTTACCAGTAGGTAGAAATGGATGAACGGCAAAGAAAAAAGCGGACGCCAAGAAAGAGTAACATAGCGGCTTCTTCCTTTTAAAATGTATCAGCATGTATCCCATGAGCAAACACATTGGGATTTCTATTAAGCCCATCAGCGAATAGTTCAGATACTTGTTCCCAGCTAGTAAGACTGCATTTACTGTAGAGCCATAACTCACTAGCGTACAGGTGGTCCACCATACAACGCAGATCAGGAATCTTTTGAGCAGGATTCTGGACTTAAACGTCGTCTTCAACAAAGTCGTCAATCGCACATCCGTTCCTGAGTCGTCTTCGACGGTTAAGTTCTCCAGTGCGCTTTTGTCAAGTGTGATTTTGTTTCTCTTGGCGGCTTTCTCTAATATTGCAATGGCTTCAGGTTTTCTGCCCTTGGTGAGAAGCCACCGTGGACTCTCATCTATCCAGAAGATGTAGAAGACAAACAGTAAGGCGGGCGCATAGATAACCCTCAGGAGAGTCCTCCAGTAGACGAAGTACCAGCCACAAAACGCGAAGACCAAAGTACCCGCCGTGTAACCCATGTTGGTTATCACGAAGAACTTGGCGCGGTCTTTCGTTGCCACGATTTCTACCACTGGAAAAGAAGCAGAAAGAATTCAATAGTTTTTTATTTTGACTTCTTGATCTGTAAGTAACTGTTTGTTATTCAGTAATCAGAAAGTCATAATATCGATAATATGTAGAATTATCCGGGATAAAACAAGTAGTAAAGGGATCGGATCTCAAGGGGGAATTTGACAAGGTCCATTTGGTTGACGGATGGTTGAATATTTCCTTTGGTGAATTCCGATTGATTGACAATATTGTAAAAACGGCGACAAGACAGCCTTTGTAAGAACAGCTTTTGGGTCGGGGTGCAAAAAGGAAGGCCTATGCCCAGCAGTGGACTTTGCTAATGGGCTGGATAGATGGGATGGGATGGGATTGAATTTGAAAAAAAAAACCGGCCGAGTGCGAGTCGGACTCGCACACTGAGTGTTATGTAAACGCCATACAATAAAACGGACCCTCGATGCGTGAGAGTGAGGCTGCCCATTACAAATATACATCCCTTAAAATTAGGTCAGACAGACAGACATATTGAGGCAGAGGCAGCGTAATAGGCTCCCGCTTACCACCCATCAGGTACGGTACCCTAAAAAGGTACTAACTCACATATCATAAACGCAGGCGAGCAGGAATCTCCAATGGACGCTTCGAGAAACTCCAAGATGATGTAGAGTAGATACTGCGAAGTGAAGCTTCTAGCGATCCCCATCAGGCCTCCAATCACTCCTAGGATAATCATTGTCTGTTTTCTTCCCAACCTGAAATACAAGGTAAAGTGACACCAGTTTCAGGGGTGATTATTAACACGATAAATATACAAGAAAAAAAATTTGTCAGTGAAAAATACCCAAAAATCGACTGTAGCCTCCCTTACTATTAGGTATACTAATGCTTGCGGCTGCACGGGTGTGGGGCGCCACCTTGTCCACGCGTCGCGGTTATTATACAACGTGTTACAAAACATCCTAACTCTTTTTACAGGGTGTAACCTAGTGGTCAACAGGATGTCAAATCTGTAAAAAAAAGTTGAAAAAAACACTTTTTGTTTTTTCTAAAGCACTAACCCGTGCTAGGGAATAATTTAAACATTTATAATAAGTTGAAAACTAAACTTTGATTGGTAGAGCGCCTGCACGGTATGCGAGAGGTTGCGGGTTCAATTCCTGTCCCGAGTAAATTTTTTCAACTTATTATAAATGTTTGAAAAAAACAATTTTTATTTTATAACCTCAAAATGAAAAAAAAAATCATAACTTTTTTGTTTGTGGTATTAGCTCAAATTTTAAAATATGTTTGTGTGTGTAGGTGCATTTACATAGCTTTGAGTTGTTAAAACATTGTGAAAGTCAATGAAAACAATATTTAAAAAATACTTTTCTCCCGCCACAGCGTTCACATTTTATTATGATCCCTATCACCGGGTGCTATTACCATGTAAAAAGAGTTAGGTACTTTTTTAACACCTTGTAGAACAACTTGAACAGGATAATAATAATAATAAATTGTGCATTAAAAAAAAATGGGTTTAGGGACAAAAATACATGCCTGTCAGACATTGGTCCCACGATGAGCAAGCCCACCATGTAGCCCACGCAATGTGCTGTGCCCACGAACGAGAGCCACCAGTCCTCACACGCTAGTCCGAACTGAAATTAAGTTATGACTATCTATTTTTTCACCGTCTGCGAGTGGTATTGCTACTACAAATTCACAAATGTACGTAACTTTGAAATTAGACAAAGTCATAGATACATGCCAGCACCGGGAATCGAACCGAGGACCTTTCGCTTCAGAGTCCACTGTTCTACCCACTAGACCACCACCGCTTACATCATCGAAAACGCTTTTGAAAACATCGTGAGGAAACCTGAGCATATGAGGCATTATACCCTCAACGCAAAAATCGCCAACCCGCATTGAGCACGCGTGGTGATTAAGCTCGAACTCTCTCGCTGAGAGAAGGCCTTTGCCCAGCTAGTGGGACATGTACAATTGTACAGGCTACATCTTACTTTTATGTATTTTTTCAGTCGATGAAAATTGAAACAATGTAGACTCTACCGATGATTTCAAGACAAAGAGGAAGGCACACTAGCGTGAAACTTGACTTGACCAAACCTGAGTCTGCACCTGCTAAAGGCACTCCAGCTCCCCCTATAAAAGAAAAATCATATCTCCTTTTTGGATGCATTTTTTTTTCCAAAAATGACAAACCGACAAATCCTCACAAATTTTGATATCCTAGCATGTCGCTGAGAGTTTAGTTACTCTTCTTTGTAATTGCCATTATGCATGAGTTTTTCTTTGTAAAGTAACTCTTTACGATCTTGTTATTTACATTTTTAGAACGTGTTATTTTATTCTATTGTGTTTTAAACTAGGTGTTATTTTTACGCCATGAACGTGTTATCCATCACGTATTATACTGAGAATGAGTGTCAATTAACTCATTATCGTACCGTACTTACAGTCGGCCACAGTCTCAGATACCCCTTCCGCGCGCGGTAAGAGCTGCCATGGGGTATCTGAGATTTTTCTGATTGAATCACAGACACCAGGGCCCTTAGCCTGTAACGCAATGGTGCCAAAATGGGCTCCCTGTTGACGGTTTCAATTACGATTTATTAATGCTGTCGGTCCAGTGCCGGTCCTTTTAATGTTTTTTGAACGAGCGAGCGAAGCGAGCGAAGTTCTCCGAGTCTACTGGAACAATCCGGCGTTTGTATGTATGTATGTATGTATGTATGTATGTATGAATGTTCGTTCGACGATAACTTGAGTAAATTTAGTCGGATCGTCACGAAATTTGGTAGGCAAGTAAATAAGGTAAAGAGAATTTTTAAGTTCGAACATGAGCCAAATCGGTCGAGGGGTTGCTGAGATATGGGGTCGCGAGTTCAAAGTTCGGGGCGAACCACTAGTTGTAGTACAGCAAAGAATATTATGAGTCTAATTCTAGAGGATTAGTTCGCTGGTTGTAGGAGAACAACGAAAAAATCTCGGTTTTGTCCTTCTACCTGGGACGCCATTGATACGCCATTGTGTTACAGGCTAAGGCCCCAGCTCTTACCGCGCGCGGCATAAGGCCGTCAATCGAACTAAAAGGGGTACCCTAGCGTGTGGCTGACTGTACATGTGGTAAATGACAATGCAGCGTACTCACTTCACTAACAAAACTATCTGGCCTCTCGTAAATCCATTCTGCGCAGGGCACCACTTCGGTCTCGTTCAGATTGGCGCAGGAGGGTCCTTGGCCCCTGTCGACCCTCTCGTAGCATTGAGGGTTGAAGTTATTAGCTGCAGTGCCGTTCGCTGGCCCGACATCGCACACGGACGGCGAGTGCTTGCAGCTGGAATGCAAGAGACAATACTATAGTCGATAGGTACACACGACAGTACGTCAGAGTGTACCTACACTTTTGTTGTAAAGTCGCCCGTAATATAACCGAGTAGAGTGCTAGCATGTAAAGGTCGATGTGCTGTCGTGTGTACACGGTGTATTGTAGAAAGGCCTTTTCGAATTCGAAGGCCTTTGAGGTAATTTTGATGGCTGATGGATTGAGGATTAATGAGGTACATAAATCAATAAATAATACACGGTCAAAGAGTTCTTCGAAAAACTCCGTCGTCAAAGTCAGCTCTAAAGCTTCTAATTGGTTGTCAATAATACAGGGTGTTAAAAGACCGCCAACAGACCCGAAAGCCACGCATACTAGACACCAAAACAAAGTACTTTTTCGATAAATTATTGCTGGGAAATAATTTTGGTTTTTTAGGTTATAATTTAGAAAAATATTTAATCACGCAATGGACGTGTAACGCACAGAAGACATATTGCGCAAGCGTAAGTATAAGTTTATGTTACTTAAGCTGGAAGTGCCGATGTTTAGAATACATTGCGGGTTGCAATTTTAACGTCGTTTTTTGTAAGAAATATTCATAATTTTGATATGGCTTCTTGAGAAGGTATGTTAAGAACTAGATACTAAATACATTTCTGCAAAAAAAAAGTTTTGAAAAATCCGACTTTGAACCTCATTATCTCGGAAACCGTTGATTTCCCAGGCATAGTTCCTTGGGCAAAAATGTTCCTTATGATGAGGACAATACGTGGTTTCCCGCTTTGTTGGCGGTCTTTTAAAACCCTGTATAATCCCACCAAAAACATTTTCATGTTAAAAAATGTTGCCAAGACGAGAACAAACACAAAAAACTTACCGTAATAGGAGTTTAAAACTTCGAAGTGATCTGTGCCAAACAATATTTTGTGCTAATTTATGATAATGTTATTTGTCACACTACACTGCTGCCGAGCAATTATTTTTTTTGTAAAACCGAAATGGTATACAAAATAGCTTAGAACAAGAGTGGCCATAATAATAATCTATGCCTATCAACGTCATACTGGCCACAACGGGACTACATTACAATAAAACAAAATATTCATACCGCCTTTTTAGGGTTCCGAAGAGCGCCAAATGGTACCCCTATTTACTCTTCTTACGCTGTCTGTCTCGTCCGCCCTTCTTTATTATTATAAAAGGGTCGGCGGACTTAACCACATAAGTCCTATACAATTTCTATAGGACTTATGTGGTTAAGTCCGCCGACCCTAGTATTAATACACTGGCAGCTTAAAGCTGATGCGTGTATATCACTTTAGTGCACTTTTAAATGTTTATTTTTAAATGTTTAAATGTTTACAGCCGTAATAGGTAGATGGCGAGATTACAGGACTTATTCTGTATTTAGTCAAAAAAGCTAGAAATTTGTGTAACCAGATTTTTAACAATATATAACAAAGTTAGATCTTCTTCTCTTATATCAAAAGCGACTTGACAAACAAAACGCGCGCAAATAGGTGGTTGGTAGAACGGAACCCCTCAGTTCGCGAGTCCGTCTCGCACTTGGCCGGTTTTAATAAAATATTCAAGCAGCCGAATAGCTCCGCGAAGGCAACAATGGCGTAACAACATTACGGTCCAAACGTGTGTCTAAATTGGGATCTATCCGTCACACGGCCTCACAAATACTCACAATAGTCAATGAATGAGAAGTTAACGGTCTGGTCACTGCGTCCGTCATCCTCGAGTTAGAATAGAAAAGGATGGAACAACAGTTTCATACACAACGCTCTCTACATTTTCAACTAAACACAATTCACCACCCACCTAACTTCGGTGAAGAAACCAATTAACAGTTAACAAAGACCTTTGCAACTTTGCATTTTTGCAATAACATTAACGTTTGTTATACTACAAAGTCGGCCTAGCAAACGTGAAAGAGAAGTCAATACAGGAACCAAGATTCTTCACGATGTTTTTCCTTCACCGTAAGTGTGTGGTATTACTTCCTAAGTTCCTACAAAGCAACAATTTTATTGTACGTACAGGTAGCGTCACGAGTTATGAGCGCTGACCTTAAATGCGCAGAAGTAATTTTTTGGGTCTGTTTGGCGGGGTACAAGAAGGGCGACGGAGAAGCGCGATCGCCGGCGAGTGCGGGCGCGTGATTGGTAGATCAGTCGCTCTAGCCTCTGGGTACAGTCGCGCACATAGTTTTTTTGTTTCGTCGCAGAAATAATGCCGAAACAAAATGTTTTAAAAAGACAGTTCAGAAAGATTCAAAAGAGTTATATTGGATTGACATTATTTTTCATTGATTGTACACCCGTTTTATCGTAATATCCGTTAAATAATTTTATAGAAAACCATTTAAAATATAGTGAGTGCAAAATCCGCAAAGAATACTTTCAATCGTTAATTTTAGTCAGTTTCTCCGATTTTATAGTAACTCACTCAACTATAGTTCAGCTCAGCGTCAGTCTTAGATCCCGCGTGAATATTAGACATTTTGCGCGCGATTGTACACACTTGCGCAGACATTCCCACCAGTTTTGTCGAGCGCTCATAACTCGTGACTCTACCTGTACGTTAAGGTTGGACGATAGCAGCGTGGCGGGAAAATAAAAAAAATCCTGTACTTACTAAAGGCCTACAATAAACCTACAATTTATTGTTTTGTACGTCACGGTTTATTGGTGAAACAATGGTTTCCTCAAACTGTTTTCCTTACCGATAAGTACCTACAAAAAAAAAGACACACACACATAACTTCTCTTCGTTCTCTCTTCTGATGCACTACTTGGCTCAACTTGTTCTACGTAATATGGGTTTTATTACCCAAGTGCATTTTACACTCTTCCTTCCATTCAATTACAATTTTATGGTTTTCATCAACAAGAAAGCGCCCAACTCGCATTCGATCACTGTAATAATAATAATTCAACCGCAAAAAAAAAACAACGATTGAACAAACGAAGAACGATCAGACAGAGCTAGTGAAACTGGACGAAAAAAAGTAGCCAGATACCTAGTAATAAGTATCTTTTTAACTTTTGATAATATTTTGACGTTCAATGTAAATAACTAAAGGCATATTAAATAAAACACTTTGATAAAAAAAAACCCACCTGTAATCAACTCTCTCGGCAACGAAAATAAAATTGACACAATAGATGGCATTGCTCATAAACGCCACGAATAAAAGCGCGGTGACCGAAGCATGGTAGCGACCGAAGATACTGAACTGTGATAGCACGTCATCTAAGGACACGGCACTAGAACCAACTGTATTCTTAGCACCTTCTTCACTGAACGTCATTGTGGCAACTGAGCTTGTGGATCGACAGATATTTTCTTTACTGTCAGGTACAGTCGCCCGTAACGTACTAAACTACCAAAAAGATACCGTTTCTCCTTTTTAGGGTTCGGTACTCGAAAGGTACTCTGCCTTTGCTGTCTGTCTGTCCATCCGTCTGTCTACTTAATCTTTGCAACCGTAATAGGCAGCCAGTTGAAATTTTCACAGATTATGTAAAAATAGTAAGTAGGGTATTAGTATGTATGTATGTATGAATGTTCGTTCGACGATAACTTGAGTAAATTTAGTCGGATCGTCATGAAATTTGGTAGACAGGTAAATGAGGCCAAGAGAATTTTTAAGTTCGAACATGAGCCAAATCGGTCGAGGGGTTGCTGAGATATGGGGTCGCGAGTTCATAGTTCGGGGCGAACCACTAGTAGTTGAACGAGCGAGCGAAGCGAGCGAAGTTCTCCGAGGCTACTTGAACAATCCGGCATTTGTATGTATGTATGTATGTATGTTTGTATGTATGTATGTATGAATGTTCGTTCGACGATAACTTGAGTAAATTTAGTGGGATCGTCATGAAATTTGGTATGCAGGTAAATGAGCCAAGGAGAATTTTTAAGTTCGAACATGAGCCAAATCGGTCAAGGGGTTGCCGATATATAGGGTCGCGAGTTCATAGTTCGGGGCGAACCACTAGTATAACAACAAGTAATAATAAAAAATGGTCAAGCACGAGTCGGACTCACGCACCGAGGATATAAGCAGATTTACACAAATACTAGTGGTTCGCCCCGAACTATGAACTCGCGACCCCATATCTCAGTAACCCCTCGACCGATTTGGCTCATGTTCGAACTTAAAAATTCTCTTTGCCTCATTCACCTGCCTACCAAATTTCATGACGATCTAACTAAATTTACTCAAGTTATCGTCGAACGGACATTCATACATACATACATACATACATACATACAAACATACATACATACATACATACATAGATACAAACATACAAACGCCGGATTGTACAAACGCTAGGATACCCCGTTTTAGTTCGATTGGCGCCCTTATGCCGCTCGCGGTAAGAGCTGCCTTGGGGTATCTGTGACTGTGGCCGACCTTAACTATTATGAATTTGTGTATTTTCAAAGTTTACGTACAATAATCGAACGAGCGAGCGAAGCCATTCGCTCAGGCGCGCGCGCGCTTTGCATATAAACTATACAACCCCATATCTCGGCAACCCCTAGACCGATTTGGCTCATGTTCGAACTTAAAAATTCTTTTAATTGAACGAGCGAGCGAAGCGAGCGAAGTTCTCCGAGTCTACTGGAACAATCCGGCGTTTGTATGTATGTATGTATGTATGTATGTATGTATGTATGTTTGTATGTTTGTATGTTTGTATGTATGAATGTTCGTTCGACGATAACTTGAGTAAATTTGGTCGGATCCTTATGAAATTTGGTAGGCGGGTAAACGAAATTAAAAGAATTTTTAAGTTCGAACATGAGCCAAATCGGTTGAGGGGTTGCCGAGATATAGGGTTGTATGGTTTATATGCAAAGCGCGCGCGCGCCTGCGCGAATGGCGTAAGCAAAGTTATACATCTGTAACTGGGGTCGCGAGTTCATAGTTCGGAGCGAACCACTAGTTTCTTTTACCTGCCTACCAAATTTTCCAACAAACATTCATACATACAAACATACTAACATACATACAAACATACATACATACAAACGCAGAATTGTTCCAGTAGACTCGGAGAACTTCGCTCAATTCGCTCGCTCGTTCAAATATTATGGTGGTACAGATCTCTCAGTGCGCGAGTCCGACTCGCACTTTGTCGTTTGTAAAGTACCTACGTCATTCTGGATTTACAAACCTAATATAAGTCTTACGAATCATGACAGCTTATTTTTTTCATATAAAACCCTTTTTTTTTAAATTATTGAACGAGCGAGCGAAGCGAGCGAAGTTCTCCGAGTCTACTGGAACAATCCGGCGTTTGTATGTATGTATGTATGTTTGTATGTTTGTATGTTTGTATGTTTGTATGTTTGTATGTATGAATGTTCGTTCGACGATAACTTGAGTAATTTTTGTCGGATCGTCATGAAATTTGGTAGGCAGGTAAATGAAATTAAAAGAATTTTTAAGTTCGAACATGAGCCAAATCGGTCGAGGGGTTGCCGAGATATGGGGTTGTTAAGTTTATATGGGATGAGAGAGGGCGCCACTGCTGCCTCTCAGTAACAATAAAATAGTGCTAAACAGTGATTTTAAAAGTGATAAAAACGTAAATCTAATCAGTAAACAGTGAAAGCAGTGATAAAAACTAACAAAAGTGAACTATAAATACAAATTCTGTTTGGAAACAATATTGTGGATATCGGACGTAAAACTCAGTGGAAACAATAAAAATAAACTTTTACGGATCGCGAAATAATCCGTAACATGAACTCTATTTTAATCCAATAAATCCAAAAATTTTGCTAATTGCTAAGGTCCAAAGTACACCAGATTAGAAAATACAAAACAGCGCCATCTATTTAAAAAAAAAATGTTATTCTACTTCCTAACAGAGGGCGTGACAAAACATTTTTTATCAGAGCCATCTAGTGTTCAAAATTATAAACCAAAAAGTCCTTATGCTCAACAATAGAGGTCGCTTTACTTCAAAACTACAAGAGAGTCCTATACAAAACTTAAAATGGAAGAAATACTAGATAAACTACAAAAAATCCAAAATGATCTAGAGGCACAAAAACTTGAAATAAGAAAAAGCGGCGAACAAGTTACAGAAAACATTCAAAGAATGTTTGGCGATAAACTAAAAATGCTAGAAGAAAAATCTGAAAATCTTGAAAAACGAGTGGAAAATCAAGAGCAAAGACTGTAGGGGTTGGTCCAATTACCACACGGGGGTTATTATTATTATTAGGTTTATATGGGGTCGCGAGTTCATAGTTCGGGGCGAACCACTAGTTATTCTGTTATCATTATGTTCTGAATCTTTTTGATGGCAAATATTACGACGTCAAAACAAAAAAAAAAGTTTTATATCCAGAATTCTGTACTTCATACATAACATATCACTAGTGGTTCGCCCCGAACTATGAACTCGCGACCCCATATCTCAGCAACCCCTCGACCGATTTGGCGCATGTTCGAACTTAAAAATTCTCTTTGCGTCATTTACCCGCCTACCAAATTTCATGACGATCCGACTAAATGTACTCAAGCTATCGTCAAACGAACATTCATACATACATACATACATACATACAAACATACATTCATACATACAAACGCCGGATTGTTCAAGTAGACTCGGAGAACTTCGCTCGCTTCGCTCGCTCGTTCAAAAAGGGGAAACGGTTTTTAGCAGTGCGACTGTACTAAATGAAGCAGAGTTTACTTCAATATCTGTAACGAATTCGAGCCAATTGTTTGTCACGATGGCCCATTTGGTTTTAATATTTTTACAGCGCAAACGTGAAGTGTCCTCGAATTATAATATTTTTTCAAGGTGGGCAGGCATTAAGGCGCCGTGCATAGTGAATCGCCCGTGCGCAAAGAAAAATGCACAAAATCGATTCCTGTTTCAAATACATTAGTGGTTCACCCCGAACTATGAACTCGCGACCCCATATCTCAGCAACCCCTCGACCGATTTGGCTCATCTTTGAACTTAAAAATTCTCTTGGCCTCATTTACCTGCCTACCGAATTTCATGACGATCCGACTAAATTTACTCAAGCTATCTTCGAACGAACATTCATACATACATACATAAATACAAACGCCGGATTGTTCCAGTAGACTCTGAGAACTTCGCTCGCTTCGCTCGCTCGTTCAACTAAACAAATTGAATATGTTCACACAAACCCTAGAATTAGGTGAGACCTATTTAAAACAGCCAGTTTCATGTTGACATTCATAATTGTTTTGAAGATATTTTGCTTGAAAAAAAAAATAGGCGGCGCACTTTTTTTCAAGCAAAATATCTTGCAATCTGTTATGGATATCAACACAAAACTGGCTGTTTTAGATAGGTCTCACCTAATTCTAGGGTTTGATATAAGAACATTTTCGATTTTTTTTTGTGTATATGAATCGATACAGGAATCGATTCAGTGCATTTTTATTTGCGCGCGAGCTAATTCACTATGCCCACCCAGCGCCTTAAGAAATTGATTTAGTGTGTAATTCCAGTTAAGCTAATTGTTTCTTCATATCCATACCATAAAACTAAGGCCTTTGCACGTATGGTTTATAAATCGTCCAGTGGCACCTTCACTCACACTAGATGGGTTATTATGAGACAACTCGGCGCTGCAGTGCCTGGGACATTGTTTTAGATGGAGTAGGCTTGCCCAGCACCTATACCATCCTGACAGCTTAGTGGGCCTAGCCCACAGGAAGGAGAAGTCAATACGTGAGGAGCCAACTAAGCCGCGGGTTTTCTCACGATGTTTTTCCTTCACGCCGTTAGCGAGTGGTTTTTTGCTCTTGAGTTAAGGAAACAACGCCATAGGTACGAGTATATACATGCCTGCGCTGGGAATTGAACCTGAACCTCTCGCTTCCGAGTACAATGTTCTTACCATTAGGCCACCACCGCCCATACCCATATACAAGGTGTTACAAAAGTACCTAACTCTTTTTACAGGGTAATAGCACCCGGTGACAGGGATCACAACCTAAATATTTTTTTTGCTCTATGACGTTCCATTAATTTTTTAATTAATAAAATTGAACGATGTTGCGGGAGAAAAGTATTTTTTAAATATTGTTTTCATTGACTTTCACAATGTTTTAACAACTTAAAGCTATGTAAATGCACCTGCACGCACAAACATATTTTTAAATTTGAGCTAATAACAAAAACAAAAAAGTTATGAATTTTTTTCAATTTTGAGGTTATAAAAAAAAATGTTTTTTTCAACTTTTTTTTACATATTTGACATCCTGTTGACCAGTAGGTTATACCCTGTAAAAAGAGTTAGGTACCTTTGAAACACCTTGTAGAATTGAACGAGCGAGCGAAGCGAGCGAAGTTCTCCGAGTCTACTGGAACAAACCGGCGTTTGTATGTTTGTATGTATGTATGTATGTATGGATGTTTGTATTTATGTATGAATGTTCGTTCGACCATAACTTGAGTAAATTTAGTCGGATTGTCATGAAATTTGGTAGGCAGGTACAGTCGGCCACAGTCCCTGATACCCCTTTTTGTTCGATTGGCGCCCTTATGCCGCGCGCGGTAAGAGCTGGATCCCCCCTCGTATTTCATGCTGAAAAGTTGTAGAAGTTGCACTATTAAAACGCCTCTGCCTGCCTGAGATAATGCCTTCATCCTCACGCATCACGTTCTCGCTTAGATTACAAAACTCATGCGAGCGTAGGTACAGTGAGCCAAACGCTAGGGTAACCATTTTTGCACGATAGGTAGATAATTTAGAACTAAACGTAAACTAATGAAGTTAAGGCCTTAAGGCGCCGTACATAGTGAATAGCCCGCGCGCCAAGAAAAATGCACAAAATCGAGTCCTGTATCAAATACACTAAACAAATCGAAATTTTTCACATATCAAACCCTAGGATTAGGTGAGACCTATTTAACACAGCCAGTTTTGTGTTGAGATTCATAAACGTTTTGAAGATATTTTGGATGAAAAAAAAATAGACGGCGCACTTTTTTTCAGACAAAATATCTTGCAATCTAATTCACTATGCCCAGCGCCTTAATAAGAACCGATATATTTTTGCTTTTTAAGCGTTGGTGGTCTAGTGGGTAGAACAGTGGACTCTGAAGCAAGAGGTACCCGGTTCGATTCCCAGTGCGGGCATGTATCTATAACTTTGTTTAATTTCAAAGTTACGTACATTTGTGAATTTGAAGTAGCAATACCACTCGCTAACGGTGAAGGAAAACATCGTGAGGAAACCCGCGGCTTAGTTGGCTCCACACGTATTGACTTTGTCTTTCCTGTGGGATAGGCCGACTAAGCTGTCAGGATGGTATAGGTGCTTGGCAAGCCTACTCCATCTAAAAACAATGTCCCAGGCAATGCAGTGCCGAGTGGTCTCTTCACCCATCTAGTGTGAGTGAAGGTGCCACTGGACGCTGTATAAATCATCTCATTACGTATATGCCTTAGTCTAGTGACCAATACGGAGGTTTGCAAATAGTTTTTGTGATAAGAAAAATTGCCTGAAAGAAATTAGAGCGATGCGTTTTTCGCGCCGAAAAAGGGGTTACTTTCAGCTGTTATTTACTTACATTATTACATTGGATACATATTACTTACATTGCTTACATTATACATTATTACTTGTCTATTGGAGTCTTACTACCTTGGGAACATCAATAATGTGTTGTACTTGTCAGAAAAAAAAAAGATTTTTGAAATACCTAATAAAATCGCACATGAATAGTCAGAGGGTATTATCTCGGAAAATGCAATTTTTTTTTTACGACGGATTCGAGTTCGCAAAATTTTTCTCTACAATCTGGCAAGACAGCCATATCTGTAGGTAAGTTTAAAGCCGAGAAACGGAGCTTTACGACTGTCTTCCAATTTGGTTTGCGATATATTCGAGCAGGCAAGACTGTCACATTTTAGTTAGCCACTAAGCGCCATCCGAAATTGACGGGTCACTCGTGTTATTTCAAGTTATGACAGGTGCTCTGTCAATAATAACTATAAAAAGTAAAAATTTGAGCAGTCTAGAGCGTATTATCATTTAGTTAATACTCTTTAGCCCGTTTTGAATAATTCGTCATTTGTATTATTTTGACTTAATACTCTATAGTCCGATTTTTTTTCACAACTTTCTAAATACCATTGGTTTTATATTGACTTAATACCATATTGCCATCGGTTTCTTCTAGATACTACTCTCTGTCCAGTTTTTTTTGTAATATTTTTTTGTTGTAAACCGAATAATACCCTTTTGACCGATAATAAATTCTAAATTCTTGTGCAAGGAAGGTGGTTTTTGCTGCCAATCCTGCTATCAAAGTAGATAATAGTGCTGAAGACCTGGAAATAGCGTAAGAAGACTGTGATGATGAATAAGCCGACCCCACTTATCGTCCATCTGGAGAATTTCTGCCTCTAAGTTCCCCGGATATTATACCAGATCACCAACTTTTGCATTGCTAACTTAAGAATAACCTAACATAGGTAAAATATTTGAGCCAGATCGCCAAAGCCGCTCGGTAGGGTAGGCTGGCGGCGTTGCCCCACTGGATGGCGAGACTCAGCCTTTGCCCTTGGTAAGCACCAGCCCTCTGTACACTCGAGGCGTCAACCAGGCACAACGAAATCTCTTGAGAGAGTTTTCGCGCACCTGGTCCCTGAGGGTCTCTACGCCGAAGGGCGCAAATATGTAGCCCTGTACCAGGACTGCATATTTGTGCCTCTTGTACCCCGCTGTAGCCGCACCAACGCCGCCGGAGCGGCAGGAGGCCACTTCTATAAGAGACTGTGCTACTATGTCGACTTACGTAGTGTCCCAAAGCAGCGACCGCCACAGTGAGCGTCACCCCATCAGGCCTATTGCCATTGTCTCTGGCTATGCCATGCTAGGCTAGGCTAAGCAGGGACCCGGAACAGATTCAGCCGCAGATCCTGGCTTGGGCCTGCCATGTCTCGCCAAGCGCTCCTGGCCGATTAGGTCGATCGTGCTGTCGACCGAGGACAGGAACGCTGGCAGCGCGATGCTTGAAGGCATTCTTATGCCCAAGCAACGTTGATGGATCGACAATTTGGTCTGGGTCTATCCTCTAAAACAATGTCCCAGGCACTGCAGCGCCGAGTGGTCTCTTCACCCATCTAGTGTGAGTGAAGGTGCCACTGGACGCTGTATAAATCATCTCATTACGTAGATGCAAAAGGCCTTAGTTTTTTTATCCTCTAAAGGGCAATTTAGGACTGCTTATAAGGTTTATCTTATAATTTTGCCTCAATGTTGAATAGCGTAATACGTACAATAATTTATGAGTAAGAAAAAAAGTAAGATGTAGCCTGTACAATTGTACATGTCCCACTAGCTGGGCAAAGGCCTTCTCTCTCTACGCGTGCTATACAATGCGGATTGGCTATTTTTGGTATAATGCCTCATACGCTCAGGTTTCCTCACGATGTTTCCCTTCACAGTCAGCGAGAGGTAATTGCTACTACAAATTCACAAACAATTCTGTCATATTTGGCAAATTCATCGAATTTGATGAATTTAATCTTTCGTAGGAATCGTCCTGCACTGGGGATCTTAGGAGGCACAGTGATGAGTGAGTAAAAATATGAGGCCAAGTCATGTTTTTCTTCGTCAAGGAGGTTCTCTCTAAGCTCGCACTTCGATCAATTGAGTTCGAAACCAATCGACTAACAATTTTGTGTCAGCTATTCCTGCCCCCTTAGCACGCTACCATTTTGCCTAATCTCAACTGTCACCTTAGCCACTGTTAACTGTCACCTCAGTAGTGTTAAGCGGCTAAGGTGACAGTTGAGAGTAGGCAAAATGGTAGCGTGCTAAGGGGGCAGGTCTAAAATTACTGTTGTGTGTCGCCTCCATGTTTTCTCGCTAGAAATATTGATTGTTCCTAGATTTTTAATTACAAACGACTACCTTTAATAACTTTTTCTTAAAGTAAATAGCACAGAGGAAGTAGTTTATTTGAAATGAATTAATTAAATTAAATTATAAGCGACCTAAAACTAAATTAGATTGTATTAGTTTAAGTACTTTATTGAAGACTGAAATACCCAATTATTTATACCAATTTTTGTTTGTTGGGAAATATGTGACTTATTTTGTTATTTACTTCATGATTACTTAAGAAAACTAATGTCAATGATAACAAAAGTCTGCTTTCATGATTTTAAATTAATTTTAATACACTTTAAAAGATATAATTTTCAAATTCAGGTAAAAAGACCTGTATTATTTTGAAATAATACATTACAATTGCAAAAAAAAACTGGCTATAGAGTCATAAATACAAATTAATTCAATTTTGTCGGGCTATACAGTATTATCTTGATAGAGAGTCAGGAAAAACAGTATAACTATTCATCTACTTCTTTTCAACTCTATTTTTTTCATGAATCATGCAGAGAAAGAATCAACCTACAACACAATTACAAAAAGTTATCAATATGTGGCCTGCATCAAATGTTACGAATTTTCAAATATTCAAAACGCTTTTTCTCGAAACTCACTTTTTTGAGATAATACCCTCTGACTATTCATGTGCGAAATGTAGAAATGGCAGCTGAACTACGAACAATTTTGGGAAAATATTACATCACTACAACTAGATACT
The DNA here is from genome assembly GCA_949319315.1 of Zelleria hepariella. Classification (NCBI taxonomy): domain Eukaryota; kingdom Metazoa; phylum Arthropoda; class Insecta; order Lepidoptera; family Yponomeutidae; genus Zelleria; species Zelleria hepariella. Next base: position 1,536,902 of record OX439381.1, read on the forward strand.
CGCGAAAGGACACGAACACACGTAGACTCATACAGCCGCATTGCCTCTCACTTTTCCCGCGCCCCGTCTCGCTCTGGTTGAAACAGCTATAGAAAACAGTGTTTGTCGCGCTTGGCCGTCACTGAGTTCCCACGGTCCTGAAGGGGCCTCTTAGCGACCAGAGTTACCATGGGATATCCTAGCGTCTCGCTGATTGTACTCGCTTGTTCCGGATCCGTTATTACACCAATGTTATGGAATAAGAGTGTTGGTTTGTTTGTCGATATTTCTATAAAACAAGAAGCGAATTTTTGGAAGTATAAATAAGGTACTTAATTAACCATAAATAACTGTATTATGAATACCTAATTTAAAAAAAACTGTGTTAGGTTTAAAACTTAGCGCCAGATAGAGCTTTCAACATTTTCCCACCCTACCCCATATAGAGAGATCATAGGCAAATCCGCAGTAAAATCTAAACTTGCAGTTCCGACACTTTCATTTGTCTGTGGTATGGTATGATCATAACATACATACTGTAGATAATATAATAGTATATTTTACACTGGGGTCTTCGTAAGGAAGTTCAGCAAACTTTTAATTAACATCCATCCACGTGTTTCGAGACAATCGCTCTATGTTCAACAGTTGAGACAGCCAATAGAATATAGGTATTTAGGTATGTATGAATGTATTGTTATCACACCCTTACACTTACACAAGCGTAAGTAACACTTTTGCACAAATGAAGATAAAACGTAACACTGTTGCCCAAATAAAAAATAAAAGGCGCTTAACAACCAATGTTGAAGTTTAACAACCAATGTTGAACTGCTAAACCAAAGTGGAACTGGGCTAGTCATAATAGAGCCGTATGGGTCCAGTCCAGACAGATGGGTGGAAAATCGCAAATAAACTGATGGTTCTCTTATATTGGGCACCGGCATCGTGGCAGGCCAAGGCGGAGATGGCGGGACGATCTTGAAACTGAGTCTGAGTCAGTGACCCTTTTGGGCACTACAATACACACCGTCACCCGAACCATAGGTAGGTACCCTAATCTACTGTTTCTGTTATTTCTCATATAAATTAATGTGAATGTGTATGTACCCGTTTCAATTGTTGTATTCATGTGTGTGTTGTGGTGTTTAAATAAATGATCATTCTATTCTATTCTATTCTATTCTAAACCTTTTTACTTGGGTGGCAAGAGGTGGTCCTAGAAATAAAAGAGTTGAGGACACAAAAGAAGCTACGTAAGAAAACCGGCCAAGTACGAGTCGGAGTCGCGCACGAAGGGTTCCGTACCGATATCTATAAAAACGGCAAAAAAACACTTTTGTTGTATGGGAGCCCCCTTAAATATTTATTTTATTCTGTTTTTTAGTATTGAAATATATCTGTGAAAATTTCAAGTAACTAACACGAAAAGGCCCGGTTGGAGACCCTGGACTCCGACCGACCACTACGCAAGACTCGACCGAAGCCCACTTACACTTACACGTACAACGCTCGCGGTGAAATCTACTGCGATCGTTGTAAACGGACTTTCACAAATAAGTTGGGTTTCTCGAGCCACATTCGCGCCCATCGCCGTAGAAGTCCCCCTACAAGTCCTGAGGTCGCCGTCATCGGAACACGATGAGGAGGACATCATCATCATGAGATACAGCCTGGTGAGAGATGGACGGACAGCGGAATCTTTGTAATAGGGTCCCGTTGGGTACCCTTTGGGTACGGAACCCTAAAAACCGGACTATAAATACAGGGTGTTAAAAGACCGCCAACAAAGCAAGAAACCACGTATTGTCCTCATCATAAGGAACATTTTTGCCCAAGGAACTATGCCTGGGAAATCAACGGTTTCCGAGATAATGAGGTTCAAAGTCGGACTTTTCAAAACTTTTTTTTTGCAGAAATGTATTCAGTATCTAGTTTTTAACATACCTTCTCAAGAGGTCATATCAAAATTATGAATATTTCTTACAAAAAACGACGTAAAAATTGCAACCCGCAATGTATTCTAATCATCGGCACTTCAAGCTTAAGTAACATAAACTTATACATACGCTTGCGCAATATGACTTCTGTGCGTTACAAGTCCATTGCGTGATAAAATATTTTTCAAAATTATAACCTAAAAAACCAAAATCATTTCCCAGCAATAATTTATCGAAAAAGTACTTTGTTTTGGTGTCTAGTACGCGTGGCTTTCGGGTCTGTTGGCAGTCTTTTAACACCCTGTATAAATAATGAAATCGGATAATATTTTAAGATAAAAAAAAGATTTCTCCTTTTGTTTGGGTGTGATCGCGGTAGCCAATCCTCTTAAGAACGCCTTGAAGCAGCGTTTCCCATACAAACGTAGTTCTGGTTTAATTTCTAAACTACAGGCTGGATTTTTCTGAAACTTGGTTTATATCAGTAGATGACCAATACGGAGGTTCGCAAATAGTTTTTATACTAAAAAAAATAGCCTGAAATAAATTTTAGAGCGATGCGTTTTTCGTGCCGAAGAAGGTGTTACTTTCAGCTGTTATTTACTTACATTATTACACTGTCTATTGCAGTCGAACTACCTTGGGAACATCAATAATGTATTGTACTTGTCAGAAAAAAAAAGATTTTTGAAATAGCTAATAAAATGTAGAAATAGCAGCGGAACTATGAAAAAATTTGGGAAAATAGATCTATTACGTTATAACTACAACTACAGGGTGCACTCTAAGTCGATAGCGGAACTTTAAGTAGGCTGTCTACTGATCACTACAAACAACTTGTACTAGGTGGCGAAAAAAATGGAGCGAAAAAAATATCTGCTGTTTCATACATTTGGCGCAGTACTGAGTCGACCTTTTGTATGGAAAAGCTAATTTTTTTTCGCTCCATTTTTTTCGCCACCTCATAAAAGTTGTTTGCAGTGATCAGTAGACTAGCCTACTTAAAGTTCCGCTATCGACTTAGAGTGCACCCTGTACATACTCGCGAAAGGACACGAACACACGTAGACTCATACAGCCGCATTGCCTCTCACTTTTCCCGCGCCCCGTCTCGCTCTGGGTGAAACAGCTATAGAAAACAGTGTTTCACGCGCTTGCCCATCGCCGAGTTCCCACGGTCCTGAAGGGGTCTCTTAAGGGGGGCTACTCTATGCTAAGTTACCCCCCATTCTAAACTAAATTGGTCACTTTCCTGTAGCGTATTTCTGCAAGTATTTTTATCCAGTCTATTTTCAGACTTCAGTAGCACTTTGATTCAAAATGATCCCCTATATCAGACTGCTTAGCCTTTTATATGGAGTCTTTTGAAACTAAATGTAATTTCCTTCTCCAGAAAGGGCCTTTACGAAGTACTAGAGGCGAGGAGGGTTAACCACAAGTTGAATGTATGGTTTTTAGCCCCCACCCGTGTTATCCTATCCTACTTCCTACTTCCTACTTATATTATAAATGCGAAAGTTTGTGAGTGAGTGAGTGAGTGAGTGTGTTTGTTACCTTATAACGCGGAATCCGCTGGACGGATTTGGATGAAATTTGGAATGTAGATAGCTGAGACATCAGAATAACATATAGGCTACATATTATCACGCTTTGTATTTGTATTTGTATTTGTATAATATTTATTTGCAAAACCACACACACATAACAGAGAACATTATTGTATTCGAAACGGGTCGAATCGCGATTGGTTTTTAGGCAAATTAATTACCTTATTTATCCCGACGTTTCGGCCGCGTTACAGCTGCCGTGGTCGCGGGTAGACCCGTTTCGAATACAATAATGTTTAAATATCGCGAATCATTAAAAGTGAACATAACAGAGAATACAGAATAAAACAAAGAAAAAATCGTACAGCAGAAAAACAGACAACATAGAGGCACAAAAACAATAGACTTAAAACGAGTTAAGACAATTTGAGCTATCAGAAAACAAACTAAGTAGGTACTGTACAGAAATGTGGATGTGGCAATTGCAAAGGGGTTCTGACTCAGCATGTGCTGGAGAGGCGAACCACTCCAGCGCTGGTCTTCCGTCAGTACCCGGCAGGCAGTGGTGTGCCGTCGTGCAGGATAACTTAATTATTAATAATGTCGAGCAGAATGTATGGATATAAAAAATCATACAAATATAAATCGGATTGAATAGTAAATAACAAATTGATAGCAATAGTATAATTAATAGCAATAGTATAAAAATAATTAGGAATAGAATTTGAGTTTATAAAATTGTCAAGGAGACTGTATACATCTTCGTGATAAAAATGAATTATAATAATTACGATTATTACATGCGTCACTTCGCGATTACGAAGTAGGTACCGCAGGCAATGCATAATGTATATAAATAACTGAATAGGCATGTCACAAATCATAATAATAACATTTTATCGAAATTATTACAAATTACAAATTAGACACAATCAATACTAAAATTTATGAATCATATAAAACAAATAAATAAATTGGTGGAGTCAAAGAAGGAAAACGAGATGTCAATGTGAAGTGAAATATTATTTTTAATTTGGAAAAGACTTTTGTGATTGAAGGAGGATCTGTTTATATTTTGCTTTAAAACAACCCTTAGAATTAAGCTGTCTTAGTGGAGGAGGGATGTCATTCCAGCACTTAGTGGCCTGGAACCGAAAGCTACCGCGGAAAGCGACAGTTTTATGCTCAGGCACACCAAGTGGATTTGAGCATGACCTTATTTTATTACGGTTTCCTACCGCAGACCAACGCCAAACTAGTTTTTTGAATAAGTAAGTTGGTTTTTCTGTTTTTATTATTCCAAACATTAGGGTTGCAATAAATAGTTTCAATCTATTTTCCATCTTCAACAGATTGGCATTGTTAATAAAGGGTGTAACATGAGCCCGAGCGGGTATGTTAAAGCAAAAACGGGCGCAAGCATTTTGGACTCGTTGCAAGAACTTATGCGTCTTTTGAAATAAACATGGTCCATAAGCTGTCAACGCATAATTAAGTTTAGACATTATGAGCGTATCACAAAGTGCAACCCGAATATTTATACTTAAGAATCTGCGCAGTGAGTACAAAATTCTAAGTCTGAAGAAGCAGTTCCGTGCGACCTCTACTACATGCTTCTCGAACCGAAGGTGACTATCCATCACCACGCCCAAATTTCGCGCTTCGTCGACAAATTCCAGTCGCTCACCCTTAATACGAAGTATGGGATTTTGCGCCATGATTCTTTCTTTCTGCATAATAGTGCCCAGGACAATGACCTTGGATTTTCTTTGGTTGAGGAGCAGGCAGTTATTGTCGCACCAATCAGAGATGCGTTCCAAGTCATCATTTATAGCCTTCACAGATAGTGAAATATCCTGGAGATCGGTAGAAATGTAAATTTGGAGATCATCGGCGTAGAGGTGATATTTGCAGGACTCTATGCACCGTACAATATCTGCAGAATAGATAGTGAAGAGAAGCGGACCCAGGATCGAGCCTTGTGGAACGCCTCTAGTTACAGGACAGAGTTTAGATTTAAGGATCGAACCATCCGGCTTCTGTAACGATACTTGTTGGTAACGATCCAATAAGTAACTCTGAAACCAGGCAAGTGTTTGACTTTGAAATCCGTAATAGACCAGTTTAGCCAGCAGTAGATCAAAGTTTAGGGAGTCGAATGCTTTGGAAAAGTCAAGTAAGCCCAGGAAACTACCTTTCCCTTTATCCTGTTCAGCCAAAACACCATCAATGACATCAAGCAAAGCGGTGGAAGTGCCGTGATACCTGCGAAAACCAGACTGGTGGACGGGTAAGATGTCATTATCTTCGCAGTAGATTACCATCTGGTTGTATACCACCTTTTCCAAAATTTTCGACAAATAAGGTAAGATACTGATCGGCCTCAGATCATTCAAATCGGATGGGTTGTTGTTTTTAGGCAGAGGCTTGACATTGGCAATCTTCCATTGGTCGGGAAAAATACCAGATAAAATTGATTTGTTAATTAAATTTGTGATAGTACTTAAGGAGTGAGGCAGACTTAGCAAAATCATGTCTCTATTGATATTGTCGGCACCTAGGGCGTTAGATTTAAGATCAAGAATAATTTTTAAGATGTCAGTTTCATTAACGGTATTCAAATTAAAATAAATATTATTACGATGGCGATTAGATAAGAAATATGTCAAAGAAGTATTACATTGATTATTATGTGAGATGTTCAAAAAAATATTATTAATAAGGTCAGGGCATTGTAAATGGTCAGGTAGAACGCCATGTTTTGTGTCAGGTAATATGAATTTCTTTAGATTTTTCCACAAGACTTTACCATTATTTAAATTACAGTTTGGTGCTTAGGAGCTAAATAAACACACAAAGATTATCATAAAGTGGCTATTTGTATAAAAGTGAACGACACAACCATTTACCAAAGACCCTCTGTCATCACGTAGCGTTGAGCTATTTACTTTCGTAAATCCATCGAAAACTGAACAACGGTGAATTTTAATGCACCAAACAGGCCCAAATGTGCCGCAAAACTCAAACGATGCACAACAGTGAAGAAGTTGTTTTTAATTATCGCTGTCATCAGTCACTGTCACAAAAATGGTATATCAACAAAGCAATAAAGGAAAAATCTACAAGTCTAATTACTCAAAACAGGCAAAAAACATAAGTTCAGTGATAGCTACGTACAATCTGAAAGAGCCAATAAATCCTTACTTTAAAAACTCTGCATCCGGCAGTTTTATCAAAGCTCTTTACAAAGTTGCGGTTGCATCCTGAGATCTTTTGGCCAGACGAAATGGGACGTCCGTTGAGTGCATTGCTGATTGCTGGTTATTCAGGGAAGAATAGGATGCACCAGACCTCGAAGAAAAATAAAGATACGATGTTCTGACCAAAAAATCAGCTGTGCGTACTGTGCAAGTGTAGAGTCCCGAGCGACCATAGTCGCATAACATCAGCTATTGATGGTGTAACATTAGTAACATGATCGCTTTATTTCCATTAAGTTAGTACCTAGGACTGGACACTGGACAGGTGCACTTTTACATAATATCATAGTCACCTATTCATTGTTGACAAGATAGGCTTTCCACATACTTCAGACTGATGAGAAGATTGGAGCATGTGAAAATCCCTGAACGGCCTGCGTGGTGGTGTTGCCCGCATGAAAGATATGTGAGAAATAGAGCCAGAAGAGATGTTTTGTTACAATCTTAAACCATACCGACAACTTCGCGTCGTCACACCTGTCCTGATGCTCCACAGTCCAGCTTATCGGATTTCCTGGAGGCGACCCCAGCGCGACGTGTGTGTGTGACACTTTCAACACGAAAGAAGAATAAGACCGACGATTCAAAACGGTTGTTTCAGACTATGGCATCGTAGATGCTAAGAAGACGCGTTGGGTGTTTTAGAAGAGTAGCTCATAGAAAAAAACACTATTCAATGTGATAGAAATAATATGGTTAAGTATCTCCTGATATTATCTCATATTTTCTGGTGTCAGAACCCAATTATTATGATCGTTCTCTTTGAAATGGTATGATGCGATTAAATTAAATAAAATTTCTTAAAGTTTTTCTCTGTTAAGTAACTTTGTGCCTATAATACGAGTAGGTGACGCTAACTAGCTCTGTTGGAGATCTTTTACAGTTTTATTGAACGCCAGAGAGATGTTGAGACCTGTGACGTACTGCAGCGAATGCTGATAAATATTCATTCACCAAACAGCGCAAGCAAACGAGATGTACACACGACAGCACGTCGACCTTTACACGCTAGCACTCTATTCGGTAACGTCACAGGCGACTTTACAACAAAAGTGTACAGTCTGACGTGCTGTCGTGTGTACTTGGGTATCAAACTACGCATTAGGGCTATCTAACATCGGTAGATGCAGTGTCCACAACGACCACAAAGGCCTCAAAGGCACGAAGACTTGGGGCGAGACCAACTGAACAGAGACAACCCACACTGAAAGTTTGAAATAAGGAGTAGCAGATTAGCGGACTCAAAATAATAGGATAGGGCTAAAAAGAAAAGATAATCTTTGAGTGTTTCTTGAAATGTAGGTAACCAGCGTTAAATCAGTTAGACGCCTATAACAGTAGGTATCTGCATCTTTGCTCCGTTCAGTTTGGTAGAAGCAGACAACAACGCGTGGTCCACGGGATCGAAATCTCGGGCCAACGCTTTGATAGTGCAGGGGGTGTGTTTTAAGTACATTATACCTACTAGGTGGTAAAAAATATGCTAGGTACAATTTGCAAAATCACCACTAGGTATCAACACTAATATTATAAAGAGGATAGGTTTGTAAGTATGTACGTATGTAGGGGGTAATCTCCAAAACTACTCATCCGATTATAAAAAATCCTTCACTAATGGGAAGCTACGTTATTGCTGAGTGCTATAAGCTATGTTTTATTGTGATAACGGGAAAAAAACTAAGTCTGCGCGGACGAAGTCGCGGGCAAAAGCTAGTGGGAACATAAAAAGATGTATTGAGAGTATTTGAGAGACTAAGGGTGGTATTCTAGAACGCTACTTAAACTCAGTTCAAACTAGAACGCTACTTAAACTCTGTTTAAACTCAGTTCAAACTAGAAAGCTCCTTGAACTCTGTTTAAACTCAGTTTAAGTAGAGTTTAGTACTGTCGACTGTCGATAAAACAGTGCATGTTTTGATTTGAATATCCCTCCCTTCATATCAAAACATGCACTGCTTTATCGACAGTCTGAACTCAGTTTAAACTGAGTTTAAGTAGCGTTCTAGAATACCACCCTAAGGGTGGTATTCTAGATACAGACAGAGTACATAAGTACCTAGGTGTAATTGAAATGCGTTGTCTTTTTACTACGTTATTAAATCTGTCGGAAGACTTGTTTTAAAGAAAGCATTCCTTTTCAGGAAAATACTTCTTTGTTGTACGACGAACGAGGAATAATCACCGAGGTCATTGCCATTCTGCCAATAGTATTATATTGAAACAGTGAAATGAACGAGAGCTACCTATTTGGTTTTGTTTAGAAGCAAAATAGTTTTTCATGCATGAGAGGTTTTTTTTATATAGATTTTTATAACTTTAATTAGTGTGTATATTTGTGTGTGAGCCTGTCCGTGGCACCGTACGTAGCTCTTAAACGGGTGAACCGATTTGGATGCGTTTTATAGCGAGTGTTCTTAGAAACGTTTTATCAAGATCGGTTCAGCCATTGATAGGAATGCTAATATGAAGCTAAAATGTCGGGAGTATTTAAATTTAGTAGTTATTAAATATTTTGCACTTGGTCCCATGGTTGTGCCATGGTGTTGCTTGTATTGATCAGTTAAGCTACCCTCTTCTGTATGACAGGACCTTTATGTGACACCCTGTAGAATTCAGAGTCAGAGTCCATTTCGGTGAAGGGTGCGGTCGAAGCGACGGCCGAACTGGAGCCTGAGTCTGTAACGCAATGGTGCCAAAATGGGCTCCCAGTTGACGCCTTCAATTACAATTTACTAGTGGTTCGCTCCGAACGACGAACTCGCGACCCCATATCTCAGCAACCCCTCGACCGATTTGGCTCATGTTCGAACTTAAAAATTCTCTTTGCCTCATTTACCCACCTACATTTCATGACGATCCGACTAAATTTACTCAAGTTATCGTCGAACGAACATTCATACATACAAACATACAAACATACAAACATACAAATATACAAACATACAAACATACATACATACATACATACAAACGCCGGATTGTTCAAGTAGACTCGGAGAACTTCGCTCGCTTCGCTCGCTCGTTCAATTATTGCTGACGGTTTTTTTTAATGTGCTTGTAGTACAGCAAAGAATATTCCGATTCTAATTCTAGAGGATTAGTTTGCTGGTTGTAGGAGAAAAACGAGGAAACCCCGGTGTTGTCCTGCTACTAAGACGCCACGGATACGCCATTGCGTTACAGACTTAAGCCACTGTGTGAAACTTTCCTCTTTCCTCTCGCCCTGCTGGGGTGGTCTAAGGTATGAGTGAGAGAGTATGGATCCCTGAGCTTCTGTTTTTCATCAATAATATAAAATTAACAAAATAAAATAAATAAACCGGCCAAGTGCGAGTCGGGCTCGCAAACTAAGGGTTCCGTACTGACATACAATAAACAATGTTACTTTTTTGTTCCTATAAATACCAGAGACTTCTTATAGGTTTTCCTGTAAAATATAGGTAAAGACCATTTTCTGTATTCTGTGTTCAAAATTAGGCCCAGTAGTTTCGGAGATAAGGGGAGGGGGGGTTAATTCTTACACATTTTCGTAAAATTAAATAACTTTAAAACTGTTTATTTTAAAATTATATTAAATTAAATTTTTATTAATTATATATAAATTAATTATAAAAAATATATTTGTGATGAAAAATGAGCATTTGATATGTCTCACAATATATTATGCATTTATTTTTTCTAATTTACCCCCAAATTACCAAATGTCAACTGTTCCAATCGGTTCACGGAGCAAATTGGGTGTGACAGACAGACGCACGAGTGATCCTATAACGGTTCCGTTTTTCGTTTTGAGGTCCGGAACCCAAAAAATTAATACTCGTACAAAAAATACTGCCGACAGTTTACTAATCGGGCCAAGCGCATCAATAAGAGCACGTGTAAATAGAATTATGAAAGTTAGCGGCGCACAGCGCGCGCGGATCGGGTCCTGATTGCATTAGCCGCCGAAGAAGACAGCGGTAATTGTGCCCCCAACAGCTGTTAACCAGCCCTACTTGACATCACGCACTATTGTATTGTATCTCCAGTACAATACGGGCCAAGAAAAAAAAAGTACGACACCTCATTTGTTGAAATCGGCCGAGTAGTTTAGGCTCTGCGAGGGAACAGATGAACACACAAACATACATACCCACATACATACATACATACATACATACATACATACGCTGCTAAAATCATAACCCTCCTTTTTGCTTCGCGTAGTCGGGTAAAAATGGCGGTTTATCAGCATTTTTGACGTCTATACTGGGTTATACAGGGCGTCCCACGGCTATGCCACATGGAGGGAAAGTACCTTAAATATTGTAGATGGAACATTTTACTGAAAGAAGACATTATTTTAATGTAAAAAACAATTTAAACTGCATTCATAGATATCTAAATAATTACATGGTTGAACCGGGAATCGAACCCGTTACATGAGAAAAATAATTACCCTGTAGTTTTATCATACCGATCGAAAGGCTTCATCATAAGGATTATTTTTTGCTTAATAACATAGTGTCAGAAATAAAAGGAAGACCATGAATTTTAACATTTTTAATACCACATTAATCAATTTATCAATGAAAATCACAGGAAAAAAAAAAATTAAGTATGAAAATGAAACACATTTTTGAATTATTTCTTTATAATCAGCCAGCCGCATTGCGATGGACAAAATTTTACGCGTCTTTCGGCTCAGGATACGGCTCGAATTGTTGCATACTACCTGGTAAATCACTTTTTGTTTTTTCTAAAGCACTAACCCGTGCTAGGGAATAATTTAAACATTTATAATAAGTTGAAAAAATTCACTCGGGACAGGACTTGAACCCGCAACCTTCCGCATACCGTGCAGGCGCTCTACCAATTGAGCTACCGAGTCAAGTAACTGTCGATGCGAATTTCTTCAACTAGTCTCCGTCAACTGGACGGGGGGCGCCATCTGGTGTGATTAGTTTGCACTAATCTACACCACCCGAGTGAATTTTTTCAACTTATTATAAATGTTTAAATTATACCTGGTAAATGTTAAAATTCATGGTCTTCCTTTTATTTCTGACACTATGTTATTTAGCAAAAAATAATCCTAATGATGAAGCCTTTCGATCGATATGATAAAACTACAGGGTAATTTTTTTTTCTCATGTATCGGGTTCGATTCCCGGTTCAACCATGTAATTATTTAGATATCTATGAATGCAGTTTAAATTGTTTTTAAAATTAAAATAATGTCTTCTTTCAGTAAAATGTTCCATCTACAATATTTAATGTACTTTCCCTCCATGTGGCATAGCCGTGGGACGCCCTGTATAGCGCTCTTTACGATATATAACCCACTATAGACGTCAAAAATGCTGATAAACCGCAATTTTTACCCGACTACGCGAAGCAAAAAGGAGGGTTATGATTTTAGCAGCGTATGTATGTATGTATGTATGTATGTATGTATGTATGTATGTATGTATGTATGTATGTATGTATGTATGTATGTATGTATGTATGTTTGTGTGTTCATCTGTTCCCTCGCAGAGCCTAAAATACTCGACCGATTTCAACAAATGAGGTGTCGTTGGATTTGTCTTAATCACCCAGGTAACATAAGATAGTTTAATTTTGAAAAAAAACAAGATGGCGGCTGTGCTGCGCCCTAAAGTGGTGGACCTAAAAATAAAAATTATCGGATACCATCGTCATGGGTATCAAATGAAAGGGCTTTAAAAGACCTCTTCAAAAATGTATAACACATGTAGCGTCAACATAACAAATAGAACAAAATATTCCAAAATGTGTTTTTTTTTGCCCTTCTTGGTTCTATTTTAGGTGATCATCCAAAATAGCTAACTAAAAATAAAACTAAAAAAAAATAGAAGTTAAAAACTAAAACCCGACTACTAAAAGGCTTAAAACAAGACCTGCTTATCCTTAAAATAGACTCATAGATAATTAATCGTAGTCGGAGGACACCACATTCGCATTTGATAAACCGATGGCCTCCGACTACGATTAATGAAGAATACCATCAACTTTTGATTTTTATCTTACCATACACTCTATTAAAAATGGAAAATTTGGGTGAAAAAATTTTTTTGATACGACTTATAGTTCTCGAGATATTTAATTTTAAACTACCTGTGCGACGGGCGCGCGGTCGTCAGCTGCTGTGACGTCACAACTCCACACGCACCCGACACATACACCGTAACACTCATTCAAACGGCTGTATCTTTGGAACCGTACTAGGTAACCAGTTGAAATTTTCAGAGATTATGTTTTATTATAGTGGATTACCAAATCAATAATAAAAATTAAAAAATAAGAGGGGTCCCCATACAAAAAACGTTGTTTTATACTTTTTGCTCTATAGAAAAAACGGTAAGACATACAAGCAACAAACTTGGTATGATTATAGGGCTTACTTCATAGTATAACAAAATAATATAAAAACTGGCCAAGTGCGAGTCGGACTTGCGCACGAAGGGTTCCTTACCATCTATAAGAAAGGTGAAAAAAATCACAATTGTTGTATGGGAGCCTCCTTAAATGTTTATTTTATTCTGATTTTTGGTATATGTTGTTATGACGGCATTAGAAATACATCATCTGTGAAAATTTCAACTGTCTAACTATCATGGTTCATGAGATACAGCCTGGTGACAGACTGACGGACAGACGGACAGACAGACGGACAGACAGACAGACGGACAGACAGCGGAGTCTTAGTAATAGGGTCCCGTGTGGAACCCTTCGGGTACGAAACCCTAAAAACGGTCAAGCGCGACTCGGATTCACGCGCCGAGGGTCCGTGTAACCAGTTTTTTTATTGTATGGCGGTAGGGAACTCTCAGTGCGCGAGTTCTACTTGCACTTGGCCAGTTTTTTGTGTGTTTAGTCAGGTCATTTTTAATTTTTCAAAGTCGTCATCCATAGCTAAGTAAGAATATATTATTTTATTAAGTACAAACCCGTGCTAGGGAATATTTTAAACAGAGCTTGCGGCTTTAAAACCTGTCCCAAGCGAATTTTTAACGTTATAACTAAGTAATATTATATTAAAACACTACTGTAACACTGACTAAACACACATAAAAACTGACCAAGTGCGAGTCGAAATCGCGCACTGAGAGTTCTGTACCACCATACATAAAAAAAAAAAACTGGTTATACGGACCCTCGGCGCGTGAGTCCGAGTTGCGCCTCTTATTTTTTAATATTTTTTTATTTTTATTATTTCTTGGGTAATCCACCATAATAAAACATAATCTCTTAAAATTTCAACTGGCTACCTAGTACGGTTCCAAAGATACAGCCGTTTGAATGAGTGTTACGGTGTATGTGTCGGGTGCGTGTTGAGTTGTGACGTCACGCGAGTTTGCCGCGCTCGCGCGGAAAACTCCAAAAGGACGAAAACTAAAACCGTCGTAACTTTAAAACTACTGGCTCGATTTGAATGAAACAAAAACAGGTGTATTTCTAAATTTTTAGGCTACACGGTCATAAAGTTTCAAGTGATTTAACAGGTGGTAGGTAATCGTATGAGGTAGTGGCCACCCCTGGTGTCAGAGTTTTTAGGCCACCCAAAGGGTCTCTGACATGGCTTAACGATTAGTGATTTAACAGACCCACGGACATTCTTCATTATCTATGAGTCTATTTTAAGGATAAGCAGGTCTTGTTTTAAGCCTTTTAGTAGTCGGGTTTTATGTTGGCTAAATCCGCCTCGATAAAAGTCATGCTACGGGGACTGGTCTTGTTTTAAGTCTTTTAGCAGTCTGGTTTTAGTTTTTAACTTCTATTTTTTTTTTGTAAATTAACGCACTTTTGTCGTGCGAGACAAGGGCTACCAAGGGTTTTGCTGACGGTATCAATGGATAGATATCTCCAGTTGTTCAAATTGCTCGTCAAGCGTGCATAATCTCTTGAGACCTTCAATGACACCTTTTGCATACTAAAGCCCAAATGTTTGTCATTGTGACGCCAAATGCGTCGGTTTTGAATATGAATAGCTTTGTTTACCAATTTGATTGCAGCGACTTTCAGGGTGGCAAATTGGCACTCCATCCATGCAGCGTACATTCGTTTATTAATATGTCCGCATTAAAATATAAAATAAAAATATTTATTTCGTGCAAGTAAGTAGAGAGCACCTACATGTAGAGTAAAAAAAATACAAAAAAATAAGTAATTGAACGAGCGAGCGAAGCGAGCGAAGTTCTCCGAGTCTACTGGAACAATCCGGCGTTTGTATGTATGTATGTATGTATGTTTGTATGTTTGTATGTATGAATGTTCGTTCGACGATAACTTGAGTAAACTTAGTCGGATCGTTATGAAATTTGGTAAGCGGGTAAATCAGGCAAAGAGAATTTTTAAGTTCGAAGATGAGCCAAATCGGTCGAGGGGTTGCTGAGATATGGGGTCGCGAGTTCCTAGTTCGGGGCGAACCACTAGTTATTTACTAGTGGTTCGCCCCGAACTGTGAACTCGCGACCCCATATAAACTCAACAACCCCATATCTCGGTAATCTCTCGACCGATTTGGCTCATGTTCGAACTTAAAAATTCTTTTAATTTCATTTACCTGCCTACCAAATTTCATGACGATCCGACTGCATTTACTCAAGTTATCGTCGAACGAACATTCATACATACATACATACATACATACATACAAACGCCGGATTGTTGCAGTAGATGCTCGCTCGTTCAACAACACAACATAATTTAGCCGAAAATTTAGCCCGGTTAGTTTCAGTATGGTCCTAAGGCCCAAGACTAAAAATCTACTAGTGGTTTGCTCCGAACTATGAACTCGCGACCCCAGTTATAGATGTGCAAATTTGCTTACGCCATTAGCGCAGGCGCGCGCGCGCTTTGCATATAAACTATACAACCCCATATCTCGGCAAGCCCTCGACCGATTTGGCTCATGTTCGAACTTAAAAATTCTTTTAATATCGTTTACCCGCCTACAAAATTTCATAACGATCCGACTAAATTTACTCAAGTTATCGTCGAACGAACATTCATACATACAAACATACATACATACATACAAACGCCGGATTGTTCCAGTAGACTCGGAGAACTTCGCTCGCTTCGCTCGCTCGTTCAATAATTTGGGCCTGACTAGCCAATCTCAAGTACTTACTTATAATAATAATAATAATAAAGCTGTCAAACGGGCCTCTACGTGTTGGATACGTCCCCACGCACGCCGGCTAAAGGACCGGGACTCTGTAGTCCCGTGAATCTTTACGATAGACATACATAATAACTAGTGGTTCGCCCCGAACTCTGAACTCGCGACCCCATATCTCAGCAACCCTTCGATCGATTTGGCTCATGTTCGAACTTAAAAATTCTCTTTGCCTCATTTACCCGCCTACCAAATTTCAGGACAATCCGACTAAATTTACTCAAGTTATCGTCGAACGAACATTCATACATACAAACATACAAACATACAAACATACATACATACATACATACAAACGCCGGATTGTTCAAGTAGACTCGGAGAACTTTGCTCGCTTCGCTCGCTCGTTCAATAATAATAAAGCCTTTATTTTTCCCATAATATAGCACAATCCAAGATTTCATTTTCATTTTCGTTAGTGGCTTAATTAATGTGGTATTAAATTCATTTTGCTTCAATTTACATGCAGAATTTTCAATAATTTAAAAATAAAGATAATAATTAAAAATAAAATTATCACAACATGCATTTAAAAATTAAATGATATGAGTAAACAAAAATAATCTGATTGGAATAATTTAAAAATTAAAATTCCTTTTTAATTCATTATGACTTATTAATTGAATTGAATGGAATTGAATGTATAAATTAATTAATTATGAAATTGTATTAAATAAAGAATTAAAAATAAAATTTTATATTTCAATTTTGGGATGTCCATTTGCGGACAAAGGCCTCCTCCATCAGATGCCAGGTATTCCTGTCTCTGGCCAGTCTAGTCCATGTCTTGCCTGCAATGGCTTCGATGTCATCTCTCCAGCGCCGCGGAGGCCGACCAAGGGGCCGGCGCGCGTCGCGAGGGTACCAGTTCAGTACTTTTTCGCTCCAGCGACCATCTGTTGTTCGGATCACGTGACCTGCCCATCGCCACTTTAGTTGGCATATCAAGGTAGCGGCATCTATTATTTTAGTTTTTTCCCGTATATAGGTATTCCTCTTTCTATCTTTCAGCCGTAGACCTAGCATGCATCTTTCAGCGGCTCTTTGAAATACCTGTATTTTTCGGATTGTTTGTTGAGTCAGGGGCCAGGCTTGACAGCCGTATGTTAAGGTTGGTGTTACAACAGTGTCCATTGCTTTTTTCTTTAACTCTACATTCAGATTCGACTTAAAAATGTGTTTCATGGACCAGAAAGCGCCCCATGCCTTTTTTATTCTGCGTTCAACTTCATGTATCGTCTTTTGAGTAAAGGAGATATTTCTTCCTAAATAAAGGTATTCCTCTACATATGACATTTCCTTTGATTGAACTCTGATGCTGGGCTGAGAACCATTTGTCATAATGCAGGTTTTGTCTGGGTTCATTTCTAGTCCACATGCTCTACTCTCCTTGTCCAGTGTCTGTAGCATGTATTCCAATTCTTTTGGACTGTCGCTGATTATCACAATATCGTCAGCGAATCGGAGGTGGCTGATAAACTCTCCATTAATTTTTATACCACGTCCGGACCATTCGAGTTTTCTGAATATGGTTTCTAATAGAGCTGTGAATAAGTTCGGTGAGATTGGATCTCCTTGCCTCACACCTCGTTTGACATCAAACGGTTTTCCCTTACTCTCAGTACGTATGATGGCTTTGCTCTTGCTATATATCTGCTGTAGCACCGATATGTACTTGGTCTCTACGCCCTGCTCTTCTAATGCGTACTTACTTACAACTTCCAAAAATAAATAAATAAAATAAATAAAAATAAATAAAATAACTATTTTGTACACTCGGGTTACTTCAAGGTAAGCATTTCATAGAGCAATATATAGGCCGGTAAAGCTATGATGCTTCATATTATTATAGAGGCACGTTGAATGAATGAAACGTAATCAAAAAAAGCTGGACCCACTCACCAAACCACACAAATCCTTCAGGGGCTTAAGTCTGTAACGCAAAGGCGTGTGGATGGCGTCCCACTAAAACGAGAAAACCGGGGTTTCCTCGTTTTTGTCCTACCACTAGCGAACGAATCCTTTAGAATTAGAATCAAAATATTCTTTGCTGTACTACAAAAACATTCAACGGACCGACAGCATTAATAATGGTAAGTGAAGCCGTCAACAAGGAGCCCATTTTGGCACTATTGCGTTACAGACTCAGGCCCCTGGTCTTACATAATTCATTTTCTCTGCGCGGGTTTTTGTTTTAAAGCAAAACCGCTTCGGTGCGGCACTCTCTCCACTCGCACACACGACAAAAAATGCTTATCCACCAGGGGTGGTGGAAATTATGCTCGGAAAATAACTTTTCCCTCCAACTGCAGGCTAGACGAAATGCATGATACATTTGGGCACAATTTTTCATCGGACTCCGCCGCTTCTTTTTTTTTACGCCGCATTTGCACTGGTCTATTCACGGGAGCCAAAACTGGTAAAAAACAAATGGGATTAAAGATTTTGTGTGAATACAAACATTCTGATTAAAATCGGAACAAGTAGGTAATTTGAATGAAATCGTATGTGTACCTACGTCTATGAGAGAAGAAGATCGATATTATTACTCAACACATTACCATTTCTATCATGAAACCTGAGAAATTGCTACGATGCCGTCCCATCTTGGTCGACTCGCCATCAAAATAATACTAATTATTACTTTTTTGTTTTTTCTAAAGCACTAACCCGTGCTAGGGTGCGTGTAGATTAGTGCAAACTAATCACACCAGATGGCGCCCCCCGTCCAGTTGACGGAGACTAGTTGAAGAAATTCGCATCGACAGTTACTTGACTCGGTAGCTCAATTGGTAGAGCGCCTGCACGGTGTGCGGAAGGTTGCGGGTTCAAGTCCTGTCCCGAGTGAATTTTTTCAACTTATTATAAATGTTTAAATACTAATTATTATTATGATAAGATAAATGATAGTACTCTTTTATTAGAGTTCCTTGACACAGATACAGAGTGAGGAGGGGAAACTGTTCTTTGTACCAGCCTTCTTTCGGTAAGACAATACGGGTACTTAGTATCTCAAAAGGAAAATCCTGAAAACTCCTCTTAAAAAGACATCGACAGAAACCTTTTTCAATGACCCAGTATTTAACGAAGAACATTCAATCGTGCGTTGTCATTTGAAACTTCGGATCAACGCTTTTTCCCGCTTAATATTTCATTAACCTTTTCTCATAATTACAACATCAATTTAATCCTTTGATTCATTCGTACTGCGGGGGAAAAAATACAATAGAAATATTTTTTTTGAAGGCTGCCCCTTTTTTGTAATGTAGAGAAAATACTTCACTAATATTGGTGCTTTTCTCTGTGCGTGTAGGTATTTGATAAAATATTTGATAATATAGGTAGGGGAGCTCGGAAGCGAGAGACCTGGGTTCGAATCCCGGTGCGGGCATGTACCTGTGACTTTAATTTATTTCAAAGTTACGTATATTTGTGAATTTATTTGTAGTAGCAACACCACTCGCTGACGGTGAAGGAAAAAATCATGAGGAAACCTGAGAGTATGAGGCATTCTCAACGCAAAAATCGCCAACCCGCATTGAGCACGCGTGGTGATTAAGCTCGAACTCTCTCTCTGAGAGAAGGCCTTTGCCCAGCTAGTGGGACATATGCAATATTGTACGGGCTACATCTTACTTACTTACTTATAGGGAGGGGAGGCAGAAAATATGGTACAAACGACAGCAAGTAGACGCTTACATGCTAGCACTCTACTCGGTTACGTTACGGGCATCTTAACAACAAAAGTGTACAGTCTGACGTGTGTACGCCACTTGGCACGATGCGTGTACCTGTCTATCTTCATCCACATGAATTAATCTCTGAATACACGCTCTCCGGCTACACGTTTTTTTTTGCCTCTGTGAAGAGTGGTGTGTCAGGCACTGCAGCGACCGAGTGGTCATTTCACCTATCTAATAGTGTAAGTGAAGGTGCCACTGGACGCTGTATAAATCAGCTCATTACGTAGATGCGAAGGCTTTACATTACTTTTGCACTAGACAGCTGTTTGCGTGACAGCACCATCGACTTGTGACACCGCCAGTACTTACGGGGAAATTCCTCCAATTTATTGGAAAGTTGTAAAAAGTTCCCAATGGATTCCCGTCGGCATGCTCTCCCTTTCACTGAGGGCCGGGTTATTGAAATAATTTCTGACAGGATTCGAATATTTCCGAAGACTTTCGGCCGAAGAATGGAGGGGGACTTCGGAAATCCCGAATACTTGGAATTATTTACGAAAATGTGTACCTAATAAACAACAAAAAGCATTCTGTTCTGGTGGAGTTGTCGTCTAACCTTTTTTATTCTGTGCCTCTCCACTAATGGAGATTGGCCATCGTACTCGTACTCCTATTTCTTGCTTAACGAAATAGTTCTCCAACTATTCTCTTCAGTCTCCTATCGACATTCGACGTGCCTCAATCCAGTGCTGGATCTAGGATTTATTTCAAGGGGGCAAACTCTTGACATTGGCGACCCTAAAAAACATTTGAGAGTGATCACTGATCAATAAAAATGTTAAAATCGTTGTAAAAAAATACTTTGATTTCTTAACTAAACAAATCAACATAGCTGTTGCTCAACTTTTTTAATTCAAAATAACTACATTATTAAGCAGAAAAAGAGGCCAAAAAATCAAGGAGTTTTTTTAAAAACTAAAATGTGTCAAAAATATGATTTCATTGTCTCCTTAAAGTTTTTCTTCAATACACATGAATTTGGTGCCCCTGAAGCTAGCGCCCTGGACAGATGTACCCGGCTGCCCCCCTAGATTCGCCCTAGATGATGGCTTGAATTTGCCGCCCGGGGCATGTGCCCCGGTTCGCTCCCCCCCCTAGATCCGGGACTGCCTCAATCTTACCCAATGCCCGAGAAGAGGGAGCATCAATGGAGCCAACCTCGCCCAACCTATACGCGTGTTTTCTTTGGGCGTTTGCACAAAAGTAAAGTTGGCATAAACACAAACTAAGAACAAAATTCTCGCAGGCAAAGTAGAATATTAGAACAAACTGCATTTGTATACGGAAAGCGCACTTTTACACGAATAGGAAAGTTGCTACGGAATAATATAACTGAATTACTTACAGCTCCATCTAAGTATTCACAACGGGAAAATTTTAAAGTTGGAGCGTTGTTTCGATCGAAAAGTAGACGCAGGTGTACTTCTGTTGAGCATCTCACGTGCCCTAGCCACAGTTTATTACTACAGTGTCAAGCAAGACTCTTTGCACATACCTACATCTGACGTTTTAAATTGTTCACAAACTTTTTTTATTTGCCTCGCGCGTGGTAATTTTTTTATACTTCCAGTTTATTTTCCAATACATTGTTCGTGAATCGTGATATCTTTTTCAATGCTGTCTATATCTCTTTAGTAATTTGAACCTTTACTTAAAATATTCACACCCCAATCCTAAGCGCAGCAAGGGATTCAAAGTACTCTAGCTTAAAAAAAAAAGTGTTGCTCCCGAGGTGAACACTCTACTTTTTATCTCCCTCTATGAGAAAATAAGTGACTGGAACTTACGAATATAATTAGCGTACGATGCAATGTTCTCTATGTTCGTGATTAATATTGTCAAACTTGCATTCTCACTACTTGAGGAAAACTTTTATTTTTATGAAAGTATTTATGACGTTTTTATTTTTCTACAAAGCTTTTTTAAATGGCTTCGCACGGTTTATTTTTTTATACTTCCAGTTTTTTGTCCACACATTGTTCGTGGTTGATCTCTTTCAATGTTGTCTGTGGTCTGTTTAGTCATTTGAATTTTTACTTATATCCACATTCCAAATTAAAATCACTTTTTGTGTTTCGTAAACGGTTAAACTTACTTTTATTATGTCGGTGTAGCCGACTAGTTTCGATTCTAACTAGTCGGCTAAACCGACATAATAAAAGTAAGTTTAACCGTTTACGAAATACAAAATCACTTTTGGTTGAGAATAAAAGTCCGTGTTGAGCCACGGGATTAAAAAGCTATTTTAGTATTTTCGAATAGATGTGATAAAAAAAACAATAATTTAATAACTTGGTCATTGGAAAGACAGTTGGATTGGAACATAAATAAATCCTTTCACCGCGTCGGTTATAACTGACATAAATGAACCGAACCGAAATTAAATTTAGCCCAAATGCAATTTGAGAAAATAGTTATTTGTTATGCAAGAATGCAAAATTATTGTTTGCGGCGAGTGCTTGTATTGAATACCGAGCTAGCGAAGGTTTCTAAAATTGAGCCACGAGCGTAGCGAGTGGTTCAAAAAAAGAAACCTGAGCGTAGCGAGGTATTCAGAAGCACGAAACGCAAATAATATTGCATTCGTGCGAAACACAAAACTTTTCATCTCACAGAAGCGAGGAAATGACTTTGTTAGCCAAGCGGGAAAAACTCTATAGACAACTACTTACAGGCAGAACAGGTGAATCAAATAAGTTCCTTTTAAAAGCATATTTTACTGCAGTTACGGCTGCCACACCAAATTTTTGAGCTTCGTTGGTATTAAAACCATTCGTTTTATTAATAATTTCCTGAAGTTTATTTATCCAGACACAAAAATAATGTAATTAAAAGAATGTTTTTTTTTCCGGGTGCATTCTGAACGTTTACCATATAATATAAAAAAATCTAGGAGATAAAAAATTAAATTAGTAATATCGTTTGAAAAAAAATATTTAACAAACCAAAACATAATTATCTATTTGATAAAACAGAAGCGAAGCATTTTTTTTATTTACTGGTATTATAAAATAAATATTGTGTACAAAATATTGAAAAGACTATAAGAAGAAACCGCGTTTCTGAATGTTCTATTCCGTGACTTAACCTTTTTAAAAGATGCTTATGCCCCATTTACATTCACAGTTTTGTATAGAGAATGGGCACGAACAATCACTTTCGCTGAAGTACGCGTGTAAATGAACTATGAATGAGGCTCTTTTTTCTCTCAGGACTTGGCATCTTCTTAAACGGCCAGTGTTTTTTTTCTTTTTCAAAACCATAGGGCGCGGGAAAGGCTGTCCCGGCGTCGCGTTCAAATTTCGAAGCGCAACAAAATGCAGATAGTTTAAATCCGGCCTTTACACGATCGTAAGTTACTAGTAACAGCAAACTTTCCGAGCGAGGGAGATGAAAACGATATTTTTAATAGACTCTTTTTTCCAAGAAAACAGATAATTCCATTGTATTGTAAACTAAGGAATGATAGGTCAGCGCGATATAAATAATGTTCTACTAGGTACACACTGGGTAGGTACACATGATAATTATACAAAATAATCAAGACCCCACTTTGTTTAAAAATGAACTTAAAACTAAGGCCGTTGCATAGATTTACACAGAGAGTTTAGTGTCAACTTCACTCACACAAAATGATGAAGAAACCACTCGGACGCTATAGTATAGGACATTGTTTAGATGGAGTAGGCTTGCCCAAATGCCCAGTACCTAAATCACCCTGAAAGTTCAGTCGGCTTAGCCCACAGGAATGACAAGGCAATAAGTGCCACGTAAGCCACGGTTTCCTTACGAAAATAAACTTAAGGCTGAAAGATAAGTTTTTTGGGCAGTACCACTGCTTCGTAGACCAGAACACATAATCGGCTGAATTATTGTTGTTCTGTTGTTAACAATAATGAAAAGAATACTGTTTTATTGCCGCGAACGAAAAATCGCTGAACAAAAATAGCTCAGTTTAGCTACAAAATGTAAAAAACTGTGAAAATTTTGAATTTCCCCCCACGTTGCTATCGTCCACCCTTAATCATAACATTCTGAGAATAATAATAATTCTTCCCGAAATAGTACATTGGTCAAAATCTTAATACATCTATTTGAGTTTATGAAATCGTCGGTCTATCCATTCAACACAATAACAGTGCCTATTGTTTCTGTTTCAATTATATTGTCGCATTGTATTTTTCCATATGCAAAGTGCGTAATTTGAAAGTCCAGTATTGGGTGGAATTTGCCGCTGGCGCCACCTGGCGGCGCGTCCGCTGTGTAAACTGTAAATATGCGGATTGTGGAATACATAAGTGAGTGGATTTACTACCGAGGACGGCCGTTTTGGGCAATATTGTTTGCTTGCATAATGGATATAATTCTTATTACAACTCTCGTAGATATAATTATCATGCTGCTTTGCTTTTCAATGCGTCTAACTTTCACCTCGTGTGTACGCAGCCTGTTTCACGAAGGTTCTACCCATTTTTTGTGGGTTGTTGTTCTATGTTTCTACGGTGCCATCTCCACTAAGCTCCAATAGCATTTTCTGAGATCTACAGGGTGCAATCGAATTCGATAGCGGAACTTAAGGTAGGTAGGCTGTGTATTGATTATAGACTTGAATGATTATAGACAAACAACTTGTACTAGATGGCAAAAAAAATTGAGCGAAAAAAATATTACGCGGTCTTGAGAAAAAGGGTCTTGCCAGACAGACGGACAAGGAAGTTATCCTAAAATGGTTTCGTTTTTCCCTAAAATGGTTTCTTTTGAAGTACGCAACCCAAATTATATCTTCCATTCGGAATTAATTTCTGCTCTTACGAAAAATCAAGCACTGATTTAAAGCACACGGTAGGTATAAAAAACCCAATTTAAAAGCCGAAACTATTGAAAAGGCCGTCGCTTGCGATGAGTGCCGACATAAATTTTGTAACGTTGGACATAATAGAGTGTTTGCCCGCTGCTATAAATTTACACTCCACTATGAACTGGCGCCGCCATGCGGGTGACGTTTATACAGGGTATTTTTTTAGGATTCGCGTTAAGACTCCCCCACACAGGCGCGTTTTATTGGTCGATAATATCGGATGCGTTATTGCGATTCTGTTTTCAGAATATTTTGTATTTTGTTAATACAAAATGTACTGAAAACAGATATCGCAATAAAAACGCGCCTGTGTGGTCCGGCTCTTATTCACTCATAATTTAGTTCGAAAAAGGTCGAATAGTTATTTTAACTACGTCCGCTGCAACGCAGCAGTAACGTAGCCGCTGTCCATTATACCTTAAATATTGCGGGGGTGGGGGGTCATATCAAAACAAATAATTATTTGTCTCTTCACCTATCTAGTATGAGTGAATGTGCCGCTGGACGCTGTGTAAATCATCTCATTACGAAGATGCCCGCACCGTACATTTGTGAATTTTTATTAGCAATACCACTCGCTAACTGTGAAGGAAAACATCGTGAGGAAACCCGAGGCTTAGTTGGCTCCACACGTATTGACTTGTCTTTCCTGTGGGCTAGGCTGACTAAGCTGTCAGGATGGTATAGGTTCTGGGCAAGCCTATTCCATCTAAAACAATGTCCCAGGCTCTGCACCGCCGAGTGGTCTCTTCACCCATCTAGTGTGAGTGAAGGCGCCACTGGACGTTGTATAAATCATCTCATTACGTAGATGCAAAGGCCTTAGTTACGTAGATGCCAAGGACTAAGTATTTTTTTAATATCACAGCCATTACTTAATACCATCAATCTATCTCCCAGGGAGGGTAGAGCAGTAATATACAAGATGAGCCCGCATCAGCTGCTCAGCGGGAATAGAGTGCCACCGGAACGCGGAGGCGAAGTGTAATCTAAGAGCTTCAAATGTACTGAAACTACATTTTACACTAGTGAGGGCCTATGGAGGCATGCTGGTATCGTTTTGCTTGTAACCTTTTTACGGTGGGTAGAACTTGGTTGGATGTAAAGACAAATGGAACGTATAATAAATAACTAAATAATATTTTAAATTTAGATTATTTATAACTACGAGTATATCATTCAAACATTATAACACAAATAGAACATTAAATTAGGTAAAAGTTAAATGAATACAATTCATAATAATAGTAATAAGAAGATATACATTGTATACAAGGTCAATATAGTGAATTTATCCACCCTGACCCAAAACTTTCTTTTTATCACGATTTATTTGTTTAATAGCTTTTGCCCGCGAATTCGTACGCGTGAACAACAGAAAAAAGAAATGGTTTACATTGCCCCTAAGTGTAATAGAGTGTTAATATGATGTAGCCTATATGTTATTCTATGCTATCTCCATTCAAAATTTCATCCAAATCCTTCAAGCCGTTTCAGCGTGAAAGAGTAACAAACATCCATTCATCCATCCATCCATCCATCCATAGAGTAGAGTAGAATTAACCCAATCACGTAGCACTATGCTATCCATATTTTCTGACAGTATTCTCAATAGATAATGTAAGATGCAATGAAATTAAAATTGTTTATTATTTTTCATCATATCGGCCTATATGTTATTCCTCCGTTGCTATGGCCACCGTATGAAACGTAGGTTATGTGTGTTTCACGAAACAATTCTCTTGGGTTGAACAAAAATAGTCCCTATTACATTGTAATAAGCGTTTGGTCAAGGAAACTCTTTCGTGAAACGCACTCTACCACTTAATAATTTCACTTCCGCCTTCCCTGTCTCTAGATTACTTTTCACGAGTTCGCTCACAGATACAAAATAATAGAGTGACTTTTTACAATTCAAGCCACAGACAAATAAAATGAAAGGCATTCCGCTTTATTCCAAACCTGAACTGAAAATCCTCATTCATTCTGCTTTATTTCAAACCTGAAAATGAAACTCAGTGCTTTGTTGATCTCGTGCACACGGAACCATGCAAAGCAATTCTTTTTAAATTATATTTCAAAGTATGTTATTAATCGTTATTTTAGAAAGGGAACTATATTTCTTGCCAGCAAAGTTTATTTTTGTCATCAACTTGTAGGTATCAGCAAATTAATAGACCTATTGCAACAAAATATATATATCCTCAAATAAAAAGTGTCCTCTGGTATGAATTATCAAATTAATGCCAATATAAATTAATCTAAAATAATAGAAGAATTGCCAAAAAAATTTAGTTCATTACATAAATAAAAACTTTGCTCGCATTATTTTTTGAGTTGAATAAACTACCAAACCACCTTCGAAAACTTCGATCAGTTTTGGCGAAACCGTTATTGGTCTCTGGTACATCACTAGTTTTCCATATCAGTGCAGCGCGGAGGGTGGATAGACAATCTCGGAGTATTCCTGGCGCAATCTTCGGCATCTAATCAGCGCCTAGCTATTTCACACATTTGGGAAGCTTCCACTAGTGTGCAGTTTATTTTGGGTTGAGCAGCGGGCATATGCCGAGTTTTGGCGCAGTTTTGCGGGATTGGCTCTCAAATTGCCCAGTTGAGACTTTGCACTGGTTGAACGAGCGAGCGAAGCGAGAGAAGTTCTCCGAGTCTACTGGAATAATCCGGCGTTTGTATGTTTGTATGTATGAATGTTCGTTCGACGATAACTTGAGTAAATTTGGTCGGATCGTTATGAAATTTGGTAGGCGGGTAAATGAAATCGGTCGAGGGGTTGCCGAGGTATCGGGTTGTTAAGTTTATATGGGGTCGCGAGTTCACAGTTCGGGGTGAACCACTAGTTCTAGTGATTCAAGCTGGACAGATCACTTCAAAAGGTTGACCGCGTCTGCATTTAATTCGTTGGAAAATCTTTCAATAGGACTATGTAAAACGAATAAATAAATAATCAGAATAAATAAAAAACGGGCCGTTTTTGTCTTGTGCGGAATTTATTCGTAGGTTCTAGGATGTGAAGCTCTACCACGAGTGACGTCCGGCAGACTTAATGCCTTTGCCTAACGTCACAGGAAAAACCGGTTTTTCCAAAGTGAAACTTGCTTTGCAGGTGCCGTAGGTCTACCGGACGTAACTTTTGGTAGAGCCTCTAGGATCTAAGCCTTAGGTCCTTAAAATAGTTAAGCCTAGGGATTCTCAATTGACGGCCCGTTCTTAGCAAACAAAGACATAAATTGCACGCTTGCATTATATAAACTTAGGTATCTACGAGATGAGATGATTAACACAGCGTCCAGTAGCACCTTCACTCACTCACACTAGATGGGCAAAGGATCGGTTGGACGCTGCAGTGCTTGGGACATTGTTTTAAGGCGCTGGGCATAGTGAATTAGCCCGCGCGCAAAAAAAATGCACAAAAACGATTCCTGTATCAAATTCACTAAAAAAATCGAAAATGTTCACATATCAAACCCGAGAATTAGGTGAGAGCTATCTAAAACAGCCAGTTTTGTGTTGATACCCATAACAGATTGCAAGATATTTTGTTTGAAAAAAAGTGCGCCGCCTATTTTTTTTCATCAAAAATATCTTCAAAACGTTTATGAATGTCAACACGAAACTGGCTGTTTTAGATAGGTATCACCTAATTCTAGGGTTTGGTATGTGAAAATTTTCCATTTTTTTTATTGTATTTGATACAGGACTCGATTTTGTGCATTTTTCTTGGCGCGCGGGCTATTCACTATGTACAGCGCCTTAAATGGCATCATAGAAGCAGCTCACAATTAATTTCTATTACCCTGCAATAGCGTATTCCATATGATCCTCTTGTATCTTTCACCAATATTTAACAAAGCCCACAAAGGCAAAGCGGTATTGAAAAGTTATTAAACGCACCCTTCGTCCAGACAGCGATTTCCAATTTGGTGCGCGCCACATGGTTGCAGTTGCAATATTAATTCCTATAGGCCACTATATAGGCATACATAGGCACATATAGGCTTGTGCGGCTTGTACATATGAGGAGGCTGAGTGCAAAAATTTTAGAGGCTTAGAGCGTGGTAGAACCTAGGATAGATGTACTCGTATTTTGCATGTAAAAAAATGTTTCGTTGGTACGTAACTTTTCGATACCAATTTAAAAAAAAATGCTAGTACATTTTTTTAAATTTTATAACAATTTTACGGACCTAAGTAAGTATTAATCTAAAAAAGGTTTAAATTATCCTTTTTGCTGGCAACCTAGAGTTAGGAGTTTAGGGTTTCGAGTTAGGTAGAGTATTGGCCATAATAACATTTCGAACGCCATTTGATACAGTAAAGAAGAAAATAGGTTTTATTTTTATTTTCACCTAAAGGCGTAGCGAAGTTTTCCAGAGTTCCAGCCAGTCAAAGTCTATGAAGAAGTTGGTTTAATGGAACCTCTACCTTTTTGCTACTATGATTTCCATCGTTGACTCAAATAATTCACATCCTTTTTTTTTACATTTTTTTTTTATTTGTACATTGTGTTGCAAAAACATGATTTCGAAACAATTTTTTTTTGTTGCAGTCATGTTTTACTAGGTTTTACTAGGTGGTGGCCACCCCTGGTGTCAGTGTTTTTAGGCCGCCCAAATAAAGGGCCTCTGACATTTTTTACTAGGGCCTATCTATAAATTTCAATTTGTTGCGTAAAGTCCGATACTATCTGAAGTCACGAAAACGGGTAACTTTGAAAACTGCTAAAGGAAAGTCTGTACAATGTACATGACTGTCTACAGAGCAAGAAAGATATTCCAACAAAAAAGAATCCCCCGGTAGGAGTATTTCGCAGCCGCAACTCGATTCAATATCGTCGCCTCCAGATTCGGGCCGCATGAAACGTGACGCGAATGCGCGCGTTGATGTAGCGATTGAAATGTGGATTGCGAGGCCTATTCTCGCGCGGAGGCTGCGTGACTGGTCGGTACTACGATGGACTAGGGAGCGAGAGCCCAGGTTCGATTCCCGGCGCCGGCGTGTACACACGACAGCACGTCAGAGTGTACAATTTTGTTGTAAAGTCGCACGTAACGTAACAGAGTAGAATGCTAGCGTGTAAGGGTCGACGTGCAGCACTGAAAAGGTGTCGAAACGTTGGCAAACATGTAAAAAGAAAAAACAAGTGTAGTCCGTTAATTTGTGATAGTGCTCGTGCCAACCTGGGGCCTTAGCCTGTAACACAATGGCTTATCAATGGCGTCCCAGGTAAAAGGACAAAACCGGGATTTTTTCGTTGTTCTCCTACAACCAGCGAACTAATCCTCTAGAATTAGACTCATAATACTAGTGGTTCGCCCCGAACTATAAACTCGCGACCCCATATAAACCTAATAATAATAATAACCCCCTACAGTCTTTGCTCTTGATTTTCCACTCGTTTTTCAAGATTTTCAGATTTTTCTTCTAGCATTTTTAGTTTTTCGCCAAACATTCTTTGAATGTTTTCTGTAACTTGTTCGCCGCTTTTTCTTATTTAAAGTTTTTGTGCCTCTAGATCATTTTGGATTTTTTGTAGTTTATCTAGTATTTCTTCCATTTTAAGTTTTGTATAGGACTCTCTTGTAGTTTTGAAGTAAAGCGACCTCTATTGTTGAGCATAAGAACTTTTTGGTTTATAATTTTGAACACTAGATGGCTCTGATAAAAAATATTTTGTCACGCCCTCTGTTAGGAAGTAGAATAACATTTTTTTTTTAAATAGATGGCGCTGTTTTGTATTTTCTATCTGGTGTACTTTGGTCCTTAGCAATTAGCAAAATTTTTGGATTTATTGGATTAAAATAGAGTTCTTGTTACGGATTATTTCGCGACCCGTAAAAGTTTATTTTTATTGTTTCCACTGAGTTTTACGTCCGATATCCACAATATTGTTTCCAAACAGAATTTGTATTTATAGTTCACTTTTGTTAGTTTTTAACACTGCTTTCACTGTTTACTGATTAGATTTACGTTTTTATCACTTTTAAAATCACTGTTTAGCACTATTTTATTGTTACTGAGAGGCAGCAGTGGCGCCCTCTCTCATCCCATATAAACTTAACAACCGTATATCTCGGCAACCCCTCGACCGATTTGGCTCATGTTCGAACTTAAAAATTCTTTTAATTTCATTTACCTGCCTACCAAATTTCATTACGATCCGACAAAAATTACTCAAGTTATCGTCGAACGAACATTCATACATACAAACATACAAACATACAAACATACAAACATACAAACATACATACATACATACATACATACAAACGCCGGATTGTTCCAGTAGACTCGGAGAACTTCGCTCGCTTCGCTCGCTCGTTCAATTATTTGCTGTACTACAAAAACATTAAAAGGACCGACACTGGACCGACAGCATTAATAAATCGTAATTGAAACCGTCAACCGGGAGCCCATTTTGGCACCATTGCGTTACGGGCCCAGGGCCCTTAGCCTGTAACACAATGGTGCCAAAATGGGCTGTCAGGTGACGACTTCAATTACGATTTGCTAACGCTGTCTGTCCTTTTAATGTTTTTGTAGTACAGCAAAGAATATTTTGATTCTAATTCTAGAGGATTAGTTCTCTGGTTGTAGGAGAAAAACGAGGAGAGCCCGGTTTTGTCCTTCTGCCGGGACGCCATTGACCCGCCATTGCGTTACAGGCTAAGGGCCCTGGAAAGTGGTAACATCATCTTTTCAGAGTCTCTATTCACAATGATGAATCATAGAAGTGGTAGCAAAGGGTGTTTTGGTGTGACATCTTGTTTTTTACCCAGAATAGGGTTACGCGATGAGAATTTTGGCAACAGTTGAGGTTTGAGCTCCAAAAACGCTCACCACGTATGGTTTCAGCTAAATTAAATATTTTGCACCGTACACTCGCAATATTGGCTTGTGTTACGTTTGTGCAGCCTAACCATAACCAAGCCTACGGTATAGAGCCTAAAATGGGCGAGTTTATATCGTTGCAAGGGCCGTGCCAAAAATTAAGAAGAATAAATCTAGAATTCACAAATGACTGGAAACGTTTGACAGGTCGATCTGTCATTTTGGAATAAAGGCCTCATTATTTAGGAAAATGACAGATCGACCTATCAAACGTTTCCAGTAATTTGTGAATTCTACTATTTGTGAACATTATGTTGATCTGTTTTTCACTAGGTTTGCTGAAAGAAATCTCTTACTTCTCTTAGTAGAGCTTGAGCTTATTCAAATCTGGTTTGAATTACAAGAGATACAAAGAGGGTGAAAAAAACTAAAATTAACTTAATACTAAAACTAATATTAAAGCGTGCAAAGTTAAGCCTCGGCGAAACTATTATTGAACTTTTATTTCTATTATAATAGGTCAGAATGATCACACAATGTCTAAGGGTGGTATTAATAGTCGTCGACTCAAGATCGATCTCAAGTATCTAGGTGATCTCAGAAAAGTCAAATGCTAATCTCAAGCCTGGCTAATGTCAATGTCAATCTCAAGATAGTGTCTATTAATATGATGATAGCTACTCAAGTTTGATATTAGCCAAGGCTTGACATTAGAATTTTACAATTCTGAGTTCACCTACTTAAGGTCGATCTCAAGTAGGTGATCTCACAAGACTATAATACCACCCTAACTATCTTACGCCGATTGCGTGTATACTCGTAGGATGAGACAGCCTCCGAGGCTGCTACCTCTTTCCTGCGAGTCACTAGTGGTGTTTACGTTTCTCGAGGCGCTACTTACCCGCGGAACTTTTCTCATAACGGCCTCGACTGTACTTTGATTAGTGGTTTGAGGGCAAACAGTAAGTAGCTTTGTTAGCGATTGTATTTAAGTGCCGGTGTACAGACGATGTACCGTTGGGACAAAATTAAATAATGAAAGTAATGAAGTAATGAAGAAGATGAAAGAAGAGTTTTGGAAACAGTTTACATTTTGGCTAAAACACAAGTGTGACATAGACAATTGACATTTTTATTGGTAATATTCATGTCACAAAGTAATAGTTATCAACTTATCAGTTATCACACAAAGAGTAATTTAAAATAATAATATAAAATAAAATAAGTCAATTAATAATAATAATTATCAGACCCATGAAAGTAATATCACAATAAAATAAGTCAATTAATAATAATAATATTATCAGAGTGTAAATAATAATTTAAACACAGATTTGAACGGATTTAACACTCGTTTTATTGACTTTTTACATTTTTCCAACGTTTCGAGACCTTTGCAGGGCTCGTGGTCGCGGTAGACTGAGGTGACAGCTGTCTTGTATGTAATTTGTTAATTGAAACTACCCTCGGCTATGTACATAATTAGATATTGACTACCCCCGTTACGGATACAAATTAAAAAGTAAAAAATATTTTTAATAACGTTCCTGACTACGGAGAAGAGCTCCCAGTGACGTGAGATCGTGTAGATGTGACCATGGCTCGAGGTTTCAACCGATGGAGGATCGGTTCCCAAACTGAGGGGATGTTCCAACTACCATATTTGTTAAAATTCGGATATTTTTGATAAAACGAGTGTTAAATCCGTTCAAATCTGTGTTTAAATTATGTATAGTGCTCGTGCAAACCTAAGAAAATATTATAGTGTAAATAATGTCAAATAAATTAAAACTAAAAGTCATGAAAATCATAGTTTGTGAGGACCCTATTTGAATTCCGGTAATGATGTGTTATTTATTGTAAAAGTAAACGGTTTACGACCCACTCGAATATCACAGGACATTTCTGTAAACCCTGTATATTACGACGGTGAAAGAAAAACATACTGAAGAAACCACGAGCTTGCAAGAAACATCCCTAAACTTCTGAAAGTCATTCCATTCCATCCATTCAGTCGTTCCCTCAATGCTGAGGATCGTGACCATCATTGAAGTTGGCAGAGAGTAGAGTTCTCCATTGCGCTCTATCTATATTGCGCTGCGATGTGGATCAGTTTGTGCAGGTGTTTTTGCGTGGCTTTGGTTATAATATCCGTCCATCTAGCGGGGGGTCTGCCTCGAGTTGTCTTTTCCTCCACCTTTCCCGTCATAATTTGTTTTTCCAGGCTATCAGGTCCTCTACGGGCTAGCCAGCGCAAGTCATTCAGCGCAGAGTAAAAGACGAAGTCAGAGGAAGCGCGCGCAAAATATGCAGACGTCGGAATCATTCATTGGTTAATGCGGGCTTAATTGACGCTCTCATTGGCGGCTCTAATTGCTTTGGCGATTAAACCTATTTCATTTCATATGCAGATCAGAGCCCGCACTCATTATGGCGGCGCTCTGCGTAATGGATTGCTAAGGACTTACATGTGGTGCCCATTAGCAAACGCTCTCTCTGTTTTTTTAATACTCTGCGGTCTGAGGTCTTGTTTTTTAATTTTTGGAAGAGTTTTTGGGTGGATTTTTCTCTTTCGTTTTGCCACGCGGTTTATTGAAATTCGTTTTTTTATGAGGTTTATGGTATTGATATCGATTCGATTAGACAAAATTTAATAGTCGTTCGTACTTGAGTACTACTTGAGCCGGACTCAAACCTGCGACTTTTGCCAAGCCGAACTGAGCTAATGAGCAAAAATACAAATCTATTCTTAATAAATATAGCAGTATCGCAGTAGAGATGAAACCATTTTTCTATAATGTACGTAGGTGCTGAGGGTTTTTTTCTTTTTGTAGTTCTTTTCGTCTCATCAAAAATGTTAGACATTTTACCAAAGCTGATTTTTTTTCATGACGACAAAATCTTATTTCACTCTCCTTCCCCATTTTCATGAAGCGATTAGAATTTCCCAGAAAACATGATCTTATCCGTCTGTGGCCCTATTTTTTTCGTCCCGCGCGTGTGGCTTGATCGTAAGAAAAGACGCGGATTGTCGTTTTTTGGATCTTTTTCTCGCGACGTAAGCATAACAGTAAACGAAACGGCTCTACTCAGATTTCTGTATCGACACCGATATCTACGTAGGTCCAGGAGTAAGAAGACGGGTTGGGTCTTCGAGGGGATTTGGATATGGCAGCTTTTAAGTTAGGTACCTTTATATCAGTCTAAGTACGAGTAGGAATGTTAGATTTGTACAGCATCCATTGGCATCTCCACTCACTCTACCTATACGTAGATCGCCAACATACCCGAAATGCTAGGGGTAGACACCAAAACAAAGTACTTTTTCATCTCCCACGCTCGGAAAGTTTGCTGTTACTAGTAACTTACGATCGTGTAAAGGCCGGATTTAAACTATCTACATGTGCGCTTCAAAGGTGTTGTTTCTCAATAGTATGGGGCTCAGGCTAAGACTGAAATTAAACAAGGACCAGAAAAGATAGACTATTATTTAAATTATAAACCATATTTTAACAACCACTCCTCAATATCTTTATCTGGTTCCATGTATAAAATGTTTTGATTTGATTGCAATGCAACACACACTCCACACTGACAAAATGGCGAACTATGTGGTGAGCCGTGTGCACAGAATAGTGGAGCTGTCAGCTGTCAAAGTAACAGACTCATCAACACACACAAACATGCAGCCCCACGCCACGAACGAAACACCACAGATAAAATTCGCAGCGGAGGGAAACATTCCAAAACCAGAACTTACAGGTGGCGCGTTAGTTAAAAAATAAACTTCTGTCAATAACTTACGCAAATAAATAATGAGGGTCTATGTCTCGAATGGCAAGTTTTACGCTATATTTGAATGATGTTATGTTTGTATTTTGGGTAAAAAATATTGTTTTAAAATCAAAAGCATTTACCTCGCTCGTGTAACGCAGTATCTAAACGTCTATACTGGAACTTTCATGAAAACAAAAACTGTTCGTACATGAAAATAACACTGAAATAAAATCTTTTAGGCAGCAGATACTGTTCAGGGGATTTTTCTCTTTGATATTGGGGGGTCATAGTAAACTTTAAATTGATTGCAAAATAAAAAAAAATGGCCCAGAAAGAAACAAAACCTTTGGACACGACGCCGGGAAAGTCTTTCCCGCGCCCCATGATGTTGAAAAATAAAAAAAAACACTGTCCGTTTATGTAGATGCCAAATCCCGACAGAAAAAAGAGCCTCATTCATAGTTTGTTTACACGCGTATTTTAGCGAAAGTGATTGTTCGTGCCCATTCTCTACACAAAACTGTGAATGTAAATGGGGCATAAGCATCTTTTAAAAAGGTAAAGTCACGGAATAGAACATTCAGAAACGCGGTCTCTTCTTTTCAATATTTTGTACACTATATTTATTTTATAATAACAGTAAATAAAAAAAATCTTCGTTTCTGTTTTATCAAATAGATATTCTGTTTTGGTTTGTTAATACATTTTTTCAAACGATATTACTAATAAAAAAAATTATCTCCTAGAATTTATTTATTTATGTGGTAACAGTTCAGAATGCACCCTGAAAAAAAAACATTCTTTTATTTACATTAGTTTTGAGTCTGGTTAGATAAACTTCAGGAAATTATTAATAAAACGAATGCTTTTAATACCAACGAAGCTGAAAACTTTAGTACGGCAGCCGTAACTACA
Source organism: Zelleria hepariella (assembly GCA_949319315.1). Taxonomy (NCBI): domain Eukaryota; kingdom Metazoa; phylum Arthropoda; class Insecta; order Lepidoptera; family Yponomeutidae; genus Zelleria; species Zelleria hepariella. Next base: position 1,572,954 of record OX439381.1, read on the forward strand.
GTAAAATATGCTCTTAAAAGAACTTATTTGACCCACCTGTTTTGTCTGTAAGTAGTTGTATATGTCTATAGAGTTTTTCCCGCATGGCTAACAAAATCATTTCCTCGCTTCTGTGAGATAAAAAGTTTTGTGTTTCCCACGAATGCAATATTATTTGCGTCTCGTGCTTCTGAATACCTCGCTACGCTCAGGTTTCTTTTTTGAACCACTCGTTAGTCGCTACGCTCGTGGCTCAATTTTAGAAACCTTCGCTAGCTTGGTTTTCAATACAAGCACTCGCCGCAAACAATAATTTTGCATTCTTGCATAACATATAAATATTTTCATACATTGTTGCCCGTACGTAACGTAACCGAGTAGAAAGCTAGCGTGTAAGGGTCGATGAGCTGTCGTCTAGACCGCAGCGCTCCGCTATTTTATTCAGTTTCTTTGTATTTTTTGTTATAGCGGCGAGAGAAATACATCATCTGTAAAAATATCTAACTATCACGGTTCACGAGATGCAGTCTGGTGACAAACGGACGGAAGGACGGACAGACAGATAGAAGGACAGACAGACGGATGGACAGCGGTGTCTTAAATAGGGTCCCGTTTGGCACCCTTCGGGTACGGAACCTTAATAAAAATGATCCTAGCTCTACTTCTAATACCGTATCTCGGTCTCAATCTTCCCACATCTTACGGCGCGCGTTAAGCCGCCGGGCCAATCAAGCGGGAGCGCCGCCGCGGTCCCCGGGCGGGCCCTTATTTCCGAGGACCCCAAACTGAGGGGAAAAGTCAAACAGTACAAACATAGCCTACAGTTAGGCCTTTGCATTTGCATCTACGTAATAAGATGATTGAACGAGCAAGCGAAGCGAGCGAAGTTCTTCGAGTCTACTTGAACAATCCGGCGTTTGTATGTTTGTATGTATTTATGTATGTATGTATGTATGTATGTATGTATGTATGAATGTTCGTTCGACGATAACTTGAGTAAATTTGGTCGGATCGTTATGAAATTTGGTAGGCGGGTAAATGAAATTAAAAGATTTTTAAGTTCGAACATGGGCCAAATCGGTCGAGGGGTTGCCGAGATATGGGGTTGGTAAGATTATATGGGGTCGCGAGTTCACAGTTCGGGGCGAACCATTAGTTTATACAGCGTCTAGTGGCACCTTCTCTCACGCTGCCTGGGACATTGTTTAGATGGAGTAGGCTTGCCCAGCACCTATACCATCCTGACAGCTTATAGTCGTCCTAGCCCACAGGAAAGAGAAGGTGACTACGTGCTGTGCCAACTAAGGCGCGGGTTTTGTCACGATGTTTTTTCTTAACCGGTAGCGAGTGGTATTGCTACAGAAATTCACAAATGCAGGCAACTTCGAAAGTAGTCCTCATAGGTGGTTGCGTTTACGTTTACAAGTCTTCAAGTGCATTATTTGTCTTTCCAGTGAAGAAAAGCAAACCTTTATCTGTATATTTTTCTATAGATACCAGCTGTTCTGTGCTGTTCACTGTTCACTCATTGCCGATAGCCAAAACGTCTTACTCTCACGACCCCACGTCATCCGCGAAATTGTTGCGGTTAACAACTGGATTTTTGCTCTCCGAATAAAACGTTTTGTGTTCGCCGACGGAATGAGGTTTTGCCGGCTCCCTTTTTATGTCATACGTATAACGAGCTAAGCCTAGCTCTTGTCAATATTGAGCTACGGATCACAGAAAAAAACGAAACACACAAAAGTGAAACGCTGGGCGTAACCAAAAATTTTAGGTTTTAAAACAAAAATAACTAGTGGTTCGCCCCGAACTGTGAACTCGCGACCCCATATAAACTTAACAACCCCATATCTCGGCAACCCCTCGACCGATTTGGCTCATGTTCGAACTTAAAAATTCTTTTAATTTAATTTACCCGCCTACCAAATTTCATAACGATCCGACCAAATTTACTCAAGTTATCGTCGAACGAACATTCATACATACATACATACATACATACATACATACATACATACATACATACATACATACATACATACATACATACAAACGCCGGATTGTTCCAGTAGACTCGGAGAACTTCGCTCGCTTCGCTCGCTCGTTCAACAAAATGATATAATATTTATAGTAGATACGAAAAAAATAAATAAAAAATGTTCCTAGGTATTAAATACCAGCCTAGTTTTAAGATAAAAGATCTCAAATAGGTAACTACCTAGTTTTAAGATATTTCTTTTACCTAGCTTTTAAGTTTTGCTGTGCCCGACAGGGTCCATAGAGTTCCTCACATGTTACAATGTTATTTAAGATCTTATACACTTATGGTTGCAATAAAGTATTGAGTATTGAGTAACTTTGTGCGAGTGACAACAGTAATAGCTCATTGAATGGTTAAACCATTTTAAATGCCGCTGCATTTTTGCTCGATGTATCAGGTACTACCTGTAGGTACAGTCGGCCACACTCTAGGATACCCCTTTTTGTTCGATCGGCGCCCTTATGCCGCGCGCGGTAAGAGCTGCCATGGGGTATCTGTGACTGTGTCCGACTGTACGTAAATCATGTAACTACAACATACGAAATTTCAAAGGAATAAGGATTTTCCAAGAGTGTCTTTAATAGCGATTCGTACTAAATTGCGCAACTAAATCTGTGGTTTGTATGGAAATCACAGATTAATATACTGACAGATACCTGTTTTAATTATATTTGATGCTTGGAAAATTCCCCATTATAAGCGACTCATACAAATTGAAGGATAAGTGAAAGAATTTGCGATTTTGTTCACTTCATATGCTTGGAATCTTGGAATGGATACGTAAATTTTTACTTAGAAAATGGCTTTATAGACTAACTTATTATATCTGAATGGGTTCTTTCGTCGGGGGTTTTAATTAAAAATAACCGAAGTCTCGGGCATCCAAAATAATTAATCGAGATGTTATACTAATTAACTGAATAAAAGAAATGATAAAACTTTAATTAAGAAACCATTAATTAGTTGACTTGAAGTTCCAAATAGCTCATTTTCACGACTGCTGGGTAATACATATAAAGTTATACAAAAGTAAACGATACAGTATAAAGTAATGTAGCCCATATCGGGGTCTCTTTTTATGTAACACATAAAAATGTTACTGCAGGTAACGCCAAAAGGCTTCTACTCCATTTGACCTGCAACATTGTACCCCCTTTAAAAAAAATATACAGTGCTTTCATCGCAGATTTTCTCCTCATTTTATTTAGGGCTATTAATATAGATAGAGATAGATAGATAGAGAACACTTAGCTGAATTGCATAGTAGCATAGTATAGTATAAATGCAACGTGTTGCAAAACATCTTAACTCTTTTTACAGGGTGTAACCTACTGGTCAACAAGATGTCAATTCTGTAAAAAAAGATGAAAAAAACAATTTTTATTTTATAACCACAAAATTGAAAAATTTTCATAACTTTTTTGTTTTTGGTATTAGCTCAAATTTAAAAATATGTTTGTGGGTGTAGGTGCATTTGCATAGCTTTGAGTAGTTAAAAAAATGTGAAAGTCAATGAAAACAATATTTAAAAAATACTTTTCTCCCGCCTCAGCGTTCACATTTTATTAATTTAAAAATCAGCGGAACGTCACAGAGCTAAAAAAATATTTAGGTTGTGATCCCTATCACCGGGTGCTATTACCCTGTAAAAAGAGTTAGCATCTTTTGTAACACCTTGTATAGAAGAGGCAAAGGAATGTACATAAACATTATCTCAAACTTGCTCAACAAGAATAAATACAAACATACAAACTCCGGATTGTCCCAGTAGACTCGGAGAACTTCTCTCGCTTTGCTCGCTCGTTCAACAAACTCTAATATTTGATTGATAATTTGAAGATATTATGAAAATGACGACTTTCATTTGCAAGACCAAGACAAATCCTTTCGTTCTTATTTTTCATTTCAAGTCAAGTTTAATTTTATGTATTCTTGCAATAAATTTTACTATATTGTTTTCCAAGGTAAGGTTCAATAAAAGGATTCAGTGGGACCAACCCAACCTCTCGGTTAAAGGGGCGTGCAGTAAAACACGGTGAAATATAACCTTTTTATTAGATCATCGCTCCATATTTTGTGACGCCTCGGTAAATAAAAAACCGTGTAGCGATACTCCACTTCAATTGTTCTCAACACTTTTATGAAGGTTACTGTTGTAAAAGTAAAGTAGAATACTACCTAATATCTTGCCGCTTTGTCCAATATCTTGAAAGGTTGAGCAGTCAAATATTTATTGACACTGAAAAGTTCAAGGCTGTTATGACATAAGTTTTTAGGGTTCCAGACCGCAAAAGGAAAACGGTTTGGTCTGCTTGTATATACAGGGCAATTTTTAAATAGCTTTATTCCTTAGACACCCGAACCTCTAAATGTGGTTTCCAACAACTTTTGTTCTACGACTTTGGCAAAAATGCAATAATTTTTTTCATACAAAACTTTTTTTTTTGGCGCCGCGTTACAAATACGAGAAAAAGAGGCTGGAAAGGTGGTAGAGAGAGGAGGGGCACGAAAGCGCACCGCACAGGCAGCGCTAAAATGGCACTATTATTGTTGTTATGATGTTAACAATAATAAAAAGAATACTGTTTTATTGCCGTGAACGAAAAATCGCTAAACAAAAATAGCTCAGCTTAGCTTAAACATTAAAAAAACTGAAGAATTTGAATTTCCCGCCACGCTGCTATCGTCAAACCTTAAGTCGGATACAGATTACTTGCATTTTCCACATATTTGAGTGCGCTCGCGAACACATAAAATGTTTGGAAAATATTACATTGCATGTTGCATTACATGTTGTGTTGCACGTAATCTGTAACCAGCTTTATTCCTAAAGCAAATAAAGGCGTCATTCAGCTCATTCCCCTTCCTTCAAAGATCTGCTTAACAACTTCCTATAACACATTTTTTCCGCACCGAATTACATATTCCAGCTGTACCCGTCCAGTAGCGGATTTAGGGGGACTAAGGGGCTCAAGCGCCCCCCAAAAGCATCTGAGACTCTATCAAAATAAATTTTGTATACTTTTTTATCTTGAAAACCTACGCTCATTGCGTTCAAGCCCCCCCCAACCAAAATCTTGGGTTCAAGCTCCCCCCCCCAAACCAAAATCTTGCGTTCAAGCCCCCTCCACACCAAAATCCTGGATCCGCCACTGACCCCTCCCAACTTTTCCCCGATCCAGGGTGGATTATTTAAATGTGAAGATTATCGTTTGTCCTCCATTTATAACTGGGCTCTCTTTAACACGCTCGCTGGGGATTTTTATGTAAGATCACGATGTTGGAATTTTAATAGAGGCCACATTAAAGGAGGGTCAAAGTGGCCGGGAGCGGAATATTTAATTTTGTTGGATTTTTGTTTTCCTCGGCTCTCTTGGCTCTTAAGGTTGCACGATTGCAACGTGGCGGGAAATTAAAAAAATTCTCAGTTTTTTACATTTTGTAGCTAAACTGAGCTATTTTTGTTCAGCGATTTTTCGTTCGCAGCAATAACATAGTATTCTTTTCATTATTGTAAACAACAAAACAATGATAATTCTGTCGATTATGTGTTCTGGTCTACGAAGCAGTGGCACTGCCAAAAAAACTTGTTGATGACCTGAACACATAATCGGCTGAATTATTGTTGTTCTGTTGTTTACAATAATGAAAAGAATACTATGTTATGCCGCGAACGAAAAATCGCTGAACAAAAATAGCTCAGTTTAGCTACAACATGTAGAAAACTGTGAAAAATTTGAATTTCCCGCCACGATGCTATCGTCAAACCTTAAGGGGGTGCTGTTAACGTGTTGTGATTTTAGTTTTCGGCATTTGTGAGATTTTTTTGTAAGGTGATGGATTAAACACGCGTTGCGGAGACCGGACAGTCACCTGTCCAAAGAAAGACTGACGTGTAGACATGGTGTCATGAAATATTACGCATTACACGAGAGAATAAAGTAGAGATACCATATAAAAGTGCAGACAAAAGAGCTAATCAAGCCCTGGCATAGCATTAAAGCACAGGATTATACTTCAGGCGCCTACCATAGAACAGAATAAATGCTTTTGCGTCAATTTGTCACAAAATTTAACAAAAATTGATCTCCGCATTTTTGAAAGCATGTATCGATAAATAAGACAAGCCCTAATAAGACGTAAAATATCAGCACCTATAATATTTTTACGAGCATCCATTACTTTTCTGAAAACTCTAAGGGAAACTGCAAGGAAATGTGTTTTAATAAAATATAAACCGGGGCAAGAACTGGAGCTCCTCGATACTCTATTAATATTGTAGTATCACGTGTAGTTTGCTCTCTCTGTTGAAACGTCTTGAAGGTTAAACTTCACAGTTATAATAGAGATTACAATATTTTTATAATAGTGGTTTGCCCTGATCTTCGAACTCGCGACCATATCTCAGCAATTTGGTTAATGTTCAAACTAAAAATTATCTTTGCCTCATTTACCCGCCTACCAAATTTCATGACGATCCGTCTAAATTTACTCAAGTTATCGTCGAACGAACATTCATACATACAAATATACAAACGCCAGATTGTACATTTGTTAGCTTCGCTCGCTCGTTCAATTAGTCTGGATTACCTGAGCGTCTTAGGGTGGTATTCTAGAACGCTACTTAAACTCAGTTCAAACTAGAACGCTACTTAAACTCAGTTCAAACTAGAACGCTACTTAAACTCTGTTTAAACTCAGTTCAAACTAGAACGCTCCTTAAACTCAGTTTAAGTAGAGTTTAGTAGTGTCGACTGTCGATAAAACAGTGCATGTTTTGATTTGAATATCCCTGCCTTCATATCAAAACATGCACTGTTTTATCGACAGTCAGAACTCTGTTTTTCTAGAATACCACCCAGTCTCGGAGGGAATGGATCTCTTCCACTTCGGGTCGGTACAAACCTCCGGCAAACACCATAATGTGAGATCATTATCATTGAAGATGGACGCTGACACACGCCATCCCATGCATGTCTCTACCCTAGTGCAGCAAAGGTTGCCAAGCCGAAGCAGTTTTTAGAAGTGTGTCAGTCCACTGACTACGGAGCCACACCAAGCAATGTGCAAACTTTGGCGTGAGAGTGCCTCTCTGCCAATTCCATTTGTGTCGCCTTCTGAGTCTTCCGCCTCGACATAAACTACCATGGGCTATCTGGAAGTCCCTAAATCGTCTGAGGACCGAAGTCGGCCGAAGCAAGGAGAATATGGCCAGGTGGGGATTCGCGGATGGCAGCGATTTGGGCTGTTTGTGTGGTACCCCCCAAACCATGATCCATCTTGCATCGTGCCCAACAACTGCACACAGGAGGACCTCATGACGGCTAGTGACGACGCAATTCAGATTGCCAAATTCTGGGCCAAAACAGTTTAGATTTAAGTATCGGTTTTGCCATCGATACGCTAAGAAGAAGAAGATTGAAGTTTCTTTACCACGCTTCTTCTCCAAGTACGATCAGAGCTAGTGAAGCTGGACAAAAAAAAGTAGCTAGATACTTATTAGTAGATAGTACCTATGTAATATTGATATAGGGTATGTCATACATAGTGGCCAGTTCCTTTGCAGCCTGGTACGTCACGACATCCACCTTCTCTTTAATTTGGTCAAAGTAGCTTCTCCGTGGCCTTCCTCTACCTCTCTTTCCTTCTATCTTTCCTTCTATTATGTTCTGGCCTGTGATCGAAGTGCATGGAGAATGCTGCACCGACAAGAGGATAACTCTTAAATATAATGATGATGATACATAGTGGCATCAGCATTTTAATAGACATTATAGACACTAGCTTGATAGACAGTAAAGTTGATACTTCACACTTGAGCTTGAGCTTGAGCTGACCACTATTAATGCCAACCTTAATTTAAATGGTGACCTTTTTTTTTACTGTCGACTTTCTGTGTATACAGGGTGTTAAAAGACCGCCAACAGACCCGAAAGCCACGCATACTAGACACCAAAACAAAGTACTTTTTCGATAAATTATTGCTGGGAAATGATTTTGATTTTTTAGGTTATAATTTTTAAAAATATTTTATCACGCAATGGACGTGTAACGCACAGAAGTCATATTGCGCAAGCGTAGGTATAAGTTTATGTTACTTGAGCTTGAAGTACCGATGTTTAGAATACATTGCGGGTTACAATTTTAACATCGTGTTTTGTAAGAAATATTCATAATTTTGATATTGCTTCTTGAGAAGGTATGTTAAGAACTAGATACAGAATACGTTTCTGCAAAAAAAAAGTTTTGAAAAGTCCGATTTTGAACTTTATTATCTCGGAAACCGTTGATTTCCCAGGCATAGTTCCTTAGGCAAAAATGTTCCTTATGATGAGGACAATACGTGGTTTCCCGCTTTGTTGGCGGTCTTTTAACACCCTGTATAGGTAATTTAATTATTTATTGAATACTGAATAAAAATATTTGAGTTTGAGTTGAGTTTGAGCTACCAGTGCAGAGCTACTTTTGGTATTTGGTTGGTATATGTTTTCCTTCACCGTCAGCAAATGGTTCCACGTAGTAAGTAAACCGTAAATCCAGCATGTTGGTAGCCTTGAACCTGTGATGGGAAGGCAACGATCATGCAATTAACAGCCACAACTGCCAGTCCCGCGGCACATCATTAGGACACCGAGACGAGGGACCATGTTACATAACAGCTTCTGCACTGTGACATAAAAAAATTTTTACTTTCCCCTCTGATGTGCTTTTTAAATCTTTCGTTGTTTATATTGTAAGAAAACAGGATACTTTTGGCGAGAATCGATTGCATTCTTAGGCTCTAGGATCTGGAATCCCAACCTTAGGTCCTAAAAATAGTTAAGCCTCGAGTTGAGAAATCGCAGCAGCGTTTTTAGCAAAAAACGCATCGAAAAAGAAGATAAATTGTTTTTTTTTTCATTGGCGGCGCTAGTTGTGCGTCCTATTGCGTTTCAAGTGCCCTCGTAAAATGAGGTTAATTTTTACATAGCTTGCAGGAACGAGCTTTTAATACTCGCCATAGAAATACTGGAAACACATGGAAAAACTCAAGTAAAAAAGGGACTCAAGTAGGTGATCTCAGAAAAGTCAAATGCTAATGTCAAGCCTTGGCTAATGTCAATGTCAATCTCAAGATAGTGTATATTAATATGCTGACAGCTACTCAAGTTTGACATTAGCCAAGGCTTGATATTAGCATTATACATTTCTAAGTTCACATACTTGAGATCGAGCTCAAGTAGGTGATCTCAGACGACAATTAATGCCACGACAGTTTCTTTTTTTATTTTCTTTGTTATCTGGTATCTGAATTGCGGGCCCCTAAGCCTAGCATTTTTTTTCGTTGCCCGACATTTTCGCGGAGTTTTTGGGCTGTTGAGCACAAAGCAGCGCCAAAGTTGTCATTCGCACCACGTGTTGTTAATCAAGAAAGTTGGCCGCGAAGCCACAAAATAGGAACGGGCAGAAATACAACTTTTATCTCCTCATTTGGGTTCTAAGGGTGGTATTAATAGTCGTCTGTTTACCTACTTGAGATCGAACTCAATAAAGTGAACTCAGAAAATTCAAAGGCTCTTATCAAGCCTTGGCTAATGTCAAATTTGAGTAGATGTCAGCATATTCATTGACACTATCTTAAGATTGACATTAGCCAAGGCTTGACATTAGCATTTAAATTTTCTGAGATCACCTACTTGAGTTCCAGCTTGAGATGGCGACTATTAATGCCACCCAGAGGCGCTTCTGTATCGTCACAAGTAGCTGTTCGGGCGGTGCCTCGATGGACGTGATTCCCCCTAGCTTATACAGCACGTGACATATTCCACGACGGAGAGTGAAGTTTGTTTATACATAAAGTGGAGAGGCGGAGCCGGAATTGGAGGATTCCTTAATCTCGCCAGAGTAGTGAAGGGATTACTGTACTTTATAAGCAGCGCAACATCATTTGTACAAGCTGTTGAAGGGTGGCCTTGCGGTTTTTTGGACATAAATATTTGTTTACATAATTTAATTTTTAATAATTTTATAGTGACAATGTCACACACCTTTCAGTTTTTTGACTTACTTTTATTTAACTATCTGTGGAAGCTAACCTGTTTAGCTCTAAGAGACAGCCCATTGTTTATTTATAGGTCTACATTTTTCTCTTTTGTTTTGGGCTTCTATTCTGTTTTTCAAGTTTATACAGGGCGTCCCACGGCTATGCCACATGGAGGGAAAGTACCTTAAATATTGTAGATGGTATATTTTACTGAAAGAAGACATTATTTTAATTAAAAAAACAATTTAAACTGCATTCATAGATATTGAAATAATTACATGGTTGAACCAAAAATCGAACCCGTTACATGAGAAAAATTATTACCCTGTAGTTTTATCATACCGATCGAAAGGCTTCATGATAAAGATTATTTTTTGCTAAATAACATAGTGTCAGAAATAAAAGGAAGACCTTGTTGGTCCATAGACTTGTTAAAGCAGTCACTGCGTTCGGAATCCCGATTGGATTTTTGTCTGTCCGGAATTCCGTCTGTATGTGGCCGGCCTAAAAGGGTTGGGAAGTGTAGAAGGCGAGATATTCTGAATGATAAATCAAAATAACATTTACGTATAGAGCTTTAGAGCCGATAGCAAGAAACTTTATAGAACTCTATTTTTGAACGAGCGAGCGAAGTTCTCCGAGTCTACTGGAACAATCCGGCGTTTGTATGTATGAATGTATGTATGTATGTATGTATGTATGAATGTTCGTTCGACGATAACTTGAGTAAATTTAGTCGGATCGTCCCGAAATTTGGTAGGCAGGTAAATAAGGTAAAGAGAATTTTGAAGTTCGAACATGAGCCAAATCGGTCGAGGGGTTGCTGAGATATGGGGTCGCGAGTTCAAAGTTCGGGGCGAACCACTAGTTTATAATTAATTCCTTAGGAACATAAAACAATACATTTCACTAGAAATAATATGATGAGTAGGTAATAACATTTGCAGAAGAATGATCGGCAGAGATAAATACAATAAGAAATAAGTAACAGGGTGTAAGCATATTTTCCAAGTAGGTACAAAATATCAAGTTATGTTCGTTATCAGCATAGCAATAAGAAAGTTTGTTTTATTCCTAGGTCCAATACCTAGTAATGAGCCGTTTTCAACTGTCAGTTAAAAGCTAATTTTAAAATGCTCGCTAGATGGTGCAGAAAATACGGCTACATAACGGCAGTCAAATAACGATTTTTCCCACAGATTCACAGATTAGAAAGTACTAATACTAAAGATACACAAATACCACAGATAAGAATCAGGCTTGCTATGTTCAATCGGTAAAAATGCCGTGTCATATATTAGCAATTTTTATTCTTGAAAGCAAAAACATAAATGGTTTTTGATAAATATAGAATAGTTAGGTAGGATACTGACATCAACTACGTGATGCGATAAAATTTGCACGCAATGAATTGTGTTTCTGGTTATGATTATTACAGTTTACGGTAATTTGTCGTACCGTTGGCAACACTGATGAAATTTCAACTGACTGCCGCTATAGTGCCGTATTATGAGCGCCATCAGTGGAGAAAAAAAGAACTACGTATTTTTTTTCTGAAAACGGGCCATTGCGTTTAAATAAACAATCGTCCTAAGTGACCAAGAATTTGCTTATTTGTCGATCCAAGTGGCGAGCGTCCGTTTGCATTCGTGGATATCAATCGATAACTTTTTTTTATCTCTTATCGTTTCACAATCATGGCAAACCCAAATTTATTGACTCCAAAATAGCTCTTATTGAAATGAAATTTTTTTTTAAATAAAAGAACGGGATACAAATTACGGTGATACCTAAACTCTAATTTTTAAATCGAGCCCAAGGAATGACAGTTGCTAGGAGGCAACTGTCAGATAAAGCCTTTGTAGCAACTGTCATTCCGTGGATTCGATTTAAAAATTAGAGTTTACAGGGGCTACTGCGCAACTGCGCAATCGTTACACGAACTGTCCCAAACCGAAGTAGGTAATCTATCGAATTTCGGAAGGTAGATTTATGATTGCCTCTATGATTACCTAGATGTTGTTCTTTTGGATTTCTCATCGAAGGTCCTCGATAAAATCGAACGAAAAGAGATATTATATCCTTCCATGTCACTGATCTTGGAAACTCTTAATGTAACGTTGCTATTTGGGACGATCACAATACGGTTCTCGGACATTTATTATTAACAGTCCAGGGCGTCCTTTGAAAACATCATTATACTTTTATGCGGGGCTCGTATTTATGCTCAAATTCTGTAGAAATATTGTCGCCGCGGGCCGCAAAGGGTAGTTAAAAATTTGTCTGGACTTGGGATGGCCAAAGAGAAGAGCGACCAAAATTTTTATTTTGGTCCTTTCCTGTCACACATGTTATAGCAGCGTCGTCCGCCATTTTCTCAAGGCTTCACATTTTTATTTACCTTTATTTGATCACCGACAGACGTGACGACGTGGCTACCTTTCACCGTAAAGCATTTCGAGCCCAATGCCATTTGCAAAATAAATCACACTTTAGTCAAAATACGTCATGTTTTTGGGCTCTATAGGATAGGAAGATACACATGAACGTAAAAAGCGTTTTTATGTCATTGAATGAAAACAACTGTTTCATCGTCACATTGCATAAAGCAGTTTTATTAACATTTATTAGTGTCGGGATAGCAGAATAGTTTCGGTTCTTAATCGGGAACTGATTCAGAGTTCGCGCCCTCGCTGCTTGCCTCTCACTGCGTATTGCGGGGTATTTTCTTTTAAATAGAGTCTTACCGCAAAAACTGGCCGATTCTCCCATCACCAAGTCATCTTTAAACATTAATGAAGTTGCCGAGAATTTCTTCGGGTAACAGTCATCGCTGCTCGGTTCGGCCGCATAAAGGTGGGCACTAACCGATGTTACGGACCGTAATGTTACATTTTCAGCGAGCATGTTACGGCCCTATGGGTTAGGTGGACACCTATAGGGCCGAGCTCTGAGTACAAACAAGGATGTTACTCGGATATTAGCACAGACGTAACGTAATGCGGTGTTACAGCTCGTAATGTATTATTCGCATTGAGCATGTTAGGGCGTATAAAAAATCAATTTAACCTACTCGTTATTCATGCGTGCGTGCGTGCTGGGCATAGTGAATTAGCCCGCACGCAAAGAAAAATGCATAAAATCGATTCTTATGTCAAATACACTAAAAAAATAAAAAAAATTCACATATCAAACCCCAGAATTAGTCAAATACACTAAACAAATTGAAAATTTTCACATATCAAACCCTAGAATTAGGTGAGACCTATCTTAAACAGCCAGTTTTGTGTTGATATCCAAACCAGATTGCAAAATATTTTGCTTGAAAAAAAGTGCGCCGCCTATTTTTTTCAAGCAAAATATCTTCAAAACCTTTATGAATGTCAATACGAAACTGGCTGTTTTAGATAGGTCTCAACTAATTCTAGGGTTTAATATGTGAAAAATTTCAATTTGTTTAGTCTATTTGATACAGGACTCGATTTTGTGCATTTTTCTGGGCGCACGGGCTATTCACTATGCACCGCGCATTAATTTTGATGCCATTCGCAGACATATGGCATACTGACCGATGCGCGTTTGTGCTTATAACATTGCAATGGTGTGTTTTGGCCGATAAATAAATCTGTTCTGTTCTATTCTATAAAGATTCACCAAAAAATCGACGACGGTGTGGAGCACTCGGAGCGAGCAATGAGCAGCTCGTTGCTCGCTGGTTTCCCTGCAATAACGTGTAACATGGTACACACTGGTCAGTTTCCACCTTAAAAATACCGACAAGCGATCGGAATACTTGGAGCGAGCATCGAGTGGTTTGATCCCCCGGATCCCCCGAACAGACTGTGTAATACGTTACTTTACGGTCCGTAACGTTACGTCGGTCAGTACCCACCTTAAGACAACATTGTTGAATGTATAATTAGTCGACTTGTTGTTAACGACTCAAGTTGTTTATTAGAATGTTTGAGGACACTAAATTGGGGGAAGTTGGGGTGAAGTTTGTGAGAAAATAAGCTTGTCTTGGTTGTCGAATAATGTGAGTTTTCTTCTTCGTCAGCCTACAAAGAAGAAAAGTATGATTTACTTCTAAACTCATATTTAAATTCTGATCATTAAGTTGGCTGTTTACAGGTGATTATTCATTTTGTAATTATTTAACACGCATTATTAAATATCCAGTTCATGAAACCATGTGCATCGTATGTGCTCAAAAAAAGATAGAGATTTCGAAATAACGTTGGATTGTTCCAGTAGACTCGGAAAACTTCTCTCGCTTCGCTCGCTTGTTCAATAAATCCCTTCGAGGCCCGACTTTTCAGTCGCGGAATTTTTAAACCTAGAGACGTATTTTCCACCACCAGTTTCCTATCAATGACGTCATCGGCCGCGTCCGGTCTGATCGGGCCAGGTCCGTCCTACTACATCCGCCTCTCAAGGAAATGCTGAGGGAAATATTTGCCGCGCGATTTTATTTCGACGCGCGAAACTCGATCGCACTGGATGAAGCGGGCGATGAATAGCTAAGATGAGAAGAACAGTTCAACTAAACAAGCATTACACTAGTGGTTCGCCCCGAACTAAGAACTCGCGAACCCATATCTCAGCAACCCCTCGATCGATTTGGCTCATGTTCGAACTTAAAAACGTAAATAGTGGCATTTTGGACCTTACGCTACACCAGTGCCTCTAGCGGGCAAATCTGAGCCCTCATTGAATTTGTTCTTGTGTTTCTATCTACAACGTGGATAAAGGTGAAGGAGTCTGTTATTGAAGGCAGCCAATAAGAGCGTTGAATGTAGATACAGTCGTTCACACGCTAAGAAACCCCTTTTTATTCGATTGGCGCCCTTATGCCGCGCGCGGTAAGAGCTGCCATGGGGTATCTGTGACTGTGGCCGACCGTACGAATAGCGTTACGTGAACATTGAGCATTGAGAACGTGGAGCAGACAGTAGAGGTATCTGAAAAACTCTTGATAAGGCACTATGTTCAGGAATAACGATGGAAAAACCTCACAATGAGGGCTACCATAAATCCTTACCCATTTTTAAGGGATTGGTAAAGAGTCACTACATTACCAGTAAATTATAAAAAGTACTTTTTATCTACTGTTGTTGCATATAATAATATGTATTTATTGTATTTATTTTGTGTATATGTATGTATTTTGTACATCTGTGTACGTTTATGATAATTATATGTATTAATCTGTACATATTGGTATGTACGTTTACTAGTTTTTGTACGTATATGTAGGTTCATAGTATTATTATATGGGTATATTTTAAATATGTAATGTTAGTCTTAAGTAGTCATAACTCACAACATCTATTTTGTAAATTTACTATATTTAATTATTGTATGTTCCTATGCTATTTATGTACACTTACCTTCCATGTATTTTATTATATCCTCTATCTCCATCCAAAGGTTGTCTGGCAGAGATTGCTTTTAGCAATAAGACCGCCCATTGTATACTAATTAGTTTTAAGAAAATTCTCTGTAAATAATTCGTTTTTGTGTACAATAAAGAATATTCTATCTATCTATCTATCTACCGCGCTCGGATTTGCAGCAAGGGGCGCTGGTATAGTGCGAGCTCCAAAAATGTCACTGTTTGACATAGACATAGACATTTTTATTGGTAATATTCATTACAGGTACATTTTCGTATCTATCAAATTATTAAACTAATGTCAAACACAAACACAAAGTAATGGTTATTACACAAAGAGTAATTTAAAATAATCAATTAAAATAAATAAAATTGTATGGGCTACGCGAAGTTATTTCTAGTTAGAATAATGTTGTGAATATTTTGCAATACCTGAGATTAATTGTTGTTCCGCTACTAAATACTGCTTTGAAACAGTTTTATCTTTCGGAAAATAGTTTTTTTTTTTCAAAAATATCTGGGATGTGTATTATTAGGACAGTTTTATGGTAGGTATTACCTAGAACTTCTAGTTTTTTGTGCAGTACCACTGGTTGTTAGACCAGAAAACTGATCGACACTGAAATCTAATTAAGCTGATCGGTTGAAAACCAATCAGCTTAATTATTGTTGTTACTTTATTATTAAGTCTGACAAATGGTACCAAAAAAAAAACTAGCTGCCAGGTGAAAAGCTTTTTTAAGAATAGCATTGGCAAGTATTTTTTTCTATCCATCAGGATTCAACAGGCATATCCTTACGTAAGTTTATCCATCGAAAGAAATACGACGCGAAGTGCTAATCAATATTCATTAGATTCCAAAGAAACGCGCGGAGCAAAAACGAAGTGTCACTTTCTTCACTCAAGATTATAACAGCTGTTATGAAATTCAAAGTTTTTTCCTCTTGATCTGCTAATGGAATTAATAATTAATAGAATACTCCGGGGAGCACTGATTGCGAAATTTTATTCATATTATTCGAAACTTTGCAACTCTGGGTCGAGTAGTCGGAGAAGAATTTTAATAAACGTCAATTAAGTGGATTGTGGTAGTACAGAGCAGCGAGAGAAGACTACGCCGTTATACTCCCAATATCACCTAACCTGACACTTATCTACTTACCTACACCTACTATTACCTCTAGCCGCGTATGTACAGTCGGCCACAGTCTCAGATACCCCTTTTTGTTCGATTGGCGCCCTTATGCCGCGCGCGGTAAGAGCGGCCATGGGGTATTTGAGATTGTGGCCGACCGTACCATAAAGAAGGCAAAGTTATTTCAGTAGATGCTAGAGGTGGATAACACCAATTACAAATTATAATAGTCGACAATTATTATTCTGAAGAACTGCTACATAATTGTAACTGAGATGTACCCTGTACAAGTGTACACTGTACAATGTACTTAACTGTTCAACAAGCTGTGTTAAGAGTCTGTCATACCTCAGCGCAAATTCGAATTTCACCCCCACTCCCCCGCGTCAGCCTTTCCCGCATTCGTCCGGCCGGCCGGCGGCCCGCACACTTTTGCGTTCGATGCGATTAGGGTGAAATGATTGTCGGCAGTCCGTATAAAATCGGAAAAGTACAAGTATTTTTTTTATCAAGCATTTATTATTATTTTTACATGTTTAATGCCAAGCAGGTTCAAAGTTCAGTCAATGTGTAACTCAGAAAAAAGCAGAAAAAACTCTTACAGAGAAGTAGGTAGATATTTAGGTAAAAACAAGATATGTCGAGCTAGGTACACATAATGAAAACCACTAAATTACATGTAGGTATTTATAACTCGTTTTAATTGTTTTATTTTTCAACATTTCAAGATCTTTACTCAGAAAAAGGGTTGTTCCGTATTCATGACACAACTTTTCATGCTATTCTAGGTATATTTTTCCGGATTCATGGTACGAGTTATTATTATTCCTACTGATAATTTTTTTCTATTTAATTTTCCGTTTTCATTTTACATGTGTTCCGTATTCATGCTACCAAGAAAATACCATTGAATATTGGCACGTTAGTATGTTCAGCATAACAATTTCAATTCTAAGATTGGTAAGTCGGACTAGGTACCTACCTCAGTCTCTCCACTAAGGAACCAAATCATAAAACTAACTAATTTGGTACTCGATCCATGAGTCTGAGGCCTAGCATGGCTCGCTCCATAGCCCTTTGTGCTACTTTTATACGGTGCCTGTTCTTCTTTGTGAGCGTCCATGTTTCAGCCCCGTTTGTGAGAATGGGCAGGACACACTGGTTAAAAGTCTTGGTCTTTAGACTTTGTGGAATCTTTGATTTAAAAACATCGGCCAGCTTACTAAAGGCAGCCCATCCCAGCCCAATATACTAAAGCACCCAGGAATACTAAAGGCTTTTTTATTTTTATTTTATTTTTTACTTCTTATAGGATGGAATATAGGTGCTGGACAAAACTACTCCATCTAGAACAATGTGCCAAGCACTGCAGCGTCGAGCGGTCTCTTCACTCATCTAGTGTAAGTGGAGGTGCCACTGAACGCTGTATAAATCATCTCATTACCTAGATGCAAAGGCCTTCGTTTTTAGTTACTTCATAAATAATACTTAAAAATTTGGTGGCAAAGACTATTGTAATGAAAAATAATTATGAGTAGGTACACTTAAGAGGGGGCTATAGCACTATTTTCCCATACAAACGTAGTTCCGGTTTAATTTCTAAACTACAGGTTGGATTTTGCTGAAACTTGGTTTATATTAATAGATGACCAATACGGAGGTTTGCAAATAGTTTTGTGTGTATAACAAAAAAAAAATGCCTGCAAGAAATTAGAGCGATGCGTTTTTCGCGCCGTAAAAGGGGTTACTTTCAGCTGTTATTTACTTACATTATTACACTGTCTATTGGAGTCCAAATACCTTGGGAACATCAATAATGTATTGAACTTGACAGATAAAAGAAAGATTTTTAAAATAGCTAATAAAATGTAGAAATGGCAGCTGAACTACGAAAAAAATTGGGAAAATCGATCTATTACGTTACAACTACAATTAAATACTCGCGAAAGGATTCGAACACACTTACACTCATACAGGCGCATTGCCTCTCACTTTTTCCGTCTCGCTCTGGGTGAAACAGCTATAGAAAACAGTGTTTCACGCGCTTGGCCATCGCCGAGTTCCCACGGTCCTGAAAGGGGCTCTAAGTAAAATTAGACACTACCACAGTGGCATGCGGCATCCTTTGTTTACGCGGCGGCTTCTTTGACAGGGGTGGCAGATGACCCTATCTAAGCGTATCAACTATACAGGGCGTCCCACGGCTATGCCACATGGAGGGAAAGTACCTTAAATATTGTAGATGGAACATTTTACTGAAAGAAGACATTATTTTAATTTAAAAAACAATTTAAACTGCATTCATAGATATTGAAATAATTACATGGTTGAACCGGGAATCGAACCCGTTACATGAGAAAAATAATTACCCTGTAGTTTTATCATACTGATCGAAAGGCTTCATGATAAGGATTATGTTTTGCTAAATAACAAAGTGTCAGAAATAAAAGGAAGACCATGATTTTTTACATTTACCTGGTAGTATGCAACAAATCGAGCCGTATCCTGAGCCGAAAGACGCGTAAAATTTTGTCCATCGCAATGCGGCTGGCTGATTATAAAGAAATAATTCAAAAATGTGTTTAATTTTCACACTTTTAATCTTTTGTTACTGTGATTTTCATTGATAAATTGATTAATGTTGTATTAAAAATGTTAAAATTCATGGTCTTCCTTTTATTTCTGACACTATGTTATTTAGCAAAAAAATAATCCTTATGATGAAGCCTTTCGATCGGTATGATAAAACTGCAGGGTAATATTTTTTCTCATGTAACGGGTTCGATTCCCGGTTCAACCATGTAATTATTTTAATATCTATGAATGCAGTTTAAATTGTTTTTGAAATTAAAATAATGTCTTCTTTCAGTAAAATGTTCCATCTACAATATTCAAGGTACTTTCCCTCCATGTGGCATAGCCTTGGGACGCCCTGTATAGGTACTTTACCTGTGACTGTACCTAACTACTTTGTACACCTTTTAAGGTGTGCTACTGTACTGTAATTTCCAGGTAAAATCCCTTTGTTATTTTTTGCGGTATCCTGTGTAGTCTATTACCTTCTCTTCTTTAACTCCTAATCAACCAAATATTCATTAGAGAGAGTGAGACAACAAAAATTTCCAATTGAAGTATATGTTTTTAATTTCACCCTGTTTTACAATTGTTTTAAAATGCCTTCAAATTGCCAGTGTCCGTGGATGTCTTAACAAAATCCGTACGCTTGGAGCTCTGCAGCCCTCTCGCTCACACTTTTCAGTATTTTAATAATAAAAAAAAATATCACGGAACTTCGTTTAAAAGTAGTAGTTCAAGTAAACTTGAAATTAAAAGTTAGTCCACATGTCGATACCTTAATTATCTGTGTCTGCAACTATATTTCATCGTCCAAAGTTAAAAAAGTTAAAAAGTGTTGAAAAGTGTGAGCGAGAGGGCTGCAGAGCTCTAGGAGATTCTTAAGTTTCTCTGCCTATTATTTATTTCTTCCAATATTTTAGATTTTTTGCTGGCCGTACTTAAAAGCAAAGTATTTTTATTCTAATGCATGGTAGCATGAACCCGGAAAGGCTCGCGAGAAGAAATGTAAAAATTAATAAAACTATTTCCATAGCCTGAATACGGAAGTCATGTAAAATGAATCCGGAAAAAATATTCGTGACATGAAAACTCGTGTCATGAATACGGAACAACCCAGAAAAAAAACAGCAAAACAATGTAAGTAAAAAAGCTTACAGTTGAGTAGGTAAATATTTAGGTAAATATATTTGAACGAGCGAACAATCCAGCGTTTGTAAGTTTGTATGTATGTATGTTTGTTTGTTTGTTTGTTTGTATGTATGTCTGCATGTATGTATGTAAGTATGAATGTTCTATCGACGATAACTCGAATAAATTTAGTCGGATCTTCATGAAATTTAGTAGGCAGGTAAATGAGGCCAAGATAATTTTTAAGTTTGAACATGAGCCAAATCGGTCGAGGGGTTGCTGAGATATGGGGTCGCGAGTTCATAGTTCGGGTCGAACCACTAGTAGGGCGATGCACATAATTTTACGTACATAGATTTATAACTAAATTTTATTGTTATTTCAATAACAATTACAAAAAAATATATATTACAATGGCTTATCTCTGAGTGGCATATTTTGAATGCATTTCCCATTGTAGTTACTCATAAAACCACTGCTATAAAGAGTTATCTTCTTATCTATCAAGTTTATTATCCGCCGACTTACGAAATTAAATTGTAAGTATGCTGAGCGCATGCGACACAGGTTCCCCGTACGAAAGCCGGAGCGAGACTGAGGCGGGGGCCGGGAAGCAGAGCGGATCCAATCTATAGCGGTCGCCACGAGCGATATGTTACGTATTATTTTTTTACAGCAAAAATGATAGTTATTTTAAAAAAGTGGCAAATGTTTGCCCTCCGTTTTGTTCAGATCTATCATTTTGAAAATTTTCATCGTCTAAATCACAGAGAATAATTTAATTAGATTTGTACAGTACAGATTTGTAAGTACAGTTTGGAGGCAACTTTGCGATTTTATTCTATCGAGAAAATTTAACGGAATCGCGTTTTCACCAAATGCTTGCCCTCGGATCAATCCTCAACTTTACGATATATTTATTACAGAGTGATTGCTACAGTATTGTTGATCTAGGAGTTGTTTAAGCGAGGCCATTTTATGCTTTTTCACGACTCACAGACTCTTAAGCGAGTGGTCACATCATTAAAACTACTATCATTAAACATTAAGGGTGGTATTCTAGAACGCTACTTAAACTCAGTGCAAACTAGAACGCTACTTAAACTCAGTTCACACTAGAACGCTACTTAAACTCAGTTCAAACTAGAACGCTACTTAAACTCAGTTCAAACTAGAACGCTACTTAAACTCAGTTCAAACTAGAACGCTACTTAACCTCAGTTCAAACTAGAACGCTACTTAAACTCAGTTCAAACTAGAACGCTACTTAAACTCTGTTTAAACTAGAACGCTACTCGAACTCAGTTTAAACTCAGTTTAAATAGAGTTTAGTAGTGTCGACTGTCGATAAAACAGTGCATGTTATGATTTGAATTTCTCTCCCTTCATACCGAAACATGCACTGTTTTATCGACAGTCTGAACTCTGTTTAAACTGAGTTTAAGTAGCGTTCCAGAATACCACCCTATGTATGCCTGCAAAAACCAAAGACCGTACATTCAAGTGTTTTATTAAGCTATCTGCAACGTTAGAGCGTACCTATTGGGTTTATAACTCTGTCTATCCCGCTCTACCTCAAACAAAAGTGTGAGATACTTATAGTTATAAACCCATAGGTACGCTCTAACCTAACCTTTTGCTACGCTTGCAGAAGAGATCACCGAGTTTGCATACCACGGTTCATAGACGCAAGCATTTTACAAAATCTCTCTGGGGAATGTTTAGGGTTGGAATTTGCACCTGTTTTAGATGTTATGAATTTATTGTTTGAAATTCACTCTTGACTGGATGACAAAGTCTGAGGGCTTGGGAATATGATGGATTGTTTGAAATAAAGTACAGAAATAATATAGTTGATGGGGTTGATTTCTATAATAACAAATTAAGGGTGGCATTTATAGTAGTCAGCTCAAGCTCAAACTCAAGTGCGAGTAGGTGATCTCAGAAAACAAAATCACCGACTTGAGACCTTGGCTAATGTCAATGTCAAGCTCAAGCTAATGTCAATTAATATGCTGAAAGCTACTCAAGCTCGATTGATTTTGTTTTCTGAGATCACTTACTTCTCGAGCTTACTCGAGCTTGAGCTGACGACTATTAATGCCACATATAAAATCTAAAACCCGCTAACCCGTCGTCGAAAACACTAAGGCCCATAAGATCAATCACAGTTTAAACTCAGACCATAGATTAAACCTCGCATTTTGTATGTAAATTAATCGACAGATAGGGTTTAAACTAGCCTTTTTGGTTTAAACCGTGATTGATCTTACGGGTTTTAGTCGGCCTAGCCCCCAGGAAAGACAAGGTCACTACGTGCGGTGCTACCTAAGGCGCGAGTTTTCTCACGGGCCTAAGGAACGCAAATGACGCAGGCTAGGACACACCCTGGGACGATCTGATCACCACGAATGGAAGTGGCTCTCAACTGGATACGCTCTGGAGGCTCACGACGACCTCTCTGAGACGAAAGAGAAGGGAGCAACTTTGCCAGTGCTACCCTCCGATGGATAGAGATAAATGGAAAACCTTTGTGTCGGCTCAGACTCCACGGAAGCGTAATGGGATCAAAGAAGAAAATCATTTTCTTTAAGCAGCCGTATTGGCGATTTTCGCAAGGTTCGAATCTGATCGAATCTCGAGTCTCAAGTGGTATTGGGCCGGACACCCTGGCGAGGAGGGAAGATGGCCGGTGGACAAAGGCAGTGACAGAGTGGCGGCCGAGAAGACCAGCAGCACGATGGTCGGACGACATTGTCACAGCGGCGGAGGGTCCATGGATGCGGATGGCTAGGGACCGTGAGAGGTGGCGCGAGGGGAAAAAGGCCCAACATTGGGCAGAGATGGGCTGACGATGATGAAGGGTATTATTACTCAGACGCTCAGGTATCCCCACAACGAACGAACGATTTTAAATTCCATCCTGTCGGCACAAGACACATAGGCCGCCGCGTCGAAAGTCTCATAGGAAATTATCGATAAATTGAACTGAATTTTTGATATTGCACATTTTGCATCCGGCCGTTACGTACGAGGCCCGACGGTGCAGTTAAACACTGCTGACGACATTTATGGAGCTCCCAAGAGTTGTCCCGTTTTTACCGATGATGCTTGAACCCACAGATCCTATCCACGTGAAAAATTATATTTTTTTTTGCAACGTAAGGGTGGCATTAATGTGATTTTGTTTTCTGAGATCACCTACTTGAGCTTGAGCTTGAGCTGACGACTACTAATGCCACCCTTAGGGTGGTATTCTAGAACGCTACTTAAACTCAGTTTAATTAGAGTTCAGACTGTCAATAAAACAGTGCATGTTTTGATATGAAGGGAGGGATATTCAAATCAAAACAAGCACTGTTTTATCGACAGTCGACACTACTAAACTCTACTTAAACTGAGTTTAAACAGAGTTAAAGGAGCGTTCTAGTTTGAACTGAGTTTAAACAGAGTTTAAGTAGCATTCAAGTTTGAACTAAGTTTAAGTAACGTTCTAGAATACCACCTTAAGTGTAGCTGTTTTTTCTCCCTCACAAAGCCGTGTGTAGACGAAAGTACGTTTTAGTGTGCAGTCTTGTTGCAACTTGTTAGATTATTCAGTTGATTATTCTTCCTTCCAGTTCTCGAACATACGTTGATAGTAAAGCTGTAAAGATAAACTTGCGTGAAATGAATAATAAAAACAAAAGTTACTTAGCCAGTAGAAGGCAGCCCAGTAACTGGGCTTTGCCCTATTACTTGGCTCGCCATATCTGCCTCGGCATGAGCCAAAACAAGTGGGCAAAGATAGCCACAAACTGAGTCCCACATGACGGACAACGGCGGCGAGGCAGGCAGTGGGATACGAAAAGGGGTGATAAGTGAACCCGAGTCATCTGAGATCACCTAATGTCAAACTTGAGTAGCTGTCAGCATATTAATAGACACTATCTTGAGATTGACATTGACATTAGCCAATGCTTGACATTAGCATTTGACTTTTCTGAGATCACCTACTCGAGTTCGATCTTGAGTCGACGACTATTAATGCCACCCTAGGATAATAGAATTTCAAAGTTATTCCCATATAAAAATAGTCCGTGGGTAAAACCGTCATGAGTAAAGACGGACCAAAGCCAATATTTATAGAGCTCTGAAACTGGGCGTAAATAATAATTTATCGCGTCCACGGCCGCGCTAAGAGATAACCTTTATTCCGTTACACTGTTGCCGGGTTTATTATTTAAAAAATATATTTAAAATGTAGTAGTTTGAACAAAGATAATAATATAAGGCAATATCCTGCCATATTACTTATATTGTGCGATTTTACAAAATGTTTCGATCCTCTTCTTTGTAAAAAGCCAAAATCTGATTTAATATTTTTTCCACATAGTGAAAATTATCATCCTTCTTCTTTGTTACATGGTCTACACTACAGGTACCATTAATTGCTAATGTTGCGATCCTTACCATTCCATTACAATTAAATTTAATGTTATTATAGTTTATTTGGCAGAACCAGAACACACAATTAACAAACACAAAAGATGTGCACTAAGCACACGCTGTGTACCAAGAGACTTGCCGACAAACTGCTTACAAACTTTGTCAGATGTCATAATTCGGTACGCAAAGTTTTTTGTTCGAAAGTCCGTTATTGGCTTAGTCTTATCTTTAGACAATATTGAGAAACTAATTTCAATATTTTTTATTTTGGTTCAGTAGTTTGGATTTTACAACGTTTCAAAGATACGGTTTTATGACGTCACGCGACGGTCTGCATACTGTTGGCGGTCATAGGAACAAAACATTTTAGCGCATAAAAACAAAACTACTGGACCAAAATAAAAAATATTGAAATGAGTTTCTCAATATTGTCTAAAGATAAGTTTAAGCCAATAAAGGACTTTCGAACAAAGAACTTTGCGTACCCAATTATATTGTTTCCGTGTGTGTTTTTTTTTAGATTTAAATATAAAAAATAAACTGAGCACGAGTGCTTACTGTCACTGTCACTACTACTTATACTTACTACTATAGTATTAGGATACATGGCAGACGTCCGGCAGACGTCCGGCACAGCTTTTTCGCACTCATGGTAGCTACTCTGGGTCCACGCTGTCATTGCGATAGACGGATGAGGGACGGAAAATGAGGCAGCTATTACTAGAAATCACGAGACAAATCAATGGCCAATAAAGAAGTTATCCAACTTTTTTTATCTACTCTACAGGGTGTTAAAAGACCGCCAACAAAGCGGGAAACCACGTATTGTCCTCATCATAAGGAACATTTTTGCCCAAGGAACTATGCCTGGGAAATCAACGGTTTCCGAGATAATGAGGTTCAAAGTCGGACTTTTCAAGACTTTTTTTTGCAGATATGTATTCAGTATCTAGTTCTTAACATACCGTCTCAAGAAGCCATATCAAAATCTATACTTATAATAAAACTCTAGCGAAGTCAATTCTGTACATTGAATATTTTTAGAAAAAAACTATCAGGGGTTACTAAGTAAACTATTCTGAATACAAAATCTATACTTATAATAAAACTCTAGCGAAGTCAATTCTGTACATTGAATATTTTTAGAAAAAAACTATCAGGGGTTACTAAGTAAACTATTCTGAATACAAAAATGCAAAAAAATCGGTCTATGTCTGTCTGTCTGTCTGTCTGTTTGTCTGTCTGTCTGTCTGTCTGTGTGTTACCTCATCACGCGAATACCGCTGAACAGTTTTCAGTCAAATTTAGGACCGTGATAAGTCCTGGTTCTGGGAACAATCTAGGCTATCCGATGTTCAGAATACATTGCGGGTTGCAATTTTAACTTCGTTTTTTGTAAGAAATATTCATAATTTAGATATAGCTTCTTAAGAAGATATGTTAATAACGTGAAACAGAACACATTTCCGAAAAAAAAAATTGCATTTCCGGAAAAAAAAATCCGACTTGGAACCTCATTATCTCGGAAACCGTTGATTTCCTAGGCATAGTTCCTTGGGCAAAAATGATCGTTATGATGAGGACTATACAGGGTGTTAAAAGACCGCCAACAGACCCTAAAGCCACTAGACACCAAAACAAAGTACTTTTTCGATAAATTATTGTTGGGAAATTATTTTGGTTTTTTTAGGTAATAATTTTGAAAATATTTTTTACGCAATGGACGTGTAACGCACAGAAGTCATATTGCGCAAGCGTAGGTATCAGATTATGTTACTTAAGCTTGAAGTGCCGATGTTTAGAATACATTGCGGGTTGCAACTTTAACGTCGTTTTTTGTAAGAAATATTCATAATTTTGATATGGCTTCTTGAAAAGGTATGTTAAGAATCCCCTGAAGCTCTGCAGCCCTCTCGCTCGCACTTTTGAACATTTGAATTTATTGTAAGAGAATGATTCAACTTTGGACGATAAAATATAGTTGCAGACATAGATAATAAAGCTATCGACTAGATACTGAATACATTTCTGCAAAAAGAAAGTTTTGAAAAATCCGACTTTGAACCTCATTATCTCGGAAACCGTTGATTTCCCAGGCATAGTTCCTTGGGCAAAAATGTTCCTTATGGTGAGGAAAATACGTGGTTTCCCGCTTTGTTGGCGGTCTTTTAGCACCCTGTATGTGGTCTCCCACTTTGTTGGCGGTCTTTTAACACCGCTCGGTATTCAATACAAGCACTCGCCGTAAACAATAATTTTGCATTCTTGCATAACAAATAACTATTGTTTACCGTTGAGCTGGATAGACAGAGTTATTAGCCGTATGCTATGCTTGCTGGCTTAGCATGAGAATGAGTAAGACCTTATCTATGGGCTTATAACTTTATCTATCCCACTCTACGTCGGGGGAGATACATATTATAAACCCTTTTACTTCCTAATCAATTCTTATGCTAAGCTTCCTGGTATCTTATCACGGGCGATACCTTAATGTAAACAATACATATTTATTATTAAATTTATAAATGTATTGTTTAGATTAGGGTTTTCATTATATTTTATTCTATTGCTTTCTTTTGAGCCCTGCTACCGCAAGTTAAGAAATAATAACTATTAAAATACCCCCGACATTTTAGCTTCGAATAAGCATATTTAATAAATTGCTGAACCAATTTTGACAAAACATAACTAAGAACATTCGCTAGAATACCTGCTTTCAAATTTAAAAAAAAAAACCTAAAGCTTCCAAATCGTTCACCCATTTAAGAGCTACGGTGCCACAGACAGACACACCCTCATAAACACTTATACAGACACACTCACAAAGCTGTCAAACTTATAACACCCCTCTTTTTTGGTCGGGGGTTAAAAAAAACCTTCCTTTTGAGTTTTCCTCCACAGTCGAATTTAAATTAAATGTCAAATGTGTAAAAACGCATACGAAGTCGCGGGCACAACTAGTTATGAATATTTCTTACAAAAAACGACGTTAAAATTGCAACCCGCAATGTATTCTAACCATCGGTACTTTAAGCTTAAGTAACATAAACTGTTACCTACGCTTGCGCAATATGACTTCTGTGCATTACACGTCCATTGAGTTATAAAATATTTTTCAAAATTATAACCTAAAAAACCAAAATCATTTCCCAGCAATAATTTATCGAAAAAGTACTTTGTTTTGGTGTCTAGTATGCGTGGCTTTCGGGTCTGTTGGCGGTCTTTTAACACCCTGTATACTGTGGCATCCACTCTCGCATCGGGCTTTACAGACACGAGCAAAAATGCCACAGGGATGGTGTATAAAAACTAAGGCCTTTGCATCTACGCATGAGAGATTTATACAGCGTCCAGTGGCACCTTCACTCACACTAGATGGGTGAAGAGACCAGCACCTATACCATCCTGACAGCTTAGTCGGCCTAGCCCACAGGAAAGACAAGTCAATACGTGTGGAGCCAACTAAACTGCGGGTTTCCTCACGATGTTTTCCTTCACCGTTAGCGAGTGGTATTGCTACTACAAATTCACAAATGTACGTAACTTTGAAGTTAAACAAAGTCATAGATACATTCCCGCACTGGGAATCGAACCGGGGACCGGCTTCAGAGTCCACTATTAGTATAAATCATCTGTAATAGATGTAAAAGCCCTTGATAATGATGATGATGATGATTCGTCGATAATGGCGGGTTAAACAATACGACTTGCCATGCAAACAGCAACATAACTCTATTTTCGCCTGTTTAAACTAGGTTTAGGCCCGGGGAAGTTTGAGGATGTTTACTCTTAGTATTTTATGTCAACACCCGCGGGGGTACACATGCATTTATTACCGGTATATGTGAAACTTGTTACAGGGTGCGCAAATAAGCCCTTTGCCGACAAACTTAGTGTAAATAGTCTAAAGTTCCTACTACTTGAGTTTCTAAGCAGGTGAGGTGGTGCTAAACAGGGTCTGGGGTATTAAGGGTATTCCACTCGCTCGTTTTCCCAACAAACAACGGCGGATGATACAAGATGTAACGGCATGAGAGCGTAACCACAATCCCCAGATTTCTCATACACTAACGGTCTATTGATCGGCTGTTAACAGCTATCAACTGCCAAAAAAGCATGTAAAAGAAGCAACTGGCAGCAGTTAACACCCCGTTAGTTTACGAGAAATCGGGGGTATGTCTTTTGCATAAAAATATTATGACTTAACTTGAGGGTCAATGAAAGTAGCTTGGCAAAAAATGCACAATTTTCACAGTTTTTTTCAATTATAAAAATAGGTCAGTTTAACCACTTTTTGTTTTTTCTAAAGCACTAACCCGTGCTAGGGAATATTCAAGGTCCTGTCCCGAGTAATTTTTTTCAGCCTATTATAAATGTTTAGGTCAATTTAGCTAAAAATAAAAAATAAAGAAAAATTTAACTTTCCCGCCACGCAATTTACTTTGCACCTTAATCTGAGTTTCATATTACAATCAAGCTATTGCCTCAAGTTATATTCGTACGTCCAAGTGGATTGAGACTTAAAATTTTACACATCCGGTAATTTTAACATCCACGTTGGAGAAAAAACCGATAAACTGTCCAAACGTTTCAGAATTTACGATAAGTGTAGATATATTAGAAACCTACGACACTTGTCGCTTTGACATTGTTTCCCTTCCAAATTAAGCAATATTGCCACTGCAAATTCGCAAACATAATTACGACCTAATTAGAAAAGCGGCTCGCGCGAGCCGCGAAATTTCCATCCGACAATTCGGCTACAAATCATACTAGAGTCTGGAACAGGGTAGCATTTACACGTCAATTTGCATTAGTAATTTGTCGAAACAGCCTCCTGGGGACTACTCACGATACTGAATAAAAGTACCTATTAGAATATTCTCCTCGTTTAATCAGCAAAATAGCAAAATAAATAAAAGACGAAGAGAGAGGAAACGACACTTTTATGTTTTTTGTGATCTTATATTTACGGTAACTTTGATCTTAATTATAATTTATGCCTTTCATAATCTTAATATAAGCCATTCATAAAATTCTTGTACAATTACAAAATTCAACGCATCATGTGAAAATATCCTTGTGTAGCAGCTGTATGCTATAAAATATCTGCTACGTCTTAGCTCCTGCTATAAATTATCGGCTACGGCGTAGTTCCTGCTACAAATTATCTGCGACGGCATAGTTCCTGCTACAAAATATGTGCTACGGCGTAGCTCCTGCTACATAATATCTGCTATGGCGTAGTGACTGCTACAAAATATCTGCTACGGCGTAGTTACTGTTACAAAATCTCTGCTACGGCGTAGCTCCATACAAAATCTCTGGTACGGCGTTGCATAATCTATTCTACGGTGGCGAAAGTTGCTTTATTACCTCTTAGATTTCTCTGAATGTTTCGGCTGAACCTCCCTCATTATTCTCTGAACGAAAGTAGTGTGGCGGGAAGTGGACCATTTTCACAGTTTCTCAATTTTGTATTTATTTATTTACTGAGCCATTTTAATTCTGCAATTTTTGTTTCGCGGCAGTAAAACAGTATGATTATTATTATTCTAAACAACAATAATTCAGCTGATTATGAGATTTGCTCCATAAGACCAATTATTATGTATGGGTGCGAAGCTTGGACGCTGACACTAAAAGAAGAGAACAAACTCCTGGTCGCAGAACGTAAAATTCTGAGAAAAATATTTGGCCCCACTAGACGCGAAGATGGCTCATGGAGGATCCGCAAGAACGCCGACCTGGAAAACCTGCTGGCCGAGTCCAACATAATCGGAGAGACTAAATCCGCAAGACTCCGCTGGCTCGGCCACGTCGAGAGAATGGAAGCAGATCGGGCTGCGAAGAGAGCATATGAGGGTCGTCCCGTAGGGCGTCGGCCGGTCGGACGTCCCAAATATCGCTGGAAAGATGCGGTAGAGAGAGACCTGTGCGAGCTCCAGGTGGAGGATTGGAGGGAGTTAGCGCAGGACAGGGAGAGCTGGCGTCTTTTGGTTGCGGAGGCCAAGATCCACTTTGGGTCGCTGAGCCAGCTAGAATGAATGAATGAATGAGATTTGCTCAAAATCCTAGTTTTTTGCGCAGTCCCACTGGTATTTTGAGCAAAAAAACAAATTAGCTTAAATTGTTATTCTGTTATTTTAAATAATGAATACAATACTATTTTACCGACGGGAAACAAAATTTTATAAACAAAATAATATCTTAGGTTAGTTACACAATTAAAAAAAATTAATAACTGTGAAACTTTGGGCTTCACCGTCACGCTACTTTTGTTGACCCCTGTAAAAAAAAAAACAATACAGGAATTTTCCAGCAAATTGATGATTGACGGCGTGAGAGGATATTTTAGGGAATAGATGCCCTAATCACAGAGTAGAAGCCGGTAATAAGCTGTGGGCTCTGCGCGCGAGTGGCAATTAGTCCGCGACAGAAGTCACGGCGGCGCTGATGCAAGTCCAGCCCTAAAGCCGACTGCATAATGTGCCGCTAATGGTGGCTTATTTTATTATTTGGATAGCTTTGCCACTATTTGTAACAATAATTAATTTAGAAGATTTTATGATGTGCTACGTAACCACTGCTACGGCGTAGCTTTTTCTACGAAATCTCCGCGTCTTGTTTAATTTTTTTTCACCTTTTTGTTTTTAAACCATTGCACAGAAGCGGGCAAAAAAACTGTTATTACATATAGATTGCCACTATTATGCAACCTATTTGTAACAATAATTAGGAAATTTAACGGTGTGCTACGTAACCGCTACTACGGCGTAGCTCTTTCTACGAAATCTCTGCTACAGCGAAGGCTTAGCAGGCAGAAGCGGGCAAGAAGGCACTACCTTGTTTAATTTTTTCATCTGGTTGTTTTTAACCCCCGACCTATTTTTTTTTTTTTTTTTTCCTAGAATATTACCAAAACATAGTTGCTTGACACCCCTAAACCGCATGGTTTGTATGGGTGTTGCACATTCCACCTTAACGTCTATAGATAAACTTAGCTTACAATAGTAAAATATTTATTGATAGGTAGTTAGTTTTCGCAGTGATTCATCGGCAGCTCGATCGGGCCCGAGCTCGCATAAAACCAGTTCTTTTGTTAGCTTGGCGACGATCGAGGCGGCGATAAACAGGATGTTTCAATCTAGTTTTGGTTGCCGAGGTAAATTTTATTAATATGCTGTTTTATTTTATATTTGAATTTATTGTTGTTTAATGATTCTCTAATCTCTGATGGTAATAGTTTATTTATTAATCTAGGAACGATAAATTTGGTTGATCTTTCTCCGTATAAATTTTGAGCCGTTTCTAACAGGTTTTTTTGCAAGGCTAGTATTTTTGTTAAATTTTCTTAGGTTTTCGCTGTACGTATAATAATTCTCTATAAGTAAATTTAGTATAGTTTTCTCCCGAATTAGCAATACTTTGCAGTATTTGAATAAACCATCGTAATTATTTTTAAATTTGCATTTAACTTTATATAGTTTATACCTAAAAAGTGGGGTGTTATAACTTTGACAGATATGTGTGTTTGTCTGTCTGTCTGTAGCACCATAGCTCTTTAACGTGGGAACCGATTTGGATGCGGTTATTTTTTATTTGAAAGCAAGTGTTCTTAGATAATAATGTATTCTATCAAAATCGGTTTAGCCGGTTATGAGATATGCTAATTATAAAGCTTAATGTCGGGGATATTTTAAATTTTAAATTTAGTAGTTATGGTTTACATTACTTTTGGTCGCACAGAAGCGCGCAGAAAAAAAGTTTCCTCTTGTGGGCATAGCTTATGCTTACAATGCGTTACACGAAAGAGTTCCCTTGACAAAACTCTTATTACAATGTAATAGGGAAATTTTTGTTCAACCCAAGGGAATTCTTTAGTGAAACGCACTGTACCTCTTAGTGCGACTCTATTTTTTTTTTTAGGAAAGGTGATCACAGAGTAGCAGCCAGTATAAAGC
Source organism: Zelleria hepariella (assembly GCA_949319315.1). Classification (NCBI taxonomy): domain Eukaryota; kingdom Metazoa; phylum Arthropoda; class Insecta; order Lepidoptera; family Yponomeutidae; genus Zelleria; species Zelleria hepariella. The sequence goes on from OX439381.1 coordinate 1,605,628, forward strand.
TGTGGGCTCTGCGCGCGAGTGGCAATTAGTGCGCGACAGAAGTCACGGCGGCGCTGATGCAAGTCCGGCCCTGCCGCTAATGGTGGCTTATTTTATAATGTGCCGCTAATAGCGGCTTATTTTGTTATTTCGGTCGCTTTGGCGCTCTTGCGTAATAAATTAACGGGCCTCTATTCTCAAAAAAAAATCTACTCAACCGTTGAGCGTCAAAACACTATAAATTGCCCGTATTGAATTTGGGATTAAGAAAAACTGAAATTTGTCTATCGGTTGAAAATAAAAACATTGCATGCAGAGCCACTATAATTTAAGACTTCTATCTATCTATCTATCTATCTAATCGCGATCCCCTTTTTTTTTGTTGCAAAAGGCATCTATTAAAGGAGACATAATTCTTAGGTTTCGTACCCAAAGAGTGCCAAACAGGAACCCCTATATCACGAGACAACAATCTTTCCCTGCCTTCGTTGTCCGTCTATCCGGCTGCCCATCTTTCTGTCTGTTCGTCTGACCATCTGTCCTACCTTTAAATGGCTTAGGCCCGGTTTCTGAATTGAGAATTTTACTAAGTAAATACTTAACTATCGTTCTGTCACGTTCTTTTGTGAGAAATCCGCAGAGGCAGAACGATAGTTAAGTGCTTGTATAGCAAATTTCTCAAATCAGAAACCGGCAGTAAATCTTTGGAACAGCTCCTTGGGCATAGGCCCGGTTTCTGAGTTGAGAATTTTACTAAGCACATACTTACGTATCACCCTGTCACGCTCTTTTGTGAGAAATCTGCAGAGACAGGACGATACTTACCCATTTGCTTAGCAAAATTCTCAACTCAGAAACCGGGCCTTAGTGTCTTAACCCTTAGAGAAGGAGGCGCGGCGTTGGAAACAGTATCTCATCGGCATGCAAATGCCCGTCAGAAGCAAACGTCTTCTGTTTACTGCTGGCAACTTGATTGTGGTATAACCGTCTTAACTCGGTTCTAAATACGACCTTCTTGCTTGCAACCGCTTCCAGAATAAATTTTAATGAGCTCCTGCAATCTGATTTATTTATTTTGCGTATGGCACAATATGCAGATTCAGATTCAGATTCAGATTCAAAATCTTTTATTCAATATGCTATAAATAAATTATTTACATTGAACGTCAAAATATTATCTACAGTAAAAAAATTATATATATCAGATACTTATTACTATCTAATACTAAGTATCTAGCTACTTTTTTTTCTCCAGCTTCACTAGCTCTGATCGTTCTTGGAGAAGAAGCATGGTAAAGAAAGTCCAAGGATCTCGTGCTTAAAAAATGCAGCGAATAGAAACTTTAAAGTGGAAATTGTATATTTTTTGTCATAAATCAATATTTGTATTCATTGTAACAATCATTGTAAAAATAATAGTACAATTGTTTTAGCTTATACTAATAAAGCCCTTTTAGACGATACCGCACTTAAAATTTTGGAGCACCCATTTTTGTATAGGAATCACATTTCGTTGTAATAAAAAATTCGGTTTCCTGACTTTTTCTTTAAACATTTAAATTTAAATTGTGCAGAGCATATGAAGGTTTCTATTTCAAATAGCTTTGTTGTTTTTATCATGATTTTTCATTAGCCCTTATAACATAAAGCGTCATAAAATATTGACACTCCAATTCAATATCGCCTTTGAAGGATTTCAATATCGGTGCGCGATGTGAGCCTATCTATATCTATTTGCCAAGCCCCCGAGATTCTGCCCTAACTTTGATCAGACTTCAAAGAGATGTATGGGGGACGTCAAAATGTAGTGGAAAAAGGTCAGGAAACACGTCTTAACGGTAGAATGAGGCCATGGAGGTAGGAACGCGCAAAATAACTGTCAGATACACGTTTTGCTATCTCTTGTACCAGCTGATTCTAGGTTTAGCTGTTTATTAGTCACTTTTTGTTGCAATGTATTTGAAGACTTTTTGAACTTTGCAATGGTTTAGTCACGGCAGATATCCTTGTATCCCTAGATATCTTTTTCTTCTTGGCGTGCCTCTCCTGTAATGGAGGTTGGCCATCAGCTCTTCATATTGTTTTCTTTTCCTTGCGAAGCGAAATAGCTATCTCCGTTCATTCCCTGATTTTCTGAGCCACGACTTTCTTTTTCTACCGGTACGCCTCTTCCTCTAAATCTTGCCCATCATGATCACTTGGAGAAGTCGGTACCTGTCAAGGCGAAGCATTTGTCCTAGGTAACTTATTTTATTTATTTTTAGGGTTAAAGAACCCCTTTACTAAGACTCATCTGTCCGTCCGTCCGTCTGTCTGTCTGTCCGTTTATCTGTCACCAGGCTGTATCTCATGAACCGTGATAGTTAGACATTTGAAATTTTCACACTGATGATGTATTTATGTTGCCGCTATAACAACACAATACTAAAAAACAGAATAAAATAAATATTTAAGGGGCCCCCATACAACAAACGCGATTTTTTGCAGTTTTTATAGATAATGGTACGGAACCCTTTGTGCGCGATTCCGACTCGCACTTGGCCGGTTTTTTATTGATATAAGATAATTTATTTGAACTTTTCGTTAGTGAAACGATTGCAATACACGACGTGTAATACCTACACGTCCTAGCTCCCTGTGGAAAGCCAAATCTCATTTCCTACGTTTCCGTAGTGGGAGTCTTTAAGAAAACACGAGAGGCCTCCGCTTCGATACTTTCTATATTTTTCAGAGATCCGATGTGGAACGGAAGCTCTTAGGGGGCACGTTCTTGGCTCCATCCTTCGACTACACTAATGTCAGTATGAAAAGTAGTGTTATACTCATAAACGATGCACTTATCACCGGATTTTTATCTCTTTTATGGAGACAAAAATACTTTTTAGAATGTGATGCTTCACAAAACGGTACTAGAAATAGGGACATATTTGAAGAGTAGAAGAATAGGGTGAAGTCTTTGAAGACCGTTCGGTGAAGAAAGACAATTAGGAATTATTTAAACACAATCTTTAACGGATTTAGAACTCGTTTTATTAACTTTTTACATTTTCCCAACTTTTCCCAAAATTGTGTTTAGGTATATTATGTATAGGAATACTTAGTGCTCGTACACACGACAGCACGTCAGACTGTAACACTTTTGTTGTAAAGTCGCTCGTAACGTAACCGAGTAGAGTGCTAGCGTGTAAGGGTCGACGTGCTGTCGTGTGTACAAACCTAAGAAAATAGAATCAGGAATGTTTGTAGTGGTGGTCCATATCTGAACATATTTTTTTCGAGTAGTCTATCCCAAACGTAAAAAATTGTGAGTTAATTACAGTTCTCTGCAGAAAACTTCCCAGGCTTTGCAGCGTCCGAGTGGTCATTTCACCTATCTAGTGTTAATGAAGGTGCCACTGGATTCTGTATAAATCATCCCTTTACATAGATGAAAAGGCCTTAGCTTTTTTTACTGTATAAAAGTAATATCTTAGTCTCTGTATTTTTTTCAAAAGTCCTGCAGTCTTTCAGCAAGTTGATAATTGAGCTAGTTAATTATATGTCCTGGAAGAAAATCTGTCTCGGAAATACACTCAAAATACAGCGCAATCTTTGAGTTAATTTTCAAGCAGTGAACTCCGCCTTCCTGTTTTTATACTAACAAACTTTACACTACACCGAGGGCTAGCCATGAGTGGAATGCTTTTATTCGCACGAATATGTTAGTAAAGATAATGTGAGCAGAAATGATTTATGTACAGTCGGCCACAGTCTCAGATACCCCTTTTTGTTCGATTGGCGCCCTTATGCCGTGCGCGATAAGAGCTGCCATGGGGTATCTGAGATTGTGGCCGACCGTACTTACTGAAAAGTGTACCTTCTAAACTGAAAATTAAGCACACGAAAACTTTGTGTTTTATTGATTTACGACATTTACGATAAAATAATGATACATATCTAGTTAGAGGGAACGCGGGTAACCTCAACTCCGTACAAAAGGGGAGACCTGTTTCCTCCCTGGATAATTGTTTTAGAAAAAATATGTTTATGCCATTCAATCTATATTTACCTCTGCCATGTCCCTATGTTTTCCTTTTTTATTATTTTAATTATTTAAATAAATTTTATTATAATAATTAAAATAATAAAAAAAACCGGCAAGCACTGCAGCGCCGAGTGTCTCTTCACCCATCTATTGTGAGTGAAGGTGCCACTGGATGCAGTATAAATCATCGCATTATGTAGATGCAAAGGCCTAAGTTTTGACATTTGATAGCTCTTGCAGAAATTGGACGATGATTGCGAGATGTGAGAAAATTATGATTATTTCAACTCATGGCGCCTCGACACTTTGAAAGTCACAGCGAGATGTCTCAAGTAGCCAGTCCTGTAATTACCTACTAGCATCGTGCAATTACGACTAAAGTAAATTATGAAGCAACTACGCGATCCGAGTCACTCGCGACTTGAAACAAAATTGGTACGGTCAGCCACAGTCACAGATATCCCATGGCAGCTCTTATCGCGCGGCGCTTAAGGGCGCCAATCGAACAAAAAGGGGTATCCTAGCGTGTGGCTGACTGTACCTACTGCGGGTGAATTAACGCTGTACTTAAGGCTCCGTATAAGGCTAACTAGCGCCACCAATGTTGAAAAAATCCTATCTTCCTTCAGAAGAAGTTTCTGACAAAATCCTAAGATGAGCTCATGCGCCATGCTTTTCTAGATTTTTAAGTGTAGGTACCCAACTCAGTTTCTAGACTTAAGCTAAAAAAATTTCGATAACCGCCAAAAACGGCCGCTTTTGGCGGTCATCGAAAATTTTTTAGCTTAAAAGTAAATTTCGAAGAGGGTATCTACACTTAAAAATCTAGAAAAGCATGGCGCATAGGCTCATCTTAGGATTTTTCCAGAAACTTCTTCTAAAAGAAGATATGATTTTTTTAACATTGGCGGCGCTAGTTAGCCTTATACGGAGCCTTAAGCACTGTATACACAGTGACTAATAAAAAGGTGCTGTTATACTAAAGGGGAAAATTATTGAGCTAGTGGTTACCCCCCAAACTATGAACTCGCAACCCCATATCTCAGCAACCCCTCGACCGATTTGGCTCATGTTCGGACTTAAAAATTCTCTTTGCCTCATTTACCTGCCTCAATTTACTCAAGTTATCGTCGAACAAACATTCATACATACAAACATACATACGTACATACATACATACCTACATACAAACATACATACATACGTACAAACATACAAACGACGGATTGTTCCTTCGCTCGCTCGTTCAACAAGCAACCAACTAAGAAATCTCAAATTTAAAGTCGGGTTATCGGTAGGTACTTACTGCATCAAATGTATGGCGCAGTTTACATTTTGCAGCTGGCCCCATAGTGAAAGTTGATTGTATTGATGAGTAAGGTTCAAGGAAAGTAGTATGTTTGGTCAACGATTTTTGTTTCGCGACAATAAAGTAGTATTTTTTTCATTATTCTAAACAACAGAAAAACAATATTTTTCTGGACCAGTGGTACTGCCCAAAAAACTAGAAGTTCGAGCAAATCTCATAATCAGGTGAATTGTTGTTATTTTGTTGTTTAGAATAATGAAAATAATACAATTTTATCGTGAGACAGAAATCGTTGAACAACAATTGCTCAGTTCAATCGTATAAGGGCTATTTTACAGTGTTTTGACGGTCTAATCTGGTCAAAACTGAAATGTTTTCCTGAATTTTGTTATGGTAAGGGTACTAATCTTACTTCTTAGGGCACTTATCACGAGAAAAATACTGGTTTTTCCCTAATTTTTTTACATTTTGTGCTGGCCTAACTTGTGGTTAGAACAAAAAGGAAAAAAAAGGCTGACAAACTAATATCGGCTTCGTAACCAGGACACTACAGAAAACCCAAAACTATAAAACATTTAACTTTTCTGCAAAAGAGTACAATCTTCTTTGTTTTTGCTCGCCAAGTGAATCAACACATCGAAATGTTTTTTAAAGTTCTTCTTGTTGTGCCGTCTCCTATCGGAGGCTGGCAATCATCTTGGCTATTTCTTCCTTTGAGGCTGCCAAATGGAACAAGGAGCTCGTGGATTGTTGGTACCAATTGCGTATGTTCCCAAGCCTTGTTATCTTGGGTCTTCCAGGTCTCCTCTAGGTTTGCACAACATTAAATACCTCACCTCATTACTACCAGCGGACTACTATTCTGCAAAAGGTAACTTCTTTTTATCGTCTTTCCCACAATACCATTGTTACATTTTTGTTCTTACATTTATTGCGCTCGCTACACGCGGCCGCATATTGGAGGCAGCGCTGGGAAGGGTTCACTGGGTCTTTCGATGCGAACCGATGCCGATGTGATGATGAACCGTGATAGTTAGACAGTTGAGATTTTCACAAATTATGGCCCGGTTTCTGAATTGAGAATTTTACTAAGTAAATACGTAAGTATCGTTCTGTCACGTTATTTTGCAATAAATCTTCATAGACAGAACGATACTAACTTAAGTGCTTGCTTAGCTGATTTCTCAATTCAGAAATCGGGCCTGAGTGTTTTTATTGCCGCCAGAACAAAAAATACAAAAAAAATTAATAAAATAAATATTTAGGAGGCCTCCCATACAACAAACGTGACTTTTTTGCCGTTTTTATAGATAATGTTACGGAACCCTTCGTGCGCGAGTACGACTCGCACTTGACCGGTTTTTTTAATATTCCAGTATCGGGCCGCGATTGCTGTTAGCGCCCGTTTCGCTCACCTGCCTGCGGAATACGATATCAATTGCTCGGCCCCAGCCTCTATGTGTTTTCAATAAGGAGAAGCTTTTGTGGGGATTTTATACAGCTTGAGGGTTTTTAAAAGACTACACAACACATCTGTTGGCATAGTTCAAGAATGGGGTAGGCAATATCTACGTATGGGATCCTTTAATATTTTTACAGGGTAGCAACCGGTAGTAAGGGAGGCCACAATTTTATGATTTTTGGGTATTTTGTACACAAGACAGCACGTCGACCTTTACACGCTAGCACTCTACTCGGTTGCGTTACGGGCGACTTTGCAATAAAAATGTACAGTCTGACGTGCTGTCGTGTGTACCTACAGATCTTTTTATTTTTTTATAAATTTTTTTTGCTTCAGTATCGACCACTCCTGAGTCTGGTGTAACTTTACACACCTTGCACATCTAAGGAAAATTATAAAAATACCTACAGCCGAACATAGAACGTTCTCCTATTTTGAGGTCGGTTGAAAAAGTCCATTGCAATCTAAACATGCAACTGTCGCAAGAAACCTTGCGAGAAAGAAGCGTTCTCCTTCGACAATTAGTTGTTCGACTTTTATCCATACTTGGCCTCCTGTATACCATCTTTACGATGGACCATACGTCATTGCGGTCATTGCGGCGCACCTCGCCGGGTATTTACTCAACGACGGGACATTTCTGGAATTGGTTATTGCGGGGCGCCACCGCCGCTCTGCCGCGGCCGCTCATGCAATATTAATACACGTCCCCTCCGGACAGTGCACCTTGTATCCGTCGCGGTGAGTTTTGATACTGGATTTTGGACGTTTACTGTTCAGTGGAGCGATTCAAGATGTGATGATTCGGGGCGTGACACAATAAGGTTTTGCGAAATTATGGGCCAAAATACCCTGGGTGTATATTTGCGGCCGCTCATGCAATATTAATACACGTCCCGCCCGGACCGTGCGCCTTGTATCCGTCGCGGTGAGTTTTGACACTGGACGTTGGACATTTCCTGTTCAGTGGAGTGATTCAAGATGCGATTAAAAGTGAAGTGAAGTGACGGAGCGTGACACTAACAATAAGGTTTTGCGAAACTTAGTGCTAGTAGGTAGATAATCGTATGAGTTAGTGGCCAGCCCTGTTTTCAGAGTTTTTAGGCCGCCCGAAGGGGCTCGGATATGGCTTAACGAACACGGAAGAAAAAGGTTGAAAAACACTGCTTTAAAAAATCCACTCACCATTCAACCGTCAAAGCCGGAAAAACGACTCTCATTTAAATGTACAAGGTATTTGTAACTGTTATGTACGTTTTTTTTTAGATTGTATGGAGCGAGGTCTTTATACGTAGTTTCTAAACGGGCTTAAAATAGGCGTCAAGTTTTTGCCGGTAGCAGTTGTGACCGTACCACGGTGATGCAGGTCTGTGGCTCGCCAACGACCAATAGTATGTGTAGTTTATTTAAAAAAAAAACCTAGCACACTGGCCGTTTGTGAATCCTTTTGACTCGTGGAAAGTTCAGTTAGATTTCACAAAAGTGGGTTAGGTTGAGTCGTTTGTTTCAGGGGCATTTTAGGAGCTACTTTTTATGTAGCGCATCTCTTCGCATTTCATTCGACAGCGGCGAGCACAAATACCTCCTGTGAGCCTGACTTTCACATGACCGATTTTCAGGGTTTCGTAACAAATACCAAATTCTGAGTTTTAATGCCACGGAGTGAGCTCATTCATAAATGGTGATTGCTCTTTGATAACATAGAAAATACCCAATGAAACTCGCTTCGTGATTATAAACTAACAATAACCAGCGTAGGCTTTATCATGACGTTTTCCATAGCAATGCTTTCCGAAACCAAACAAATAACAAAGAAAAACATTTGTAAGCCCAAAGGACCTGTTTCGAGACATCTTGAAGGAAAAATCTCATGACATTTCGATCTCAACTACTCCCGACCACTCGAGTCATGTCGAGCGAAAAAGGCAAATCGCAGAAATCGCGTGCCTTATGTCGAGGATGACTTCGTGAGAAATATGAGATGTGACATTTGCCGCAAAATCAGATTTTTCCTTCGATATGTGTCGAATGCGAGATTCCCTTGAATCAGCCCCCTGAGACCGTATGATTTTTGATCCCGGGGTTTTTTCAATAAGGCGGAAGAAGCCAAACACGTCATTGCGCGATTCCTATTGCGGATTTAATATCAATCCGGGTGATCCGGGTTCAATTCCCGCTTCAGACGTGCCGTGAATCGGATCCCGTCATCGCGTAGCTTCTATATTCCTTGAAACAGGCTTTCGGAAGAGTTGTGTAGAAAGCCGGCTCATAAATAATTTCGTGTCTTCCAATGTACAAGAAAATATTTTATCAAACCACTGAATAAAGTCCATAATAAAATGGTTCGTATTGATGATGAGGGGTGGCCACTACCACATACAATTACCTACCTACTGAAAAAACTAAGATACTTAAGGCGCGGTGCATAGTGCATAGCCCGCGCGCAGAGAAAAATGCACAAAATCGATTCCTGTCTCAAATAAACTAAACAAAACGAAAATGTTCACATATCAAACCCTAGAATTAGCTGAAACCTATCTAAAACAGCCAGTTTCGTGTTGACATTCCTAAACGTTTTGGAGATATTTTGCTTGAATAAAAATAGGCAGCACACTTTTTTTCAAGCAAAATATCTTGAAATCTGCTATGGATAGGTCTCAACTAATTCTAGGGTTTAATATGTGAACATTTTCGATTGTTTTAGTGTATTTTATACAGGAATCGATATTGTGCATTTTTCTTTGCTTGCGGGCTAATTTACTATGCCCAGCGCCTTAAATTCGACTTCTAACAAATTCATAGAGCAGCTGAATCAGCTATCCTCTTTGTATCAAATAATTGTTATGTTATGAAGATTTTTAATTCCTGAACACGCAACATCTTGTATACTGTGCTATCTTTATAATGTTACCTAGCATGGGTTAGTGCTTTAGAAAACAAGCACAAAAAAACTTGATTGTTTTTGTGTCAATAAATTTATTTAAAATGGCCAGGAATGGGATTTAACAAATGTTACAAAATTACTCTTTTCTTCTTTTTGTCACTACAGTTTTACAACAATAACAATGACTAAAGAGTATTTTCCAGGAAGACAGGGAGAGTCTTAACCAGCATTTCTTTAAGGATTTATCTTCAAAAGATGCGAGCCGTGTCATTATCAGGTTGACACGCGAGCCCCCAAGATGAATAGACTGTCATGGAGACGGTTTTTTATCTGACGGTCACAAATAGAATAGAAGTATTGCACAGAAGTATGTATCACGTAAACATAATAACCCGGGGAAATCATTGTAAGAGATTATAGAAAACGGTGGACGAATGATGAAATGATGATGACGTCTTCCTAACCGAAACCTTCCTTCCACTGCTGGGGGTCTACCGGCTAAAACGAAGCCTATTTACCATTGGCGAAAATCGAAGTTTGATTTATGAAAAATTCACTGGGTAGCAGTAAAATGAACATTTTTAGTACATTTTTCAAAAATCGAACTTCTATTTTTGCCAATGGTAATCGGCTTCGTCTTAGCCGGTAGACCCCCTGTTGGTATTATGGGCTTCGCCGATGTGCCACATTTTCATGAATAGTAACTAACTGTAACTAACAGAAACGTAGCATGGTTACCAACACACGAATTCAAGACGGAAAATATTGTGTGAGGAATAATTATTGACTCAATAATTATGCATGGAACGGTGAAACGGGCGGGCGGGCGCGCCCCCGCAACCGTTCTATATTTGATTTTACAGTTGGAGGTTTTTTACACTGTTTACAAATTATTATCATTGTCTACATGTTTGAATTTTATTGTGTGTTTAATTTTTTCCTGTTTATTAAAAGGTTGTGTGAAAGAAATCGCCGCGCCACCATTTCTTTACTTCTAGGTTAAAAAAATCGTTGTAAATATAAACTTTTTGCGTAAAATAAAGTTTTCTCTATCTTTTTAATCAGCGAAAATATAGAGATCTTCAATTTTGTAACTCTGCGGAGAGAAACTTCTGCGTCTTTACATAACGCGATTTTTATCTGTGGGGGAACGGTGTGGTCTTAGCTCAAGAAAAGTAAATTTTCCCGGCGCCCACACCTACGCACGTTTTTTTACTTCCCTCGTCATCGTTTGCCATTGTAATAAACATTATGAGCGTACTGAGGCATTCATTACTTATTTGGGAGAAGTGACAGTGGCGTATTTCATAAGAGTTTCAACTCTACGCGATCTTGGGTTTGGGTATAATTATGTTTTTAGAGTTGAGTTTCCTAATTTATATTTAGGTGTCATAAAACTCAATAATTAATTGCTCATAGGTAGGTGAGAAATAAGTCAATTTAATTTTTGAATAGTAATTGCATGGTTAATACCACCATAAGATTCCAAGATGGAAAATAACTGGAGATAATAAATTAGTGACTAGGGTGGCAATATTAATAGACCCTAGCTTGAGCTTGACATTGACATTAGCCAAGGTCGGTGATTTCGTTTTCTGAGATCACCTACTTGAGCTCGAGCTTGAGTTGACGACTATTTATGCCACCCTTAGTGACCCAATAATTACGTATGAGTGAAAATATACCCCTCCGTTTAGCCGCGCCAGGACTCAGCAGTCTGGTAATAAAATATCAAAGCGATTGCAAAGCTTACACAACAGATTGAAATCGTCCACGGAAATAGAACGAAAGCGAATGCCCCTGATTCTCTTAACGGATGGCCTGCGCCTAAATGGGAATGTTTTTCATCATTTTTCGTCAGATTTCACACAACTGGCGAATTATTCATGCCTCCGCATTGCTAATATTTTTTCCATGACCTTATTTTACCGAAACAGCCCACCGTGGTGTCGGGAAGCAAGGTGTCTTCTTCATGAAATGAATAAATACGATAGCGCAGAAAAGACTTTTCAATATTTTTTTAGACCTATTTTCGTGAAGACTGTGTTTCTGTTGTAACTTTATATCTTTGTTTTCCAAAGTAAATGAAATTGTGCGTCATTAGGAACTACATATTAAACAAGATTCGCAATTCCTCTCCCTATACCCATCGCTTTCAACGCTAACTTGTTTCAAATTACGTTCGTCAGCACCCTTCAAACTTCAATTTGAAAGGGATAGTGACAGATTCAAAAGTTAGACAATTTATCATCCCGCCCGTAGGCTACTAATCTCTTTTCTATCTTCTCTACATAGTATAACAAAGTCGCTTTTCATGTCTGTCTGTTTATCCGTTGGTTGGTGGTTATCGTATGAGGAAGTGGCCACCCCTGGTGTCAGAGTTTTTAGGCCACCAAAGGGCCTCTGACATGGCTTAACGATGGTTATTAATCAACAACAGCTGGGATCAACTACTTTCCGCAGCACGGAAGCGCTCAGATATTATTGCCACAAGCGGTCCATCCCTATACTGACCGCGCCCGATGTTGCTTAAGGCGCTGGGCATAGTGAATTAGCCCGCGCGCAAAGAAAAATGCACAAAATCGATTCCTGTATCAAATACACTAAAAAAATCGAAAATGTTCACATATCAAATCCTAGAATTAAGTGAGAGCTATCTAAAACAGCCAGTTTTAGGTGATAGGTTTCACCTAATTCTAGGGTTTGATATGTGACAATTTTCGATTTGTTTAGTGTATTTGATACAGGAATCGATTTTGTGCATTTTTCTTGGCGCGCGGGCTATTCACTATGCACCGCGCCTTAAGGCTCGGTATAAGGCTAACTAGCGCCACCAATGTTGAAAAAATCATATGTCCCTTCAGAAGAAGTTTCTGAGAAAATCCTAAGATGAGCTCATGCGCCATGCTTTTCTAGATTTTTAAGTGTAGGTACCCAACTCAATTTCTAGTCTTAAGCTAAAAAAATTTCGTAGAGGGTATCTACACTTAAAAATCTAGAAAAGCATGGCGCATAGGCTCATCTTAGGATTTTTTCAAAAACTTCTTCTAAAGGAAGATATGATTTTTTTAACATTGGTGGCGCTAGTTAGCCTTATACCGAGCCTTAAGTCCAACTGGGCTGTGAGCGCTCTATATCTGCTAACTCCTTCTAAACCACGCAACGGAATTCGATGCGGTTTTCACAGTCAGTTAGATATTTTTTCACGGAATGTTTATACATTTACAAAGCAAAGCGCAAACCTTTTTCTTTTATTGCGCCCGTGCGAAGCTGAGGCGGATCGTCAGTAAGGAATAAGTGGAATAAAACACCCTTACTTTCAGCACCACGCGCGGGCCCATCCAAACGGCAGGAGCTGTTTTTCCACGAGATACCTAGCATTTGTTCAACGTTACAGAGACCAATGAGTATCTATTTATTATCCTAGGGAAATGTAGTCAGGTTTTTTTTCTTGGTATTCCAGATAAAGTATACAATTACAGTTTTGTAAGTGTGTTCATGGTATGTGCTATTTACTTTATAGTGTACAATTTCAGGAATAGGAATGGATATGTATCATGCTTCATCATCAGCCCATCTTTGCCTACTTTGTAAATACAGACAGACAGAAAAACAGACAGACACACACACATAGCGGTCAAACTTAAAACACCCCTCTTTTGGGTTGGGGGCTAAAAATATGTACATCACTATAGCTTATGAAAAGCCGATAAGCAATCCGTAAAGACCTCCAGAATACCCGGAAACGGCACAACGCTTTTAGCATTTCACAGAATCATTCATTCCATTTCCAGCCTAAAATTTACAAGCCATTTTCATTGAGGTAGCATTAACTTTTTACTATTTCCAGTCCGGTAATAGGGCAAAACGCAGTCTGGTTTCTCGTATCTGTTGTAACATTTTGAGACTTGCATCAAAATAGTGGCTATGGCTTACCGAAAACAAAAACTTGGTCTCCGGGAGCAAAAGAGATAGCGCTACCGATACAGCGGTGATTAAGATATGAGATAGCATAGTTTATCAGAAAATTACGGTATCGTGATATTTCAAGATGACGGCCGGGATGATGGCGGTAACGTGTTTGAAAACCTTTTGATGTGTGTCTTACAAGTGTTGTTATTTAGAGCCCTTATCCTAGGTACTGAGGTCCATAATTCGGAAGGCATGGTTTTTTGTTCGAAAGTCCGTTATTGGCTTAATCTTATCTTTAGACAATATTGAGTAACTAATTTAAATATTTTTAATTTTGGGCCAGTAGTTTTGTTTTTATGCGCTAAAATGTTTTGTTCCTATGACCGCCAACAGTATGCAGACCGTCGCGTGACGTCATAAAACCGTATCTTTGAAACGTTGTAAAATCCAAACTAATGAACCAAAATAAAAAATATTGAAATTAGTTTCTCAATATTGTCTAAAGTTAAGATTAAGCCAATAACGGACTTTCGAACAAAAAACTTTGCCTTCCGAATTATCATAGAGGAAAACTTGAGAAAAGTTTTTCGACAACAATACACCTTTTGCTTGCACTAGGGCGTACGAAAATAGGCCTTACCAGCCAGGGAACCGAATTTAGACGATTCTCCGAATGGGTAATCACACAAATCCACTAGAACCTTCAACGAAAGGTAAAATGGCATAGCTAGTTTCTTTTAAAATAATTTCTTGCTTTACTTTATTTCCTAATTGAAATACCGTCTAAGAAGTTTTCTCATAACGCGATGCGATGTTGTCAAGCCTTGGCTAATGACAAACTTGAGTAGTTGTCAGCATATTAATAGACACTATGAGGAGATTAACATTGACATTAGCCAAGGCTTGACATTAGCATTTGACTTTTCTGAGATCACCTACTTGAGTTCGAGCTTGAGATGACGACTTTTAATGCCAGCCTAAAAGCAACTTAAATAATTTAACTTCTTTTATATAGACCACTATTTTATTTAGATTTTGAATCATGGCAACCCACTCACATACAAAATGGGTAAGCAGAGCCGATGCATCACGGTGCCACCTGAAAACGCAACAAACGTCAGTTACACCACTTGACGCTTGAGGCGCCCAACAATGCCTTTAATTAGCAGATTACTAGTCGGGCCGCTTTTGAGAACAATTGTCTCTCCGCCGCGCCTCGCTGGCTCCGACTGTACCACCGACTAAGTACGAGAGAAACGCTAGCTTCGCTCGAGTCTCTTCGCCGCGCCTCGCTGGCTCCCACTGTACCACCGACTAAGTACGAGAGAAACGCTAGCTTCGCTCGAGTCTCTCCGCCGCGCCTCGCTGGCTCCGACTGTACCACCGACTAAGTTCGAGAGAAACGCTAGCTTCGCTCGAGTCTCTCCGCCGCGCCTCGCTGGCTCCGACTGTACCACCGACTAAGTACGAGAGAAACGCTAGCTTCGCTCGAGTCTCTCCGCCGCGCCTCGCTGGCTCCCACTGTACCACCGACTAAGTACGAGAGAAACGCTATGTACACTCGAGCGCTTTTCCAACTACGGAAGTACTCGATTTCACTTAAGCGTGAAAACTAAGGGTGGTATTCATAGTCGTCATCTCAAGCTCGATCTCAAGTAGGTGATCTCAGAAAAGTCAAATGCTTGGCTAATGTCAATGTCAATCTCAAGTTAGTGTCTATTAATATGCTGACAGCTACTCAAGTTTGACATAAGCCAAGGCTTGACAAAAGCATTAAACTTTTCTGAGTTCACCTACTTGAGATCGATCTCAATTTGGTGAACTCAGGCGACTATTAATACCACCCTAAGAGCTAAAAACACCTCGCCACACTATGGATTGTGTTTATAAACTGGTTACATTTTCGCAATTAGGTACCTACTGCAATCAACCGAATTTAAGTAAACAAATAAACAACGAAGACGGAATGCATGTCTGACGTTTTTATTTTAACACAAACTTTTTTTATTTGGCTCCCGCATGGT
The DNA here is from genome assembly GCA_949319315.1 of Zelleria hepariella. Classification (NCBI taxonomy): domain Eukaryota; kingdom Metazoa; phylum Arthropoda; class Insecta; order Lepidoptera; family Yponomeutidae; genus Zelleria; species Zelleria hepariella. The sequence continues at coordinate 1,621,222 of OX439381.1, forward strand.
TTATTAGATCATACTGCCAGTTTCTTGTCCATACATTGTTTTTAATTGATCTCTTTCAATGTTGTCTGTGATCTATTTAGGGTGGTATTCTAAAACGCTACTTAAACTCAGTTTAAACAGAGTTCAGACTGTCGATAAAGCAGTGCATGTTTTGATACGAAGGGAGGGATATTTAATTCAAAACATGCACTGTTTTTAGTGCACATGCACAGTCAACATGCACAGTGGACACTACTAAACTCTACTTAAACTGAGTTTAAACAGAGTTCAAGGAGCTTTCTAGTTTGAACTGAGTTTAAACAGTTTAAGTAGCGTTCTAGTTCGAACTGAGTTTAAGTAGCGTTCTAGAATACCACCCTTAGTCATTTTAACTTTAACTTACAATTTACAATATCTACAGTCCAAATTCAAATCAATTTGCGAGAGGAGTGACGATCAGGGTTCTACCCTAGAAACCCTCGCTACCCTCCGGATTCTACTCTAGAATCATTCGCCCATTCGCCCATAGATTGAAAGAAACTCTCGCCTTAAAAATTGTGTTTACTCCCTCGGGTAACAATCTACTATTTTAAAACAGTAGCAATCCGATCTTCCATCGCTTGTATGTATTTGCTCTGTACCCCGTCCCTGCACTCTCGACGCCTTTGTACGAGAGCCGGCCGAATTATCGCGATTGTCTTTGTTGATAGACCGGAGTTTTCAGCTGTAATGAGGAACTTTGAATGGGAGTGGTAAGAGGAAATGTTTACTTTTTCCTTTCCTTGTGAACTTTGGAAGCGATGGTAAGGAGTTGACTGTTGGCTTTTTTATAGTATGGAAGATCAAAGGTCTTTCCTGTGGGCTAAGCTTACTAGCTGTCAGGATGGTATAGGTGCTGGGCAAGCCTACTCCATCTAAAAAACAATGTCCATCGCCGAGTGGTCTCTTCACCCACCTAGTGTGAGTAAAGGTGCCACTGGACGCTGTATAAATTATCTCATTACGTAGATGCAAAAGGCCATAGTTTTAGTATGGAAGGTCAGAGATTAAAGTGGGCGGCCCATGATGTTGCATCATCTTTAAAAATTGCATGGGGTATGGTCGAAGTTTGATAAGTTTGATTTTCCTTTATTTACAGCTAATAATATCACAGCTTGCATGAAAATAGGGCTCAAACAAGCACACAACACAAAGAGAAAAAGCTATTAGACATAAAAAAATATCACTTTCTTGTTAGATTTTTTTAAACGCTGTTTAAGAATTTATGCAATTTAGAATTTATGCATCGACAGGAACTTTCTTCAATGGTAGAATTGATAGAGCGCTGGTTTGGTAAAGCAGAGATTTCGATTTCATGTCCTGAAATAAGTGATCAAAATTTTATTCCTCTCTTCTTTAATCGTTTAAACAACAAAACAGTCAAGAGCCAAAAGCGAATTTTCACAAGTACTCTTAAAGCTCGTGATTTATTAACCTCTTTGAAGCCGCAACTTTGTTGGCTCACTTTTTACCACAAAAACAAGCGCAAACTAAACCCTATCCAATATCAAGCCCGCCACAGCTTGTACAACAAAATCAGCCGGTGATTTTCATTTGGCCGGGCTATTCCACTTGAACCCAAAAAAGTAGGTGTGTCTACCTATTCCATTATCTAAAAGCGCTCAAATTAGTTTACTGCTTTAGTCATAAATGAATGGCAAAGATAAGCTACATTGGCAGCGATCAGTCTATACGATGTGTTTAGCAAAGCACTTATTGTGTATCCTATAACTAGGTACAAATTCAATTAAATCCAAAAATTTTATTCTCGAATACCTTATAAACGGATGAACAGATTTTAATGAAACATGTCTAAAAACCATTGCTAGGTAACATGGTTTCAATTTAAAAAAAAAACGCTACCAAATAGGTTAACCCATTTAAGAGCTACGGTGCCACAGGTAGACACACACACATAGCGGTCAAACTATGTGTGTGTGTCTATAATATAACGCCCCTCTTTTTGCGTCGGGGGTTCAAAATAAAAATATATTTTAGGTTTGGGTGTCAAGAATTCTGCAGTGACGTGGTACAACCCGCTTAGCCGCCGAAGCTCCGAACGAAGTTCTGGACAAATGTTTGACCAGCGTTAATTAAACTACATCCGATATCGTTTTTAATAGACTTTGGCGATGGTCGACGTTGGCGGTAAACACCAGACTATGGTCTAGCTGTTTCTAGACATAATATATACAGTCAAACTCTACAAATGGGCAAATTCTTTAGTGTGTTATAATCGTCCATCGTTGTATGGGCAAGCCTACTCCATCTAAAAAACATTGTCCCATCACTGCAGCGCCGAGTGGTCTCTTCACCCATCTACAGGGTGCACTCTAAGTCGATAGCGGAACTTTAAGTAGGCTATCTACTGATCAATACAAACAACTTGTACTAGGTGGTGAAAAAAATGGAGTGAAAAAAATATCAGCTGTTCCATACAAAAGGTCGACTCAGTACTGCGCCAAATGTATGAAACAGCTGATATTATTGTCGCTCCATTTTTGTCGCCACCTAGTACAAGTTGTTTGTATTGATCAGTAGACAGCCTACTTAAAGTTCCGCTATCGACTTAGAGTGCACCCTGTAGTGTGACTAATGTGAGTGATGGTGCCACTGGACACTTTATAAATCATCTCTTTACGTAGATGTAAAGGCCTTTATTTATTTATGCTAATCGTATAATGAGCAGTAATTACATATTATTTGTAAGAGTAACTTCATAAGGCAGTCTTACATATCTTACATATCGCTAGTCCTCAAACCCGGTTTATTTGCGGAAAAATATAAATAAAAAAATTTTTTTCGACAAATAATACGTTTATTTTTCGATAAAAAAAAGATTGTTTATTTCTATAAGAGTTATTTTCCTGCAAATTAACCGCTTTTGAGGACTAGCAACGACACCAAAACAAAGTACTTTTTCGATAATATTGTTTTTTAGAATATAGGTTATAATTTTGAAAAATATTTTATCACGCAATGGACTTGTAACGCACAGAAGTCATATTGCCCCAGCGTTGGCATAAGTTTATACTACTTACGTTTGAGGTGCCGCTAGATATAATACATTGCGGGTTGCAAACTTAACGTAATTCTTTGTAAGAAATATTGAAAATTTTGATATGGCTTCTTGAAAAGAATTGCTAAGTACTTGATACTGAATACATTTCCGCAAAAAAAAAAAGTTTTGAAAAGTTAGACTTTGAACCTCAATATCTCGGAAACCGTTGATTTCCCAGGAATAGTTCCTTGGCCAAAAATGTTCATCATTATTGAGGACAATACGTGGTTTCTCGATTTGTTGGCGGTCTTTCAACACTTTGTAGGCTCACTAGCCACAAAGTATACGGAAAGCCAAGCGAAGTCTCGCCATACTGTCAAAGCGTACGTTTCGGCCACAAAATTAATTAACAGCGGTGCGCTCAAAAGGCTATTAATTTCACCCAATAACGAGCGAGTCGAGGGTAAAAATAATATCGAATGAGATATTCCACACACTGCTGACGAAGGGTTGCGTTTGGGTCTAAAAATATGTACCAAGGGACTAAATATGTAGGTAGAATCGACCTTTCATTGAAAAATTCAATATAGCTAAGACTTGGATGTATCTAACTAACTGAGCAATCAAGTAACGAATTTATGTAACCGACCAAGTGCGGGTCAAACCTGTTTCAACTCATTTTCTGTAAAAAAAAAATACGATTTTAAAGAATTTCGGCAGACAGACAAACGCAACACATAATTATGCTGTGTATTAGGGTACCGTTTGGCATCCTCTGGTGCGCTCAAAAGGCTATTAATTTCACCCAATAACGAGCGAGTCGAGGGTAAAAATAATATCGAATGAGATATTCCACACACTGCTGACGAAGGGTTGCGTTTGGGTCTAAAAATATGTACCAAGGGACTAAATATGTAGGTAGAATCGACCTTTCATTGAACAATTCAATATAGCTAAGACTTGGATGTATCTAACTAACTGAGCAATCAAGTAACGAATTTATGTAACCGACCAAGTGCGGGTCAAACCTGTTTCAACTCATTTTCTGTAAAAAAAAAATACGATTTTAAAGAATTTCGGCAGACAGACAAACGCAACACATATGCTGTGTATTAGGGTACCGTTTGGCATCCTCCGGATACGGAACCCAAAAAATTATTAAGCTCTGGTGCACGTTTCATATAACTGACATAAATATTTTACTATGACAATTCGATATAGATTGCGTAGTCGATTTGACATGAGGTTACAAAAAAGGTTTGTTTACAAACCGACCTATCAATGAACATCGAATTGTCATAATAAAATATTTATGTCAGTTATATGAAACGCGGGCCTGGTAATCAAACAAAATCACGTAGCAAGTGGTTGCTCCGCCGGCGTCGTAGCACGTCTACGCTATACTGGTAGCGCTTGTCAGGCCCGCGTTTCATATAACTGACATAAATATTTTAATATGACAATTCGATGTTCAGTGATAGGTCGGTTTGTAAACAAACCTTTTTTGTAACCTCATGTCAAATCGACTACGTAATATACATCGAATTGTCATAATAAAATATTTATGTCAGTTATATGAAACGCGGGCAAGTCCTAATAATAATAATAATATACAGGGTGTCCCATAATTCAACGTCAAGCGGGTACTGGATGAAAGGGCCGGTCATAACAGTACTGGGAAAAATAATTTAAAACATCATGGTCGCTTCGTTCAGAAATTATAAAATATTATTTGTGCATCCTTTGAAAATTTTGAAAGTCACATATTGAGGTACTTTGGTTGAATATTTTTTTAATTTTGCCGTGTTTTTTTTTACATTACCTTTATTAACCATGCTATCGAATCGAATTAATAAATCTAACAATAAAATTAATTCCTTCAATAGACTAAAAAAAAAAAATTAAGGAGTCTTAGTTTGCAAAAATATTTTTGCTGACTTTTACACTCGATCTGTCTTTAAAAAAAAAGAATAATATTAAAAATTAGGATCAAATTGTGCGCTCAAACTGCAACACTCGCCAACTAGACCCAACTAATGGCCGATGAAATGAATGCCCTCCAGTTTTTGACAGTTTTCTATTAGCAGCGAACAATTAATAACTCGCCCGGTTATGTCGTTTTTGTGGAGGGGTCGCTTGAGGAATATGTGGCTGCATCTTTGAATCTGTAACTGGCTGTAACTGATATGTTTTCGATGGAGTAGGCTTGCCCAGTACCTCTATCACCTCAACGTAATCGGCCTAGCTAGCCCATAGTCACTGATAACTACTAAAAAATTTTAATACACCCGATAATGTCGTAGCTATCTGAGGGTGGCATTAATAGTCGTCTGAGATCACCTACTTGAACTCGATCTCAAGTAGGTGAACTCAGAAAAGTCAAATGCTCAATGTCTCAATGTAATGTCAAGCCTTGGCTAATGTCAAACTTGAGTAGCTGTCAGCATATTAATAGACACTATCTTGAGATTGACATTGTCATTAGCTAAGGCTTTTAGCATTTGACTTTTCTGAGATCACCTACTTGAGTTCGAGCTTGAGATGACGACTATTAATGCCACCCTTTATCTAAGAACACTCGCTACAAAACCGGTTTTGAAATTAAAAAAAACGCATCCAAATCGGTTCACCCATTTAAGAACTACTGTGCCACAGACACTGAGACACTGAGATCACAACAATAGGTAAAAGATGACATTACAGAGTGAATAAATAATCAAAGACCAGCTAAGAGCACCCTTGATAATTAAAAAGATGAAATATTCCATAATTCTGAGAAATAACACTCAATGAAGCAATTAGAAAGAAAGACAGTATTTCTATCCAAGAAGAAATTTGAATGAGAGTCTTTTCCAGAGAACACTTAAAATATGAATGCTCGTAAAATGATCCTTCTTTTCAGAGGATTTTATTTCCACGGTCGCCTACGATATAATAAGCTGAGTTTACATTTAATAAGTGCTTAGCCGAACTTTACTTGAAAATGCACTAATGTAAAGATAGGATATGATGTCAATAGTGTCATATCTTGAGGGGTTCACACTTTTGTAACGAGTAACTTTCAGGAGTTTGTCAGTGTATTTTTACTATTTTCTAAAACGTTATCACTAGTTACAGAACTTTCTATCTCTACACTAGTGCATTTTCGAGTTCGGCTCGCGATTTTCTCAATAATATACAACGTGTTACAGAACATCCTAACTCTTTTTACTGGGTGTAACCTACTGTTTAGCAGGATATAAATTCTGAAAAAAAAATTTAAAAGTTTTTTATTTTATAACCTCGAAATAGATTTTTTTTCATAACATGTTTTTGGTATTAGCTCAAATTAAAAAAACACGTTTGTGTATACAGGTTTGTTAGAACATTGTGAATGTCAATGAAATTTAAAAAAATATATTTTTCCCGCCACAGCGTTCACATTTTATTAATTTAAAAATTAACGGCACGTCGTAGAGCAAAAAAAAAATGTTGTGATCCCTATCACCAGGTGCTATCCCTGTAAAAAGTATTTAGATATTTTGTAACACCTTGTAATGCCCCGAAACTAAAAGACACGAGATTTGCTCATTGCTGGGGAAGGAAGATTAGGTAACTGTATACAAATTGAACCAAATTATGTGGCTAGTAATACACTTTGTACCTAATGGCAAATTTTAAAGAATTCATTTCACTTTGCCACCGAGTCGAGGGCCGGCAATAATGAAAACTAATTATTTCCCCGAGCATTATGAATATGAATGGCCGACTGAGAAGCCGCCTCCTTATTTTTCTGAACGACAAACGGCGCTTGTGGATAAGTCTGTAGAGAACAGCTCATGTCTGCGCCATCAGCCTTCGTTCGAATTTTGCCTCCATATTAGCTTTGGCCTATGATAAATACGTCATACGACGTCATCGCGCTGTGAGAACCCCGCGGTACACTCGCAATCACGCACCTATAAACTCACGTGCCTTTGATTTCTATTTGGAGCTCCCTATTGGAGGATTGGAGAGAGTTAGCGTCTAGTAGGTGTGGAAAGTAAAAAAAAAAAATCACTTTACTTTGCTTTAGTTGCGGAGGCCAAGATTCATTTTGAGCCGCTGTGCCAGCTTGAATGAATGAGTGAATGAATGAATGAACTAAGGGGTTCCTCCTCGTTCCATTGGTATGCTTATCACTGAGGGTCGTGGTCATTAAAGCGGAGCACTCCTTGTCATACGATGCATCGTCAGTTGTGGTGTTGAGAGTGGAGTGGATTTGGTCGGTCCAACATGTCTGCTATCTTCCTGTTGATCGCTTTCCGAATGAAGGTGTTACAAAATATGTAAAGCCGGAATTGCATTACGAAACTAGTTTCAAGCATTTTCGAATACATTGATGTCACAAAAAACTATTTCATGTCGGACCGTCTTGTTCAATCGGCAATGTATTAGAAAATGCATGAAAGTAGTTTCGTAATGTGATTCCGGCTTTAAGGCTGGAAGATAGCAGTGTTGCTGGAAATTAAAATTTTACAGAGTTTTTTACATTTTGTAGCTAAACTACGCTATTTTTGTTCAGCGATTTTTCGTTCGCGGCAATAACATAGTATTCTTTTCATTATTGTAAACAACAGAACACTAATAATTCAGCCGATTAAGTGTTCTGGTCTAGGACAAGTTTTTTGGGCAGTGCCACTGCTTCGTAGACCTGAACACATAATCGGCTGAATTATTGTTGTACTGTTGTTTTTAATAATACTGTTTTGTTGCCGCGACCGAAAAATCGCTGAACAAAAATAGCTCAGTTTAGCTACAAAATATAAAAAACTGTGACAATTTTGAATGTTCCGCCACGTTGCTATCGTCCACCCTTAATAGGAAGACCTTACGACTGTACTGTATTTCGTCGAGTGCTACAGCTGTTGCCGCCCAGCCTATCCCAGGAAAAAGATGCTAGACAACATTGTCCCAGGAGATAATGAGAATAGATCTTTTTCCCAGCGAGTCGGCTTCTAATTACTTGTCCTGGTGCACTCGGCTGTGCAGCTAGTTTACCCATCGGGTACAAAGCGAAACTAGTGCTAGTGGGCTCACGATGGACCTTCGATCAAGGATAAAACTAGATACAACATAGAACTCAGAAATGTTTCTGGAAAAATAGATGCCCAAATTGCCTTTGGGAGCTTATTTGCTCGTAGTCCATGCAATTAAAGTAAAACTGTACACTAATGCAATAAGGTTGACATTCGAATATTAGACGTATGGTCGAAATGATGTTTCGTATTGTTCTATTGCTGATATCTTTTGTTTCTGTGGGGACAAGTTTTTATTGAGTTTTTATAGGTAACGATGGACCTACTAGAGTCTTTCAATAAATAGTAAAAGTGAGGTACAAATACCTTTAAAAGAAAAAAAAAACTGCCTGGCATACATTTTAATAGAATAATAATGTAAAACAAATATTAACCTTATTTTGTTTTTTTAGTAGTAGTAATTTGTTTGCGTCGTGTCGCAGCGAGTTCTCAAGTATGGAGAAAATGTAATTAGCGACAACTGCAGCCCGGCGACACTACTGGTTTGTATGCAATTCTATGGAACACCATTCGAACCGGGCGACGTGAGGTCCGCATAGAAATACGATCCCATCAAAAACATTTTAATGTAAAAAAATTTGTCAAGACGAGACCATTCACCTCGCACTGTCAAAAAGCTATCAGATCTCATGTAGAGCCCAGCTTCTAACTCTACACGCCCTAACTCTACAAGCCCTAACTTCACAAACTCTACACCTTAGTCCAAACATGTGGCTAGTTACCCCCTTGACAGGGAGTAATAGGGATTTTTCCATAGCACGAATAAACTGTCAAAATCAGTTTTTTTATCTGTGGTTTCCATTTAAGGCTTGAAGATAGTAGTGTGGCGGGAAATTCAAAATTTTCCCAGTTTTTTACATTTTGTAGCTATACTGAGCTATTTTTGTTCAGCGATTTTTCGTTCGCGAGAATAAAACCGTATTCTTTTCATTATTGTAAACAACAGAACAACAATAATTCAGCCGATTATGTGTTCTGGTCTACGAAAAGTTTTTTGGGCACTACCCACTACCACTGCTTCGTAGACCAGAACACATAATCGGCTGAATTATTGTTGTTCTGTTGTTTACAATAATGAAAAGAATACGGTTTTATTCTCGCGAACAAAAAATCGCTGAACAAAAATAGTTCAGTTTAGCTACAAAATGTAAAAGTCTGTGAACATTTTGAATTTCCCGCCACCTTGCTATCGTCTACCCTTAAACCACAGATTTAGTTGCGCGAAAAATCGCGAATCGTTGTCAAATTTTACGCTTGGAAAAATCCCTATTAACCCCCTGTCCCCGCTAATTATCTGTAATGAATGATTTCACTGCCAATGATTCGATCGATTTTATCTCGATACGATAACCGTGGTAGTACCTCTAAGTCCCGATTTGTTCCACTTTTATTGAGCGGAAGATAGAGCTTTCTTATTTCTGTTTTATCCGTCTGTGTCGGTGCTACCTGAAGCTACTCGTAATTTGAACGGTTTCCTATTTACCCGATCGCTCAGCAAAAGGATAGTATATTTCGCGCATACAACGTGCTAGGTATGGTGTGTTGTAAACTTTATGACCATGAAAAAGCTGCTTGACAAATGATGAAACAGGTCATATAAAAGGTCTGGTATAAAACTTCATGTAGGTAGCTACAAATTTCGCTTTAAAACATACAGCCTTTTAAAATGTAGGATAGACGCACAAGCAGAAAAATCGACAGACAGACCGCTGGTCCCTATTAAGAAAGTCGGAACTACAAAATGACAACTTTACAGGAGAGCAGTTTAAAGTTAATTTTAAAGATAAAACCTAAGTAACAAGTCATTACTCTGAAATTTTTACTGCATGTTACTTGAATAGTTCTTCGTCAATTTGTACGTATTATTTTATGTTATAATATTTTGTAGTTTTTGAGAAAAGCTATTAGTGACAATATTACTCGGACAAAAATAGAACAAAATTGTCGGATGTGCTACATGCGACATTTTTGTTTGGGTTACTCACTACATTTTAAGTAGGATGTGGCATATACTACATTTTTAATTGAAATTGTAAAAAAATTGCTAGGTCGCATCTGCATAGTGAATAGCCCGCGCGCAAAGAAAAGTGTAAAAAATCGATTCCTGTATCTGATACACTAAACGAATCAAAAAAGTACACATTTAAAACACAAGAATTAGGTGAAAGCTATCTAACAGCTCTCTCTACATCCGAAAAGATATCTAAAATAAATTCAAAATGGAGTTTGGCCATCTTCTGGACAAATGCAATCTTAAATCTGAAATTGTAGAGCCCATCAGAATCCCTGAAGTTATCAGAGGCATAAAAGATGCAAAAAAAAACACCGGGTATCGACAAGATCCTACTAGAATTTCTGAAGCACCTAGGGCCCCTAGCACAAAATTGGTTAGCAGACTTCTTCTCAGATATAACCGCTAAATGCAAACTCCCCAAATAGTGGAAATCGGCAAAAGTGGTTGCACTGCTAAAACCAGAAAAGAAACTAGACGATGCATCTAGCTACAGACCCTATTCGCTCCTTTGTACCACCTACGAGCTGTACGAGAGAATACTACTCGCACGCATTACACCAAAAGTCAAACTACATCTTCCCGTCGACCAAGCAGGATTCCGCCCTCGAAGCTGTAGCAATCAGGTTGTCGCACTGACATCACACATAGAAGCGGGTTTCCAGAGAAAGCAGAAAACTGTAGCGGTGTTTGTAGACCTCAACTCAGCTTTTGATACCGTTTGGAAACAGGGACTCTTGCTGAAGCTGACTAAAATCTTCAGGTGCAAACACACGTTGAAGTTGTTTGACGCTATCCTCTCAAACAGACTATTTCAAGTGAGCATGGACGAAAAGTTGAGCCACCTTAAGACCCTGAACAACGATGTCCCACATGGCTTGGTCCTAGTCCCCACGTTGTTCAATATCTATCTAAGCGACATAACGGAGGTGACTGGGCGCCGATTTATGTAGGTATGCTGATGGTATTGCAGTAACAGCACAAGCTCCGACGATAAATGAAGCCTCTACCGTCGTACAAGAGGACATTGCTAAGCTGCAACACTACTTCGCAAACTGGGCTCTGATACCTAACCCGCGGAAAACAACTAGGTGCTGTTTCCATCTCAACAACAAACAAGCCAATGAGAAAGCGAATCTGGTTTTCTACAAGAGCCTGGGAGTCACGCTTGATAGGACTCTTGCCTTTAAAGCTCACCTTGAAAAGGTCAAAAAGAAAGTTTCTGCCAGGTGTAACCTTATCCGGAAGCTAGCAGCAACTTCATGGGGCAGCAATGCGAATACACTGCGCACGTCAACTGGCTCTAGCCTTCAGTGCAGCCGAATACTGTGCACCAGTGTGGGCAAGCAGCCACCATACTAATCTATTCGATGTGGGGATTAACTCTGTGCTATGAGGACTATATCTGGCACCGTACAGCCGACACCAACTATTTGGCTTCCGGTCCTTTGCCACGTCCTACCTCCAGACCTCAGAAGGGATCTATGCGTTCGAAAGGTGTATGAGAAGATCAGTCAAATGCCGCAGCTTCCAATACACCAAGAACTGGAACACACAAAAAGCGATCTGCGCCTCAAATCACGTAGACCATTTGGACTGATGGCGTCAGAAGCCCTAGAAACTGACAAAACTCTCAAGGAAAGATGGTCAGAAAGGGGGAATGATTGTGATGTGACAAATAGAGCTCTTGTGTCCGATCGTAATGTACGAATGCCAGGCATCTATTGAAAATACTGGACTCAAATAAACAGGTGCCGAACTTCGCAGGGTAGCTGATGTGCTGAGCTGATCTACAGATGGAAATTTGGGACGGACCCGCACTGCTCTTGCGGAGAGATGCAGAGCATGTCCCATATCACGGACCATTGCCTGCAGTGCTCAATAGAAGGAGGGATCCAAAATATCTACGAGGCCCATGCGGAAGTGACAGATTGGATCAATGGCCTTCCCTTTGTTCTTTGATATTCGCTGCATAATGTGCCATACCTACGCAAAATAAAAATAAACAAATGATACATTTTAATGTACTTAATGTTAATTAAAAATGTGGGTAGTGACATATCCTACATTGATAACCTAACCAATCACATGAAACAATGTCGGTTGAGTCAGATGCAACAAATCATCCTACCTTGTGATAACTTAACAATGTCGTTAGTGGCATATCCAACAAAAAGTAAAAATCAAGTTTCAGATAATAATGTTGTAACTACCTGAACCAACAATTTTATCCGTCTCAGATTGGAATATTATAACATTGTAATTTCATACGTTTTTCACAAAAATACAAAAAACCAATAGCACTTTTGCCAATATTTATGCGCTGGCGCATTTCCCAGTAAAATTGTCAGTAATGGTACATACGACTATGCCCGTGCGCTCAACCTCCGGTTAACAAAAGCGGTACGTAACTACCGCCATTTTTGCACGGACATTATTGCTACAACTGACTTTTTTTTTACTGGTAATTCCTTCATATTACGAGTTATCACAAAAATAAAATGTTGTACCTATAGCTCTTCGAATTTATAACATACTGATGCAAAAAAGTAAAAAATGACAAAAACGTAGTTCCGACTTTCTTAATAGGGACCAGCGAGACATACTCGCAGACTTTATGAATTTTTTCAATTGAATTTTCCGCCACACTGCTATCGTCTAGCGGTAAGATGCACCTAATATTGGATTGGTCAAAATGTTGTTACGTAAAACAGATACTTCCAAAGACAAACACAAAGGCAATAAAAGCCTAATCTACGAGACAGCCGATGACCTGCGCCGGTCATCGCATAAATCATCGGTCAGATTCGCACTCTGACCTGTGACAGCGTGAAGTATTTCCACAGAGGGTGCACTCTACAATAGAATATTACATTACTGCCGCGGTCTGTAATGGGAGCTTTGCTGGCGCGATTTTGACGACCGACAGAGCGCAGCGTAGCGCGGCTCCACCAGGCCAACACAGCGCGGTCAGCATTTCAGCCCTTCATGGACAACCTAGAATGAATGAGACTGGTTTTTTCTCTAAAATATGGCTAAGGCCTTAGAGTCGGGGCTGACCAGGGGGTCAACCGGCTAAGATAAAGCCGATTACCATTAGCGAAAATCGAAGTTCGATTTATGAAAAATGAACTGAATGGCAGTACATTTTTCATAAATCGAACTTCAATTATCACCAATGGTAGCCGGTAGACCCCCTGAATTGCGGGACACTGGGAAAGTGCCCCTCTGGGCGGTGGGTACTGTTGTCACCCCTTGGTGCTTGGCATTTAGGCCGACGTTCGCCATTCCTCTCGGTCAGAGGTTGCTCGTGTGCATTAATAGATTATTCTGCTCAAAGTGCCCATAAACGAATCGAAAAAGTACACATACGAGAATCAATCACTAGAATTATTTGAGAGCTATCTAACAAAGCAAGTTTCATGTTAATTTAGCAGATTTCAAGATATTTTCGCTGAAAAATTACGGCGCATATTTTTTTTCAGCGAAAATATTTTCAAAACGTTTATGAATCTCTAGTTATGTGTTTGATATTATGTTTACTTTTGCGATTCATTTAGTGTATTTGATTCAGGAATCGATTTTGTACATTTTTCTTTGCGCGCGGGCGCTTTGTTTGCTCCATCGCATCGGTTGTTTTTTTTTCCCCGGGTGTCTGCGCAAATTCGTGCATCCAAAGTCTGTGCAAACTCAGCCTTCTGTTAAATCAAAACCTTGTGCCCGCGTCCAGCCCAATCCAGTCCGTTTCAGGACAATTAATTGCCTAATATTAAACTGTGGACCGAGATAATTTATAGTGTTAATATTCCCTACCTCTGGGTATTACTGTTGTAAGGGCCATTGCACACTGGTGAGGTATGGGGACGATTTCGGCTGACCACACCATCACAATCAAGGTGATGAATAGTCGTCTCTATTTGTAGCTATGATGTGGTTATTGGCAGTTAAGTAGCATGAGTACTTATTAAGAGTTCCCTGTACAAGCGTGAGAATGAGAACTCGGCGATGCCCAAGCGCGTGAAACACTGTTTTCTATAGCCAGAGCGAGACGGGGCGCGGGAAAAGTGAGAGGCAATACGGCTGCATCAGTCTATCTGTGTGCGTGTCCTTTTGCGAGTATGTAGTTGTAGTTGTAATTTGTAATTGATCTATTTTTCCAAATGTTTTCGTAGCTCAGCTGTCATTTCTGCATTTCATTAGCTATTACATAAAAAAATTTTTTTCTGAAAGTACAATACATTATTGATGTTCTCAAGGTAGTTAGACTCCAATAGACAGTGTAATAATGTAAGTAAATAACAGCTGAAAGTAAGCCCCTTTTCGGCGCGAGAAACGCATCGCTCTAATTTCTTTCAGGCAATTTTTTTTTTATTATAAAAACTATTTGAAAACCTCCGTATTAGTCATCTACTGATATAAACCAAGTTTCAGCAAAATCCAGCCTATAGTTTAGAAATTAAACCTGAACTACGTTTATATGGGAAAATGGTGTTCTAGCGCCTTCTTAATAAAAGTACCTGGTTAAAAGTATTTCGAGTGTCAATCACCATCATCATCATCAGCCCACCTCTGCCCACTGTTGGGTATAGGTCTTTTTCCCCTCGCGCCACCTCTCACGGTCCCTAGCCATCTGCATCCATGGACCCTCTGCGAATCAATCAAATCAATAAATAATCAATCAATTAATGGTGTGTCAATCATTTTGTAGCAATTACACGAAGTATAAAGTAAAAAAAAAAAAATGGGAAATGTAATATTGGTAGCAACAGTTTTTAGTGTTGCTGTGCTGACTTTTGTGTATTGTACGGTGAGTTAGTGACAACTTTAATATATCGATGGCTCCTACGTAAACTACCGTATCCCACAAAATGGCGATTTTCATGTTTTTCGTTTTTTGTCATTAGATGATTATTTCGCATGTATCCCAAAAACAAAAACTTAATAATATTCAAAAATGAAGATTTTTTCAGACGTAAATTATCGTATGTTGATCACGGGCGCGCCGTAAACTATCGTATTGACCTCTTGCGGTAGTTTACGTGGGACACATTGCATGCTACGCCTACCGTAAGTATATCTTACCATTCTCTACGTGGGAAGTACGTAGATCTGAGCTTGTGTTTTGTGATGAGGCATGTTCTTACTAAACATGTTAAGTATTCAGTTTTGTTAGTTTTACTGCGTTTTCTATCAATCTTGTTCAAAACTATAATATGTAACACATACGATTACGTACGTAGATTTTTCGAGGGGGTATGCTATAGTATGTTACACATACCATTTTGTACGACGTCGATAAAAAGTGATGTTGTATCGTATGTAACACGTACGATTATTTACTTGGTTTATATGAACCTGTCAACTATTGTATGTGTCATTTAGATTTATTTACGTTGCAATATTAAGCTGAGCCTAAGACAATATCTTACAGATACGATAGTTTGCATGGAGGTTGAACGAAAAAAATTAGATCGTTTATTCAAATATTCAAATAATTCAAATTGTTTATACCACTTAAAGCAGATTTGATTAATAATAACGTCTTTTTTATGTTAGAAAACTATTTTTAATACAAAACCATCACTGAAATCGACTACTTATTAAACGGATGGAACAAACTAAACATCAAAACAAAACCATAACATAAAAGTTTCCGCTTTGTGTATCGTATGGTGGAAAACAAATATACTTACTTCATGATGGTAAATTACACACTAATGTTTGGGACCTTCACTTTCACTAGAGTTATTTTTAACAAGGATTTGAAATGACACACGGATGTGGTTTCTTATAGACAGATCAAACGTTTTTGTATGCATGCTTGAGATACGCTTTAGTTGACTTGGCGTAGGTAAATCAATACCAATAGAAGCTGAACACCAAACACATGAAGGTAACAAGAAATTCATTTATGAAATATATTTTTTACTGAAGATACAAACACTCCACAAAGGAGCTTCAAAACAAAGATTAAGAGATCCTCATTTGGTTCATCAAATACTCACAAACTTAGATCCTAAGGATTTAGAAAGGCCCAATCTTGGGGTAGTTTGCAGCAGACTTTTAGACTGAAAATCTGTTCATAGCCTGTAAGTTAATAAATTCAAGTATTAAAATCATAGATAAATCTGTATTTATTCTAAATGAATTCTTTTGGCCAGTTGGATGGACTCAAGACTTGTTGAGAACTGTGTCTGTATGCTTGACAACCTCAGCCGTCACTATTAATTTCATTTGGTCTAGTTTCTAGACACGCGGTGTTCATGTGCATGGTAACGAGAAGATGTTAATGGATCAGTGGCCTTTATATAGACAGTGTATGAACGTTTCTAAGTATGAACACAATAGTAAGCCAAACTGAAACTCCGATCTGCGTGGTGTATTGTATATTCCAAAACTTTCATTGGTGCCTAAGGTACACTGTGTTTGGCTTGGCTTCTTTTACTAAGTCTGTATACTAATAGGTGAAATTAATGTCTGACTCATCTTTGGATCACAAAGTAACCAACAACCACCACAACCAAAGAGTATTATATCTGTCAATCTACGCCAGAGAAAATACACGTCTGAGTCTGAGTGACTGCTGTAGTCTTCTTGGGATAACTATCATGGACTCCTAAGCTTGAAAATTTAGGTAAAGTTTAGTTCTTAGCCTTTTGCATGTCCTGAGTAAGAATAGGAAAATGGCTGATACAAGTTATCCCGAAACCCGGCACTGAAGAATAACTATGTGACAACATCATCCTAAATTTCCAAATACGAATTTCCAATACAGATTCGTTAAAATTTACAGGAATTCTTAAGATTGTTCATATCTTACTAATTTACAGTCTTTATTTCTAACTCTTTTCTTCAAAACTGTAACCGGCATGGTGTTTGAGAAAAAATTGCTGCGTTTACCACCTCAGTGGCAAATATGAATTTTATTTCCCAACCGTCCTTTTCGAGCTCATCAACGGATAATATCGGGGTTGGTTAGCCTAAAGTAGGCCTCTTTAGAGTTTATGTAAGCCTTTAAAAAAACCCAAGTAATGAGAAAAGCACTGAGGCAGAGAGTCTACAATGGGCTACTCCTACTTTATTTAAGTCTAGTACTTTTTATTAAATATCTTGAAGTTGGAAAGAATAAATAGTTGATTCGGTCGTGCGTGAGCTTCAAGGAAACTGTTGAAATTAAAATTACTATTTGCCAGGGTGGTAAACGCCACTAATTTTACCCAAGTCCCCACCCCGGTGGCAGTTTCGAAGGGGACAGTTGGGAAAATAGGAAATATACAAATTGATTAGTGGAATGGAAACATAAGGAAGTATAAAAAGTTATTTCATATAAATGTATCTTTAAAATTTAGGTTTAGGTTCTACTAAATATAATGAATTAAGTAAATATGAATTATCACTTAGATAAACCTCTGGTCCCATTTAAAATTTTAATATTTCCCCATGTATTTACTAAATAAATGTTACATACCATACTATTTTTCATGTGATTTACAAAGTAAAAAACTGTAAGTGCCACATACATGTCATTTTACCTGCTATTTATCCATGTAAAACATGGTATGTGAAACATACGATATTTTCAGTCACCTCATCCACGCCGTAAAAAATGGTAAGATTAACATACGATATTTTCTTACTTCGTTACTCCGTCGTAAAGAATCGTAACAACAATATCTCCAAAAGTATTCAAAATGCAGCTTTTACTTTAGCACATAAAAATCGAGCTCAAAATAACCTAATTATGGTAAAAATTTCAAACCAAAAGCTTTAAAATCAAAAGAACGGTTAAAGAAAACATCTTTAAATAGCTCTCCTGGAAAGTTAGCTTTTTGAACATACGGTAGTTTACGTAGGAGCCATCGATATTTCTTTCGCACCATTTTTTGCTAACTCACACAGCTGAATATTCCTAGTCCTATCTAATTGCATTATCAAGGCATTATTGTTTTAGAAGGTAGACCCGAGATGATATAAGTACCAACCTCTAGGTTTGATTTACGGGCAATCGCGCCTATCACCTACCGAGCTATGTCTGCAACAGATTGTAATAATTAAATTCCTTGTGGTACAAAGCGACATGCCATGTTTGGTACTTCATGGTAGATCTTATTACGGTTATGTGGCGTTTTATTTAAAAACTATTTAAATCTCAGTAAGCAAATTGTATTATTTTATCCATGAAATACTCAATTCCACAATAATCACATTTTAACACTTTTACTACAATTACACAGCAATATTAAAGTACCTATCTTTTTAGCAGCCAGGATGTCGACACAAATCAACACTGGAATATTGAAAGTTATAATACGAAAGAGAACACAGCAAAGAGGCCGGGCCGCGTTGCGGCAGCCTTTTTTTATAGGCAACCCCCACTACTACGCTACAACGGTTTGTTTGAATTTAGCAGTTATGTAGAAACCGGATGCTACGTTTATCAAAAACTGTATCATTATTATAATTGAAATACAAAGATTGTATTAAATTGACCTTCATTTTACTCTAGAAAAAGAACTTAAATA
This sequence comes from Zelleria hepariella, assembly GCA_949319315.1. Lineage (NCBI taxonomy): Eukaryota > Metazoa > Arthropoda > Insecta > Lepidoptera > Yponomeutidae > Zelleria > Zelleria hepariella. The sequence continues at coordinate 1,639,831 of OX439381.1, forward strand.
AAACAGTTTCTAACAAGTGCATGAATTGCGCAAGCAGAGGTATCCTAGCGTTTTACTGACTCTACGCACACGCGAGGTAAACACTAAACCGATAATACATAATAATTTATTAAAAACCGACGTCGCTGGTGTAAGGTAGCTACTGCACCGATTCCGCGAGATTTGCGTCCATTGAGGAGTTCCGTTCTCTAACTCCGAAGTTCTTCATCAGATCTTCACCATTTGATTTATGGGACTACATGGAAAGTATACCCTTTCAAACAAAAAAAGGATCATCAAAATCGGTTCACGTAGAAAAAAGTTCTGAGGTAACACCGGTGGGTAACACACATGAAAAAAAAAAACGAGTTATGAGCTTAGATGAAAACAAAAAAGGGAAGATACGGCACTCACCCATTACGCGTGGTCCTGCAAAACTGAGTCCATGGACTCACTTTCATTCAGTCGCCGCCGGTTGGACACTGTTCTTGTCTCGCTCGGGCTTGTTGGTTTAGCGTATCGCTTATTCACCGAGTTAAAGCTGTGTGAGTTTATGTGCATGAGTGCGTTCGAGCCCATTTTTTCACGGCTGCTAGTAAGAATGTGCCGTATCTTCCCTTTTTTGTTTTCATCTAAGGTTATGAGTCGAATTGAGTACACACAACAGTGTACACTTTTGTTGTGAAATCGCCCGGAACGTAACCAAGTAGAGTGCTAGCGTGTAAGCTTCGACGTGCTGTATTGTGTACCTCCTCCTTTTTGAAGTCGGTGTCGACGTCTTGTGTGACTCCTTTTTGAAGTTAGTTAAAAGGAATAGTTCGCTGGGTCCAAGTTATATTTTTGCTACAATAATTTTCCCAATATTGTAAAAATTAACAATGGTTTTGTTGAAGTTCTTTGAAAATATGGCCTAATAGACCTCAGGTGCGCAAAGTAACTCACAAAAGACGCAGCTAAGAATCTAAGTCAAGCATAAAATCGCCTTACCGTGTCCAAGTTACGTTGAGCAATCATTTAGGAGGCATATATTATGAGACAGAAGGACAGTCCCTGTATTCTCTTAAACTGCCATACTCAAAGTGTGTTCCGCGGAACCCTAGGGTTCCGCGATACCTCTGTAGGGGTTCCGCAAGAATTTATAAAAAAAATAAATATTCAAAACACCTCTCTCTGTTAGACCGTTATGACGCGGCGCATCACGATTCACGAGGAGCAGCCGAACGCAGTACATACACCCTTACAAACAGTATACAATCGAAAAACATAACCCTCCCTCTGGGTCAGTCGGGTAAAAACTATTGTTTAATTGTAGGGTTCCGTCAGGTATTTCGCTTTCCAAAAGGGTTCCGTCACCAAAAAATATTGAGAACCGCTGCTCTAAAACTTACGGCGCTTAGCAAATTCCATGAGATTGAACACCATAAAAAATACCTCTGCTTGCGCAATTCGTGCACTTATACCCCGCGTAATAAGAGCTACCATGAAGTATCATGACATGTCTCTTCGAACCACAAGGAATTTAGTTATTGCAATCTGTTGCAGACATAGTTCGGTAGGTGATAGGCGCGATAGAGGTTGGTCCCTATGTCATCTCGGGTCAACCTTCTAAATGGTGAAGATCTGGTGAAGAACTTCGGAGATGGAGAACGGAACTCCTCATCTGACAGCAGCAAATCACTCGGAATCAATGCAATAGCTTATTAACACGTACATTTACGTCAGTAAAGTCGTTTTTTTTTTATTTTGTATTTATTTTTGTATTATCAGTTTAGTGTTTACCTCGTGTGTGCGTAAAACAGTAGGATCAGTAAAACAGTCAGTAAAACGCTAGGATACCTAAGTTCTGCTTGATCAATTCATGCACTCATGCCCCGCGTAATAAGAGCTACCATTGAGTGTCCGTATAACAGTGTACTTTTTCACCAGTGAAGTCGTTTTTTTTTTTTTTTTATTTTTGTTTTTTAAGGGTGGATGATAGCAACGTGTCGGGAAAATCAAAATTTTCACAGGTTTTTACATTTTGTAGCTAAACTGAGCTATTTTTGTTCAGCGATTTTTCGTTTTTTTAATATTATACAAGGTGTTACAAAAGATACTAACTCTTTTTACAGGGTAGTACCACCCGGGGATAGAGATCACAACCTAAATATTTTTTTAGCTCTATGACATTCCGTTGATTTTTAAATTAATAAAATGTGAACGCTGTGGCGCGTGAAAAGTATTTTTTAAATATTGTTATAATTGACTTTTACAATTTTTTAACAACTCAAACCTATGCAAATGCACATACGCATACATACATATTTTTAAATTTAAGCTAATATCAAAAGCAAAAAAGTTAATAAAAAAATAAAATTTTGAGGTTATAAAATTAAAATTGTTTTTTTCAACTTTTTTTCACAGAATTGACATCCTGTTGACCTGTAGGTTACACCCTGTAAAAAGAGTTAGGATGTTTTGTAACACGTTGTATTATGTGTTCTGGTCTACGAAGCAGTGGCACTGCCCAAAAAACTTGTCGTAGACCAGAACACATAATCGGCTGAATTATTGTTGTTCTGTTGTTTACAATAATGAAAAGAATACTATGTTATTGCCGCGAACGAAAAATCGCTAAACAAAAATAGCTCAGTTTAGCTACAAAATGTAAAAAACTGTGAAAATTTTGAATTTCCCGCCACGCTGCTATCTTTCAGCCTTAAACTTAGGTACCTATCATTATTTTTTTTCATTATGAAATAATAATTGCGGATTTCCGGTTGCAGTAGAACTTCTGTATGACGTCATTAGGTACTTTAGGGGTGTAGGAGCCAGGTTCAGGTGGTTTGTAAGACCGCTCAAGAAACTTGGCCCGACGCTCATTCATTACGCGGGATTTTGAGCTTTATGTCCTTGTTATTAATTATTGTTTTATCTACTCGCTATACAACACGACAGAGTGTATTGCGATAGGTACCGGCGACCGAGCTATTTATCTGTATTGTGAGTGGCTCTTGATTTTCTATCATAATTACCGATTCGAAAATTAATTTTCAAGAATATTTTCTAACATGAGATTATCGTCGAACGAACATTCATAATACCATTACAACCGCCGGAATGATCCAGTAGACTCGGATTATTCGCTGCCTTAAAGATTCTACCACTTCCGTCTCTTTATATTTTTAAAATTTGTACCTTTGTAAAAAAAAGCCCAGATATCTTAAAAAAAAAACTATGAAATGTACGATGCCAGGGGCAGAAATAAAAATAAATTGTATGTTATTTCTAAAACAAAAAATGTATACTCAGAAAATTCCTACTGTAAGGCAATACAACTTTTTAACTCCTTGCCAGAAGAGATCAGAAACCTACCTCTAACCAAATTTAAAACTTCATTATTCAAAATCCTAATTTTGAATGACCTTAAATCATAGCAACTCACCTTTAAATTCTTATCTTAAGTGCCATAATAAAATTAAAAAAAAAAAAATTAAAATGCAGAGCTTTTAAATCGTTAAGTTTGTTTGTAGTTTTTAATTTGTTTGTTCTTTAAAATATTAATTTATGTACCCACCTCAATATTTACGCACCCAGACTGTCGATAAAGCAGTGCATGTTTTGATATGACGGGAGGGATATTCAAATCAAAACATGCACTGTTTTATCGACAATCGACACTACTAAACTCTACTTAAACTTAATTTAAACAGAGTTCAAGGATCTTTCTAGTTTGAACTGAGTTTAAACAAAGTTTAAGTAGCGTTCTAATTTGAACTGAGTTTAAGTAGCGTTCTAGAATACCACCCTAAATCTTCTTTCTAGCCGGAAGTTACAATCTTGAAGATTAGCTCGTGAAATGAGCCGAGTGTATCGATTCCCGAACACTCCCTCGCATCGTCGACGCGACATGTTTGCAGCGGCGCGGACAACACGATCAGCATTCATCAGTGACGCCCGCCGGTCGCGAATACAGATGAGACGGAGCGGGTAATCAGGATAATCAAGATAATCTTGTTAATCAGGCCCATTGGAGGCGCCTCTCGTGAAGCGAAGTCACGTAGCGGCAGCAGGGACTGCGCGCGGAAACGCGGCGGGAACGCGCGGGCGAAACTTTGCTGCTAGGGGAATACTACTAATACAAGGTGTTACAAAAGTACCTAACTCACCCGGTGATAGGGATCACAACCTAAATATTTTTTTTGCTCTATGACATTCCGTTGATTTTTAAATTAATAAAATGTGAACTCTGTGGCGGGAGAAAAGTATTTTTTAAATATTAAAAATTAAACTTTCGTAAGCACTGCACATTTTTCGACAAAATAAAAGTAAGTGAAACCGTTAAAGCGATATAAAAATATTTTTAAATATTGTTTACATTGACTTTCCCAATGTTTTCAAAACTCAAAGCTATGTAAATGTATCTACACAAACAAACATATTTGAAAATTTGCGCTAATACCAAAAACTAAAAAGTTATGATTTTTTTTCAATTTTGAGGTTATAAAATAAAAATTGTTTTTTTTCAACTTTTTTTTACTGATTTGACATCCTGTTGACCACTAGGTTACACCCTGTAAAAAGAGTTAGGATGTTTTGTAACACGTTGTATAAGTCCTTTGCATCTACCAGCCATCTACCAACTAGCATCCAGTGGCACCTTCACTTACACTAGATGGGTGAATAAGACAAAGATAATTTTTAAGTTCGAACATGAGCCAAATCGGTCGAGGGGTTGCTGAGATATGGGGTCGCGAGTTCATAGTTCGGGGCGAAGCAATACTAGCACTAGTTAAATTAAATAAAAGCCTTGTTGCATCTACGTAATAAGATGATTTATACAGCGTCCAGTGGCACCTTCACTTACACTAGATGGGTGAAGAGACCACTCGGCGCTGCAGTGCTTGGGACATTGTTTTAGATGGAAAAGGCTTGCCCAGCACCTGACAGCTTAGTCGGCTAGCGCCATCTTGCTTTATTTCACTGCGTAAAGCGAGATGCCAGATAGCGGGATAAAACTTTTATCGTGACATTGTGCTCCGCCTGCTGGGAAAGAAAATAATAGAAAGCAGAAAACGAAAATCTTGCCATTACCATTACCAGCAAGCGTAGCATAAGGCTGGGTTAGAGTTTTAGGGTGGTATTCTAGAACGCTACTTAAACTCAGTTCAAACTAGAAAGCTACTTAAACTCTGTTTAAACTCAGTTCAAACTAGAAAGCTCCTTGAACTGTGTTTAAACTCAATTTAAGTAGAGTTTAGTAGTGTCGACTGTCGATAAAACAGTGCATGTTTTAATTTGAATATCCCTCCCTTCATATCAAAACATGCACTGCTTTATCGATAGTCTGAACTCAGTTTAATCTGAGTTTAAGTAGCGTTCTAGAATACCACCCTTAGATCCTATAGGTTTATAACGTTAAGGGTCGCTTAACTTACCAATACAAGCAACTTTTACTACTTGTATTGGAAAGTTAGGCCCTCAATTCTACATTCATAGTGCATGCGAACGTGACGCCTAAAAAGGACTAGGTGTATCGACAGATTTTGGAGGCCGATACCAGAACAAAAGTAGAACTCTGACCTAAAATAACCGCGCGTCCAAACGCCCCAGTGCCTTCCAGCGATGTTGTAAGAAAGTTTTATCCGGCTTTGCGAGCGGCGCCGAGTCAGCAGAGTTATTAAGCGATGCAACATTACGCTACATGCTAATTAGCGTTTACCACAAGCGAATTTAGTACGTGCCACGCTACGGGGGCGAAATAGGGAGCGGCAAAAGGTTCGGTCAAGAAAAGGCAGCTTCAAACCTAACCCTCAGGGTGAGAGTCAGACTCGCACTTGGCCGGTTTTTTGAACGAGCGAGCGAAGTTCTCCGAGTCTACTGGAACAATCCGGTGTTTGTATGTTTGTATGTATGTATGTATGAATGCTCGTTCGACGATAACTTGAGTAAATTTAGTCGGATCGTCATGAAATTTGGTAGGCAGGTAAATGAGGCCAAGAGAAATTTTAATTCCGAACATGACCCAAATCGGTCGAGGGGTTGCTGAGATATGGGGTCGCAAGTTCATAGTTTGGGGCGAACCACTAGTTATTTTTATTAAAGGTTGCATCTCCGTCGCTCTCTCTCTCTCTCTCTCTCTCTCTCTCTCTCTCCGCCTGTATTTCTCTCCCATTCTTTCTGCTGTCAGTTTGTCTCTCTCCTACTTTGAAATTGCCATACGAAACTATGCAATTTTCATCATCATCACTGGATCATCCAGTTAACACCCACTGCATTTTCATGCCCTCCTCTTCTCACAATCATTTACCAGACGCCACTACTGCTTCTGGCTGGAGAGCTGGTGACCCACCGACCTATTTTGACGTACGGTCGGCCACAGTCTCAGATATACCCCACGGCAGCTCTTACCGCGCGCGGCATAAGGGCGCCAATCGAACAAAAAGGGGTATCCTAGCATGTGGCCGACTTTAAAAGGCTGGGAGTCTCTAGGCTGCTTATTGAACGAGCGAACGAAGCGAGCGAAGTTCTCCGAGTCTACTGGAACAATCCGGCGTTTGTATGTTTGTATGTATGTTTTTATGTATGAATGTTCGTTCGACGATAACTTGAGTAAATTTGGTCGGATCGTTATGAAACCTGGTAGGCGAGTAATCGAAATTAAAAGAATTTTTAAGTTCGAACATGAGCCAAATCGGTCGAGGGGTTGCCGAGATATGGGGTTGTATAGTTTATATGCAAAGGGCGCGCGCGCCTGCGCGAATGGCGTGAGCAACGTTACACATCTGTAACTTGTAAAAGCCCAGGTGGTAAATGAGAAGGCCAGGGTTTATTTATTATGAGCGGTTTATTAAAATTGTATGCTTTTTAAAAAACAAATTTTAATATCCAACATTTAGAGTAAATAAGAGTTTAAAAGGAATTGGACAGAATTACCTACAAGAAATTGATTTGGCAGAATATCAGTAAAAATACAAGATTTGGCAGAATATCAGTAAAAATTATCAATATATTTGGACAGAATAACAGTGAAATTTACAGTGATATTTGGGCAGAGTAACAGCTTAAAATAAAGAAAGATATTTACTTAACTTCAGTTGCAGAAGTTGATCACTACGTTGTACCACGAAGACTGAAGTGACCGCTCTGGGTTACCGCCATTTATAGGCTCCGAGAAGCGGAAGCATGGCGGTCACGTCAGTCAAGTAGCTTACAAATTACTTACAAATTAATATACACGATAAAATTGAGATACTATGTTTTAAATTAATTTTAAATTTGATTATATTTATTGGAATACATTTGGCTTAAATAATAAATTATTTAACAAAGCGGAAACAGTTATAGCGGATGTGGAGAATTAATAAAAATAGGAAACGGAAATACAGTTGTAGTGGAAAAGTGTTTAACCAAGCAGAAACAGTTGTGATGGAGGTTGGAGGAGTAACAAAGTGTTTACAATATTGTATTGAATTATTGCTAACAGATTCGGCCTTCCTACTTAAACACGTCCTCGTGGGATTAACAATTTCATATTTTTTTTTTTTTTTTTTTTTTTTTACTTTTTATTTACAGACAACAGTCACATTACAGACAACAGTCTAAATAACAGTCTAATTACAGACAACAGTCTAAATAACAGTCTAATTACAGACCACAGTCTATTTACAGACAACAGTTTATTTACAGATAATAGTCTAATTACAGACAACAGTCTTACAGACAATAGTCTAATTACAGACTTACAGACAACAGTCTAATTACAGACTTACAGACAACAGTCTAATTACAGACAACAGTCTAATTACAGACAACAGTCTAATTACAGACAACAGTCTAATTACAGACAACAGTCTAATTACAGACAACCGTCTAATTACAGACAACAGTCTAATTACAGACAACAGTCTAATTTCAGACAAGTCTAATTTCAGACAACACGGTGGCATAATTTCATGCTGCTGAAAAAAAACAACTTCAGTAATTTATATTTCATTTTGTACTGCTATACTTGGCGCAGATGCTCAGGAAAAAAAAATACAATCAATTTATATTTACAAGATCAATAAAATTCATATCCACAATCTATTCGCTGTCACTATTGGCTTGGGTAACGGACACATTTTCTTCTTCACTACTTTCATCGCGACTATAATTAAGCCATGGCATCATTTTATCGACGGACACAATATTTTTGTAATTAGTTTTACCCTTTTTTGTAAGAGGAGTGTCCTCAACTTCATACCTATCAAGATCTAATGCTGCCGTCACCTTGTACGGTCCACAATACTTTGGTAATAATTTTCGGCTTGCGTCTTTCCGATTAGGATTGGGTTGGACATTACGTTCGACTCTAACTAAATCCCCCACTTGGTATATAACTGCTTGTTTTCGTTTTTTGTTGTATCTAACTTGTTGTTCGGCCTGATTCTTGTTAATATGGTTAAGAGCTTCCGCACGAACAATATCTGTTGAAGGAACATCAACATCTCGCTCAATAGTATTCAAAATACATGCCTCAGTTTGGCCTGTTAATTTTCGACCGAACAAAACCTCTGCGGGAGTCTTACCGGTACCTTTGTTAACTGTATTATTCATACCCCATTGAACATCTCCTATGCATTCATCCCATTGATTTTCAGCTTTTCCATGACTGGAAGCAGCTACTGAAGACAAAATGGTTCGGTTGTACCTCTCAACCTGTCCATTTGCTCTTGGAGTGGCAACTGCATTAAGTACATGTGTAACTTTTAACCCGTTAATGAAATCCTTGAATTTGTTGCTAGTGAAACTAGAACCTTGATCCGAAATAATTCGTTCTGGTACACCAAAAATACTAAAATATTCCTTTAAAACTTTAATTGATGTAATAGTTTTTGTGTCTTTGACAGGTTTTATAAAAATAAATTTTGTAAATGCCTCCACAATAACGAGAACATAAGAATTCCTGCTTCTACTTTTGACAAAAGGTCCCAAATGGTCCATGTGAACTGTGTGGAATGGTCTATCGATTTTAACTATAGAGTGTAACACGCCCTGTTTTTTGCCGCTTGGAACTTTATTATATGCACATTCTAAACATGAATTTACGTACTTTTTTATAAATTTGTTCATCTTTTTAAACCAGTAATTATCTTTTATCTTGGCCAAGGTCTTATCATACGAAAAGTGACCAATGTCATCGTGACACTTTTTAAGAACCTGCCAACGTACTCCTTTGGGGACTACAAACCTATCTCCTGAATCAGTTTTCCGGTAAAGGATATTTTTCTTAATTTTAAAGTTTTCATGAACGTGTTTTATTTCAGATGTATCGGACTGTTCTAAAATGTCTTTTATACGCCTGACATCATCATCATCACTTTGCACTGTCGCAATCCAATCATTTTCTTGATGAATTGCAAAAACAAATTTATCCGTTAATAAGTCACTACATGTACTACTATTTGGGATTGGATTGCGGCTTAATGCGTCGATGTGAGTCATACGATCTCCAGGTCTGTACTCTATGTCATAATTAAATTCCTGCATCAAACTCCACCACCGAGCTACCCTAGGAATCATGTCTTTTTTGTTGAATGTTGCTCTTAAAGAATTGCAGTCAGTTAATATTTTGAATTCCTTGCCAATCACATAAACACGAAATTTGTTTAAGGAAGCTACTACTGCAAGGGTTTCCAACTCGTAAGAGGACCACCGCTGCTCCTCTGGCGTTGTTTGACGGCTAAAATAAGCTACTGCCTTTAACGGGGACTTGTCACTTCTTTGTAATAAAATACCCCCGATTCCTACTTTACTGGCATCGGTGTGTATTTCTAGATCAGCCTGGGGGTCATATATAGCAAGGATTGGTCTTTCAGTTAGCCTTTTCTTAAGTTCTTCGAATGCACGGGTTTCATCTTCACCCCACTGCCATTTGGAATCTTTCTTTAAGAGATTGGTTAAAGGTTTGGCAATTACCGAGAAATTTTCCACAAAACGCCTAAAAAAGCTAGCTAAGCCCAGAAACTGTCTGACATTGTGCTGCGATTGTGGTGTTGGGAATCGCGATACGGCTTCAATTTTCTTACAGCCTGGTCTAATACCCTCCTTGCTTATCTCAAACCCAAGAAATCCTACTTTATCCATAAAAAAGCTACATTTTGCAACATTCAACGTCAATGACGCATTCCTGAATTTATCTAATACCATTTTGAGCCTTGAAATTCCATCCTTGAGATCGTACGCAGGTATGATGATATCGTCCATATAAGCGACTACTTCATTATATCTCATTTTCCCCAAAACCTGATTCATTGTCCGTTGAAAAGTCGAAGGTGCATTAACCAACCCGAACGGCATTCTGTTAAATTCATATTGGCCGTCCGGGGTGACAAAAGAAGTTAAATGTTTAGACTCTTCTTCCAACGGTATTTGATAATACCCGGAAGCCAGGTCAAGTGTCGTAAAATTCGAAAATCCGTGAAGTCTATCCAATTGGTCATCTATGCGGGGCATTGGATAACCCTCTTTAACTGTTTTTTTATTTAATGCGCGATAGTCAATGCACATTCGCTTTTCGCCATTCTTTTTCTCTACCAATATTATTGGACTAGAGTAGTGAGATACGGACTCTCTAATTATATCACAATCAATCATATCTTGTATCATATTGCGCACTTCCTCTCTTTCTTTAACAGCTAACCTATAAGGTCGATATGATACCGGATTCTGGTCATTTAAGGTTATTTTCATTGAATTTTGGTTGCAATTACCTAGTTCAGTCATGTCAGCTGCAAAACAATCGCGGTACTCATTCAATAACTCTACCAATTCGTTGCAATCTTTGGTATCTAGTGAATCGCCCATTAAAAGATCTTCAGCTTTTATTGCCTTTTTAGGCGAATCTTTAATGAGGTTGCAAAACGCCTTACTCGTCTCTTGTTTACCATCTTGTTTGTTAGAAGCTATACCCCAAGAAGCATCAACTCTCTTTAACAGTATACCCTTTTTTAAAACTATTTTCCCCCTTGAATCATTGCGAATTAGTAGAGTACCACGACCGTTCTCCAACCGATATAACCCGGGCAGAATTGTATACTCCGAACCTATCTGTGACCGCGGGCCTACCCCAACGTAAACTTCACCAGTAAAACTTGGGTTAGCATATATAGATACTTCTCCTACTGTGTGCAGAGCCTGATCATCATCGCAATAAAGGTATATTCTAGTTTCATCAATTTCTATATCAGAATTATGGAAAACGAGCTCATTTGCAGTTTTTAGGACAAATATGTGTGTTTGTTCGGTATAACTATGTCCGATCAATATATCCACGTGTAATACATCGTCTGGTACCAAATGTGTTTCCACTTCAGCTTTCACTCCATCAATGGTGATTTCTAGCATGCTTTTACCTAGAGACATTGAACCTGCCTGATGACCAAAGCCTCCGATAAACTGCACGGATTTGTAATCCCAATCTACAGACAATTTCTTTCCCTTACTCTCACGTATCAATGTAAAATGACTTCCCATATCTATGAAGCTATCCATAACGGTATCATTTACAAGCAAACGTTTATAATATTTCTCATCAGAACGATTATTATCATTAGTTAACATAACCCTTTTGTTTTCAATGTTTTTCTTTTTATAACAGTCGGATGCTAAGTGACCTACTTTACTGCATTCCGTGCACTTCTTCTTCTGATAACAATCGGCCGCTAAGTGGCCTACTTTATTACATTCTGTGCACTTTTTCTTCAGATAACATTCGGCTGCTAGGTGACCTAATTTCTGACATTCCGTGCACTTTCTCTCGGGCTTGGGACATTTTTCAAAAGCGTGACCGTTTTCTCCACAATTAAAGCATTTAATTTTGGTAAGAAACCCTCTACCGTTTTTAGCTAGATATGCATTTCTATCCCCAAATCTATCGCTTCTCTTTATTTGTGGTGGTGCCCTGACGTTACGTAGATAACCCAGCAATTTATCTGCATCGGTGTGTTGTCCTGCCTCTGCGCCCATTCTAATAGTCCGATCCTCAATCCCTAGTACAATGCAGTCAACAGCTCGCTTGCCAAAAATTTCGCATCGATTTAATAAAGCCACCTTCTCGTAAAAGTAAGTTTCAAGAGATTCCCCAAATTTAGCCCGTTTTTCTAACATATCTGATAACATAATCCCATAGTTTTCTTCTCCTGGAAAAGCTTTTAATAATTTTTCCTGCCATTGATCCCAAGTAAACAAAACTGTTGAAAGTCCTTGATACCATTGTTGGGCCAAGCCGGTTAGCTTAGGCAAGCAATAATGTATAGTTTCACGCTCTGTCCAACCGTACAAACTAGCTATTTGATTGACCTTTGATAGCCATATACGCATAGTCTGATTACGTTTAGCAGGATCGAATTCTGGAATAGTGTTGTGGATCATGGATAATCGTTCAGTTTGGCTACTTCCAGGTTTATTTTGAGCAAATAAGTTTTGCAATGTATCAATGAAGCTAGAAAATCTGTCATTAGTATTATCATTGTGATTCTCACCCGTCGGCGATCTGCTGCGTCGACGCTTCGGCGAGATGCTGCGATGACTGCAGTGGCGTTCTCTAGACTGCACCCGGCGCGAAGTACTCGGGCAGCACGCCTGCTCACCGCGACGTGGAGGCTGGTGGCGGCGGCTTCCAGCGGTGGTGGCTTGTCGGCGGGCCCTCTCTCTAGAGGTCGCTCTGGAACTCGAACGGCTTCGGCGTGCCCTCTCCCTAGAGGTCGCTCTGGAACGTGACCGGCTTCGACGTGGTGTTTGCAGGGAATGCCGGATACTCAGGCGCGACGTCTCCCGGGACCGATGCCGATTCCGAGGCACCGTCTCGCGAGACCGGCGCCTGCTCTCTCGCACCTGGTCTCGTGACCGGCGTGAAGGCGACCGCGACCGCTTCCGGCTCGGGCGCCTCGTGGTTTCCCTGGATGGTGGTCTGCTCAGGCGTATTGCTGGCAACCTTGCCCTTTGCATGGTTGCAAAGACTGGGCTACTCTCTCTTGTCTCGTCTTGTTCCATAGCTGGAATGTATACATGAAATTGTTGTATTAGAACTCAACCTTGGTTAAAATTAAGCAAAAGGGGAAGATGCTAGAAGATAATAATGATGTAAAACGTTGGCTACACTCACCAAACTAAAATTTTGATAATTTCTTCGACTTTTTATAGAATTTAATCCGAAATTATATCGTCAATCCATTATTATTTTAAAATATCTGGGTGAATAAGAGATACAGCCACATTTAAGCTTTTCGAATATGTAGATATTTTGGTAATATTTGAAAAAAAAAAAAAACTATGAATCCGATATTATTTCGGCATAAAATAGTGCTTTTATGATTCAGCGTAAACTTGTAATATGAGCAAAGAAATAGCCCTTAAATAATGCAACAGAAAGGGAAAACCTCGGATATTTATTGCATGATAATAAAATATAAAAAATATATATATATATATTTTCAAATACAGAAAAAATAAAAATACTCCCATAAAAATAGAGAGGAGAAAGAAAAGAGAAAAAAAAAAAAATATATATATTTATATATGTGGGCCTGTTTTCATCCCACTTCTGAGCTAAAAGCCCAGGTGGTAAATGAGAAGGCCAGGGTTTATTTATTATGAGCGGTTTATTAAAATTGTATGCTTTTTAAAAAACAAATTTTAATATCCAACATTTAGAGTAAATAAGAGTTTAAAAGGAATTGGACAGAATTACCTACAAGAAATTGATTTGGCAGAATATCAGTAAAAATACAAGATTTGGCAGAATATCAGTAAAAATTATCAATATATTTGGACAGAATAACAGTGAAATTTACAGTGATATTTGGGCAGAGTAACAGCTTAAAATAAAGAAAGATATTTACTTAACTTCAGTTGCAGAAGTTGATCACTACGTTGTACCACGAAGACTGAAGTGACCGCTCTGGGTTACCGCCATTTATAGGCTCCGAGAAGCGGAAGCATGGCGGTCACGTCAGTCAAGTAGCTTACAAATTACTTACAAATTAATATACACGATAAAATTGAGATACTATGTTTTAAATTAATTTTAAATTTGATTATATTTATTGGAATACATTTGGCTTAAATAATAAATTATTTAACAAAGCGGAAACAGTTATAGCGGATGTGGAGAATTAATAAAAATAGGAAACGGAAATACAGTTGTAGTGGAAAAGTGTTTAACCAAGCAGAAACAGTTGTGATGGAGGTTGGAGGAGTAACAAAGTGTTTACAATATTGTATTGAATTATTGCTAACACTTGGGTCGCGAGTTCGGAGCGAACCACTAGTTTAGACTATTATTATTGGCCGAGCGCGGTTGACAGTTCCTTTTGTATGACCTAGAAAGTGTAAACCTACCTATTTTCTCCCAGACTTGTAGGGTCGGCCACAGTCACAGATAGGTACTCCTTGGCAGCTCTTACCGCGCCCGGCATAAGGGCGCCAATCGAACAAAAAGGGGTATCCTAGCGTGTGGCCGGCTGTACGACAAAATAATCCACCAGCTCCCCAGCTATTTGTGGCTACTTGAGTTAAGTCCTTCTGCCTTGTTCCAACTCGAAGGCGCCCAGTTGATATCGCTGCTACTTAGTTAGTGCTTAGAGCAGCTTATGTTGTAAAGTCGAGGACGTGTGAACATGGCCGAGTTTTACGCTCAGTGTGCTGATTGCTGATTTTAGGGCTTAGAGGTTAGTTACGTACACGGTATGGGTCTCAAATTGATGGTTTTTAGGGTTCTGTACTGTAAGGGTGCCAAACGGGACCCTATTACTCTGCCTCCGCTGCCGGCCTTTAAAGGTAGGATCTTTAAAGAGCTGTATCTTTGGAACCGTGATAGGTAGACAGTTGACAATTGATCCAGCAAAAAGAAAAATATTTCTACTCCACATTTTGCAGGGCCAAAAATCCTATTGAATACTGAATAGTGTCCTTTCTCAAAGAGTTTTATATTTTTTTTACGTGGAGTCAAAAGTGCCAAGTGTTGTAGCATTTTGATATCTTGACTAACTGCGCCAAATTTTTTTGATAACTTTCTTGGTCGGCCTAGCTCACAAGAAAGACATTGTCAATACGTGCAAAGTCAACTAAGCCCTGGGTTTCCTCACGATGTTTCCCTTCACAGTTAGCGAGTGGTATTTCTACTAAATGCACGCTCATTTCAGTCATTTCTCAACGGATTCTCGTGAAATTTTGTGAGCAGTTTCGATTTAGATTTCAATACTGATTCAGGCGGTCGGTGAGTTAAGCGGTTAAGCTATACAATTATTGATTACAATTTGATGTGGGAAAGGAAAATGTTTCCTTCATTCGCAACTGGTCAGGAACAAAGAAAAAAAAAACCTGATTCGCAACTGGTTGCAAACTACAGTTGCGAAAACTGCCTGAAGGGAAAATAAATGTGGAGGAGGGTGTAGAAAACAAAGTTAAAATCGGCAAGATCGGATATCAATGTAGGTACACTGCTTCGCTCATCTGCCATCCTGTATCTTAACCTCTGTAGAAACAATCAAACAACGACGCTTTGCTAAGTCCAGAAATGTAATTCCAAACTGGGTTCGCCCAAGATATTTAATTCGATTAAGCACAACTCGAAGTCAACCTGGTTTCCTAGAGCTAAATAGTATCTATTTTCCCCAACTGATGTCCGTTCTAGCCACCTGCCTGCCGAGTTTAAAGTATGAAACAAGAGGTCGCCAGATTAATTGTAGCAGTCAAAGACATTGGCAGCAGTCGATACCGATTAGTAGAGAGTCTACACTGCAGGTAGGGAGTAAATAGAGTCGGACCGGAATAATTAACTCGTTCTGTCAGGATTGCATCGTGTTTATCGTAAATAAATAATTGCCATGCGAAGTAACCCCGGCTGCAGATAGTTATTTAAGAGGAGGGTAGCCCGTTCGCAAGCGCCGTCAATAAAACAAAAACTTATTTTATGGACGCGATTTTTGCTGATAACGGGCCGCCCAATGAGAATCCCTAGGCTTTTCTACTTTTAGGACCTCAGGCCTAGATTTCACACCCTAGACACTACGAATAAATCTCGCACAAGACCAAACTGGCCGTTTTTTTTCTTCTGCGGGATTTATTTATTCACTTAACGGCCCGCTTTTGCAAAAAAACGCAGTAGGCACAACTAGCGCCGCCAATGAAAAAAAAAAAACATAATTATCTTCTTTTTGGATGCGTTTTTTGCTAAAAACTCTCCTGCAATCAACGCGAGGCTTAACTATTTTTAGGACCTGAGGTTTAGATTCCAGTTCCGACAACCTTTTATCGTCAACCATTTATCGTCAAAAGTGGCCACTTTTTGCAATAAATGATGGCATTCGTACGCATTCGTCTCAACGCTCTCCACCTCTGAGTGTAGATGGACAAAAAACCGCGCTATTCTCTATTCACAAGCGGGCATCATTGCTAAACATTACACGGGCAGCACCAATTTACAACGGGGAATCCCGGTGATAACCGTAAATCGTAAGTTTATCGTCTCGGGCCGGCGCACCTAAGCACACATCTCATGAAAAAAATATCGCGTAATACAATGCCGGCGCGAAGTAATGTTGTTGAATCACTCCTTTTGCTCCAGGGTGGGGCTTGGTGGAAGCGGGGCGCGTTTTGGTCAACTGAATTTTCAAAGACTTGAAGAGGACTCTTTACAAATAAGCTAGGGCGCTTCGCTCAGGCTTCAATGCATGACTATGGCCCGGTTTCTGAGTTGAGAATTTTGCTAAGCAAATGGGTAAGTATCGTCCTGTCTCTGCAGATTTCTCAGAAAAGAGCGTGACAGAGCGATACGTAAAGTATGTGCTTATTAAAATTCTCAACTCAGAAACCGGGCCTAAGGGTGGTATTCTAGAACGCTACTTAAATTCAGTTTAAACAGAGTTCAGACTGTCGATAAAGCAGTGCATGTTTTGATATGAAGGGAGGGATATTCAAATCAAAACATGCACTGTTTTATCGACAGTCGACACTACTAAACTCTACTTAAACTGAGTTTAAACAGAGTTCAAGGAGCTTTCTAGTTTGAACTGAGTTTAAACAGAGTTTAAACAGAGTTTAAGTAGCGTTCTAGTTTGAACTGAGTTTAAGTAGCGTTATAGAATACCACCCTAAGGGTGGCATTAATAGTCGTCTAAGATCACCTACTTGAGCTCGATCTCAAGTTAGGTGAACTCAGAAAAATCTAATGCTAATTTTGAGCCTTAGCTAATGCCAAACTTGAGTACCTGTCAGCATATTAATAGACACTATCTTGAGATTGACATTGACATTTGCCAAGGTTTGAAATTAATATTTTACTTTTCTGAGATCACCTACTTGAGTTCGAGCTTGAGATGACGACTATTAATGCCACCCTAAGTATGATTTGCAAGAGGGCAACCGATTTTGATTACATTAATACAAAAAAGTGTACTGGGAGATGTCGTATTTTGGTTCCTCAGTGAAATTTTCAATTCAGTAATCGGAGTCTACGTCTCAGCAATCGGTGGCAAAAAAAATAGGTACACTAAATTGTTTTTCCTGTTCGCTGTTTTGGCCCCCAATTCCGCAATACCGACTGCATTATGCAGTAAAATTGCCATCATAAGTTTAGGTGTTACGCAGTGCATGCTGAGAAGTGGAAGTGAGCGAGTAAAGTGGCATAATAATATACAGGGTGTTGATTTGGACAGTGACACCACACCCGACTCAGGAAAGATGGTTTTAGAAACGCTTGAAACTAACAGTAGCAAAATGCAGCAGCCGCATGCGTTAGTGTAATAGTAAGGGAGGCCAAAATTTAATGATGGGTTGTTTTCACTGTTTTTTTTTGCTTCAGTATCGTGTAAATAATCACCAATGAGTCAGCAGGTGTTACTTTACAAAACAACACCTTGTATATCCGCTAATCCCAACCCAAAAACACAAGCTTCACATTTGTCTTAAACAGCACCTTTGGATTTGCTTACCTTTAGGGCGACGTTGGGTCAGTGACGTCGAATAGAAGGCCTCTACTCAAAGATCGTGACAATCAAAGTTCACTGGTTGTAGGAGACAAACGAGGAAACTCCGGTTTGGTCCTTATACTGGGACGCCATCGACACGCCATTGCGTTACAGGCTTAGGCCCCAGTTTAGTTGATCACCTGGACAATGTTATATGCATTTAGAAAATGCCTCGCGCGCTGAATATTCTTGGATTGCAATGTGATTGATTGCGTAGCAATCTTAAATTCGATTTTACATTGGTATAAGCAAAACTAGCGTTGTCTCGCTTTGATTGTATTAATTAGAAGGAGATGGCGAGTGTATTTAAATTCATCCTAAATGTTTTCTTTGATGACACGTGTTATACTTATACCCCATGGCAACTCCTACGATGCGCGATGTAAGTATGTCAATAAAACAGAATGTACGCCCAAATGTCGCAATCGGTAGTAGAGGCCAAGAAAGTGTATGCTTTATTTTTATAGTTGGCTCATGGAAATGTTAGGGCGGGCTATTTCGGGACTTTTGTAGGGTTTTCTTATCTATTCACTGCGCTTTCCCTGAGGCATTGTTAGGAGTGTAATATCAGGGATGGCGAGGAACGTGGAGGTGAGGTCAATTATTATGAATTCCTTATCCTTTGTTGGTGGTGTGTTACGAGTTGTTTTTGTTTGGTCTTGTTTTGGGCTTCTTTTGCCTAGTACACACGACAGCACGTCGACCCTTACACGGTAGCACTCTACTCAGTTACGTTACGGGCGACTTTACAACAAAAGTTTACAGTCTGACGTGCCGTCGTGTGAACTTGGATTTTTTTCTCCATGTCGAATAGCCTTGGGATGCTCTAAATGGTAAAAAGCATTGCATACTCCCTCGTCATCAGCCTGTTAACACCCACTGCTGAGTAAAGGCCTCTTCATACCCACGCCACTTCTTACGATCCAGTGCCTGCAACCACTGTTTTCCGGATACTTGGGCTATGTCGTCGGACCATCTGTCTGGTGGTCTGCCAACCGATCTCTTCCCCTCTCGGGGTCGCCAGTCCGCAATGGACTTTACACTAAAAATATAAGCACAAATTGGCTGAAGCGTTTTCACTCCAGCCCAAAGTGGAGAGATAGCACTATGCACGTTTTCTAAAGCCAGAAAGGAACCACTGATACTAGACTCCATTAGAGTGCGGAACAAAGTTGGAACCAACTTTCGTTAGCTGAATGGAAACAACTCCACCGTCAATTTTGGTGTCGCTTGAAAGGAAAGTGTTTGCCGCAATGATCCAGCGAAATTGTCCTTACAGCAACAGAGCTGATTCGACTTATTTTATCGTACAAGGCTGGTAATTGGTAGGCTGATAGAGTAGGCTTCGTTGAGTGTGAGAAAAATAAATTTTTTGGCCGATGTAGGTAGGTAATCGTATGAGGTAGTGGCCACCCCTGGTGTCAGAGTTTTTAGGCCACCCAAAGGGTCTCTGACATGGCCGATTACAATAATGAAAATAATACTATTTTATTGCCGTTATTTTTTTTTTGTTTTATTGTGAGGCCTTTGTTTCTGCCGTGGGACATGTACGTACAGGCTACATCTTACTTTTTTTTATTGCCGTGAAACAAAAATCGCTGACGCTAAGTTTAGCTTCAAAATTTAAAAAACTGTGAAAAAATGTGCTTTTGCGCCACGCTGCTATCTTTGGACCTTAATCAACGAGCGCTTAAATCCAACAACAGTGTCAGTCAATGTCTGTGAAGTTACAATTTTGCCAGCACTTCGAGTCTATTTTGCAACTCGGAGTTGGCACTTCTCAAGCTACAGACCTACAAAGATCTAAGGGTGGTATTCTAGAACGCTACTTATACTCAGTTTAAACAGAGTTCAGACTGTCGATAAAGCAGTGCATGTTTTAATATGAAGGGAGGGATAATCAAATCAAAACATGCACTGTTTTATCGACAGTCGACACTACTAAACTTTACTTAAACTGAGTTTAAACAAAGTTCAAGGAGCTTTCTAGTTTGAACTGAGTTTAAACAGAGTTTAAGTACCGTTCTAGTTTGAACTGAGTTTAAGTAGCGTTCTAGAATACCACCCTAAATGATCGTGGAAAACTATGTTTTTATTAAAATTTGCGCGCGGCGCCTATTATAGTGACACGCAGTCTGAGACTGGCCACGGCGTCGCGAGGGCCATCTCAGCTCCATGATTAAGGTCTCCGAATGAGAACCGAAACTAGTCGGCTACACCGAAATTATAAAATAATGTTTAACCGTTTACGAAATACAAAATGTGTTTAAGTGTAAAAACCATACAGGACGTACGTATCTGGGCATATTTACAGACAGACCAGCCACCTGTATATTTTTTCTGCGCGTAAACTACTTAGTAGCCGATGCTTCTCCAAAGACATGGGTCAGACAAGTTGCGTACACAAAAGGAACCCGTCAGGCAGGAGAGATTGCGTTTTTAGAGCACACGTCTTTCGGCCTCCTTTGGCAGCATTTTCACCCCTTAGCATAATGTAAGCGAACACCTTCGATGGTTTTAGTCCGCTGACTTACCAGGGCCAGCCCCTGTATTCTCTAATAACCCCTAAATTATGTACGGCTGAAACGATTTTGATAAAACATATAAAAACTCTCGTTATAAAACTACGTACCTAAATCCGCATCCAAATCGGTTTACCCGTTTAAGAGCAACGGTGCCACAGACAGACAGACACACAGACAGACACATACATGCATCTCTCTCTCTCTCTCTCTCTCTCTTCTTCAACCTATAGCCACCCAAAGTGAGTGTAGTGAGTGTAGGTCTCTTCCATTGCACTCCATTCTTTACGGTCTTGGGCTTTTCTCATCCAGTCTTGCATGCATACACTCGAAAAACATAACCCTCCTTCTGGGGCAGTCGGGTAATAAAAAAAGGCTTGTAGATAATTTAAACACCGCCTAGTGGCTTATCCATTCTTCTGAGAATATTTTGAGTTTGGCAGCTCGTTGAAGGTACTTTTGCTCGTGACATAGGTAAAGTGAGGGGCTATATTTCCATATTTTCAATCACATACTCTACAATCCAATTTTTTTCAGATGGATCCTAAAGTATTTTTATATTGCTTTAACGGTTTCACGGTTTTTCGGTTTAACGATCCTAATGTAGTTTTCATTCGGTAAGCTCTGGCAACTCGCACAGCATAAGTACGAGTTACACAATCACATTCTAAAGGAATGTCATTGAAGTTACAAAAGGTTTATTTTTGCAGGGTGTAATCAACTGCTCAACAGCATGATACTTATTTCTTTTAAAAAAAAGTTCAAAGAACATTTTTTTTATTTAAAACCTCCAAAATAAAATAAAAGTCCAAAATTAAAATTTTAATTTGAAATATAATAAAATTTATTGACTTTTTGTTTTTTTCTAAAGCACTAACCCGTGAGGATGCGGGTTCAAGTCCTGTCCCGAGTGAATTTTTTCAACTTATTATAAATGTTTATTTTATTGATCCAAACACAAATGCAAGTGACGTAGATCTTAAATTATTGATGTATTGAAACATTAAATTAATACCTATTTAATTTAAATTTAGTAGTTATAAGGAGCTAATATCCTGCACAACAAAAAAAAAGCCACATTTTTTTTATTTGCAGTGCTAGTGTGCCTTGCCCTTCGTCCTAAGCAGCCTTCCCGACAGAGGTTGTGTGTACAAAGGTCTCGATTGCAAAGCACGTTCCACACACCACAAGGAGTTAATATTTGTTATGGGGGCGGAATATTGATGGCGCACTGACGAGGGTCCGCGACACCTCCTTAAGAGTTCCCTGTACAAGCGTGAGAGCTCAGTGATGGCCAAGCGCGTGAAACACTGTTTTCTATAGCTGTTTCACCCAGAGCGAGAGGGGGCGCGGGAAAAGTGAGAAGCAATGCGGCTGTATAAGTCTACGTGTGTTCGTGTCCTTTCACGAGTATTTAGTTGTAGTTTTAATGTAATAGATCTATTTTCCTAAATTTTTTCGTAGTTCAGCTGCCATTTCTACATTTGGTTAGCTATTTCAAATTTTTTTTCTGCCAAGTACAATTATACATTATTGATGTTCCCAATGTAGTTAGACTCTAATAGACAGTGTAATAATGTTAGTGAATAACAGCTGAAAGTAACCCACTTTTCAGCGCGAAAAACGCATAGCTCTAATTTCTTTCAGGCAATTTTTTTTTATTATAAAACTATTTGCAAACCTCCGTATTGGTCATCTACTGATATAAACCAAGTTTCAGCAAAATCCAGCCTGTAGTTTAGAAATTAAACATGAACTTCGTTTGTATGGGAAAATGGTGCTCTAGCGCCCTCTTAAGAGCGTATAGCAGTACAAACAAATCTGTTGACACATCTGTTGCTGTCTCGCGTGCACAAATACTGAGCGAAAGGGACAACCTGAAGAAAATCTATAAAATCGAGGTTTCGTATTCCCCACTCTCCTCTCTCAAAAAAGGTCCGACTTAAAAAAAACACGTTCACCAGTCACCACTGATATCACAAGAAACTACTTGATGCAATAAGCTAGGTATTTGATCCGTCATGTTTTTTTTTTTAATTTAAAGTTTAAAGACCAAAATGTCTTAAATCTTAGTATATTTCTGAAAAAATATACTAAGATTTAAGACGTTTTGGTCTCAGGAAGGAAACGATTAAGAAGAACGATTAAATATGTGTTTTATCTAAGAGTCTATACTATAATAAAGACGTACATTGCTACGCTACGCAATTCACTGTGATTGAATATACTTACGTCAAATTATTTATTATCCTAAAAAATCCGACACAACCATTTTTTTTTTTGTTGGAAGTAAGTTTTTTTAATGAAAGAAAGCAATAATTTTCTTTTCACAGTTTGCGTGCATCTGTGGTGGATTTCTTCAGAAATTCCATTCTTCTGAATAGGTCAATTACAACTTTTTACTCGAAATTCCATTTTAATTTATTTATCAAAGTGAGGCAAAGTTTAACACCATTACCTACTAACACAAAGAGGCACCATGGTTTAAGTTTATTCAAATATGTAAGTATTAAGAATGCTTTCCTTATTTGCATCACCTTTATACTGGTGGGGATTTGATTCATCTTACTCAATTGCCTACATAATTGAACGAGCGAGCGAAGCAAGCGAAGCAAGCGAAGTTCTCCGAGTCTACTGCAACAATCCGGCGTTTGTTTGTTTGTATGTATGTATGTATGTATGAATGTTCGTTCGACGATAACTTGAGTAAATTTGATCGGATCGTCATGAAATTTGGTATGCAGGTAAATGAGGTAAAGATAATTTTTAATAACATGGGCCAAATCGGTCGAGGGGTTGCTGAGATATGGGGTCGCGAGTTCGAAGTTCGGAGCGAACTACTAGTTATATCAGAGTTCACTATCCACCTCTATATACCAATTAGCTGCCTCTTGACTGTCCCTGGACTAAATGGGTAGTGCAAATGCGATACTGTGGTGGCCCGAATCCGTCCCTGTATGTAACATAATCTAGCCCTGCCTTGTCAGGCAAGTTTAGATATCTGCTTTGGCAATGATCGTCTAGTTAGCTTCAAAATTAGTTAATAAATATTTATTCCTAAGAAACCATTTTTTGACTGTAGTAAAAGGTATAATGAGTTAGAGTTGAATATTTAACTGAGCACTTGATTAAGATAAACTCTAGGTCTTCAGGCATTTTCTGCAAGACCTAATTCCACTTTTGGGAACTTGATTAGATTAGATATGAGGGAAAGACCCCGGAGTAACGATCGGCTTCGGCTCTAAGCCTTGAGACTTACGACGGTCACAGGTTCGCAACCCAGTATCTTTCATTCCATGTATTAGCTATGTGATAGTAGCTTTGAGTTATTACTCACTTGTGTATATTATATTGTATATTATCCAACGATTCTGGATCGTGGATTAGCTGTCTCTTTATTGTCCCAATCTGACTCGAAGGGATCATTTATTTTTTTTAGCATTGTCAAACCGAATGCATTCGGATATTAGATATGAATATGCATGCCTTAGCATACATACGCATATCAATATTTTGGATTATTATCTTCATAGGTGTGCGCACACTGAGATCAGCTTTTATTTGAATACAATGGTAATGAGATATCTGAGAGTCGAGTGTACAGTCCCCCATTGTGATATATTGTCCACACACAAGTTTATAATATTTGTGTATTCAAGTATGAGGATCATCACTTTATTTTGTATGTTATGTCTGAAGGACTTGCTATAGCATTTTGCTCTCGCTTGTAACTATGCGAGTCTTTATTGTGACAAGTACCACTGTAAAATAGGGTTACGTTTATGTTCAAGGGAATGTTGTCTGAAGGATCCCAAAATAAATGATATTATAGTTTGATTATTTCCAGCAAGCGTGTTTGATTGAGTGGATTTATTTCCGCAGCTTGGTTTGAGCTAGTATGTGTGCTAGTTATAAATGTGATTGAAAATCTTGTAATTTGCTCAGTTCAATTAAAAGGATTTAATTAAGTGTCAATAAGAAAAATGGCTTTTAGGTTTCAATGTATCTGGAAATAATTAATGAGTAATAAAATATGCAATCATTTTATCAGTCATATTCCTGAAGGGATTTAGCAATATTTTAGTGAATCTTGTTTCTAGCTATATTTGTGGAGATGAAAGGAAACAGCAAGGTTTGAAGTTTGAAACATTTGAATATGCGTATATTAACTTCAAAAAAAAAGTCTGACTGTGTAACGTGTGACTTGAGATTAAGTCTCAGTCCAGCTTGGTTAATGCTTTATTATACAATTTGACGGAAGGAAAAACCTTAAGAGCTGAATCTGAAAAAAACCTTCCAAGCATATCAAAATATCAAGAATAATCAGAATTCGTTTAACGTCTATATTCTTGAATTTTCTCTTAGTACATGAAATATTTGCATCGTCCAAAATGGATGTGCTGGGAGTTAAGCTCAGATATTATATTAATTTAATTATTACTGTGATTCATATTTCACAGTATTATTGGCAAATATAATGTCGAGTATTTACATAATTATTATCCACTTTGTGCATTTACATATTATAATATTATTTGACCATGTACGGATAGCGTCAAAGTTTCCGCTCAAATCTATGGATTATTATGCTAATAGAGTCTATGGAAAAATATCAGTGATTACACTTAGTCTTTCTGAACCTGTATTCTCGGAGGTAAAAATAGAATTCCATACATTTAACAACAAACAATGTCTCCAGGCCTTATGGCTTTGATTTCTACATATTTAATGGAAAATATCAGTAACATTCTCAAACTGTACTCGATTCATACATTTTATAGTAAACTGGTCTTTATTCTAAAAAAGGCTTTAGTCTTCACATATTCACGTACATGACTTTCATTGAAATTCGTTCATTCCACACATTAAAAACAATAGATGATTTATACGGCGCTTCTCTGCTAAAACTAATATCTCTCCCTAGTGATTCGATTAATTCATCTTTCATTTACCCTTTCAAATACATAATTATTTGGGCTTCATTGGCAAAAGTTAGATTATTTCAAAATAAAACAGGACAATTTTCAGCATGAGAATCAATTTTGGAAGGCGTATTTTAGACAAAAGATTATATTAATAGGTATTTACTTTCTGGCTTCTGCGGTCTATGATTTTCTCAATTACTTGCAAATAACACCTGCCTTCCAAAAATCTGATAGATCTCAACAACACAGATAAATTGCAAATTACGGAATCACCTTGTGGATGAAATTAGCCTCCTGTCTTACACTTCCCTCGTGACATAAAAATATGAGATAGTTTTCCAAATTATATTAATTTAACTGAGAAGAAAACAAGGTGAATACGCAATTTAGACAAAGGAAAGAAATTACTCAACTTGCCCAATCCTTGTCTGGCTCTAACCACCGAATTTACACAATTTTTATCTCCAATCTCGTTCCAGGAACATCTAGCTATCGCAAATACAATAAAACTCGATAAGTCTTAGTTCTTCCTCGGACGTCGATCGAATGTCCTCTCTCTAGCACGGCTCTAGATTGAATCTCACGAAAGATTTCTCTTTATTTACAATTTTTCAAAGTCTGTCGACCAGTCTAAATTTACATAAATTAAACCCTATAATAGTCTAAATAAAGTCTAGTACTCCTTGGCAACCACCTGTTTTGGGAATGCGTATGCGCCTCCTCCTTTTTGTCGTAGGAAATTTTGGCAGCTTCTGATTGGCTCGGTCCTGTAAATATCCATGCTTTTTCCCTTGACTGGAGCGAGATGCAAGACGTTCCATTTCTTTCCTTACACAGGCCCTCCGCTGATACACACTGAAGACGATTAACGGCTTTTTTTCTTATAATTATCTGATCCATATTTTATTGATGAAATGGGGTCTTCTTCCAAGTAGGTATTTGTAAGATGTCGATGTCTAGATCTCTGGTCTCCCTCGTTCTGGTTTTGCCTAGATTGTGCCATCAGTCTAGGTCAGCTCAGCGCTCCCAGTGCCAGGTCAGTTGTCTCAGGTCAGATTTCATTGTTTCCCTGAAGTTAGAAAGAAAACAAAAAACGCGTAATTTCCAAATATACAAATTCATTGGCCCAAAATATTACAATTTTGCATCGGTCGTTTATTCTCTATGTTTGTGCGTGTGTATTCATTTGTTTCACTATGCGATGGCTTTGGGCCATCCTTTTTTATAACCTTTCGTTTTTGGGATTTTCACCTCTAGACTCATACAGCATAGAGCTTATTTTAGCCTATCACAACCAATCCACACAAAATCAACACATGTGCTTGAATTTCAGAGTCCTCCAATATTTTTTGTTAGAAATTCCTCGCGTTAGTTTTAGTCAAGCGTTCTTAAAAAAAAATAATTTATGTGACGTTCCACTTTTGACAAATTATGACCACTCCGACACTGTTGCAGTGTTGTTTATTGAAAGCGAGCTTGAACTAGGTATACAAGGTGTTGTAATGAATAAGGCTAAATCACATACTATCACACGCCTCCCCCCGGAGAAACTAAAAATCTAGATTTTTGGTGCTCTACGTAAATCTAGCTATCATCTTTCATCAGTCTAGGCCTAAAATTAGTCTTTGAGACTCGCTTCTGCTCGCTTTATGATAAAAGAAAAAAAAATTCGCTAATCTGTACACTCATTAATTCATAATACAAACATACTACTTTAACTCCAAAATCTCCAAATTATAGCGACTTAACTCTTTGTTTTTGCATAACCAAAGTCGTACTATTCGTGGTATATAAGGTAATAGAGTCTATTACGCACTGTATAAACCTCCATAAAATTTCATCTAAGTCATCTTATCATCATATTGTATTTCTATTACCCGTTTCTAATAATAATCCATGACTCCTAGTCAGACACAATACTTTGAATTTAACATCCCAAAACTTTACGACTCTCCAGTCGAATCAGAAAAGCTCTAATTAGTCCATTATCAAATGTTCACTTCATCAAATCTTACTACGGCAATCACGTTTTATCACGATGTTTTATTCACGTCAATCAATTTATAGCCCATACTGTTGTTGCGTGTGCGTATTTAATTTTGAAAGGACCAAGTTCAACGCCAGTGAATTTACATAACTCCTACCTACTCGTAGGTACAAAAAAAACATTCTACCGACCCAGCCCGTCTTTGTCTCAAACACCATCCCTTCATAAAAAGTTAAGTTCCCCGAACTATTGCATCCTCAAAACTCATCGCATCGTCTCGGCTTGTTTTGTCTCAATTAGCTGGGTATATTTCAAAAGATTATTCCTCAAATCCCTCAAACTATTGTAAGTCGGCATTTCTCTGAAATAGCACAAATAACCACATGTGCAGTGCAGTTGGCGTTAAAAAAAAATTCTCGACTTACATTCAACCGTCAATAATATCTTGCTAAAGGACCTTTTGTCTAATGCAAAACAATGTTGGCCTTTGCTCACAAATAACCAAATTGTTTTATTGCTCCATAAGTAACAATAGGTTGGGTTTTAAAATGACCGCTTTCTCTCACCAACCAATCTATTTCCTTCGAGTTATAATGTGAAATAATTTCAAAGTTCATTAAATTTGCCTTTACCATTGAATGTATTTAACAAAATATTACATTGCACAAATACTTCGATAATTTGTCTTGCAAGGAAGTTAAAATGGAATATTACTCTAGTCAATAAAATCACTATAAAACATAAATATCTCTCTCTCCGATATTTTCCCAATTACCAATCGATATTGCGCATACAGAATCTACTACATAACTACTAGGTATGTAGTTTGGAAAACATTGTACAAAACTCCAATTTCATATCTAACTCTAAAATAATAATAAAATTACGAAACATTTTAAAAACAGTCCAAATACCATTCCTTATCAGCAGTTTTGGCGTGCGTCAAATCTACCTGCTCCTTTTTTTTCCGTCCTAAGCGACCCTCACAATTTTTTTGTGCAGTTTCAATGCAATCTGTGACTTCACCCCAGCTCTTTGTCCATCGCTTCTCTAGCAGTTTGTATTTTTAGTCATTAAAATTGAATCAGTGTCGGCTACCCAAACTGACTTTAAATTACTAGATTTTTCCACCATTTACTCTATTCTCACTTTATCTACACTGCTGGGCAAAACTACTATCAATATCTAGTATATTATATATCTCGATCGTTTTCAAAAGACCACGGCATTAGCACACAAGCACCCCCTTTCATCTAAGCACTAGCTTTCTTTCAAACCCAATTTTTACTTAATACTTGACTCAATTCATTGCACGTCAAAGCTTTGTTATTAGTTTATAAATGCCTTTTTAATCAATTATTCTCGTCACTTGAAATTACGGAATCATCTTCATTCAGCCCACTGTCGGTATCTATGCAATCTTAGAATACGTAATTTATTGAAGTTATATTATTTATTTTTACTCCCAACATGTCCCAGACAATCACTGAACTAACTGTTTTTCACTAGATGCTGCGCATAATAAAATAGTACTGATCAAAACAAACGCGCAAATTACCTTTCTATTACTTGTAATCTACCGAATCTAAACGTATCTTTTGTTAACGATAATTCTTTCATTTACGGTTTCATTCGTTTTCTATTTATGAGCGTTCTACGAATCATTATGTAATCTGGCGGAATAGGTACTTGTTCAATTTACAGTAAAACTATCCGCTAGTAAATAATTTCGTTATAATGCGAATAATAATGCAAGTGCGCTAACAAAACAATACTGTGGCTTCCGCAATTATTTTCCAATATTTTTATTAATTTGATCTATCATGAGTATTTGCCTAAAACGTCACAAACCATTCCAATTTTTATAAGACCCCAAATCAAGCGCTGAAAAATCACACAAAATATCTTACAAAATAATACACAGTACATTATATCAACATTTGCCAATAAAGCGCCATCAAATTATACCTAAATAATTTTTAATATTTTTCTCCATTTACCTCTCTATTTACCTTTCACCTCCCCCAAATCTTTCGACTTTTGTAAGTTTCCAATCAAATAAAACCCTTTACCTCTACACTGCAAAAATATCTTCTCTCCATAACTCATAAAGTTATGATTACTTTTTATTTATTTTATTTATTTCAAACTAAGACCTCTCCCAGACTTCTCGATTTTATATACCTCAATAAAATTATCTCTCTCTCTCTCTCTGAATCGATATATTTATCGCCAATTAGTTTTAATATCTCAAATCAATCTGACCTCAATGCTGTGCTTTCTCTCCACTTCTTCAAATAACTATATTCAACTCTACGCCATCTAGGTATCTATTTTCCAAATCAATATTTATAACCGCCTACGTTGTGTATTTTATTTTTTTATTCGTACAAATTCGCTATTTAAGTTGCGTCTGATTTTGACACAAAATCTTAAATACTGGTCATCGTGCGCCACGTGTGGTGGCCCGAATCCGTCCCTGTATGTAACATAATCTAGCCCTGCCTTGACAGGCAAGTTTAGATATCTGCTTTGGCAATGATCGTCTAGTTAGCTTCAAAATTAGTTAATAAATATTTATTCCTAAGAAACCATTTTTTGACTGTAGTAAAAGGTATAATGAGTTAGAGTTGAATATTTAACTGAGCACTTGATTAAGATAAACTCTAGGTCTTCAGGCATTTTCTGCAAGACCTAATTCCACTTTTGGGAACTTGATTAGATTAGATATGAGGGAAAGACCCCGGAGTAACGATCGGCTTCGGCTCTAAGCCTTGAGACTTACGACGGTCACAGGTTCGCAACCCAGTATCTTTCATTCCATGTATTAGCTATGTGATAGTAGCTTTGAGTTATTACTCACTTGTGTATATTATATTGTATATTATCCAACGATTCTGGATCGTGGATTAGCTGTCTCTTTATTGTCCCAATCTGACTCGAAGGGATCATTTATTTTTTTTAGCATTGTCAAACCGAATGCATTCGGATATTAGATATGAATATGCATGCCTTAGCATACATACGCATATCAATATTTTGGATTATTATCTTCATAGGTGTGCGCACACTGAGATCAGCTTTTATTTGAATACAATGGTAATGAGATATCTGAGAGTCGAGTGTACAGTCCCCCATTGTGATATATTGTCCACACACAAGTTTATAATATTTGTGTATTCAAGTATGAGGATCATCACTTTATTTTGTATGTTATGTCTGAAGGACTTGCTATAGCATTTTGCTCTCGCTTGTAACTATGCGAGTCTTTATTGTGACAAGTACCACTGTAAAATAGGGTTACGTTTATGTTCAAGGGAATGTTGTCTGAAGGATCCCAAAATAAATGATATTATAGTTTGATTATTTCCAGCAAGCGTGTTTGATTGAGTGGATTTATTTCCGCAGCTTGGTTTGAGCTAGTATGTGTGCTAGTTATAAATGTGATTGAAAATCTTGTAATTTGCTCAGTTCAATTAAAAGGATTTAATTAAGTGTCAATAAGAAAAATGGCTTTTAGGTTTCAATGTATCTGGAAATAATTAATGAGTAATAAAATATGCAATCATTTTATCAGTCATATTCCTGAAGGGATTTAGCAATATTTTAGTGAATCTTGTTTCTAGCTATATTTGTGGAGATGAAAGGAAACAGCAAGGTTTGAAGTTTGAAACATTTGAATATGCGTATATTAACTTCAAAAAAAAAGTCTGACTGTGTAACGTGTGACTTGAGATTAAGTCTCAGTCCAGCTTGGTTAATGCTTTATTATACAATTTGACGGAAGGAAAAACCTTAAGAGCTGAATCTGAAAAAAACCTTCCAAGCATATCAAAATATCAAGAATAATCAGAATTCGTTTAACGTCTATATTCTTGAATTTTCTCTTAGTACATGAAATATTTGCATCGTCCAAAATGGATGTGCTGGGAGTTAAGCTCAGATATTATATTAATTTAATTATTACTGTGATTCATATTTCACAGTATTATTGGCAAATATAATGTCGAGTATTTACATAATTATTATCCACTTTGTGCATTTACATATTATAATATTATTTGACCATGTACGGATAGCGTCAAAGTTTCCGCTCAAATCTATGGATTATTATGCTAATAGAGTCTATGGAAAAATATCAGTGATTACACTTAGTCTTTCTGAACCTGTATTCTCGGAGGTAAAAATAGAATTCCATACATTTAACAACAAACAATGTCTCCAGGCCTTATGGCTTTGATTTCTACATATTTAATGGAAAATATCAGTAACATTCTCAAACTGTACTCGATTCATACATTTTATAGTAAACTGGTCTTTATTCTAAAAAAGGCTTTAGTCTTCACATATTCACGTACATGACTTTCATTGAAATTCGTTCATTCCACACATTAAAAACAATAGATGATTTATACGGCGCTTCTCTGCTAAAACTAATATCTCTCCCTAGTGATTCGATTAATTCATCTTTCATTTACCCTTTCAAATACATAATTATTTGGGCTTCATTGGCAAAAGTTAGATTATTTCAAAATAAAACAGGACAATTTTCAGCATGAGAATCAATTTTGGAAGGCGTATTTTAGACAAAAGATTATATTAATAGGTATTTACTTTCTGGCTTCTGCGGTCTATGATTTTCTCAATTACTTGCAAATAACACCTGCCTTCCAAAAATCTGATAGATCTCAACAACACAGATAAATTGCAAATTACGGAATCACCTTGTGGATGAAATTAGCCTCCTGTCTTACACTTCCCTCGTGACATAAAAATATGAGATAGTTTTCCAAATTATATTAATTTAACTGAGAAGAAAACAAGGTGAATACGCAATTTAGACAAAGGAAAGAAATTACTCAACTTGCCCAATCCTTGTCTGGCTCTAACCACCGAATTTACACAATTTTTATCTCCAATCTCGTTCCAGGAACATCTAGCTATCGCAAATACAATAAAACTCGATAAGTCTTAGTTCTTCCTCGGACGTCGATCGAATGTCCTCTCTCTAGCACGGCTCTAGATTGAATCTCACGAAAGATTTCTCTTTGTTTACAATTTTTCAAAGTCTGTCGACCAGTCTAAATTTACATAAATTAAACCCTATAATAGTCTAAATAAAGTCTAGTACTCCTTGGCAACCACCTGTTTTGGGAATGCGTATGCGCCTCCTCCTTTTTGTCGTAGGAAATTTTGGCAGCTTCTGATTGGCTCGGTCCTGTAAATATCCATGCTTTTTCCCTTGACTGGAGCGAGATGCAAGACGTTCCATTTCTTTCCTTACACAGGCCCTCCGCTGATACACACTGAAGACGATAAACGGCTTTTTTTCTTATAATTATCTGATCCATATTTTATTGATGAAATGGGGTCTTCTTCCAAGTAGGTATTTGTAAGATGTCGATGTCTAGATCTCTGGTCTCCCTCGTTCTGGTTTTGCCTAGATTGTGCCATCAGTCTAGGTCAGCTCAGCGCTCCCAGTGCCAGGTCAGTTGTCTCAGGTCAGATTTCATTGTTTCCCTGAAGTTAGAAAGAAAACAAAAAACGCGTAATTTCCAAATATACAAATTCATTGGCCCAAAATATTACAATTTTGCATCGGTCGTTTATTCTCTATGTTTGTGCGTGTGTATTCATTTGTTTCACTATGCGATGGCTTTGGGCCATCCTTTTTTATAACCTTTCGTTTTTGGGATTTTCACCTCTAGACTCATACAGCATAGAGCTTATTTTAGCCTATCACAACCAATCCACACAAAATCAACACATGTGCTTGAATTTCAGAGTCCTCCAATATTTTTTGTTAGAAATTCCTCGCGTTAGTTTTAGTCAAGCGTTCTTAAAAAAAAATAATTTATGTGACGTTCCACTTTTGACAAATTATGACCACTCCGACACTGTTGCAGTGTTGTTTATTGAAAGCGAGCTTGAACTAGGTATACAAGGTGTTGTAATGAATAAGGCTAAATCACATACTATCACAATACGACCGATGCATTGGCGTGATGATTCAATTATGAAGCGGCCGGCGGCACTTCGGGACTCGGAGCTCGGACCCGGTTAATACAGGGTGAACCAGCCACGTACGTTAAGGCCCCTACACACGATGTGTCCAACACTCCAAATGGACGGCTAGCATTCCAAAATCCGCCCGTCAATGCAGAAAACCACCGTCCATTTTTAAGGCGGCGTCCAGCCCCTGTATTATATAAAATATCCACCGCAAAAATAACGGTTTCTAGATGTCAAAATAAAGATTGTTCATTTCAATAAGGGCTATTTTCGAGTGTTTTGAAGCTCGGAGGTTGAGTGGAATTTTTATATAATAGAGGCGCAGGAATGGATTTACAATAGGGTGTAAAGCCATCACGTCATTCCAAATAGGTACACACATGGATGCAGTGCGTTTGGATCGCTCGTAAGTGCGAAAAACGTAAGTCAAGCCACGCCACTTAGATGCCGTCCGCACTTTGCGTCGCTCGTCTTTAGTGTTTGGAGGACCGAGGAGGCCGTTTCAGTGGATGCACCGTCAGTGGGCTCGATCGGCAGGCATCCGTTTGGATTAATCCATTCGGAATAATTCGGATGGCGTCCATTTGGACATTATCGTGAGTGGCTAGCTTTACGTAGCGATTACACGCCTTGCCTGGACGGAATCCCTTCTTGATACAGGGCAATTTTTTAATATTTTTTTTCCTCAAACACTCAACTTCTAAATGTGACTTCCAACAACAATTTGTTCTACGACTTCGGTGAAAACGCAATTTTTTTTTCCAACAATTTGTTTTTATGTTGTTCTGTTTGGGGACAAGAGAGACAATATTTCTTTTGGTAAATAACGTAAGTACTTTTTGTATTTTCTAAAGCACTAACCCGTGCAAAAGGAATGAAAGAGGTTACGGGTTCAAATCCTGTCCCGAGCGAATTTTTTAACCTTATAAAAATCTTTATAAATAACGTAAGGTTAGATCGATATTTTAGATATAATGTTAATCACTAAGTGCTTTGCATCTACGTAATGAGATGATTTATACAGCGTCTAGTGGCACCTTCACTCACACTAGATGGGTGAAGAGACCAATCGGCGCTGCAATGTCCCAGGCACTGCAGCGCCGAGTGGTAATAGACCAAATGAAATTCGATATCCAGTACGGAACTTGAATACATCCTTTGGTTTGGGTGATTGCATCTCATTCCCTTCCCATCTCAATCCGTAAAAGAGTCCAAAACGCAATATAAATCATCAGGGCTGCCAAACGCCGCGGAGCACACACAAGCGCCTCCTTTTTACTAATTATTTATTAACACCCACGCCGCTGCACCGGGGGCGTGCGATTGCAACAAAATCAATCATGTCCTATTCCCAATTACGCTGAAAAATCCGGACACTCCCGCGCTCGCCGCGCAAATTGAAAATGTAATTGAGTTTGCATACGGACAGGGGCGGATTAAAAGGAATGTGGGGGATCAGGCCCCTAGTATGGTCCTGGTAAGCTGTAGGTATGCTCGTTGTATCTTTAAAAGACAGGAAAAAACAAGGGTTGCCATTTTGCGACGGCCGCCATATTGAATTACAAATGGCGGCATTTAGGTGAGTATTAATTGTCATAAGTACCAAAAGTGTGAGCCTTTCAGTTCAATCGGACACTGGGAAGTGGGTCAAAAGGTTGCAAGCTTGAGCAAAAGCTATCATAGTATCACTCACGTTAGAGTAGGTGTAAATACTTATTAAACTCTAATTTTTTAATCCAGTCCACGGAATGACAGTTGCTACAAAGGCTTTATCTGACAGTAGCATATTAGTAACTGTCATTCCGTGGAATTCATTTTAAAATAAGAGTATAAGTATCACCAATGTCGACAGCATTGGCCGAGTGAATACTTGGACTAGGGCCCGAAATGGAGGAATGGAGATAGGATAGTTCTCGAAACGTTGACTCTACTTTGTACTCTTTCCATGTGCCCTAGACTTAAATATCAATAACTACTAAATTGAAAATACAAACAATCCCGAAATTTTGATAATTTTGATCAAATTAGAATATCTCACTCGCGGCTATACCGATTTTGATTAAACACGTCTAAGAACTATCAGTAGAAAACCTGCTTATAAATTTAAAAAACCGCATCCAAATCGGTTCACCCATTTAAGAGCTATGGACAGATACAAAGATAGACAGACACATACAAATACATAGCGGTCAAACTTATAACACCTTTTTTTTGTGCGTCGCGTTAAAAATGGCACACACCTAGATAGGTCCCTGCGTACAAGCGTTTCATGCGAACAAAAAAGCTGAGACGCTTTTCCCTGATTCTGAACATTTCAAACTAATTGGATAATCGCGGAACTGATCTGGTTATGCTATTTGGCTGTGCTGCAGCGCCTTTTCGTCAAGTGTTGTAAAAAGTTGTATCAAAGTCATCCTCATTAGACCTGTTTCGGTTTTCCTATTTTGAACCCCCGAACCAGAAAGAGGAGTGTTATTTTGACTGCTATGATAGGTATGTATGTGTCTGTTTGTGTGTGTCTCAGTCTGTGGGGCGGTAGCTCTTATACGGGTGAACCTATTTGGATGCGGTTATTTATTATTTTAATAGATATGCAAGTTTGAAGCAAAAATTTCGAGGGTATTTTAATTTAGTAGGTTTGAAAATAATACAAAAATAACTGACTTCACTGGAAAAGGTACACTGATTCCATTAGTGATTTTCTACTGTCCATTGAGGGATAAAACCTACGTGATAGTTTCAATTATAGTTTGTCTCGAATTTTGATGTTAGTTCGTCTGTATCAGAGTTATTATGTATACAAAGCAACCATCAAAGCGGAGCAATATCATAGGAAAGTGTTTACATCGACGCCTCCCGGCCGGCCTGGCGTGATTAAATGTAAATAAACTGATATATTTTTCATTTATCTCGTTATCTTGGCAAGCCCGCCAATACGATTTTAGTCACGGTGTGTTGGCCCGGTGTGTTACATAGGCGGTTTACGTAGGCTTATCCTTATCCCGGTGATATTGAAAAACGCTTGAAAAGCACACAGAGAAATTCAATTTTTATACGCGTTGATTGCCTATCAGGATTTTTCTTTACGTGGAAAACCCAGCTCAGATAAAAAAATACACCAAAACTTTTTTTTACATTGACCTCCGTGGCTTAAAACTTTATGCATAAAAAAAGAGGTGGCTAGACTTTGTGCAAAAAAAAAAAAGAAACAAAATATTTTTCCATTGGCACAAAAAGAACAAAAAGGTTGCATTAACTTTATTTGGAAAAAAAAAGTAAACAGTAATATCAAAACAGTGTCAATAAAAAAAAAACAGGTCACAACGCCGAAATAAATTTTATAGGCAAGCGTTGCAGATACAAGTGAGGTCACAACAAACAACCCCAGCAGAAGCAATATTATGCACGCGGCCGCGGAGATAGCGCGTCCTGGCACGATGGAAGCCGCCGCCACCGCGTTCCAAATTCAAACACACCACCATTCAGTGCAGCCGTGGCCACGCTGTCATTCCCCTGTCATGTCTGTAAGCAAGGATTCGAGCAAGACTTTCGGTGACGGCGCCAAATGGCGTCGCAGAAGATCGCTGGCTCGAAACAACGATGACGACGACTGCGGGAGCCTAGCCTGGCTCCTGAACTTCAAGCTGGATGAGCTCGTGAACGTGAAAGTGCATTTCGACGAGCCGGAATATGAGCCCGTGTCTGTGGTTCCCGAGGTCCCAGCTGCGTCAAGGAAGCCTCCTTACACGTATCCGGAGTTGATTGAACGCGCTTTGAGGGAGCGAGGCGAGCTCACCGTCTCTGCTATCTATCAGTGGATTTCGTAAGTGATTCCTTTTGGCTTTTTGTATGACTTAGGCCGGGAATAGACGTGCGTCCGACTTATGTCTGATCCGATAGTCTGATCAGACTATAGGAAGGCGTCCGCTCCGTATACAGGGTGTTAAAAGACCGCCAACAGACCCGAAAGCCACAAATACTAGACACCAAAACAAAGTACTTTTTCGATAAATTATTGCTGGGAAATGATTTTGGTTTTTTAGGTTGTAATTTAAATTATTTTATACCGCAATGGACGTTTGACGCACAGAAGTGATATTGCGTAAGCGTAGGTATAAGTATTTGTTACTTAAGCTTGAAGTACCGATGTTTAGAATACATTGCGGGTTGCAATTTTAACGTCGTTTTTTGTAAGAAATATTCATAATTTTGATATGGCTTCTTGAGAATGTATGTTAAGAACTAGATAATGAATTCATTTATGCAAAATAAAAAAGTTTTTGAAAAGTCCGACTTTGGACCCCATTATCTCGGAAACCGTTGATTTCCCAGGCATAGTTCCTTGGGCAAAAATGTTCACACTGATGAGGACAATACGTGGTTTCCCGCTTTGTTGGTGGCCTTTTAACACCCTTTTTTTTTTGTGTAGGTACATAAATTCAACACACGTCCGATTTAGGTACATCGGATCTGATGGTCAATTGGTCACACAAATGTGTATCGGATCACGATCGGATCAGATAATCGAGTGAATTTTTTTTTATTCTCGGCCTAATCCGGTTTCATTCGGGCTTCACTTAATACAGCTAGCGGTGCAAGCTCTGTTAAGGTCACCGAATGAGAACAGAAACTGGTCTTATTTCGTGTTT
The DNA here is from genome assembly GCA_949319315.1 of Zelleria hepariella. Taxonomy (NCBI): domain Eukaryota; kingdom Metazoa; phylum Arthropoda; class Insecta; order Lepidoptera; family Yponomeutidae; genus Zelleria; species Zelleria hepariella. The sequence continues at coordinate 1,677,895 of OX439381.1, forward strand.
TTTTAGGTCCGTGGCTAACCCTACATAAATAAAAGAAAATTGTTGAAGCTTTTCAAAATACATAATACTAATCTTTTTGTTACCAAAGTTACTTGACCAAGTTTTAGTTAAAAAATCTTAGTGAAATATTGAGAGCTTTTTCTCTACATTTTCTGGTTCATCTTTTTGTAGTAACTAAAGTAAATACTTTAGCTCGTGTGGAAAGTTTATATTAGGTTAATATTTTCATAAGCAAAAGATGGTAAAGAATTGTGAAAAAATATTACGTACGTGAAGAAACTACAGTCGTCGCCAAAAAATGTGAACTCATTGTTATATTTTAAATTGTTTGGGTCTGTTATTTCATACTGATTCAAAATATAACTGTTATTGCTTATGATTTTAAAAAGAAATCGAAATACATCATCTGTGAACATTTCACATGTCTCACTATCACGGTTCATGAGATACAGCCTGGTGACGGACTGACAGCGGAATCCAGTAATAGGGTCCCGTTTTGGCACCCGTTTCCTACACCTTAAAAAAAAGTCTCTCTATAGTCACCCAATACCAAGTATAGATTTAACCCTCTTGGTGGCGGAACGATAAAATTTGTGTTATTAGGTTAGGTCAGGTTACGTAACCGTTAACGTTTTTCGACCACTAAAAGGCGCTCTTGCCAGTCAAGGGTTTAACCTCTTCTTCTCTTCTGGATCGGTCCCTCAATTCTGAGGATCGTGACCATATAAAATGGTGAGGATGCGTGCTGGATGGATCCACCTGCTGCCCTCTTTAGGGCATCGGACCAGCGCATTGGTGTTCCTAACCTCTTATTAGATAGATAATGCTTTATTTTACACCAAAAATTTATAAATCTTTATTCTTTACGTATACATTATTCACAATAGTAAAATATTAGGCGTACACTAACTGCCGAAGAATGTAGAGTTTACCCAAATATAATGTCTGACAATGAAAACTTCGGATGGAATAGGTAAAAACCTTTGATACGAAGACGGTCCCCATTGTCCCCTGAGGCTTTGTTCATAATATTGGATTATGCGATACAAAGAAAGGCTCGGAGAATGTCTCAATAGCTATTCAGGATTGAACCTACATAGATAGCTGGTATTGGAAAGTCATTCCCGAATGACTCTCCTTTTGTTCTCGCCCTTTTATGGCGAAAAACCGGCCAAATGAGAACTGGGGCCCGAGTCTGTAACTCTTAGTGGTGCCTCGATAGGCCCCCAGTTGGGCTTCAATAATGATTTCCCAGTTGTAGGCAAAGAATATGCGAAGGATGTGTGAGTATATTTTATTTTAACTTTTTTTGTAGCAGTGGGCGTGGAGATAAAAATATTGTGTTGTTACTTTATTTATAGCACCACCTGCAAATAAAGCAAGTGTTTATACTTATGAACCCTTCATCTAATTTCCCCCTGCGACAGAAATACATATCTGATGGTAGAGTCATAGTTATAATAATGTACAGTAGTTTATCTGCACCCAATTGAACAAAAAGCGCTTCTCTTTACTCGGAATACAGGTTCTGTAAAGCAGCTGTGTCTGATGTGATGTGAGTCTGTGATTGTAGGAAAAAAAACAAGAAAAATGTTTCAGTAAAAATAATAGTATGAAAAATCCACTCACGCGTCAGCCGTCAACACTGGTTTAATTGGAGGAAAATATTTCTTATGAAATAGAAATTGACAATTTATTTTTTCAAGAAATTGTGGGGATATTTACGATTTTTACTGTATGGACGGTCGTAGGTGTAACCCATAATACGTCAGTACCGTAAAACGGTATGATAAGAGGCTTGAATATGAATGTAAACAAGACAATAATTATTATTCTTAAAATTAGTGGACCATCAGTTGGAATAAAAACCGGGCATTGTGTTATATTCATACTCTGGTTTCTAATCACCCCGTTTACTCTGTACCTATAATTTATACTGACCGAGCGAACGTAGATAGCTCATTTCAAGGGAAAGGTCGAATTATTCTACGGCTCTATTCCTATACTGTGAAACAGTGATAATCGCTACCGTTTAGCAAACAAGAAGGGTGGAATTTAATAATCGCTGGTAATTCATAGCATTAACGTGTGTGTGCGCTTATCTACCCCAGCTGATCACATCTTTTGTCTGTGTCTATTGATGTGTGAAATGCTCAGAAAGTTCTCCCTTTTAGCATTCGTGCCATTTGCTAACAGAGCATAATATATCTTTATTCATAAAGCAATTACAACTTAAGGCTGGAAGATACAGAGTCCCATCGCCTATTTAAGGGTGGATGATAGCAACGTGGCGGAAAATTCAAAATGTTCACAGATTTTTACATTTTGTAGCTAAACTGAGCTATTTTTGTTCAACGATTTGTCGTTCGCAGCAATAACATAGTATTTTTTTCGTTATTGTAAACAACAGAACAACAATAATTCAGCCGATTATGTGTTCTGGTCTACGACAAGTTTTTTGGGCAGTGCCACTGCTTCGTAGACCAGAACACATAAGGCTGAATTATTGTTGTTCTGTTGTTAACAATAATGAACAGAATACTGTTTTATTGCCGCGAACGAAAAATCGCTCAACAAAAATAGCTCAGTTTAGCTACAAAGTGTAAAAAACTGTGAAAATTTAGAATTTCCCGCCACGTTGCTATCGTCCACCCTTAAATAGGCGATGGGGCTCTGTACTACTAAGTCGAAACATGTAACAGATACCCCGCACTTCCTCATTACATATTAAAGATTCTTATGAATTAGCAAACGGGTCCTATTAGCATGCTAGAAACAAAATTATCGGTGAATTTAAAATTATTTGATGTAAAAAAAACATCTTGTGATCGATTGAAAATAACGTGACAATGGTTTGACTCGTTTGGGTGTTACAGACAGGGGGGTTACCCTTGACGCTATTGCGATCAAATTGAAAAAGTTTTAAAATTAATTTCTCTTTGAATTATGCATAGTAATGCTTTGATTTTAAAATACTTTGTAATGTTTATTCAAAGGTAAGGCTGATTTATTCAATAAAAACACAAAATGGGTCTTAATTAGTAATATATAAAATTTTGTAAATTCCGCCATGTTGCGGCTGTATTGGAAAAATGCGTCAAGGGTAGAGGGGCTGGTCCCGCTAAAGCCTTATCACACTAGCGAAATGCGGGCGAATTGAATGCGAAGTGTTCGCCGTGATGCCGATTATGCTAGGTAGAGTCCGCACACGATAAGTCTGCGCGTGGGCAAAACTTTTACCGAAATTATTGTACTGTCTAGGTTTCGTGTGCAATAAAGTTCAATATCTAACTTCGTAGAGAGCAGGTTTATAGAGCTTCTTTGATTATTGGAATTTTGGCGGCGCCATCGCTTTCCCCCAGCGTCGCGTTCCGCCTGCGTCGCGTTTTCACGGCGACACGCCTTCTGTCTGCGCCGCTCAAATATTTACGAGGTACAGTCGGAGAAAAGGTCAAGTAATCGGAAATTAACGAACTAAAAATCAAAAGAGAAAAAAAAAAGTTCCATACGGTTGCAAAAAAGAAAAAAAAAATGTTTTTCTCATTTTAGCAAACAAATGTTTTTTTTTTCCACTACAGATGCACCACAGTTAGCCTCCTAAGACTCTATGTTCTCCTAGTGCATTTTCATAAAATATGTAGGGAAAAAAAGTATGTTTTTTCTCTTCTACATCTGCAGACAAGTGCTAAAAAAAAGTTTTTTTTTCTCTTTTTATTTGTATCGGTTAATTTCCGATTACTTGACCTTTTCTCAGACTGTACCTCGTAAATATTCGAGCGGCGCAGACAGAAAGCGTCGCCATGAAAACGTGACGCAGGCGGAACGCGACGCTGGGGGAAAGCGATGGCGCCGCCAAAATTCCAATAATCAAAGAAGCTCTATTGTTACGGTCGGGAGATTATTTTTCATAGCGAATTAAATTAAATTCGCCACTTGTCGCGCGCAGATTTATCGTGCGCGGACTATAGCACCATTTTTGCATGCAACTAAGGAGTCATTCTTTCGTTGCTGTTATCTTCCGCTCGCTGTTGCTACCTGATTTGCGTTCTGTATCTACTAACTGATGCGTAAAACATCTGTTGAAGTGGTAGATTTAATTATTAGCACCATTATCTGGTAACAAGATAAAGTTTTGGCCACAATGCGTAATACTGTCTCTACAGGGCGTTTCAGAAAGGTCCTGTGATACTGAAAGGGGTATTTTAACTCGCCAATAAAAGAAACTTACCAGTGCGAAATCACGAAAAAAATATCAGCTGTTCCAAACTAAAATTCGATGCCAACACCAGCAGCTGTTTTATTTTATTTTCCCTTGGTTCCATAGTAAAATTTGCTTGTATTGCTGCGCTAAGCGACCCCTTCCAGTGTCACAGGACTTTTATGAAACACCCTGTATATATCATAGGTTGTGCAGACTTGTGCCTACTAAAGCACATTATTATTATACAATCCAGAATAATTATTTGCTGCAATATTAAATCCCACCAAAAACATTCTGTAAAAACTAGCCAGGTCTCGATGGATCTGCTTGTTTATCTCTAAAAAAGTAATGAAATCTAGACAAAGTCGTGCCAAGTCTAAGGTTCCTTACTGCGATTTCTTTATTATTATAGTTAATGTTGTGAGACTTGGCCGTTGAAGGGTACACAAGCGGTTCTGGCGACAGATTGGTGCAATGGTGTCATGGAGCACCTGCGTCATGGTGCGGTTTTGTACCCTTGGGTACCCTTCAACAGCCAAGTCTCACAACATTAACTATAATAATAAAGAAATCGCAGTAAGGAACCTTAGACTTGGCACGACTTTGTCTAGATTTCATTACTTTTTTAGAGATAAACAAGCAGATCCATCGAGACCTGGCTAGTTTTTACAGAATGTTTTTGGTGGGATTTCACTTCTTTTTGTAGAAACGAGGGCATATTGATTAATTTTTATTAGATTTTCTTATTTGACACAGTTTTTAAATTTGTGTAATGTTCGAGTAGAATAAAGTCGGATATGGGATATGGGGTTGTATAGTTTAAATGCAAAGCGCGCGCGCGCCTGCGCGAATGGCGTAAGCAAAGTTATACATCTGTAACTGAGATCGCGAGTTCATAGTTCGGAGCGAACCACTAGTGGGACGCTATAGGCTAGATTAAATGAAGATGTGTCCCACTACGCTGGATTTTTGCAATGACAGTCGATTTTTTTATGTACCAATAGTAGAAGGGGCATTACCATAATATCTCTAATAAAGCTGATACCAGCTAAGGGTTCTTCATCAGATACTTCAGACCTTAGATTTTTGACATCAAATGAAGCGGCCCACCAAGTTGAATATTTTTTGTAAGGGCGGTATATGTCGATCTATAATAGTTTGGTTGGGTTCTTGTGTTTTCTAATCAGGGTCACCAGGTACTCCAGATCTTCGATTATCCTAGTTTTTATAGTTTTCCCTTTATGTGGCCATTAAACCCTAACTCTGTACCAAATTTCAGCTCTCTGAGTTTATGGGAAGTACTAGTTCTATTAGGGCTCTTGTGTTTTCTAATCAGGGTCACCAGGTACTCCAGATCTTCGATTATCCTAGTTTTTATAGTTTTCCCTTTATGTGCCTATTAAACCCTAACTCTGTACCAAATTTCAGCTCTCTGAGTTTATGGGAAGTACTAGTTCTATTAGGGCTCTTGTGTTTTCTAATCAGGGTCACCAGGTACTCCAGATCTTCGATTATCCTAGTTTTTATAGTTTTCCCTTTATGTGCCCATTAAACCCTAACTCTGTACGAAATTTCAGCTCTCTGAGTTTATGGGAAGTACTAGTTCTATTAGGGCTCTTGTGTTTTCTAATCAGGGTCACCAGGTACTCCAGATCTTCGATTATCCTAGTTTTTATAGTTTTCCCTTTATGTGCCCATTAAACCCTAACTTTGTACCAAATTTCAGCTCTCTGAGTTTATGGGAAGTACTAGTTCTATTAGGGCTCTTGTGTTTTATAATCAGGGTCACCAGGTACTCCAGATCTTCGATTATCCTAGTTTTTATAGTTTTCCCTTTATGTGGCCATTCAACCCTAACTCTGTACCAAATTTCAGCTCTCTGAGTTTATGGAAAGTACTAGTTCTATTATGATGATCATGAGTGAGTGAGTGAGTGAGTGTGTGTCATAAATGCGAAACTTTGCTTTCGCTTAACTTCGGAACTAAATGACCTACAGACTTTAAATTTTGGATTTTAAGTATGTGATTATAGCTTACTAGATGACGAAAATTTCTGCGTTCTGGTCGTATCCAGAGGTTCTCAAATAGGGGCCTGAAAATGCGGCGAAATGGTTCCAGTAAAGGATGGTACGGCAGTGTTTGCTTCGCGCTCGACCTGGCGGGGGCACTGCCGTGCCCCCAGATCAATATTAGGTATCTAGCTATTTAGAATCAATGTAGCTACTATTTTTTGTCCAGCTTCACTCTTAGCTCTGCCCCTCTACCCTTGACGCTTTTTTCTAATACGGCCGCAATATGGCGCAATTTACAAAATTTAATATTTTACAAATTAAGACGCATTTTGTGTTTTTATTGAATAAAACAGCCTTACCTTTGAATAAACATTACAAAGTATTTAAAATCAAAGCTATACTATTCAAATTCAAAGATAAATTAATTTTAAAACTTTTTCAATTTGATCGCAATAGCGTCAAGGATAACCCCCCAGATCGTACTTGGAGAGAAGCATGATAAAGAAACTCCAACAGGTATGTTTACTCACATTTCGAAAAAAAAAAGGTTCCTTTACAAAATACCTCAACAATTCCTCCCAACCAGAAGCAAAGGAAACACAAACTAATTGCTTAATTAATAGCATCAAAGATAACAAAACCTGTTTTCACATTAAACAAATCGGCAGTTCCCCTTATTTCGTTTACCGATCACGAATTTCACCCCTGATTTTGAAGCCTGGTTTTACTGGTGACCCCTGGTTTCATTCCAAAACGTTTGATGCGTAGCTCGCTAGATGTTGAGGTTCAAAGTTGGTGTAATAGCCCTATAATGCAGGTGTAAAGCGTAACCAATCTGCTTTTGAAGACAATAAAACTTAAAGTTGTGAAAGGTCTACTTTACTCCAATGCGATTTAGTTATTGTCACATTATTATCATCATCAGCCTGTTGACACCCACTGCTGAGTGAAGGCCTCTTCATTTTCACGCCACCTCTCACGATCCTGACGCAATCACTGTTTTCCGGCTACTTGGGCTATGTCGTCGTGGTGGTCTGCCAACCGACCTCTTCGCCTCTCGGGGTCGCCATTCCGCAATGGATTTTGTTCATCTGCCATCGGTACGTCTAGCCAGGTGTCTCGCCCAGTTCCATTTCAAGTTATACCGTTATAGTTATGCGTATAGTACCTCTTCATTTTCACGCCACCTCTCACGATCCTGTGCCAGACTCAACCACTGCTTTTCGGCTACTTGGGCTATGTCATCGGACCATCGATTTAGCAGCTCAATGCCGACTTTCTGCAAAATGTCTACTAATATAAAATTTCATACAACTTATCGCACTATGTCAACTTTCTCAAATTTGAGTAGGTACTAGAGTTCACTACATGCCGACAATAGAGTAATAGAGTAAGGCAATGGGTTTTAGCTCAGCTTTTGCTGACTAAGGTTCTGCACAGAGAACCCTAGGAACAGCGCTGGTTTTCAGCCACAACCCATAAAAACTAAAATTAAAGCTAAACATAAAACTAATGACACAAAAAAATTAATAAATTAATAGCAATTTCAACCAACTTTCCAGACAAAAAAATTAACGCATTATAGAAATGAATGTGAATGTATGTGTAAGTGAATGAATGAATAAGTGTGTACATATAAATACTTTAAATGTAGTCTCGCATCACAATCACAATCGCATAAAGCCTCTGGCTGGTGGTCTCCCAACCGATCTCTTCTCCTCTCGAGGTTAACAGAAGAACTACGAGTATTTTCTCAAAAAACTTCCTCTAATAGTATTCTCCCCTTCGTCACAACTCGGTGCCTAGTGTTATCATTTTAATCCCAACGATGACGCGTGGCTCCTCGCTCCATTGCCCGCGATCGATGCCCGGTGCCAGGCACGGCTGTACCCGGCAAGGCACCCGTAAGGCACGGTGGATGTGTCAGCTGTTCCTCGGAAGGTGGTTTGTGGCGGCTTGACACGACTTGTTTGTGTCGGGAGGTTTCCATTTTGCTGTCACGATTTTGTGAATCGGTCCAGAGATCGGAAATAAGTGCGAATTTGAAGGCGGTTTTACTTTTTGTTTTAATAATTTTAGCGTCTCGCGACCGTGTGGTTAGTTCTGATTTCAAATTAGGTAGGTAAGGGATCTCATCTATAAAGTTCCTTTTTTTTTTCAGAGACCGCTTCCCCTACTACAAAGCGAACGACGAACGCTGGAAGAACTCTGTGCGACACAATCTGTCGATCAATCCACACTTCCGCAAAGGTAAAATAAACAAACTTTTTAAAAGTATTGTAAGGGAAACGTACATTTGTGAATTTGTAGTAGCAACACCACTCTCTGACTGAGAAGGAAAACATCGTGAGAAATCCTGAGAGTATGAGCACCCTCAACGCGAAAATCGCCAATCCGCATACTCTATCCACGGAGACCAGTTAATAGGGAAACGTCAGTGATGACGGTTAATGCAGTGTACAGAGTACGTGTACATTTTAGTCTGTTCGTGGTACCCGTAGTGTGCAGACACGCTGTGTAGTGTGCATATTTGATCCATATCGTTATTGTTCCGTGACCTGACGTGTTCTTTGGACTCATTGTTCATTGTTGATGAAAATTGGCTCTGGCGCGGATGTTCAAGAAATTAGTTAATGATTCATCGCAGACGATAATTAACTTTTAAGACACTTGTTGCTTTTATTTTTGCTTTTATTTATAGAAAAACACACAACTGTCACAAAAAAATACAAATTAGCTAAATACTCTGGCAAAAAGTAGCGCAGTGTATACCACTGTCTTTTTTTTCTTTGTCATTTGTATGGTATTACGTAACAGAGAGAACGTTATAGTAACTTATCTCCGTGGATAGAGTATAATAGCCGGAAAGCAGTGGTTGCGTCTGGCACAGGATCATGAGCGGTGGCGTGAGCATGCAGAGGCCTTTTATTTACTCAGCAGTGGGTGTCAACAGGCTGATGCTGATGATATGATGATGATATCTCATTTAAAGGTGCACGCGCCCCGCACGGCGCCGGCCACCTCTGGTCGCTGGCAGCCAACGCGATCGACCTGCTTCCGAACCGTCACAGCCCCATCAGCACCCACGGGTACATGAGCGAGAAGGTCGAGCCGCGGTACCTGCATGCGCATGACATCATCATCGACTGCCCTAAGGTATGTGCAACCAATAGCTTGGGTCCCAGTCTTGGGTAATGAGCGTTTTCACGGCTGTCAAATTTCGCTTTTTCTGAAGATATTGTTAAGGAAAAAAAAAACATATCTTCTTTTTGGATGCGTTTTTTTGCTAAAAACGAAACGTTAGGTTATCAACATTCCAGATCCTAAAACCTACGAATAAAATCTTTTATCGCCTTTGTGGCCACTTTATCTCATAAACGGCTGAACCTATTTCGATAAAACACTTAAGAGAACATTCTCTAGAAAACATTCTTGCGAATAAAAAAAAACTGCATTCAAATCCCACATGATATTACATGATATCAGGACACAAAATATGAAACATTACAATTCAGCACACGTCAAGAAACATGACACATTTCAGCACACTTCATTACACCAGATGATATGAAGCATGGCACAATGGCATTTCAGCACAGTTCATTGCAGTACCGTTAATTTATGTCCCTACATCAGAATAGATGATAATATGAAGCATACATGACACAATGGCATTTGAGCACACTTAATTGCAGTACAGTTCATTCATTTCATTACACCAGAAGATTATGGAGCATGACCTTTAAGACCGATGTACCATTGTACCTTATGCGTCGTGTGATGTTTCATGACGCCTTTAATTTCATGTGATATTTCATTACCTACACAACACATGTCTGTTTCTTAGCGCGTTTTTTTTTTACTTCTTTGTCTTACTTTTTTTTTGCTACTTCCACCTTCATACCCATCTCTCCTTCCACTCTCCTCACTAGCCAACGGGTGCTTGGTGCTTGGCTGCCGACAGTCACAGCTACAGACCAGTGCACGTGAGGGAGATTAACGAACAGAGGCACATGCAGGAGGCCTATCTCATTGACTGTCCTAAGGTAATACATACTATACTCTATCCACGGAGACAAGTTAATATGGCGTTCTCTCTGTTACGTAATACCATACAAATGACAAAGACAAGAAAAGAGAGTGGGCGTAAACCCCTCTGAATGCTCGTACACACTGCGCCTTTTCCCCCTCACGTCCACCTCTCACGCCATCTGCATCCATGGACCCTCCGCCGACACAACGATGTCGTCCAACCATCGGGCTGCCCACCAACCGGCGGCGGCGTCCAGGGGCCTTAGCCTGTAACGCAATGGCGTGTCAATGGCGTCCCAGCAGAAGGACAATACCGGGGTTTCCTCATTTTTCTCTTACAACCAGAGAACTAATGCTCTGCAGGGTGCACTCTAAGTCGATAGCGGAACTTTAAGTAGGCTGTCTACTGATCAATACAAACAACTTGTACTAGGTGGCGACAAAAATGGAGCGAAAAAAATATCAGCTGTTTCATACATTTGGCGCAGTACTGAGTCGACCTTTTGTATGGAACAGCAGATATTTTTTTCACTCCATTTTTGTCGCCACCTAGTACAAGTTGTTTGTATTGATCAGTAGATAGCCTACTTAAAGTTCCGCTATGGACTTAGAGTGCACCCTGTAGAATTAAAATCAGAATATTATTTGCTGTACAAAAACCTTTAAAGGACAGACAGCATTAATAAATCGTTATTGTAGCTGTCAACTGGGAGGCCATGGCACCATTGCGTTACAGGCTAAGGCCTCAGTTCTTGGACGCCACTCTGTTGCTGCCCTTGTCCACCGGCCGTCTTCCCGCCACCCCAGGTGTCCTGTCAGGATCTGCATCAGTGGATCTTTATTAACTGGTGCATTTTATACCATTTTCAGGTCATAGTACTGGATGAAGCAGCCATAGCGGCGGCAAACATCATTCCTGACCACGACGTCTTCACTGGAAGTACAAGTAAGTCAAATAATCCATCCATTTTATCAAACTTCGTCTAACATAGAAAGAAAGAAGAAATAAAAATACATTTATTAACCGCTCAATAATCAAAACATAACATCAAAACATAACATTAAAACAAGAACTAAAACTAGGTAAGGTACATTATTATTAGTTTAAAATATTGAGCTCCTAAAATGATCCGACCTCAGTAGTGTTGGTATTGTTGCAAAGAGCGGCCTCCTCCTTTTCAGTCGGGACCATGCTGCGGTCGAGCTAAAGTTTACTACATTAACCAATTAAAATGAGGCCAATTAACCAATACCAATTTGAATACCCAATACTGCAATACTGTAATCTTATGAAAATAAACTGTCAGGAAATAAATACACCACTTCACAAAATTAGAACAAATCCTTGAATTCAGAAGCCGCAGCCCAATTTACTCTCAAACTACTGGAACGATCGAGTTGAAATTTGGTTTGGTAAGTATGGTTTCTCAAAATTTTTGTGTAAATGAACTTCGGGTGTACGGGGAACCCTCTCCAAGCGAGTTTAACTAGCACTTGTGCCTTTTTTGTCGATAGTTATCGGGCAAAGATAAAATTGGTGTAGAAATCTGGAAGCAGTGCCTTCTTGTATTAGCACTTTAATGGACCCAAATTGGAGCAACTTCCCAGTAGCAATGATGGCCCAGAATGGGTCAACAGTCGGTGGGTAGACCGAAAGCTCGATGTGTTGATGACATTGTGAAAACAGCGGGAGGACAATGGACGAGATTAGCATTAGACCGGGGGGGTCGGCGTGAAAAGGAAGAGGCCTATGCCCAGCAGTGGGGTTTATTTATGGGCTGGATAGATAGTGAGAGTGGGTCTTGACGCACCTGTTTTATTTCCAGTGTTCCTCAACCCGGTATCATCGGAGCAGGTCGTGCGAGAGTGCGGCCTGCTCGTCGTGGATTGAACGATCGACCTTGCATCGACCCGTCAACGTCACCAAGTATTGTGTCAATTTGTTGTGCAGTGTTACTTTAACGTCAATCTTTAGTTTAAACTTGCGCGGTTACAATGATTTAAGCCCCAACCCCGGTAGCGCGACGCATCGGTAAAGATTTCTAGCCCGCTTTTCAACGCATCGATTAACATTTATTTTCTACGGTGGTAGCTTAGTGGTAGAGCATTGGACTCCGAAGCAAGAGACGCAGGTTTGATTCCCGGTGCGGGCATGTACCTATGACTTTAATTATTAATTTCAAAGTTACTTACATTTTGTGAATTTATAGAAGCAATGCAACTCGCTAATTGTGAAAGAGAACATCATGAGGTATGACCGTATGAGGCATTATACCCTCAAACGCGAAGCGTCTCTCTCTGAGAGAAGGCCTTTGCCCAGCTAGTGGAACATGTCCAACTGTACAGGCTAAATCTTACTTTTTTTCTGCTAGAGATAAATGCCATCTTGCTATATCTCTCTACGCTACGTAGATCAAAATGGCGCAACTTGAACGTTTATCGATTCGTTGTGCTGCCGGGGTGCAGCACGTCTAGCATGACCGACTATATCGAGCTTTGACAGCTGGAAGCGCGCACAGCCTAGTTGGACTAGCCATTCCTAATCGATTGGCAAAGTTAAGCAACATCGGGCGCGGTCAGTCCATGGATGGGTGACCGCTAGTGGCAATAATGTCTGAGCGCTTCCGTGCTAAACCGTTGGTCTGGGTTGTTATTGATTGATAACAATCGGTAAGCCATGTCAGAGGCTATATGGGTGGCCTAAAAACTCTGACACCAGGGGTGGCCACTACCTCATACGATTACCTACCAGTTGGATTCACTGCAGTCTGTCCCACTCTATATCAAGAGTGAGAGAAAGAATAATTCACATCGAGCTCAGTATTGTATATACCGTGCTATGTTAGTGGTTTTAAAGCCGAAGGTATTTTGTTGCACTGGTGATTCTGAACCAAATTACAAAATTTCACCCAAAACACGCAAAAAAAAAACTCACTTCTCCATAAAAATGCTGTCGATTGGCGATAGACATTTGTATTGAGAATTGTGTCTTTTTTTCGCTCATTTTGGAGTAAAATTTTGGAATTTGGCTCAGAATTACGAGTGCAAAAAAATACCTTCGGCTTTAAAACCATTAAAATAGCACGGTGTATAGTCATGCCAGACGTGCTAGGCCTACGAATATTGTAAAAAAGAATAGCTACTCCTTTGTTCTCGGTGAATGCAGAGGTTAAACTGTTTTAAGTTTTATTTTGCCATTGGGCTAAGTCTTCTGTTTTGCGAATTGAATTTAAAGTAACCCTGTAATTTAGTTAGTAATAATGACTTATTTTAGGCAACTGTAAGTTAGTGAATAGTAGTTTAATTTCAAGGCAGGTAACTTTTCTATGCCTTGCACTAAAAATATGTTTGGATTTACAAAGGCTGGCTCCATGGCATTAAAATGTTTCTGATTTCATTAAAAAATACTTGTTGGTACCTTTTTGGCCTTGGATCCATTCTTGTAAAAATAAAAAGCCTCACAATTATTGTTTGTATAATAGATTGGTGTTTTAATAATAAAATTTATTAAACAATGAAGATTTTCTGTATTTCGCCACATAGGATTCAATTGAAAATTGAATTTGCTTACTGCAAATAATTTATGTTACTAGTCAAAAAAGTCGCGCTTGATTTTTTCGTTATTAAACCATAATCGAGCCTATATAGGGTGTTGTTTTAGTTAGTGACACCCGACTCATGAACGATAGTTTTAGCAACGCTTGACACTAAAAGTAAGTTATCACCCCGGAATTAGGTGTCATTTTACAAAACGACACCTTGTATTGTAGTTGCCTTTTTTCTAGAAACACAACTCTGAAAAACGCTCCAGCTTGCGTAAATGTTATCTTATCTTAGCTCCTTAGTATTCCACTATCGGACATGAATCCTAACAACTGAGACGTTTATAATAAACCCAGGATTAGAATGTCAACACAATACTACTATTCCCCAGTCGACCTGCCTCGGACGGCATGACAGGGTCATTTCTTGCATTATTTCCAGGGCTGTCACGTTTGCAGTTGTTTTTATTTTGCTACGAAAAGGGTGTGCGTTACACCAGCAAAATTTGAGGTTGTAGGTACCATAGAAGAGATTTCGCTTAGCCAGTAAATGGAAGGTCGATTAGTCAAAATACGGCAAACTCAGAAAGTGGGCAAAGTTCGAATAAAAAGTAGGGTTTTTCAAAAAGGGGGCAAATCTCTACAAATACTATGGGAATCATACTAAGGGGGCAAAGGCAGAAAGGGGGCAAGAAGCGAACAGATGAATTAAATTAAATAAAAAAAAAGACTTATTAAAAAACTAATAATTTTGCTTGCGACGGCAAAACTGAAGTGGATCTAGGCTGGCCACGTTAGCCGAATGCACTCGGATAGGTGGGCTAGACTTGCCAGTGAGAGGGTGCCAAACGGCGGTCGGCCGAGAAGAAAATGGCGAGACGATCTCAACAAATATTTGCCGGAGTGGTCGGCGTTGGCTCAGGACCGAAAAATCTGGGGAGGCCTTTGCCTTGCAGTGGGGACATCACACAGGCTTGATAAAAAATCGGTTTATGTATTTTTGCCAAATTTTTGCGGTTTTTTGAGTGCTGCAAAGTTAGCACCGGTCTTTCAAAGATGCAAACTTGGTAGTGGTCCCAACATCATATAAAAAATCAGAACTAGCCGTTACTTTTTTATTTTAGCGTATAATATTATGACCGTTCTATAAATAAATTGTAGACAACGGTCTTAAAGCATTGCACACAAAATGCGCAGCATGTTTCAGCGAAGGGAGATGTCTGGCGAGACGCGCCGTTCTCTGAATAAACTAAATAGCGTGAATACTTGGAGAATCCCATGATTAATACAAACATTGCATTTCTGCGAAGTTGTCCTTTGTTTGTTTGAAATTTAAGCTCTCTTGATTCAGTATTAGATTTGATATCTTGTCTGGCTATCCACTCGGACGCTGCAGTGCCTGAGACATTAAGGCTGGAAGATAGTAGTGCGGCGGGAAATTCAAAATTTTCACAGTTTTTTACATTTATTAGCTAAACTGAGCTATTTTTGTTCAGCGATTTTTCGTTCGCGAGAATAAAACCGTATTCTTTTCATTATTGTAAACAACAGAACAACAATAATTCAGCCGATTATGTGTTCTGGTCTACGACAAGTTTTTTGGGCAGTACCACTGCTTCGTAGACCAGAACACATAATCGGCTGAATTATTGTTGTTCTGTTGTTTACAATAATGAAAAGAATACGGTTTTATTCTCGCGAACGAAAAATCGCTGAACAAAAATAGTTCAGTTTAGCTACAAAATGTAAAAGTCTGTGAAAATTTTGAATTTCCCGCCACCTTGCTATCGTCCATCCTTAAGGCGCGGTGCATAATGAATCGCCCGCGCGCAAAGAAAAATGCACAAAAAAAATAGAAGTTAAAAACTAAAACCCGACTACTAAAAGGCTTAAAACAAGATCTGTTTATCCTTAAAATAGACTCATAGATAATTAATCGTAGTCGGAGGCCATCGGTTTATCAAATGCGAATGTGGTGTCCTATGTTACCTGGGTGATTAAGACGAATCCAACGACACCTTATAGTTAGGGAGGCGAATAGGGGAATTTTCGGCAATACTCGAGCGTGGCAGTTTAAGATATGAGAGATACCTTAGACCTAATAGAACAACCTTATAAAGTATTTAGCTCGTTATGTAGTGACGCGCGCCTAGGATAGACGATCAGATTAGTAAAAAAAAATGGATAGTCTGAAATACTCGAGCGCGTCAGATTAAGATATTGGGGGTTGATTTTATTGTTTAAAGACTAAATTTAACTAATCTGACAATAAGTCCTTGACGCCGCCGAGTTATAGGGTCGCGAACTTGTAAAAAAAAACGTTAATCCGGCATTCTCGAGCGCGATTATTTTTTTATTTATTTTGAAGAATATAATCTAAAACTTACTAAAAATACAAAATCTGCCGGTTTCCGCATGACCGGAAGTGTGGAGGAGCCATTTCGTCTTCCTAAGAACGCGTTACGGCATATAAGTCGCGAACGATACATTTTACAAAAAAAAAGGTTAAATAAACAAAAAAGGTAATTTTATTTTACACAAAAAAGGTCTCTTTACACTTTTGTCCAAAGTTAAAACGATTTGACTTGAAGCATCATAAAAACTCAAACTTATTCGGTCAGATTAAGAGAACCCACCAACATTTTTGTCAGATTAAAAAAATATGCTTTCTGGATACCGAGATAAACCTCCCCTATGAAAATCTGACGCGCTCGAGTATTTCAAAATAACTTTTTTTTTTTGCATTTTCAAAAATTCATCGTAACTTATCGTCACGCCGAAATCGTCAGTTTTTTTAAAGGGAGCTTCCTTGGGGCCTACTTAACACCCCTTCCGAAAATCTGACGCGCTCGAGTAATTTTTTTTTTTTTGCATTTTTGACTACTTTATATGCCTACCCCCACCACGCAAACCGGCAGATTAGTATACCGTTGTTATCAGAGGCACTCGGGGCATACGTAGTATGAATATCTGACGCGCTCGAGAATGCCCAAGTAACTGTTTTTTTTTACATTTTTGAATAACCGTACACGCCAAACCCACCGCTAAAATGGTTTTTGCCATACGAGCTTTTCTTTTCGAAATTATTTTATCTTTCGATTTTGATAGGTCTCGACGGCGCCGTTGAATTACGCCATTTAGCTACCTCGCCTCCCTAACTATTATGTGTTGAAATCGGCCGAGTAGTTGAGGCTCTGCGAGGGAACAGATGAACACACAAACATACATACCCACATACATACATACATACATACATACATACATATATACATACATACATACATACATACGCTGCTAAAATCATAACCCTCCTTTTTGCTTTTCGTAGTCGGGTAAAAATCGATTCCTGTATCAAATACACTAAATAAATTGAAAATGTTCACATATCAAACCCTAGAATTAGGTTAGACCTATCTAAAACAGCCAACAAATTGCAAGATATTTTGCTTGAAAAAAAGTGCGCCGCCTATTTTTTTTTTTCAAGCAAAATATCTTCAAAATGTTATGAATGTCAACACGAAACTGGCTGTGTTAGATAGGTCTCAACTAATTCTAAGGTTTGATATGTGAACATTTTCGATTTTTTTACTGTATATATTTTTTACTGTATTTGATACAGGAAACGATTTTGTGCATTTTCTTTGCGCGCGGGCTAATTCACTATGCCCAGCGCCTTAATGTTAACCAAGTATCTACAGGGTGTTTCTAAAAGATCCTGTGATAGTGAAAGAGGTCACTTAACTCGTCAATACAAGCAACTTTTACTATGGAGCCAAGTGAGAAATATCGAAAAAAATATCAGCTGCACCATACATCTTGGTACAGAAGTTAAGGTATCGAAATTTAGTACGAAACAGCTGATATTTTTTGACACAGACAGACAGACATACACACACACATAATTATTTCGGTCAAACTTTTAACACCCCTCTTTTTAGGGTCGGGGGTTTAAAAAACCTTTTTTCGGTGATTCAAAGTGCGATTTATAAAATACAGGTTTTAATTACACAAAGGTGTACGTAGCGTGTAGCTGACTGTAACTAGGTGGTAATATGTCATCGTTCGGTCAGACTGGAGGGTAACAAAGAGTCCTCGTAAAGTAAAGTAAAGGTATAACCACACTAGGCGAAGAGGGACACGCAGTAGATTACCTCGTAGAGGCTGTCAGTCGAGAACGAATAGTTGCACCCCGTAGCTGCAACACTGGCTGGACTATCACGAAAGGTTTACTTTGGCCAAGTGTGACATAATGAGAAAAAAAGTCCCAGTATGTAACAGTGTAACATAAGTGTGACATACTGGGAACAAAGAAACCCAATAACACATTCGAGACATTCCTTCAATCGCAGTAGATTCGTCGAGTGCCTTAGGCGCACAGAATCGTCCATAAAAAACTGGCCAAACTTACGCTAGGTGCATTTATGGTGTGCGATACCCGAGCAAAATGTGGTTGGCAATATTTTGTACACCTTTCCACATTTTAATTGCCCCTCAAAAAAGGTCATCTGGGACGCACAACAGCGTCCAAAGGCACTGCTAAATAGTCACGGGTGACGCACAAACGCGCTCAAAAGCACCCGGCGTTCGCAAGAAAATTATGGCGTGTATATACGTGACCGTATATCACCCATATGGGTTAAGGCCCAAACCTAGGCACAACTAGCGCCGCCAATGGAAAAAAAACATACCTATCTTCTTTTTGGATGCGTTCTTGTGTGCGTTACCCCAGCAAAACTTGGTCGCTCTCGCCTCAGGTTCACAAAATATAGCTTTCAACTAAATTTAGGGTCGTTGCGGCTGTCTTCTAACGAGCCTTTTGTTTGTTTCTACGTTGTCGCTGCAGCCTTAATAGTAAAACATTGCCTCATCCTGGCGTACGGCACTCTTTGCTATTGCCCCTTTATCACTGCGGTAAGGGACGTTTGTTTTGTGGACCCTGTTTGTAGGTTGTTAGCTGAAAGTATTAGAGGTGAGGCGACGTGATTTAAATTAATTTAGATACTGATAGAAATAATACTCTTTATTTTACATCAAACGAATTATTTACATAGAGTTTTCTTAAAACTAAGGGCGAGGCCCCATCGGTGCGTTGCGCTGCATTGCGTTGCGTCGTCGCATCGGATCGGGAAGGCTTGGATCGGCGCATTGTATGCCACAACTGCGTTACGTCGACGCACGACGTCGCGACGCAAGAGGGTATACAAGCCGTCGCATCTGCGTCTCAGTTCAGCCTTCGCAATGGACAGATACAAACGTGTCCGTAACGACGACGCAACGCAGCGCAACGCACCAATGGGGCCTCGCCCTAATGGACGGTGGTAATTACCCAAAAGGAATAAAAATAATTTTTTTTTTTTCTTCTTTCTGTTATAATCCATCTGGTAAAGCCTCAATGAAATTGCACACAGTACGAATAATCCACAATAGATTATGAAGGGAATCCTTTTACACCTAAAAAATATTATCAATACGAAGTTATCCCCGGTTGCGGCGCCCACGGATCTAAGCGGGTCCGTAATAAAAACTTTTTTCATTACAGTCTGTATACAAAGGCTTATTGAAAATAAAATGTCTTGGCCTACCCTCTGTTTTATTGTAAATTAGTTTTTGTTCCGCAAAAACTGCTCTAAAGTTATGGCGGTAGATTACTTTTTAGGCTCTTGGAGGTGATTTTTTCACGCAATTCACGTTTTAGTGATGCCGTGGAGTGCTATTATAGAGGTGGTGTCAAGAAAGCAATGTAGCTTTGTATGCTATAAAGATGTCTCGTTAATAATAAAGTATCATTTGCAGTCTTTTACGTCTTTCTTAAGGTCCAACGATACCAGCGTGGTGGATTTTTTTTGATAAGATTTTGAATTAGGTTCAAAATTTGAAAAACTGAGCTATTTTTGTTCAGCGATTTTTTGTTCACAGCAATAAAATAGTATTATTTTCATTATTGTAAACAACAGAACAACAACAATTAAAACATTTATAATAAGTTGAAAAAAATCATTCGGGACAGGACTCGATCCCGCAAACTCATTATAAATGTTTAAAATATTACCTAGTACGGGTTAGTGTTTTAGAAAAAACCACAACAATTCAGCCAACTATGTGTTGTGGTCATAAACTACGTACTTTTTTTATGCAGCGCCGATGGGAGACGGCAAGCAAAGAAGAAGATGGTACAACAGCTGAGTCTATAGTCAAAGAGCAGTGAGGCCCTGGAAAGGCCAAAGTATCGCGTAGCTGAAAGCCTGATTTGATTAACAAGCTCAGTAAGACTGCCGCAAGATGCCTCCCCACGTTTCGGCACCGTCGCGCGCGAGCGGATTGCACTTGTAACAGGAGAACAGCTGGATTACTCTTGTAAACAAATGGCCATTAGCAAGTTTTATAGCTTGCTAATGGCCGTTTGTGAACTGCAGCTGCCTTTGCATCTACGTAATGAGATGATTTATACAGCATCCGGTGGCACCTTTACTCCCACTAGATGGGTGAGGAGACCACTCGGCTATGGAGTAGGGAGTAGGCTTGCCCAGCACCTATACCATCCCTATACCATCCTTATGGCCAAGCCCACAGGAAAGACGAGTCAATACGTGTGGAGCCAACTAAGCTGCGGGATTTCCTCGCGATGTTTTCCTTCACAAATGTACCCCATGTAACTTTGAAAAGAAACAAAGTCGTAGGTACATGCCTGCGCCGGGAATCGAACCTGGTTATCTCGCTTCTGAGTCCAATGTTCTACCAATAGGCCACAACCACGCCAGACTTCTTCTTCTTCTTAATCGATTCCTCATGGCTGAGGATCGCTACCATGTCGTACTCGCTTCCATTGGGAGCGGTCTTCCGTCATATGAACTGCCCGTTGAATGCTTCCTCCTTTAATTGCATCAGACCATCTGGTTGGTGCCCGTCGCCTGGTGCGTTTGCCATTCACCTGTCCCAATATTATGATCTTCTCTAGACTATGCCTGGGTGACCGCATTATGTGTCCAAAGAAGCTGAGGGTCTTTTCTTGGCATAGAGTAGATAAGCGTTTTTGGACTGTTTTTGGACAAGTTCTTTAATTAGGGATTCTTTAGTGCGCTTCGCCGTCCAAGATGTAGGTCGCCCCAGAATAGATACTGTCAAAATGGTGGGCTCAAGCTGTTTTCTTGTAAGTGTTGGGTGGGAAACGAGCTGCAAGATTAATATCCAAAATACGCGCGGAGGTGCCAAAGTCGCTTGGCTCGTGATTTATTGACAGATGGGATATCGGGACGGATCTCGGGTTAGGGCTGGGATTGAGTATTTTAAAGAGCGGTGGTGGCTTACAGTGGTAGAACAATGGACTCGGAATCGAGAGACCCAGTTCGATTCCCGGTCGGGGCATGTACCTATTCAAAATTACGTACCTACATTTGTGAATTTGTAGAAGCAATACCACTCGCTAACGGCGTAGGAAAACATCGTGAGGAAACCGGAGCGTTTGAGGCATTAAACCTATAACGCCAAAATCACCAATCCGCATTGAGCAGGCGTGGTGATTAAGCTCTCTCTCTCTCTGAGAGAAGGCCTTTGCTCAGGTAGTGGGATTTTACCATTTAATACGACTAAGAATTATTTGTCTTATCACTCTGTTGATAAAAGATATTTCTGTAGAAATTATCCCATTATTTTATTCATTTCACTGTCCCTTCATCCTAAGGCATCCTTAAGATCCACAAGGCTGACGAGGAAGTGGTGGAGTGGATGGCCTCTCTCTCATACTTTGATATTCGCTACATAACGTATCATACGCAAAATAAATAAATAATTGCCCCTTCAGACTATTTCGGATCCTATACATTTGTAGTTACTGGACAATATGAACATTTTAATTAAATATAATTAGTTGACTCACGCTTATGCCAAGCTAACCAAGGTGACACATACATGCCGCCAAAAACGCGTCCAACCCCAACATAAAAAACTTAATAAATCATCCCGCCCTCATACTCGCAAATACGAAAAATATCGATACAGAAATGACATAAATCATCGTAGATTTATCAAACGCTGAAACGTACAAGAAAATTGCTTTATAAGTGAAAAAAGTCACTCGTACTCGAGTTAAAGAAGTTAGACTTACCATGAATTGCTTGAAAGATCAATACCCTACCCCACTGCACCACCACTAAATAAAACGATAGAAATCGTTAAGGGATTTTCTGACAGCTAAAAAAAAATATAGTTCTATAAGCTGTGACAGATGGCGTTGATACGACATGTTTTCTATCACAAAGTAAATTAGTGCTTACTACAGCGAAAATATTTCTTCACTTCATTGCTCTGTGTCTTCATCTTTCATCGTCGTAGCTATCCGGAAACACTTTATTTTTCTCCACAACTAATACCTAAATGTGTTTGGACGTATATACGAAGGCCAACGAGCGCGAACTGACATAAAAAAATAACATGTCTCGTCAGCGACATCTAGTTACAAATTTGGAACTACAACTTATGAGCTGTCAGAAAATCCCTTTTATGTCTATGGGCTACCGCGTTTAGATTAGCCGCTAAGGGCGCTTGTGTGGCGGGAGGTCCAAGAATGACACTTTTATTTGTATGGGCTACGCGGGTTTATTTACATAATGTTGTGCATATTTTGCAATACTGAAATTAACTAGTGGTTCACCCCGAACTCTGAACTTGCGACCCCATATCTTAGCAACCCTTCGACCGATTTGGCTCATGTTCGAACTTAAAAATTTTCTTTGCCTCATTTACCTGCCTACAAAACATGATGATCCGACTAAATTTACTCAAGTTATCGTCGAACGAACATTCATACATACAAACATACAAACGCCGGATTGTTCAAGTAGACTCGGGGAATTTCGCTCGCTTCGCTCGCTCGTTCAATTACAGCAAAAAAACAGTTTCAAACAGTTTGATCTTTCTGAAAAATTTGTTTAAATATTTTTCTCACAAAACGGGTCTTGCCCGATGTGTTTATTAGCACAGTTTTAAGGTAGGTTTCTTCGCCAGGATTTTCTCCTTCGGCCGACGCGTCTCTTGCCAGCGACTTTTTCCATCATTAGGCGAGAGACAAAGAGGGATATGCAGAGCCGACCGCCAACCTTCGCTGAGTCGGAGAGGCACCCTAAGAAGAAGAAGAATTTTTTTACGTACTAACTTCAAGAAATATCTAACTTTAGGAGCTATAATTTCATGGTCTTACTCGACAGTGGCGCCAACTAGTGAGCACTAAAACGGTAGTCCTCATTAGCACTATAGCCCGGCATCACATTCATAATGATGAGTCGGCAGCAATTTTTTTAAAGGGCAAAAGTTTCAGCGGTACACATACTCTATCTCACGAAGTTCGATTGGTTATGATTGTTGTCGGCGTGCATGTATACAATGCTTTAGTGTGCGTAAGCGCGGCAGCGGCTCAGTCACGCTCAGTCGCGCCTACGCACACTAAAGCATTGTATACATGCACGCCGACAACATTCATATAACCAAACGGACTTCGTGAGATAGAGTATCTGTACGCCTCCTCGTAGCATTGCTACGCCACTATCGTAGCATTGCTACGCCAGTATCGTAGCGGTGCTACGCCACTCTTGCAGCAGTGCGTGCAGCATGGTAAGCCCGAGATAGGCCCTTCTCTATGCAAAACTGTCAACTTGTCGGTTGGGCTCGAGTTGGCTCTACGCCAACATGGCGATGGAGACAAAAATACAACATTTAATTATAAATGGCAATATCAACTTTCTGCTCGACATGACCCTAATCTATTGCCATGTCGAGTCCCGCCTGCCATGCTCGCACAATAGACATGGCACGTCTGTCACTCGAGTTCGAGAGAGTGTCAAAACGACCATGCTAAGCATACTGGTACGCAGCGATATATTTTAAAAAAAAAAACGCGCACAGTGCGCTTGCGAACACATTACAATCTATGGAAAATGTTGCATTGCATGTTTCGTTGCCCGTAATCTGTACGCGGCTTTACATGTTGTTTTACAAATGATCTGTACCCAGCTTAAGATTTAATTTCACACCTTTACGTTTGTCAGCTTATAAATGCCTGAAAGGTTTTGAACCATGTTATGGTTACCCCTTTGCTGAGATCAAGTCGATATCGCTTAGAAGCGTATCAATCACTTCACACGCTACCGCCCGCGCTCCAAAAACAGATCACACGTGTGGAGCATGTCGGAGCATGGATTAATGCTTCCGAGTCCCTACCATAGGTTTTCACAACTTATTTACGACTAGCTTTTGCCCGCGACTTCGTCCGCGTAGACAGGATATATGCTGTCGGGAGATTTTTTGGCGATCTCTTTAATGCGCACATTTTTGTTGTACTTTGTTTTAATATACATTAAACCGTTTAGTCAGGTTTAGTCGATAAAGCAATTTACCAGTTCATTTTTTCCGACTTGATTCACAAATCACGCGATTTCGTGATAAAAAACAATGTATATCACGATAAAAAATACCCTATATAACTCAGCAATAACGTAGCTTCCCACTAGTGAATAGTATATTTCATTGCAAGTGTGGAAAGGCTGTCATTGCAAAGAGTTCCGACAAATGGCTACCCAAGCCGAGGCGCAGCCGAAGGCGAGGGTTGACAGTCGGAACAAGTTGCAATGACGGTTCCGCACGTGTACTGAACGACTATTGTTAATACAGTTGCGAAAAAATGAAGCAATTTAATAAAATAATAAAAACACAATAAACTCAACTAACTTAACATTTTTGACTTTTCCGGTAAAATGTTCTCCGAAGCATTTTGTGCAATTATACTGAGTTCCGGTGGTGTTAATTAAAAAAAAGTAGGGTCGAAATTACTCATTTTGTGCAACAAACAACTAAACCAAGAAAATTTCTGAAAAATCAAAATGGCGCCAACCGTAGAATATAAGCAGAGTTTTTTTTTTCTTCACCCATTAACCCTAGATCACTAACCATTCGTCTCTCAGACTACGCATACCCTCCACGTTGCATAGTTCGGTATGTTCCCGTCATCCGCACCTCCTCCCTCGCTCAGTACCTTCCTCATTGGACCTATTAGTGACTTGCGAGCCCTCATTGCGGTCGCAAGCGCATTGTTGCAGTAGATACAGCCTTCCAGTCGTCTGACAGACGAAAGGTTAGTGACTGAGTAACCCAAATCTAACAAGGTTATTTACCTTTTATCTACTACCTATGATCAACCCGGTATCAATGATGGTACCAAGAAGCCAGAAATTATTCATTTCTATAATTATTATTCTACTAAAGGCGCTGGAGATACCTACCGTCACTACCGTGAATCAAATGTGCTCAATCGTGAGTATGGTCTCAAAACCAATAGATGGCCGCTATGCTTGTTTTAGGACACTTTTAATGTTAGTATCATAAACTCGTTATGCTGTTTACGTATCCACCATGATCCGAGACCCTAAGAAACCGCCTGAAGAGGACATAATTTGCCTTACAAATGGCGGATAACCCTGGCTACTCAAGCGCTACAATATGGTGACTTTGAAGCGTGATTTAAAAAAAATACTGGAGATGGTCTTAACATCGAAGAGCCACATGAAAGCTATGTTCAAGAGCTACCTAAACCAGAAGAATATTTTGATTTTGCCCGGTAAATAAAGGCGTACGACAAAATATACTTGCACATGCTGCAAAAAGGCCATTTGCGGGGAACTCACAGTTCCTATTGATTATAATTTGTAAAAAATAATATTATTCCTTTTTATTATTATTATTTGATTACATAAAGAAAGCACTTTAAGTTTGTATTAATTTCATAAAATAAATAATTAAGGTTTTGAAAATAATTGCGTCTTATTGCGTAGTCTGTGAGTCGAAGGGTTAGTGACAGAGTTACTCCGATAGGGTTAGTGATCTAGGGTTAAGGTAGGCAAAGGCAACTATGCCCATACAGTCAAGTCTTCAGTAGAAGTTTTTTATTGATATGAAATGAAAATGAAATTTAATGAAATGAAATCTAACCAAACTCATTCAATCAAATCATTAAATCTGATATTGAAACAAATTAGTAGCTTATTTTTAGAAATATACGTATTTGCATGAATCATAAAAACTTTTTTAGTAAAAACTTCATGGTTGGTTTTTCTTTTTAATAGACATTATTTTGACAGTTGGGAAAGAGAACGCACGAGTGCGGGAAAGGTAAAAAAAAAGCACGAGTTTGTAATAGCCCACATCCCGAACGCTATACGTCCCTGTAATACGCCACTTTTTGAGCAACTGCATTAAAAATTTTTTTTTTAATCGGATAAGTAGTTTTGGAGATTACCCCCTACAAACCTACATACATACATACTTACAAACTTTTCCTCTTTATAATATTAGTGTAGATATTGAGATCATTTCTATGTATAACCCTTGTCATTAAAGAAAACATTTAGGACGGAGTTAAAAACCTAGCGTTGTCTCCCTTTGACTGTATTAATTAGAGCGAGAGGGTGAGTGCTAAACTGAGCTATTTTCGTTCAGGACGTGGCGGGAAATTCAAAATTTTCACAGTTTTTTTACATTTTGTAGCTAAAATGAGCTATTTTTGTTCAGCGATTTTTCGTTCGCGGCAATAACATAGTATTATTTTCATTATTGTAAACAACAGAACAACAAAAATTCAGCCGATTATGTGTTCTGGTCTACGAAGCAGAAGCACTGCCCCAAAAACTTGTCGTAGACCAGAACACATAATCGGCTGAATTATTGTTGGTCTGTTGTTTACAATAATGGAAAGAATACTGTTTTTTTGCCGCGTACGAAAAATCGCTGAACAAAAATAGCTCAGTTTAGCTATAAAATGTAAAAAAACTGTGAAAATTTTGAATTTCCCGCCACGTTGTTATCGTCCCACCTTAAGAGGTAATGCCAATAGAGAGAACATAGATAATGCTGCTAAAATCATAACACAAATTTTGTTTCGGGTAGTTTGGCAATAACAGCCTTTGCTAATCAACGTCTTTACTTTGCGTATGGAATGTTTGGATGATTCTTCAAAAAAGCGTTCTTCGTTGATATCCATGGCTTTTATTTTTTCTCGTCGTTGGTGAAAACTAAAAATACAGAGGATAAAAGGGCTTAAAAACTAGCCAATATGTCGATGAGGCACACCTGTAGGCTTTATAGGTTAATCAGAAAAAAATCTTCTATTTTGACAGGCCATGGATATCAAAAAATATGCCATGGATATCAAATAGTGTCCAAAATGAATATAAACAGTAATTTCAGTGGTACATAAATGCTTCCTTTAGCTTGATTGTCACTCATGAACTGTCACAGACTTAAACAGGGGCTTAGTGAAGGAAAAGTATATAAATAAAACATCATAATAATCAAACCAAGGTAATCAAAGTTTTATTTTGAGAAAAAACAGTAAAAGTTTAGAAGTTTTTAAACTTTTTCAATTGCTCATAGATTTATTTTAAGCAAACACATGCTGAGTTATTAAATAATAAAAGAGATAAATTATGCTCAACAAATTCTATAAAATTGTAACATTAATTCTTAAGTTCTCATTAATTTCAGGCCATAAGTCTTATAAAACGTTTTGATAAACAGCTACTATTATTTAAAAGCTATAACATGAATAAACAATTACACATCCATCCCGAATTTCATCCAAAGCCATCCAGCCGTTTAGGCGTGAAGAAGTATCGTAAATACATAATATACATATTAGTAGAATATAACCCAGCAGCACCATCTAAAACAATGTCTCAGGCACTGCAGCGCCAAGTGGGTGGCCCCTTCATCCATCTAGTGTGAGTGAAGGTACCACTGGAGGCTATTTAAATCATCTCATAAAAAATTAAATAATATAGCCTTTTATTGCTTCTCAAAGTTACATATAAAAGTATTTGCAAAGGTAAAATAAATCATCTCATACGTAGATGCCTTAGGCCTTTATTTTTTTTAACTCAGCATAGTAGTACGAGTCAGACTCGCACACTCAGGGTTCCGTACCACCACAATATTTGTGTAACATATTTTAATATTATATTTACCCCTTACTTTAGGTGGTGGTACGGTATCCCCGGTACGCGACTCCGACTAACAAGGAAAAATTTTAGGATATTGTGCACGAAGGGTGCTAAACGGGACTTTATTACTCTGCCTCAGCTAATTCTACCATTATTTTCATGTATTTGGTAGAATCCCTCTTTGTTTTTTTTAATAACTAGTAGAATGACCATTCTTTGCATGTATTTGGAAGAATCCCTCTTTGAAAGAAAGTTAGGAACCCTCGGTTCGTGAGTCCGGCTTGCACCGGCCGGTTTTTATTAATCTTGTTTACATTAATTAAGCCGTATAAATACAATGGATTTGAAAAATGTAGATAAATAGATAGATAGATTGATTCTGTGAAAAAATCAACTGCTTGCTTATTATTCAACCTATTATATTTAAAGTTAACAACAGCCCGTTAAACGTAAGGCAAACAAGCAAACAGACATGCAAATATGTACTGGATTAGTAATAGGGTCTTATTTGGCACTTTTTCGGTACGTAACCCTAAAATAAGTGAAATTTAAGAACATTTACTTGATATCCATGGCCGGTATGTGATATCCATGGCTTAAATCCATGGATTTTAGGGCCATGGATATCAATAAAATTAAAAAATGACGTTGTTTCAGTTTAACTATAAAAGCTATCGTATTTATTTTGATGTCAATACCTACTGAGGGACTTACCCAATCCTGTACTTTAGATAGTTAAGTGCAAATAGTATCACTTAACTAGCAAAACTGACCACAAGTTTCAATTACCCTCCCGAACCAAAATTAAAAAAAAGTGAAGAACTCACCTCACAGTGTTGGCGCGAAAGTTAGCGACATACCCGTCCCATCTTAGCACCGTGGTTAAATTGGCGATATTTTACACCAATCACAAGACACTTACCGCGTATTCAAGTATGTATAAAAGCATACTTTTGTCGAGCGGTTTCAACTTCGCTCGCCGCGTGACATTAGTTTAAACGTCTACAGACACAAGAGTTTTCATTCTATTAGAATGCTGGATATACGATTGGATAGAGGCACTCTTTGGGCATTTAAAAAGGTATAAATTAGCACAGTAGTGGGCACATGAGTAAAACCACAAACAAAAACATACCAGGAGCACACGCGTGTGACATGCAAAATACTTGCAAAATCACCCATTTTTTGACCTTCAAAGGGATATTTAGGCAATTTCCTCTATGAAATATAGATTTTATTTGATATGCCTCAATAGACCGTTAGTTAAGTAGACGATTAAGTGCTACTTTAGTACTGTGTGATGTATAGTTTAGTAGATACTAGGGTGTGACCAAAAAAATCGACCTCTCAAAGAATGACCCGTTTAGTCTCTCAATGCGTCTTTTCTTGCCCCCTTAGCACGCTGACCTTTTGCTTACTGTCACCTTAGCCACTTAACACTACTGAGGTGACAGTTAACAGTGGCTAAGGTGACAGTTGAGAGTAGACAAAAGGCCAGCGTTCTAAGGGGGCAGGTGATGTACAGTCGGCCACAGTCTCAGATACCCTTTTTGTTCGATTGGCGCGATAAGAGCTGCCATGGGGTATCTGAGATTGTGGCCGACCGTACGTGAGTGTGAGTGTCCGTGAACGAGTTATAAACCCCCCCATACAATACCCAAGTATTAGAAGCAGCCTCTGTATTTACCTACAGGATATGAACTTGAGGCATACCCTATTCCACAGAGGAAATGGGATAGCAAAGTTAGCCGAAACTTTTAGCAAACATTATTAGTGCATGCCTTGGGCACAGGATGCCTGAAAATTACTTCTCAACTTCACTGACCATAGGGTGCCTTCACACTACAGAGTGCAACCGAATTCGATAGCGGGAACTTTAAGGTGATGATAACCTAGGAACAACTAGCGCCGCCAATGGAAAAAAAACATATTTTATTATCTTCTTTTTGTATGCGTTTTTTGCTAAAAACGAAACGTCAAAATGATAATGCCTAGGTTTAACTATGTTTAGGACTTAATGTTTAGATTCCATCGTAGAACACCTACGAATCAAATGCCGCCAAAAGTGGCTACTTTTGGCGGCGGCGGGTTTTATTGAACGAGCGAGTGAAGCAAGCGAAGTTCTCTTACTAGTCTACTGGAACAATCCGGCGTTTGTATGTTTATATGTATGTATGTATGTAGGTATGTTTGTATGTATGTATGTTTGTATACAAGGTGTTACAAAAGTACCTAACTCTTTTTACAGGGTAATAGCACCCGGTGATAGGGATCACAACCTAAATATTTTTTTTGCTCTATGACGCTCGGTTAATTTTGAAATTAATAAAATGTGAACGATGTGGCGGGAGAAGAGTATTTTTAAATATTGTTTTCATTGACTTTCACAATGTTTTAACAACTCAAAGCTATGTGAATGCACCTACACGCACAAACATATTTTGAAATTTGAGCTAATAACAAAGACAAAAAAGTTTTGAAAATTTTTCAATTTTGAGGTTATAAAATAAAAATTGTTTTTTCAACTTTTTTTTACAGATTTGACATCCTGTTGACTAGTAGGTTACACCCTGTAAAAAGAGTTAGGTACTTTTGTAACACCTTGTATATGTATGTTTGTATGTATGTATGTACTAGCTTTTGCCCGCGACTTCGTCCGCGCAGACTTAGTTTTTTTCCCGTTATCACAATAAAACATAGCTTATAGCACTCAGCAATAACCCATTAGTGAAGGATTTTTTATAATCGGATGAGTAGTTTTGGAGATTACCCCCTACATACGTACATGCTTACAAACTTATCCTCTTTATAATATTAGTGTTGATAGC
Source organism: Zelleria hepariella (assembly GCA_949319315.1). Taxonomy (NCBI): domain Eukaryota; kingdom Metazoa; phylum Arthropoda; class Insecta; order Lepidoptera; family Yponomeutidae; genus Zelleria; species Zelleria hepariella. Next base: position 1,708,489 of record OX439381.1, read on the forward strand.
TAGTGGTGATTTTGCAAATTGTACCTAGCATATTTTTTACCACCTAGTGGGTATGATGTACTTAAAACACACCCCCTGCACTATCAAAGCGTTGGCCCGAGATTTCGATCCCGTGGACCACGCGTTGTTGTCTGCTTCTACCAAACTGAACGGAGCAAAGATGCAGATACCTACTGTTATAGGCGTCTAGCTGATTTAACGCGGGTTACCTACATTTCAAGAAACACTCAAAGATTATCTTTTCTTTTTAGCCCTATCCTATTATTTTGAGTCCGCTAATCTGCTACTCCTTATTGCAAACTTTCAGTCTGGGTTGTCTCTGTTCAGTTGGTCTCGCCCCAAGTCTTCGTGCCTTTGTGGTCGTTGTGGACACTGCATCTACCGATGTTAGATAGCCCTAATGCGTAGTTTGATACCCAAGTACACACGACAGCACGTCAGACTGTACACTTTTGTTGTAAAGTCGCCTGTAACGTTACCGAATAGAGTGCTAGCGTGTAAGGGTCGACGTGCTGTCGTGTGTACATCTCGTTTGCTTGCGCTGTTTGGTGAATGAATATTTATCAGCATTCGCTGCAGTACGTCACAGGTCTCAACATCTCTCTGGCGTTCAATAAAACTGTAAAAGATCTCCAACAGAGCTAGTTAGCGTCACCTACTCGTATTATAGGCACAAAGTTACTTAACAGAGAAAAACTTTAAGAAATTTTATTTTATTTAATCGCATCATACCATTTCAAAGAGAACGATCATAATAATTTGGTTCTGACACCAGAAAATATGAGATAATATCAGGAGATACTTAACCATATTATTTCTATCACATTGAATAGTGTTTTTTTCTATGAGCTACTCTTCTGAAACACCCAACGCGTCTTCTTAGCATCTACGATGCCATAGCCTGAAACAACCGTTTTGAATCGTCGGTCTTATTCTTCTTTCGTGTTGAAAGTGTCACACACACACGTCGCGCTGGGGTCGCCTCCAGGAAATCCGATAAGCTGGACTGTGGAGCATCAGGACAGGTATGACGACGCGAAGTTGTCGGTATGGTTTAAGATTGTAACAAAACATCTCTTCTGGCTCTATTTCTCACATATCTTTCATGCGGGCAACACCACCACGCAGGCCGTTCAGGGATTTTCACATGCTCCAATCTTCTCGTCAGTCTGAAGTATGTGGAAAGCCTATCAGAGTTGTCAACAATGAATAGGCGACTATGATATTATGTAAAAGTGCACCTGTCCTGAAGAGTTTTCTATCTATCTATCTATCTATCTGTCCAGTGTCCAGTCCTAGGTACTTACTTAATGGAAATAAAGCGATCATGTTACTAATGTTACACCATCAATAGCTGATGTTATGCGACTATGGTCGCTCGGGACTCTACACTTGCACAGTACGCACAGCTGATTTTTTGCTCAGAACATCGTATCTTTATTTTTCTTCGAGGTCTGGTGCATCCTATTCTTCCCTGAATAACCAGCAATCAGCAATGCACTCAACGGACGTCCCATTTCGTCTGGCCAAAAGATCTCAGGATGCAACCGCAACTTTGTAAAGAGCTTTGATAAAACTGCCGGATGCAGAGTTTTTAAAGTAAGGATTTATTGGCTCTTTCAGATTGTACGTAGCTATCACTGAACTTATGTTTTTTGCCTGTTTTGAGTAATTAAACTTGTAGATTTTTCCTTTATTGCTTTGTTGATATACCATTTTTGTGACAGTGACTGATGACAGCGATAATTAAAAACAACTTCTTCACTGTTGTGCATCGTTTGAGTTTTGCGGCACATTTGGGCCTGTTTGGTGCATTAAAATTCACCGTTGTTCAGTTTTCGATGGATTTACGAAAGTAAATAGCTCAACGCTACGTGATGACAAAGGGTCTTTGGTAAATGGTTGTGTCGTTCACTTTTATACAAATACCACTATATGATAATCTTTGTGTGTTTATTTTGCTCCTAAGCACCAAAGCGTGATAATATGTAGCCTATATGTTATTCTGATGTCTCAGCTATCTACATTCCAAATTTCATGCAAATCCGTCCAGCGGATTCCGCGTTATAAGGTAACAAACACACTCACTCACTCACTCACTCACTCACTCACAAACTTTCGCATTTATAATATAAGTAGGAAGTAGGATAGGAAGTAGGAAGTAGGAAGTAGGAAGTAGGATGTGTGTATGAATGTTCGTTCGACGATAACTGGAGTAAATTTAGTCGGATCGTCATGAAATTTGGTAGGCAGGTAAATGAGGCAAAGAGAATTTTTAAGTTTGATCATGAGCCAAATCGGTGGAGGGGTTGCTGAGATAAGGGGTCGCGAGTTCATAGTTCGGGGCGAACCACTAGTGTATTTGAATGAGTAAACGTGGGCTTACATTAAGTCTTTAGGAGCCAACTTCTGTGTAGTAGGATCTGTGGTGTGGATAACTAGTGGTTCGCCCCGAACTGTGAACTCGCGACCCCATATAAACTTAACAACCCCATATCACGGCAACGCCTCGACCGATTTGGCTCATGTTCGAACTTAAAAATTCTTTTAATTTCATTTACCCGCCTTCCAAATTTAATAACGATCCGACCAAATTTACTCAAGTTATCGTCGAACGAACACTCATTCATACATACATACATACATACATACATACATACATACATACATACAACATACAAACAAACGCCGGATTGTTCCAGTAGACTCGGAGAACTTCGCTCGCTTCGCTCGCTCGTTCAACAATATCAAAATCGTGTTGGCTGATGTAAATACGCCTTACACTTGCTTTGTGCTTCACCGGACGGGGGCAGTCGCCATTCTGATAGCACTTAGCATAACGCAGCGCAGCCCATAAACAAAGCGAAATGACCTCTAAATTGAGTGCAAGTGGCTGCAATTTTGTTTGAGTTTTGCTGGCTAAGTGGCCGCATAAAGATTTTGACGAAAAAGCTGGGAACGGATGAGAATAAAAACCGGCCAAGTGTGAGTAGGAATCGCGCACTGAGGGTTCCGTACCGCCATACAATAAAAAAAAAACTGGGTACCCTCGTTGCTTAAGTCCGACTCGCGCTGGGTCGTTTTTTATTATTTGTTGTTAGATGATGATTATTTTTATGAATAGGATTTTACATTTTTCTATTAAATCACGGTTTTACTCACTAGTAATTAGAAAAATGTGCAGTGCTCACGAAAGTTTAAGTTTTAAAATAGGATTTTACTTACTTTTATCGATATCAAGATAGACTACTTGTATCAAACACTTTCTGAATTCTTATAGGAGAGAAGGAAATTCGTCTACTTCGCTCTTCCTGAGCTTGATAAAACAAAGACTTTCAAAGGTTTTAGCGCCAAAGGAAGTAAGGTAAGACAAGATTGGAACAAAAAATACTTAATTATCCGCCGACGGCAGAAGACATGTACATAAAGGATAAGAATAGGTATCTGTTCATTGTCTATTATAAACCAATTCAGGGATATGGATAATAATTACTAGGGTTCGCCCCGAACTATGAACTCGCGAGTGTGTAACTTTTTGCTAACCCCAACGCGCATTGCATATAAACTTTACAACCCCATATCTCGGCAACCCCTCGACCGATTTGGCTCATGTTCGAACTTAAAATTTATTTTAATTTAATTTACCCGCCTACCAAATTTCATGATGATCTGACCAAATTTACTCAAGTTATCGTCGAACTAACATACATACAAACATAGAAACATACAAACATGCAAACGCCGGATTGTTCCAGTAGATTCGGAGAACTTCGCTCGCTTCGCTCGCTCGTTCAATTATTTATTTTACAGTTTTGGCTAGTAGTTACCGGCTTGTACCGTTTCCATGCTATTAAAACTTTAGAGTGGACTTTCCATATAGTTTTGTTCCCTGAGCCAGCGTATAGTAACCTAACCCGACGTATCAGCCGCGTGCAAGTGATTTATGCACTGCGAAGAGCGGAGCAAGCCGTTGATAAGAGCCATTGCTACATCGCACCGGAATGCCTGGCTAGTGTGCACACAGCTTAATTTAAGAGGCATTCCAGACGGCAGCTTAGTAATGATAATGTTTTATGAGGTGCGCGCTAAAAAGTAAATTAAACTGAAGGAAGAGCCGAGACGTTGTCAGCTAATATTGCTCTAACATGTTAAGGTACATGACATCGAAGGTGGCGATTCACTCACGGAGTACCGAGGCGGCAAGGCCTACCGCACATAGGTCCTGGCACTCGGTCTCGATCGTTTGCTGGACGTAGTGAGCCCTTTTTATGACCAAAGCCGTCGATAAAAGGGCCACTTTATCTTGGATTATGTAAATAAAAGACGTAACCAATTTGCCCACAATAACTACTTACTTTTTGTATCTTATCCTATACAAAGTCCCTTCGATAATTTTCGCAAACAGTCGCGCGCTAACTTTTCGATGACAAGCTCTTGTAGTTTTTTTGGACCCCGCCGCGGTCGAATCAAGAGTCATTATGAAATCACGGGGCGCATGGGAAAGGTAGATTATAGTTTATTTTAATTGCAGTGAACTAAGAAGAGGCTATTTGGTATAAGAAATAATTGTGACTAATGAACAAAAATGTATTAACGACCGCACGCGACCGTTTGAAGGTTAGGTAAACAGTGTTTAAAACACAATGTTTCAAAACACTTTGTCTTAAACATGTCAACACTACTCGACAGTTATAAAAAAATATGCTGCTATGAAGATTTTTTTTATTATTTAAGGCGCTGTACATAGTGAATAGCCAGCGCGCCAAGAAAAATGCACAAAATCGAGTCCTGTATCAAATACACTAAAAAAATCGAAAATTTTCACATATCAAACCCTTCAACATCAAGAATTAGGTGAGACCTATCTAAAACAGCCAGTTTCGTGTTGACATTCATAAACGTTTTGAAGACATGTCATTTTTGATGAAAAAAAATAGGCGGCGCACTTTTTTTCAAACAAAATATCTTGCAATCTGTTATGGGTATCAACACAAAACTGGCTGTGTTAAATAGCTCTCACCTAATTCTAGGGTATCGATATGTGAATATGCGATGTGTGTGATATGTTTTGAAGATATTTTTGATGAAAAAAAATAGGCGGCGCCCTTTTTTTCAAACAAAATATCTTGCAATCTGTTGTGGGTATCAACACAAAACTGGCTGTTTTAGATAGCTCTCATCTAATTCTAGGGTTTGATATGTGAACATTTTCGATTTTTTTAGTGTATTTGATACAGGAATCGTTTTTGTGCATTTTTTTTGCGCGCGGGCTAATTCACTATGCCCAGCGCCTTAAGGCTGTGAGTCAATAAATTACGCATCTAAGACTGCATCTGCCAAAGTAAAATAAATTATGGGAAAGGGTATAGGTACGAATAGCTCAAGTTGCATACTGTAATCGGCCACTCGGCATCTTCATTTGCGTCGCTTCAGAACGCTTCCACGCCGCCGCACTCATTGTGTGGGCTCGCAGTCACCCGCAGAAGTGTTCGGGTGGGGCCATGAAAAGAGTCATGTGAATAAAAGTATACCTAACATTTTAGTACGAGTGATTTATGAACGTGAAGGTGACACGACAGCACGTCGACCCTTACACGCTAGCACTCTACTCGGTTACGTTACGGGCGACTTTGAAACAAAAGCGCCATTTTGGCACCATCGCGTCACAGGCTCAGGACCCAGTTAAGCTATTTCTCTCTTTAAGGCTGCTAAACGAAACAAGGAGCTCGTGAATTGTTCGAACCATTGGCCTAAGTTCTCCTCCATGTCTCGTCTTGCTGGTTATCTTAACTTGGATAATAAGTTGAAGAACACATTGTTTCAAGGAGTGGTAAAGTAGTGTAAACTTTATTCTAGTTAGGTTCCGTGGCCCCACACTAAGCAGGGTGCATCTAAAATCATTTTAGGATATCCAACTGCTTCTTGATATGAATGTGAAATGTTGTGGTGCAGGTCGCTTGTTGTGGAACATGTTAAAGTTAGCTGTATTCCGGAACTCTACCCAGCTGGCGAGAATTATAATAATATGTGTGTGAGATACTCGTAGATAATTCGGAAGGCAAAGTTTTTTGTTCGAAAGTCCGTTATTGGCTTAATCTTATCTTTAGACAATATTGAGAAACTAATTTCAATATTTTTTATTTTGGTCCAGTAGTTTTGTTTTTATGCGCTAAAATGTTTTGTTCCTATGCCCGCCAACAGTATGCAGACCGTCGCGTGACGTCATAAAACCGTATCTTTGAAACGTTGTGAAATCCAAACTACTGAACCAAAATATTGAAATTAGTTTCTCAATATTGTCTAAAGATAAGATTAAGCCAATAACGGACTTTCGAACAAAAAACTTTGCGTACCGAATTTACAGGGATATTTTTGCTGTAGTAGCTTCGATCAATTGTAAAATCTCTGGTAACATGACATGCCGTATGGCACTGACGAAATGTTTTAGAGAAGTGAGAAACACAATATTAATTTCTCATAGGGTGTAGAGCAGTGTTTTTCAACCCGTGGGTCGCGACCCCCTGGGGGGTAAAGTTTTAACGTAGGTACTAAATATGATATTAATGTAAGCAAACTTTTTTTTTACGCTCCTTATTCGACAGTGACACCAACTACTGAGCACTGAAACTGTAGCCCAAATTACAGCGTAAAGCCAGCTAAGGCGCGGGTTTCCTCACACAACGTATCAGTATCAGTTCAACGGAAACCTCTAACATTCAACTCTCTACGTTTCGAACCCGATACCTAAGATCAGCTCCGGGTCGAGACACGACAAACTACGGAGCAGGGTAGGATTAAGGGGGTTCTACAGTCTATCAGTGCTGCTTTTTAACCTCCCTGCTAACCTTCACTGACAAAAGATGAATAAGCTGTCAGGTCGCGTCCTGTCATGAATCAAATCGATTAAAAATATTTATTGGGCTAGAAACTAAAACAATCATTATTATTATCTTGGGGAACCGTGCCTCGGTTTTGAAGGTTTATTTTTTATTTTATCTAACAACGTTTTTGATCTTCTTCTTTTGGTGTCTCTCCACTATTTGACGTTGTCCTTCAACTTTTCATTTATATGCTGTTATGTTTCTTAGCCAGATGAAACAGATCTTCTTCGCTGGCCACGCCTTTCCATTCTTTGGCGTTTTTCAGAAAATACTTTCTTCTTCTGCAGACGCCTGCTTTCCCTTTAATCTTGCCCTTCAATCCCCTTCTACAATACGTGCTACGAAATATGAGACTTGAGATACCACGTGGTTTGCACTAACACTTCTGGCGCCAGTCTTATAGAAGAGACGTGGGATAAAGACGCGGCGGCGCGGACGCCACGTCGGTTTGATGTCGCTGTCATGCAAAATTTATAGAAGCGACGCGACGCAAAAAACACAGAAGAGATGGGGCGCGGACAAAGCAAAACGTCACGTCAAAGCAAAACATCAAGTACACGCCACGTCTTCGTCCCGCGTCTCTTCTATGTGGCTGGCGCCTTATAGGTGAGGTCTGAGGGTCTATTGTGTAAAAAAACCACTCAATCTTTGAACGTCAAAACACTCGAAAATAGCCCATTGAAATGAACAATCTTTTTTTTTGACATTTTTAAACGGTTATTTTTCGGTGGATATTTTAAAGAATACAAGCTAAGCGCAAGACGGTACCGGGCGGCATCGGGGCGGCGGAAAGAGTGCGGCAAGCGCGGTCAAGTCTCCCTCATTTAATGCCGCGCATTGTACTCTACTTTATAGCTAGTCCGGACCTGGTACGGAGTCCCGCGCGGCATTGTGTTCGCGCCAACCGATTGACAGATGAATAGCTGTGGACGGAAGAGAGGCACAAAGCGCCTCGTCTAACGCTGCTGGCCGGCGCAAGGGGACTATTTGGGTTCGGAAATTCTGAGTTTTGAAACTAGATCTGGAGTTTCCTTACATTTTAGTTGAAAGTTATTTAAAGATGAAGAAGATAAAACATTTAAAAGGTTTTAGTTGAAAGTTATTTAACGATAGATATGAAGATAGCGCGATAGCCAAGGTGATAGCGCGAAGAAAGTGGAAGTGGGCAGGCCACATATGTCGCAGACAAGATCACAGATGGGGTAAAAAGTTATAAGAATGGAGACCCAGAACGGGGCGTAGAAATGTGGGCAGGCAACCAATGAGATGGACTGACGAGTTGGTCAAAGTGGCAGGAAAAGACTGGTTGAGAAAAGCCCAAGACCGAAAGGAATGGAGTGCAATGGAAGAGGCCTACACTCAGCATTGGGTGGCGATAGGCTGAAGAAGAAGAAGAAGAAGAAGATGAAGATAAAACATTATTTATTGCCAAAACCAAAACATCACATAGGTACAGTCGGCCACACGCTAAGATACCCATTTTTGTTCGATTGGCACCCTTATGCCGCGCGCAGTAAGAGCTGCCTTGGTGTATCTGTGACTATGGCCGACCGTACAAAAGAGGCCAAGTTTTAGGTTTTTCCGGTAGTGTGTACTTATTGAACGAGCGAGCGAAGCGAGCGAAGTTCTCCGAGTCTACTGGAACAATCCGGCGTTTGTATGTATGTATGTATGTATGAATGTTCGTTCGACGGTAACTTGAGTAAATTTAGTCGGATCGTCACGAAATTTGGTAGGCAGGTAAATAAGGTGAAGAGAATTTTTAAGTTCAAACATGAGCCAAATCGGTCGAGGGGTTGCTGAGATATGGGGTCGCGAGTTCAACGTTCGGGGCGAACCACTAGTATTATTTTTCTTCATAAACCCCTCTTTGGGTCAGGTTAGGTTATGGGGTATCGTTTTTGGAGCCGTCAGACGGTCGCTCTGCCAGTCAAAGGGTGGGACCAGCAAACTCTGTTTGACAGACAGATGGAAGTGTATCTCTGGATTTGTATTGTTTTGAAATACATTTAACTAGTGGTTCGCCCCGAACTATGAACACGCGACCCCATATCTCAGTAACCCCTCGACCGATTTGGCTCATGTTCGAACTTAAAAATTATCTTTGCCTCATTTACCTGCCTACCAAATTTCATGACGATCCGACAAAATTTACTCAAGTTATCGTCGAACAAACATTCATACATACATACATACAAACGCCGGATTGATCCAGTAGACTCGGAGAACTTCGCTCGCTCGTTCAATGATTTTAATGTATTCACATAATAATTTGGTTCGGAATGGGTCGAATCTATTATCTATCTTCTATACTTATAATAAAACTCTAAATTTTTGTCTCTGTCTGACTCTACCTGTCTCTCTCTGTCACACTGTCTGTCCCTATGTCTGTGTGTTACCTCATCACGCGAATACCGCTGAATAGTCTTCAGTCAAACAGTCGTACCGTGATAAGTCCTGTTTCCCGGCACAATCTAGGCTATATTACATCACGCTACGACTTTTGGGATAAATAATAAAAGTTGAAATAATAAGCATTGTCGGGCGATACAGGACCGTCCCATTTGCCATGGTAAAAAAAACAATATGACTGTTATTCGGAAAACAGATCTAAACTTTATACTTGATAAGGTTGTGTTTTGCATACATGCGATCGGCATGGCCAACTCGATGATTTCATTTTTCCAGTATTTGGAAAAACGAACTAACCTAATATGTTATAAGGTTGTGTTTTGCATAAATGAAAAAAGCCATGACCAACTGGATTTCCTACCAAAAGTATTACAAGGAAGTGTTTGCATTTTTCGTCAGGTCCCTATAAGTAACCGTAGCTCAGGCGGTATCAGGCGGTACTGCTTTGGCTTCGTGGTCGATAGGTTCTGGGTTCGAACCTAGGCCTGGATGATTGCTTTTTTTTTTTTTCGTTCGGTTAAGAGCATTTTTCTCTTTGTATTTTTTTTGTTTTTTTAATAAGGGATTTTCTGACAGCTCATAAGTTGTAGTTCCAAATTTGTAACTAGATGTCGCTGACGAGACATGTTCTTTTTATATGCCAGTTCACGCTCGTTGGCCTTCGTATATTAGTCCAAACACATTTAGGTATTAGTTGTGGAGGAAAATGAAGTGTTTCCGGATTTACCATTCACTCATACAAGAAAATTAACAAAGTCTTGCACTTTTTCAAGTACTGTAAAATGGAATGACGGCTACGACGATGAAAGATGAAGTCACAGAGCAATGAAGTGAAGAAGTATTTTTGCTGTAGTAAGCACTAATTTACTTTTTGATAGAAAACATGTCGTATCAACGCCATCTGTCACAGCTATTAGAACTATTTTTTTATTTTTTTTATCTGTCAGAAAATCCCTTATTGTTAAGATAAAACTTAGATTTTGTTACTTAGAATTCAAATATGTTAAAACTGTAATTTTTTGTGATGATTCTTTTTTCAGCAGGGTTTGAAATTATCAAGATAAATAGCCCTTTGATAATTATCATGATAATTATCCGATAATTATCAAACAGATATAAACCTAGCAATCCTTTTTTAACTGATATCGGATAGGGCTCAAAGTGGTGAGGCCTTTGCCCAGCAGTGGGACAGCGTAGAGGTTACATAAAAAAAAAACTTTGTTTTTTTTGTTTCGGCCACACACAGACAATACAAAACGTAAAGAAAACCCGACGATGCGGGGAATCCCCGCTATTGACGGTAAGTGGCGCGTTCACAGAACAATATTGGCGCTTTCCAATACACGCAGTCGTTGAATGCAAAAAAATTACAAGTGGTAAATATTTTCGATTATAGTTATCAAGATAATTATCAACCTATATTTATCTTGATAATTAACACTTCGAACCCTGTTTTTCAGTCTGTGCGAGCTTTACTAAGCGCAATTAAAAAATATCTTTCGTGAAACCCTCCCAATTTCTTAAAGTATAGCATTTTTAGAACTAGAAACTAACCACATTTTAATTTAAAGTCTTCATTCGTTCGTGAAACTTTGTCTTCTTAGCTGAAACGCTAAATGCATTTTGCAACCCTAAATACTAAATTGCGATTTGTGGGGTACTAACATAGACATAATATTCTATAGGTATGGGTTCTCTATCTGCCGGTTTCTGATTTGAGAAATTCGCTAAGCAAGCACTTAAATATCGTTCTGCCTCTGCGGATTTCTCACAAAAGAACGTGACAGAACGATAGTTAAGTATTTCCTTAGTAAAATTCTCAATTAAGAAACCGGGCCTATGTGCAACCAGTGGTAGCAAACTTTGCATCGAGGGCGTGTGTCGTTAAAGTGACCCGCAAGGATACCCTCTACTGGCTTAGCATAAGAATGGGTTAGACCTTATCTATGGGCCATGGGCGTACTTATAACTCTATCTGTCCCACTCTACGTCGATCAAAAGAGTGAAATGCATATAAACTCCTTAACTTCTTAAGCCATTCTAATGCTAAGCTTTATCACGTCTAAACAATACATTTATAAACCCGCGTACGTGGCAAAGTTCCTGCTTTATTAGAAAATTTATAAATATGTCGTATTGTTTAGATTAAGGATTTTAAGGCTTAAAAAATGCCTAAAATAAAAATAATTATTAATTTAACAAAAAGGTGTATCCTAGATTCCTAGCGTTTTACGTACTTTATTTATTGTTCTCTTTTGAGCCTTGCTGCCGCAAGTCATGAAGTAAAAATAGCCTTTCTTTTGAGTTTTCCTCCACAGTCGGATTAAAATTAAATGTCTTTGTAATGTAGTAATTTTGCGTTCTAGACACTCTGAGACTACACCTTAAAAAAAACGGGTCAAGTGCGAGATATATTCGCGAGGAGAGGGTTCCGTACATCCAAAGTTCATTTACGCACAAATGTTGAGAAACCATACAGCGATCCGCGATTTAGGACTGTAGAGCGCCATCTGTAGGCTTATATGATCATTTTCCTATATTATTTTATACACCGTGGACTTCTTATAGATTTTCCTGTAATCTATAGGTAAATAACTATTACATGTATTTTTTTATAATATTTTCTTAGGTTTGCACGAGCACTATACATAATTTAAACACAGATTTTAACGGATTTAACACTCGTTTTATTAACTTTTTACATTTTAAATCTAAATGTAAAAAGTTAATAAAACGAGTGTTAAATCCGTTAAAATCTGTGTTTAAATTATGTATTTTTTTCAAAATTTTAGGCTCAGTAGTTTCTTAAATAACTTCAAAACTGTTTATTTAAAAATGATTGAAAAAATATTTGAGATCCTCACAACGAGCGCTTTCAACTTACTTATGTGTCCCAAATTTAAACACGTTCGGTTTAGTAGTTTCGGAGTAAATTGGCTGTGACCGATGGACAGGCAGAGGCACGAGTGATCCTGTAATGGTTCCGTTTTGCCTTTTGAGGTACGGAACCCTAAAAACGCATACGAAGTCGCGGGCACAGCTAGTTCCGAATAATCGCGAAACCTATTAACTGAATGAATAAATGCTACTTTACTTTACTGATTTTAAAATGTTCAATATAAACCTATGTAAAACTTGTTGAAATTGAAATGCAATTTTTCTTATACACTCTAATTCCTTCATCCTAATTGACTGATGGATGAACTTTGGAGAAATTTGGAACTCTATCGACCCTCGGAATAGCAGATGCAAAAGATGACAATGGAGAGGGGTTTCCGATCTGACCACTTCTGTTTCAACGAGAGTTGAATAGATGACCCATAAATACAGGGCCGTCGAGGATCCCTTTGGCCTTACTGCCGTCGCTTGTGCCTCGCTCGATACACTTGCAAAGACAGAAGACCGACCGCCTTGGAAACGGGGACAATCAAAATACAAAAATCATAAACAAAAAAAAAATCATAAAGCCTATCCGTCGATTAATTTTCATGCAAAATGCAGGGTTTTTAATCTATGGTCTGAGTTTAAGGCCCAAACCTAGGCCCAACTAGCGCCGTCAATGGGAAAAAAATCACATAAATCTTCTTTTTGGAACCAGCCACTTTTGGCGGCGGCGGGTTTTATTCTTAGGTTCTAGGATCTGGAATTGTTAAGCCTAGGGATTATCATTTGACGTTTCGTTTTTAGCAAAAAACTCATCTAAAAAGAAGATATTATGTTTTTTTTTAATTATCTCCCAATTTTACTCCCAATTATCTCGCTATTCATGTTTTCGAACATTTTGTAAGTTAACTTACAAACGGGCCGGAGACGCTTTAGGCTGCGCCAAACTGCGTCATCTGGGTTTTAGTACCTAAGGGTGGCATTAATAGTCGTCAGCTCAAGCTCGAGCTCAAGAAGGTGAACTCAGAATACAAAATCACTGGCTTGAGACCTTGGCTAAATAATGTCAATGTCAAGCTCAAGATAATGTCTATTAATATGCTGACATTAGCATTTTTGTTTTCCGAGATTACCTACTTGAGCTCAAGCTTGAGATGACGACTATAAAAATGCCACCCTTAATCTCACCTGCGACGTTTCTCAGCGCACGCTTGGCTTGCATGGCATGAGAGAGCATACGTCGCAGTAGGCGCCTTGTCTGGTTTCATAATTTGTAGTCAAACTACACTCTAGAGCTCTACAACACTATTATGTGGTGGCTCCCAGTTTCTTTCACATAGTTCGATAGCAAAGTCACCAGATCTCTACTAGTTCGATGAATTGCTGTAAACTGATTTGTGTTAGTGATTTGTCTGGAGAGAGTTTGGCAATGCATTATTTGCGGCACTTCGTTTTAAGCTATGAATGTCGACAACTCGCCGATTTTTCTTTTTTTTTGTTGAGAATTTGTAGAGTTAGTTAGAGCTAGTTAGGAGTTCTTTCCTGTGGGGTAGGCCGACTAAGCTGTCAGGATGGTATAGGATCTTGGCAAGCCTACTCCATCTAAAACAATGTCCCAGGCACTGCAGCGCCAATTGGTCTCTTCACCAATCTAGTGCGAGTAAAGGTGCCACTGAACGCTGTATAAATCCTCTCATTACGTAAATGCAAAGGCCTTAGTAGTTAGAAGGTAAAAAAAGTAGAAAGATCAAAAGTTTTGAAAGTAAGAAGGAAAGTAACGAATGGTTTCATAGAGTTCCATTCTGCACAACAGTTTGATCGGTTTAGTAGTTTGGAAAGGAACAGGGGAATATCGGATCTCAAAATCATTACTCTATTTCCAACCATTTAGTACTTTATTCAAGACAAACTAACACATTTCAACGCAAACATTTCCAAGATAGGGGCCACTGTGTAATACGCCCGTCATCTACACTAATATTATAAAGAGGAAAAATTTGTAAATATGAATGTATGTAGGACGTAATCTCCAAAACTACTCATCGGATTTTAAAAATTATTTCACTAATGGGAAGCTACCTTTTTGCTGAATGCTATAGGCATATTTTTTTGAGAACGGGAAAGAAAACTACGTCTGCGCGGACAATGTGGCGGGCAAAAACTAGTGCAAACAAAACTCTCCATGCAAAAGAGATCGCTCGAATGAAAGGAACTCTCGCATGCACCAGCGGTTTTCAATCATATCAACCATTTGTTACTAGCCACCATTCTATTTTATGAAGACCAGTTTTGGAAGAGCTCTTGCATTTAGTATTACTGGCTTTGTAATGCAGGGAAGGGTGGAAGGAAAAACTACCGATGCGATGGTGTGACCAAATCAAGACCACTGTGGCGAAAACACTGTATGAATGCACCCGGGCAAACTCTGACCGAGATAAATGGCGTGGCTTCGTAAGGCGCAACATCAGCCACTGATAGTAATACTACATGTGGACCACGACCGCTCTGACAAGAGCGTACCGACAAAGAAGACGAAGAAGATACTAGATTTTGTCCTCTTTTTTTCTCGTGTGGCATGTTTGGCTCTACTACAGGGTGCAATCTAAGTCAATGGCAGAACTTTAAGTAGGCTGTCTACTGATCACTACAAACAACTTGTACTAGTTGTACTAGGTGGCGAAAAAAATATCAGCTGTTCCATACAAAAGGTCGACTCAGTACTGCGCCAAATGTATGAAACAGTTGATTTTTTTTCGCTCCATTTTTTCGCCACCTAGTACAAGTTGTTGGTAGCGATCAGTAGACAGCCTACTTAAAGTTCCGCTAACGACTCAGAGTGCACCCTGTAGTACCTTCATGTTTAACAAAGGTTGTATTCGGCTCATAGGCGCCCTGGGGGTATTGGAAAAAAAGTATCCTAACCGAGTGGTTAAATAATACAAAATAAACAAAAGAAAAAACCGACTTTATTGGTGATAAGGCACACTGTTATTAAACTATTGCACTGTTTCCGAGTAATTTGCTGCAGTCCGGTTGATGAGGAGTTCCGTTTCCCATCTCCGACCAATATTTTATTTAATTCACTACACACTCTACACTACACAAATGACATTTGCACTACACCATTCTAATGCTACTGTAGAATGCAAGAGGAGGGGGTCACAGTAATCTGGACGAGGTCTATGCATTTAATCCCCGGTCCGCCGCTAAACCATGATATGACTTTGATGAGGCCCCAACAATGGGACGTAGGCACTCGATCTCTAGCCGCTGGTATTAAAGTTTCCGCTGACGCGACAATGTAGCCGGATGAGGCGGTGGCTTTAGGCATAGGCGGAGCGGGCAGTAATAAATAAATCGACGTAAAACTTAGCTATCACTAGAGGTTCGCCCCGAACTGTGAACTCGCGACCCAATTTAGTTTGTGTAACTTTGCTAACGAGCTTTGCATATTATGTGTACAACCTCATATCTCGGAACGAACATTCATAAATACAAACATACAAACGCCGGATTGTTCCAGTAGACTCGGAGAACTTCGTTCGCTTCGCTCGCTCGTTCAACAAAAGCCCACAGGCCGCCCGATGGGCCGATGATATTATAAATTGGCCGGAAAGCAATGGCGGGGAGCGGGAAGGTTGGCGCGACGGTTCTAAAGGCCTTCATTTCGCTCGTCACGTATCGCTAAGTGGTGTCAAATTAGAACGCGAAAAACGCACGTCCTCAAACTGGAAGTGCATCATCGACCGGAACATAAAATAGTTTTTGAGGGCCTCACTAGGTATCATAACAACTCAGTATAAAGATGTATGTAAGTAGGGAGTTATTGGGCATTCTAGATCACTCTCGGTCGCTTCGCTCCCTCGCTCGCTATGCTCGCCGTGATCTAGGATGGCCCAATAACAGTTCTGGATTTTAACCTCGTACCGAACTTATACGGTAGGTGGACCAGCCCCTGTATTATCTAAAATATCCACCGTAAAAATAACGGTTTTTAAATGTCAAAAAATAGATTGTTCATTTCAATAAGGACTATTTTCGAGTGTTTTGACGCTCGGAGGTTGAGTGGAATTTTTACATAATAGAGGCACTAGGCAGTAACGGAGTGGCGGCCGAGAACGGGACGTCGGTCGGTAGGCAGACCAGCGGCCCGGTGGTCAGATGACATCTCTAAGGTGACAGAGGGCCCGTGGATGCGAGCAGCGAGAGACCGAGAAGGGTGGCGTGAAGGGGAAAAGGCCTATACCCAACAGTTGGCAAATGTGGGCTGAAAATGATGACCGAACTTATTGTTAACATGATCCACAACTTACAATGTATCACTTACCAACAGAGTTTCCGCAGGATTTTCTTAAAGTGGACACACTGTACTTTTAGAACACACTGAACAGTCTTTACACCCACTGAGTACCTACTCACCAAATAGTTTTTTTTGCATACGTGGGTAGTCAAAATCAATATATTTTATCCAATATGATATTAATATCTTGAATAAGTACCAACAGATTATATATTTTGTTTTGCATTAGATTTTGGATTCAAAGATGATAAATATTTTCAGACCAGTCTGCTTTGTTAGTGTGGAGCCCTTTAGACAAGCGTTTCTATCTTATACAAAATATTTTTTCTATCTAGCTCCCGCTTCAGCTTGTCTCCAATATCTTCGCTCGCTCAGCTCGTCACCGTTCGCTTCGCTCGCCCCGCTAGCGGGGAGCGATAGCGGCGCACATCGCTTGTCAGGCGCGTCCGCCACGCAGTTAATCAGGCTGCGCTTAATCATACACGGAAGATAGATTCTATCTGTTAATTACTGCAACGTTGGCGAGAGATGAAGTGCATCTTTTGGCCGAGGGAGTTTAGAGTGTTTGTTGGCGGTGGAGGTTTAAGGGTGGTATTCTAGAACGCTACTTAAACTCTGTTTAAACAGGGTTCAGACTTTTTTTAAACTTAAACTTTCGTGAGCACTGCACATTTTTTCTATTAAATCACGGTTTTACTCACTAGTAATTTGTCGGTGTAGCCGACTAGTTTCGGTTCTCATTCGGAGACCTTCTTCATGGAGAGAGTTCAGACTGTCGATAAAGCAGTGCATGTTTTGATATGAAGGGAGGGATATTTAAATAAAAACATGCACCGTTTTATCGACAGTCGACACTACTAAACTCTACTTAAACTGAGTTTAAACAAAGTTCAAGGAGCTTTCTAGTTTGAACTCAGTTTAAACAGAATTTAAGTAGCGTTCTAGTTTGAATTGAGTTTAAGTAGCGTTCTAAAATACCACCCTGAATTATGTTTGAAGGTATAAGTTTGCCTAGAATTATTATCCAGCGATGAGCTTAGCAGGTACCGCTAGTGAGGAAATAGGAATATGATAATAAAATAAGTTTTTTGAAAATGTCTTTCTGTAAATCAAGTTCTCAGAACCTAGCCTAACGAGTTGAAAGCGAAGGAAATGCGCGGCGAGTTCGCAATGTGTTTCCACTAGAACTACTTTTCTAGTGGAAACACTACTTAGTCCTGTTTCTATGTTCTAAGCCCTGAAAATAGCCACTAATGCAAACGTATTGCAAGATAAAACACGACTGATTCGTAGAGATTTTAACTTGCTTCTAATACTCGTCCGTTTTTGTTTTTGTACATCCTAATTTACAAAGAGCCTTTAGTCACTTCACCCATCTGCCACTGTGGAAGTCTCATGTATCCATATAAGTCCCCGCGGATGTCTCTATTAGTGATGTACGCTCGGAAACATTCCCTCTCCCGGCACTGTTTCCACTTTCAGTTTCCCAATTTTTCCATTAATTCTCAGTATTATTTTTTTCTTGATTTATTCTAATTCTAATAGTTCGTTAGTCACGTCACATGCATATTTGTCTTGTCTTTGCAGTGCTGCAAAATGGAGACTGCATAGAATCGGTATTTAAATAAAAATCCATCTAAAATCCCTACCACCAATCAAATTAATATGAATATTATTATTATGTGTTTAGTAACTTATTATTTCGTGTATAGAGAATCCATAACTATGTCCGTAGACACGACAGCACGTCAAAGTGAAATTATCGGTTGTAAATTCGCCCGTAAAGTAACCAAGTAAGCGTCTACGTGCTGTCGTGTGTTCAATTCAGTAAAAAAAATATTGAAATATGTAAAGTTTCGAGCAAAGTTCCCGTCAAATTCCCAGTTGGGGGAATATTGCCGGCAATGTTTCCAGCAATTGGCAATGTTCCCAGGAACGGAACATCAATAGCCTCCGTGTCGCCGGCGGACGATTACGGTTACCGTTACGGTCAAAGGTCGCGAGCTACTCGGAAGTGGTTACCGTGGCTCGCAGAGCTGTCTCGTTCCTTTGTGTTATGGAGAAGTATGCGAGGAGGGCTATCCTTTATGTGAAATATGTTGAAATAGGTGGATGTAGCTTTTCAAACGGAACGAAGTGACACACGTCTCGCCTTAGGCTTCTGCAATACATAAACACATTAAGCTTAATGGTTGATAAAATTATTACTACAGGGTGCACTCTAAGTCAATAGCGGAACTTTAAGTAGGCAATCTACTGATCAATACGAACAACTTGTACTAGGTGGCGAAAAAAATCGAGTGAAAAAAATATCAGCTGTTCCATACAAAAGGTCGCCTCAGTACTGCGCCGAATGTATGAAACAGCTGATATTTTTTTCTTTCCATTTTTGTCGCCACCTAGTACAAGTTGTTTGTATTGATCAGTAGACATCCTACTTAAGGCGCTGGGCATAGTGAATTAGCCCGCGCGCAAAAAAATTGCACAAAAACGATTCCTGTATCAAATACACTAAAAAAGTCGAAAATTTTCACATATCAAACCCTAGAATTAGATGAGAGCTATCTAAAACAGCCAGTTTTGTGTTGATACCCACAACAGATTGCAAGATATTTTGTTTGAAAAAAAGGGCGCCGCCTATTTTTTTTCATCAAAAATATCTTCAAAACGTTTATGAATGTCAACACGAAACTGGCTGTTTTAGATAGGTATCACCTAATTCTAGGGTTTGATATGTGAAAATTTTCGATTTTTTTTGTGTATTTGATACAGGACTCGATTTTGTGCATTTTTCTTGGCGCGCGGGCTATTCACTATGTACAGCGCCTTAAAGTTTCGCTATCGACTTAGAGTGCACCCTGTAGTATAGAATCGGGAATTTTTATCATATTGATGACCACACAATGGTACAATACAATGATTTTTACAAGTCAATAGACTTGAGACCTTATTCTTTTATTGCTTTTTTTTTAATAGTTCTTATAGTACATGGGCCGTGACCTCCTAGTAAGTATTTTAAGCAACCTTGGGTTCCATTGGAGTATGTCTGATATGTACTTAACTGATTAACACACAACACACGTTTGAGACCATACTTTGAGACATACTCGTACTTTCGAATGTTGGGTTTCCATCTTGATTTATTTCCTTTTTGGCAATAAATGCTTTTTTAATTTTCATTTCAGATATCATTATTTTTGGGTTCAAAACGGGTCGAATCACAGTGTTTTTTTTTTGTTTTAAAATCCCGACCTTTCGGCGGCATTACAACTTGTGGCCAAATGTGTGAATATTGCAAATAATTAAAAAATAATGTAATGACTAAAATAGACACTGACCCACATCCCGAGTGATAGAGCGCAATGGAGAACTTTACTCTCCGCCACCTTCAATGATGGTCACGATCCTCAGGATTGAGGGAATGATTGAATGGATGAAAGTGAACATTATTTTTAACTAATCACCAACGACAAAACAAAAGCGGAAAACCCCACATAAAGGAAAACAGTACAAAAACTCTCGAAAAACTTACGTCAACTTCCGCTGCTTGCGCCACCAAACTACACGATATAAAGGACATAAACCAAACTGTAAAGTGACCCTAAAGAGCCGCCCATGCCTCCAGCAAGGGGGCCAGGAATGGGCCAAGTTTTTTCATTTGGCGACCTTAAGTGTTGCCCTGTGTCGTGCGTGTTTTATTGCACGCCACAGTATTCAGGTGTTAATACTCATTGACAAAGTTACACTCCGACTCCATTCAAGCCAACTTGAGCTTTAAACGTCGAGCGATAAGAGTTATTGGTTCTTACAGCGACTGCAGAATTAAATTGGCCGTTTAGTACTTGTTTTGTTTTGTGTCACTATTTACGACAAGTCGGGTTTTGCCTCCGAAACTTTTATATTTGTTTCTCAGTTATGGCCGCGGCTCGGAATCTATCGCTGAGGGCCGCGGAGAGTTATTTTTACGAGTTTTCAGGCGGCGACCCGGTTCTTTTTTGCCCTGACATCATTATTGGGTTTGGTATGTACCCGCAGCTTATCCGAGGAGAAACTATCGCGCGCTTTGCCACGCTCTCGCCCATACAAACTGAGTAAACGAAGAAGACGTTTTATCCGATTTCGTTAATTTTGCTGCACAATCGGTTTTGTAGGTTTTTATCTAAGTAAGTCTAAGATATTTCCTGTTTTTGAATCTCAAAAAATTTCAATAAAAACTTTTTAAATATAACGAATTTCAAAAAAAGGAAAAAGCTAGACACAGTTAAAAGTTTACAGAAAGGATTGATGTCAAAATTAACGAAATCTGACGATATTTAGTTAGCGCGGTAAACACTAGTTTTAAGTATTCTGTGGAAGAATCAAGAGTGATTCTGTGCCTACTTTTGTACGAAACAACATCCAGAAAATTCCGAGCAAATAGTTTTGTTCAATTGTTCATCAGCATACAAGTGGAAATTGCCTTGTCGCGGACGTTGCAGGCAGTTTCCTTTCGATGAAATTGAAAACAAATGGAAAATAATAATCACGCTGCACGCATCCTCAAGACTATCGATAGTTATTTGTAATGCAAGGATGCAAACATATTGGAGCGGTTAAAAAAATGAAACCTGAGCGTAGCGATATATTCAGAAGCACGAGACGCAAATAATGTTGCATCCGTGCGAAACACAACTTTTTATCTCACAGAGTTACGGTTGAAAATTAAAAAGTTTCCAATTGTTATTTTGGCCCTTTAAATCTAAAAAGAATACGGTATGCAAGAGGTTGCGTGTTCAAGTCCTGTCCCGAGCAATGTTTTTCAACTTGTAATAAATCTCTGTACATGTCCCATTAGCTGGGCAAAGGCCTTCTCTGAGAGAGAGTTCGAGCTTAATCACCACGCGTGCTCAATGCGGGTTGGCGATTTTTGCGTTGAGGGTATAACATAATGCCTCATACGCTCAGGTTTCCTCACGATGACGATGACCCAGCTAGTGGGACATGTACAATTGTACAGGCTACATCTTACTTACTTTTAATAAATCTCTGAAAAGAATGTTAAGTTTTACTGTATTTTTCATTTACAGCACAAAACTCCAGCAAAAATCAAAGCTTCTGTTTGAGTTTCGTTTAACATTCTACTTTGAAATACTTAACAAACAACTTGCGCTGCATTCCATTAAAAAGCAAAACACACTACTTTTCACTCGGGTAACGTAATCTACACCCCCAGCATTTGTACCATTACTTGTGTAGTCATCGCTACCCGGTACCGAGTACCTATTTTTTAGTCCATCAACTATTTTCTTTAATACAATTTAAGTAGTACAAATGTAGAGAGCGTGTCGCGCTTATTCTGTAGAGCATGGCACGCTTTGGGCACAATCACATCTTCAGCTGGTGTATTCAGAAAGCAGTTTAACAATACCGTCGTTGCGAGACTATTTGGACTATTATTTGATCTATCATACCGACATATATATTATAGTACAGTATGTAAGTAAACATATTCGGATGTATCTACAAATAAACTATGTATATTACTCTTAAGTACTATTATTAACGTAAGTACAGGTAATAATTTTATTTAACTAGTGTCATTGAAGTTTTTTATCCTATCATATTATTTTTATTGTGCATCTGCTGCTACTGTGTTTTCGCTCTCAGTCCTGTCCTTCCAAAGGTTGTCTGGAAGAAATCGCTTTTAGCGATAAGACCGCCATTTGTACTTTTATTCTACAGCTCTGGAACTAACATGTAAAATTATTTATTTTGTACAATAAAGAGTTAGGTTCTTACTTACTTTTGGTTTGTCAACCGCACTACCATCGTCAATGTCAACAAGACTTGACTTACTTGACTTAAATCCTGTTATCCCTCAGGAGCCCGCATAGGGCTCGAAGAAGTTTTCTCCAGTTGGGACGATCTTGCGCAGTTGGTTTAAGGTCGTTCCAGTCGACGAGAGCGAGATTATTTTGTAAATTTTTTTACAACCCCTGACATAAAGTGTGGGGAATGAGAACACCATTTTCCGAAAGATAAAACTGTTTCAAAGCAGTAGTTAGTAGCGGGATATTTGCCATGTTTAATCTCAGAAATATCTAGAAAATCTAATTTTAAATAATAAAAAAACCGCATCCAAACCGTTTATGAGCTACGGTGCCAGAGATAGACACACAAAGCGGTCAAACTTATAACACCCTCTTTTTATGTCGGGGGTTAATTATGTCGGGGTCAAAAAGAAACAAAACCGCTGTCTGCGAACAGAATCAGGCCGTAGGAAGCCGCGCTAAGTGCATCCGCCTACAGTTCGCGCCTTTTGTTTCACAAAGACGCGCCTCGCCCCATTTGCCGGCAGACGACGCCTGGAATAGACTGGACTCGGTCGCAAATAAACAAGCTTAATGCTACTGGAACAAGGCCTTGCAAATTCAACTGGAAGAATAACATTTAGATGTTCAATATTCTTTACTATGTACAGTCAGCCACATGCTAGGATACCCCTTTTTGTTCGATTGGCGCTCTTATGCCGCGCTCGGTAAGAGCTGCCATGGGTTATCTGTGACTGTGGCCGACCGTACCATAAAAAACAAAAAAATGTCCAAGGCACTGCAGTGCCGAGTGGTCTTTTCACCCATCTAGTGTGAGTGAAGGTGCACTGGACGCTGGATACAATATCATCTCATTACGTAGATGCAAAGGCCTTAGTTTAGTGCCTTATAGAAACATGAAAATATAGGGTGAATTTTTAAAAAGCGGCAGTAAGGGCAGGTACCGTAGCCGTTATGGTTACAGGAAAACGTTCCTAGGAGACCACGACTAATACTAGCTCATCTCGATTGCATATTATGCGACTTCGTAGCCGCCTACGGCGTAGAACCTTCGTAGCCGCCTACGGCGTAGGACCTTCGTAGCAACAAAGACAATTTGTTTTTAGTTAGCCTGGATGTTAGTGTCCCACTGCTGGGCAAAGGCCTCCCCTCCTGTCTTCCACATATCTCTATCCTGTGCCACCTCTGGCCATACGGTCAAGATTTTATTCAGGTCATCCCGCCATCGTCGCCTAGGCCTGCCGCGCCTTCGTTGTCCGTCATGTGGGACCCAGTCGGTGGCGATTTTTGCCCACCTGTCCTGGCTCATGCGGCAGACGTGGCCAGCCCAGTTCCATTTGAGCCTAGCGGTCGCAGCTCCAACGTCAATAATTTTTAGTTTTGGAGCGCAGGGTAGTGTTTCTGACTCTGTCGGTCCTCTTTACACTTAGCATGCAAGTATTCCCGTGACTGTATTTCGTCTCAATTGTAGGAAATACTTATTTATAATTTTCCCCAAATTTTCAGTGGTAGTGGCAAGAGGGTCAAAGGCAATGTTTTCTCTAACAAAAACTCTATAGGTCTTAATTATGTGGTTTAGTCTGCCGATCCTAGCTAGATGTTTTTTGCTTTTGATTGAATGTTTCAAAATTCGAGTTGTTGAGTTTCGGTTAAGAATTTTAGCGCTAAAAATACATTTATTTTCGAAGCACCACGGTCTTCCAGCTATTGGCAATATTTGTCCAATTCGAAAAGGAACACACGACGTGTTTTTGCATTGTCTAACATAACATTACAAAACAGCAAGATGCTGAAAGCACCTCGGCAGTGCAAAAGTGACAAGAATCCCGCCAGTTTTCTGTCGCAGCTTTTAGGGTTCCGTACCCAAGGGGTAACCAAACAGGACCCTATTACTAAGACTCCACTGTCCATCCGTCCGTCTGTCACCAGGCCGTATCTCATGAACAGTGATAGTCAAACAATTGTTTCTGTTGCCGCTCTAACAACTAATACTAAAAAACAGAATAAAATAAATATTTAACGGGGCTCCCATACAACAAACGTGATTTTTTTGCCGTTTTTATAGATAATGGTGCGGAACCTTTCGTGCGCGAGTCCGACTCGCACTTGGCCGGTTTTTTGATGACAATTTACCTTGATGGCCTTGATGAAGTTTCTTATGAAGAGTAAGGAAAAACCAATTCTCGCTGTAAACCAAAACCTACATTATTCGGTTCGCCATTGCAAACATAGCAGTTTTTTAACGAGCGAGCGAAGCGAACGAAGTTCTCCGAGTCTACTGAAAAAATCCGGCGTTTGTATGTATGTATGTATGTACGCGCCTACCAAATTTCATAACGATCCGACCAAATTTACTCAAGTTATCGTCGAACGAACATTCATACATACATACATACAAAAATACATACATACATACATACAAACATACAAACGCTGGATTGTTCCAGCAGATTCGGAGAACTTCGCTCGCTCGTTCAAATAGTTATATTGGTACAAAGCTGGCGCAACGAGCGTTACCGCGCTTGAATTTGCCGCTAGGGGCGCTAGCGTAAAGTCAGAAATGTCACTGTTTGTGTGGGCTACGCGGGGTTATTAGAATAATGTTGTGAATATTTTGCAATGCCTGAGAATAATTATGGTAAAAAGTTTTTACCCCGTTACTATACACTGCCTTGAAACAATTTTATCTTTCGGAAATGCTGAATGTTCAATGCGCGGCGTGCTCGATGTGTTTTAATGGTACAGTTTTAAAGTAGGTTTAAGTATGATTTTAATCTAATGGTAAACTTTGTTTACGCCAGAAATAACTAACTTTAAGAACTGTATGACCTTACTCGACAGTGGCGCCAACTAGTGAGTACTAAAACGGTAGCCCTCATTACTGCATGATGTACAAATCACAGCACAGCTCACACAATATGGGTAATAGTCCACTTGCACGCTGGTTAGTGTATATGTATAGTACACTGATTTGCCCAGCACCTTTAGCTAGTCCACAGAAAAGTTTCCTCACGATGTTTTCACATTTATTACTGAATTATGGTATTGGTATTACATTGGTGTTACTTTGAAAATGAGGTACCTAAATACATGCAATCAATAAGATTCGAAACAAATACAAAATAATTTTACCAAGCCAAAAATGTGGATTAACGTTAATTTCGGCCTCTTGTACAGTCGGCCACACGCTAGGATACCCCTTTTCTGTTCGATTGGCAGACTTTGTCTTCGTATCCTGCCCATGCATTCGTTGGTTCTTTTCTTCTTCTTGGCGTGCCTCTCCACTAATGGAGGTTGGCCGTCAGCTCCTCATATTCTTTTCTATTCCTTGCCAAGCGAAACAGTAGTTCAACGCTGGCTATCTCCGTCCATTCCCTGATGTTTCTGAGCCACGACTTTCTTCTTCTACCAGCAAGCCGCTTCCCCTCAAGCTTGCCCATCATGATCACTTGATTCGATGGTTGTACAGATACTCTATCTCACGAAGTCCGATTGTTTATGAATGTTGTCGGCGTGCATGTATACAATGCTTTAGTGTGTGTAAGCGCGGCAGCGACTCAGTCACACCGAACTAAATCCCATAGAATCCGCATTACGTATAAAATCACAATAAAAACTTGTCCCCACAGAAACAAATGATATTAACGAAACATCATTTCGACCATACGTCTAATATTCGAATGTCAACCTTATTGCATTAGTGTACAGTTTTACTTTAATTCGGAAGGCAAAGTTTTTTGTTCGAAAGTCCGTTATTGGCTTAATCTTATCTTTAGACAATATTGAGAAACTAATTTAAATATTTTTTATTTTGGTACAGTAGTTTTGTTTTTATGCGCTAAAATGTTTTGTTCCTATGACCGCATTGACCGCCAACAGTATGCAGACCGTCGCGTGACGTCATAAAACCGTATCTTTGAAACGCTGTAAAAGCCAAACTACTGAACCAAAATAAGAAATATTGAAATTAGTTTCTCAATATTGTCTAAATATAAGATTAAGCCAATAACGGACTTTCGAACAAAAAACTTTGCCTTCCGAATTGCATAGACTACGAGCAAATAAGCTCCCAAAGGCAGTTTGGACATACATTTTTCCAGACACATTTCAGAATTCTATGTTGTATCTATAATATTATCCTTGATCGAAGCTCAGTCACGCTCAGCCGCGCTTACGCACACTAAAGCATTGTATGCATGCACGCCTGACAACATTAATAACCAAACGGACTTCGTGAGATAGAGCATATAAACCACGTAAAATAAGTGTTCTTCTGTATCGGTAGTAACTATGTGACAACATTGTAGTGCTGCTGGTTTGGAATCGGGCGGGCATATTTGTTGTTTGTTTGCCATAGCGAAACTATTTCCAAAGCAAACAGATATTGATGGGAAATAATAATAGCTTGCTCGTTGTAAAAACAGTGGAATGTATTTCGCAAAAGAGCTGGATTGGTTATCCAGTTGAGAGTGTTGTGAATGGGCCCCCACTCTATGCAGGATGTTAAAAGACCGCTGACAGACCCGAAAGGTACGCATACTGGACACCAAAACAAAGTACTTTTTCGATAAATTATTGCTGGGAAATGATTTTGGTTTTTTAGGTTATAATTTTGAAAAATATTTTATCACGCAATGAACGTGTAACACACGGGAGTCACATTGCGCAAGAGTAGGTACACGTTTATGCTGCTTAAGCTTGAGGTGTCAATGTTTAGAATACATTGCGGGTTGCAATTTGATCGTCATTTTTTGTAAGAAATATTCATAATTTTGATATGGCTTCTTGAGAAGGTATTTAAGTAATTGATACTGAATGAATGTCTGCAAAAAATGTTTTTTTAAAATCCATCTTTGAACCTCATTATCTCGGAAACCGTTGATTTCCCAGGCATAGTTCCATGGGCAAAAATGTTCATTATGATGAGGAC
The DNA here is from genome assembly GCA_949319315.1 of Zelleria hepariella. Taxonomy (NCBI): domain Eukaryota; kingdom Metazoa; phylum Arthropoda; class Insecta; order Lepidoptera; family Yponomeutidae; genus Zelleria; species Zelleria hepariella. The sequence goes on from OX439381.1 coordinate 1,735,705, forward strand.
AATACGTGGTTTCCCACTTTGGTGGCGGTCTTTTAACACCCTGTATACAGGGTGGTGGTAGGGTGGTAAAAATTATCATCACAGTTCAAATTACTGGAACTTGCTGATTCTTATTTTGAGTAATTTGTATGAAAAAATGTGTTTGTAAGAACTCGTAAGCCCAAAAATGCAAAAACCCGATTTTTCAAAAACAAATTGAGTTACTAGGTTTTGATATTTGGCAGCCGATCGTGCTGCTGTGCGGTGCGCGCAATGACTTGCGACACTCTTTCCATCGCGCGACAAAATCGCATCGCAGGATCGTGCACAAGACAGCATGACGACCCTTACACGCTCGCATTCTACTTCGCTAAGTTAAGGGCAACTTTACAAACAAAAATTTACACTGTAACGTGCCTGTCGTGTGTACGACCATTGATCAATTAGGACGGGGCACGATATTTTCCTTCACAGTTATAAGTTGCTTAAAAAAAAAAAACTTTACTCTGATATAAACTAAAGTCTGCGGCCGTAGCACGCGCGGCGTTCTTCATTTGTCACTTATTTTAATTCTTACTAGTGCGCGCGCTGCACCATGTGAAAGTAACTCGCGCATGGAGAATGCAGAACACGCGCACGACTTTTTTGACATTTCGACGCTCCATTTATGTCATCGTCTCCCGAGACCGCGAATTATTCAGCAATTTGCGATTTTTCTTATTAATCCTATAGCAAGAGCTATTTTGCCACGGAATTTTAAATATTATTGAATGGCATAGATTTTGGTCACGCATAAATTGCGACCCAAAGTCGCGCGCGCGCCGCCACGCAAAATTTCGCGCGCAACATACACGTGCTACGGCCGCTGGCATACTGACAGTTCACGCTTAAGAGGCGACACAGTCATAACTTGCGAGCGATCAACGCTCCTCATTGAATGGTCAAACTTTGTTTTAGAAATCAGTGTCAAAAAATATAACGCAAAATAATATTACGCATATTTTATGTAACCGTAAATTCCATGTAAAATAACTGATTTCATTTTAATACGTTTATTACGTGAATGAAACGATAAATTACATTCGGTGAGTGCACAGTCCTCGCTGAGCCACTCAGCGTTTTCGGCTGCACTTTGCCGAGCTAATGTCATTTGCAGAAACGTTCTACTGGAGCTCTATATAGTGCTTAGTGGGTAATCGACTAAGAAATTATTATGTGGAATTATTAGAATAAAGTAAAAAAGGGGGGATTAGAAACTAGAGTATGAATATAAACAAGAGAGCTTAAAATTACCGGTGACTTACTAAACAGTGGACAAACAGTTAATTAGCGACTGGTAATTAGCAGTTGTGTTTCTATTCATACCGTGGTATCTAATCACCTCGTTTGACTTGGTATCATCATCATCAGTTTCTGTTATCCCTAATCAGGACATCGTGCTCTTAAAACAGGGGGGTTACCCGTGACGCTATTGCGATCAAATTGAAATAGTTTTAAATTTTATTTCTCTTTGAATTCGCATAGTAATGCTTTGATTTTAAATACTTTGTAACGTTTATTCTAAGGTAAGGCTGTTTTATTCAATAAAAACACAAAATGCGTCTTAATTTGTAAAATATTAAATTTTGTATATTTCGCCATATTGCGGCCGTGTTGGAAAAATGCGTCAAGGGTAGAGGGGCAGTTTTCCATTCTGGCCAATTTTGCGCGTTCATCTCAAGTTCGGATATGTTCATCCCGAGACTGTTAGCATCCTGTTGCACTGGGGAAAATTCTCGGGAATCTCTCATTTGACACACCTCGAAGGAAAAATCTCATTTTGCGGCAAATATCACAACTCCTATTCTCACGATGTCGTCGACATAAGGCACGAGATTTCTGCGAGATTATGTCCTATTTCGCTCGACATGACTCGAGTGGTCAGGAGAAGTCGAGATCGAAATGACATGAGATTTTTCCTTCGAGATGTGAGATTTCCGAGAGTTAGCCCCGCCAGGTAGTTTTAGGGCCCCTTTTCCTTCGTGTTCCAGTTGGACACCATTTCGGTGCTATCTTGGAGGGGTGGTTTTGGGGTCTTCGCATAGTATGGCCTATCCAACGCCACTTTCGCAACTTTATTTCTTCGTCTATTCGTTACTTGGTATCACGAGTCAAAGTTAATGAAATAATTGCATCATACTTAAAGTTACAAAGGTCATAGAGGTATAAAATGACTGGACGAGAATGATATCATTCTCGACCTCTTAAATGAAAACAATACTTAGTTGTCATCATCTTCGTTCTACATAATACTAGATTATGTAACTTGTTGATAGAACGATGAATAAAAGATCCCCGGAGTTCTGCGTTCTGCGTTCCGCGTTCAGAGTTCTGCGTTCTTTCTATATGCGGTTGCTTAGAACCGTTCACACTGAAGCGGTCAGAACGCGGAGTTCTCGTTAAGCAAATCTGAGAACTCTGAATTTGGAACTCCGGGGTAGTTTGTCCGGCGCAGACTTTTTCAGGGTACTGTACTTTTCATAACACAATAAGTATATTAGCTCCATGGGCCACATTCAACTATCATTTATCACCGAGGTACGTTCCAACCACCACGGCTAGGACCGAAAACAAAATTGTAAAATATAATAGCACTGCGCTGGAATTACTGCCATTTTCGATACCTACACGTTTGTTCAGATGAGCAATATGTATTTTACAGGGGTGGTGGCCTATTTAAACCAGCCAGGCCTAGCTACTGTATTTTTATTGGTTATGGACTGTATTCCGAAGAAATATAATTCTATCACTGCCTATCTAAAGGTTATTAGATACTTAATAGCTCATATTCAATGGGGTTTATCAGGTCCAGGCATTGATATGTTGTTGATTGTATTGGAAAACCAGTAGTGGAAAAGTTTGAGTAAATTTGGATTCTAAAAAACTAAGTAAATGTTGTATTTTTAGACTGCTAAAATAAAAACTACTTTCATGTAAAAAAATATTTGAAATCAAAAACAACAGATACAACATTATTTAGCGTATGCAATCATGTCTTACTACAAGGTTCGGCCAAGATTCCAACTTGGATCCCCGTGATTGACCCATCAATCTCTTTTCGAAATTACCACTAGATTTTAGATTAGATACAGATACATACCTAAGCTCCAACCTCAGAGAAGTAAGAGTTAAAATGCGAAGCACTTAAAACTAGCTCAGTATATTGTGTAGTGTATTATGACAACGACGTACCGTCAGACAAACAGTTCTCGAGGCGAAATGCAAAATTCCACCCACGAAGCTCTACTGAGGAAATAGTATGTAAACGCTACACCAACAATGAGCTACGCCTTTAACGTTAAGGGATAGAATCCTCGTTATTTTTTTCAGAAAATAGGTTTCCAAGGAAAATACAACGTGTTACAAAACATCCTAACTCTCTTTACAGGGTGTAACCTACTGGTCAACAGGATGTCAATTCTGTAAAAAAAAGTTGAAAAAAACAATTTTTATTTTATAACCTCAAAATTGAAAAATTTTCTTAACTTTTTTGTTTTTGGTATTAGCTCAAATTTAAAAATATTTGTGTGGGTGTAGGTGCATTTGCATAGCTTTGAGTTGTTAAAACATTGTGAAAGTCAATGAAAACAATATTTAAAAAATACTTTTCTCCCGCCACAGGGTTCACATTTAATTAATTTAAAAATCAACGGAACGTCATAGAGCAAAAAAAATATTTAGGTTGTGATCCCTATCACCGGGTGCTATTACCCTGTAAAAAGAGTTAGCATCTTTTGTAACACCTTGTATATAAAAAGGCCCGTTATTCATAAACATTTACTTTTGCTTCAAAAAGGAGCCTCCTCTATACTTTATTTTTATTTTTATCTCAGAACTTTTTTCTACGTGAACCGATTTTGATGATTCTTTTTTTTATGAATATACTTCCCATGTAGTTAAAAAAATTGTGAAGATTTGACGAAAAACTTCGGAGATGGAGAACGGAACTTTTCAACGGACAGCAGAAAATCACTCGGATCACAGTGCAATATCACTGATTCAGAGTGATTGAAAATTTTCACCTGTGAAGTCAGTTTTATTTTATTTTGTACTAGCTTTTCGCTCGCGACTTCGTCCGCGGTGACTAAGATAAAAGGTTGCAGCTCTATTTTTCCCCCGTCAATTTCAACCCAATCGGTCAAGCCGTTTAGTAGTTGACATACTGACAGCAGCGCCAACTACCGGGTCCAATTGTATTTTTAAATCATCCAGGAAACCATCGAAATACCCAATAACCTATTTCAACCCAATCGGTTCAGCCGTTTAGAAGTTATCTGAAAAAGATAAGTACGGAAGGATAAATTCTTACTCTCTTTGTCCTATTTTCCGTTTTTCCGTAGGAATAAAGCATTTATCCGCAGTAAAAAGTAGCCTATGTTCATCAGGGATAATGTCGGCTTCTAATGGTAAAATAATTTTTCAAATCGGTCCATTAGTTTCGGAGCCTATTCAAGCAACCAACAAACAGACAAACAAACAAACAATCAAATCTTTCCTCTTTATAATATTAGTGAAGATGTAGATAGTGTAGATTAATTATTCTTACGACGTTTTTCTTAGCCGTCAATGAGTGAAAGAATGGTGCATCTTAACCCAAAAGGAAATTGTATGTAAACGCAGCCTCGAAATACTCTTTGTTTCTACTTAACGTCTCTGTTTTTATTTACTCTCCCGTGGCAGCAGGCACATAGCCTGGGGTTCCCAAGCTGTAGCTACGTTCAGGTGCGCGTTTAATAAATCTACAATTCATAGTTTATTATGACAATTCGATGTACATTGAGTAGCCGATTAGACATAAAAGAGGTAACAAAAAAGGTCAGCTTACTATCCGACTGCTCAATGTACATCGAATTGTCGTAATAAACTATGAATTATTGTAGATATATGAAATTGGCACCAGTTAGTTTTGTATACTTGAAGGAATCGCAAACATGAGAAAACTATGAGAAAAAAACGCAAACAATAAAAAACCCTTTATTTACTAAAAAAATGCTTTTATTGAATCCTATTTATATTGTATCCTATGTTTATTTTTTTGAGAATACAGGGGCTGCTTTTACTCAGGTGCTGAAACTCAGCGCTAGGAACCATTCACGGAAACTAGCACAAAGCTGAGCACGACCCATTTGCTAAAATTATTAGATCATTTCTAAAAGAAAACCTCCAATAATTGTTATTTTTCTCATGTGATGTTTTTTTTTTAGTAAAACATATTTTTTTAATCTTTATAACCATCTGTACTGAAACTGGTGAGAAAGCCGAGGAATTCGAAATGATGTAGCATTAGAGAACTTACTTTTGTTTCTCAATTGTTTCTCTTTGCAGCGCATGTAGCTTCCTGACTTCACGTGATATATAACAGTGCTATGGTGTGGTAAAGAACAGTCACCGATGTAAGTGAAATTAGGGAACGGTGTGTACACAAATAACTCCGGAAAATAAATGTTTTCTGGTGTTTGCTATCTTTCTTTTAAAACTTTAAACTTGATACTAAATGCAGTTTTATTATGTAACTTATTTCGAACACAACTTTTTTCATTTCAAGATGGAATATATAACACCATTTTTTTTAGCAACACCATATGTTGACCACCCCTGTCCTAGCGCGTTGTGTTGGCAAGTACAGGGCGACACCAAATAGCTTTTAGTATGCTGTTATTTTTCTTGTCATTATGCGCCGCTGTTTGTATTTGAAAGTGATGGGTAAAAAAGAAAAGCTAGGGGGTGAATTTGACAATGTGAAACCGTGAGCGCGTTTGTCCACCGTAGACACCGGGACGTCACTTAAAACTAGATGACAGTGCCGAAGAACTACTACTGTCAGGATGGCATAGGTGCTGGGCAAGCCAACTAAAACATTGTCCCAGGCACTGCAGCGTTCGAGTGGTCACTTCACCCATCTAGTGTGAGTGAAGGTGCCACTGGACGCTGCATAAACGGAGATTCAAAGGTCCAAATTATTAAATCAATCACAGCACCACAGCCTCCAACCCTTTGAACCATTATATCAATAATGCCCAAAAATAACTGAAATCAATTAGCGCGGAAGAAGGTCCAACAAAATATATCAGTACTTTCCGGTCACATATTGTCTGCGGCTTAGCGCCAAAGGGTTTGGCCAGGCGAATAACAAACAGAAGTTTCTACTAGTGGGTCGCCCCGAACTGTGAACTCGCACGATTGGTAACTTTTTGCAAACACAATTCGCGCAGGCGCGCGCGCGCATTGCATATTATTATAAACTTTACACCCTCATAACTCGGCAACCCCTCGACCGATTAAAATTTGGCTCGTGCTCAAAATTTTAAAATTATTTTAGAGTCATTTACCCGCCTACCAATTTTATGACGATCCGACCAAATTTACTAAACTTATCGTCGAACGACAATCCATACGCCGATTTGTTTCAGTAGACTCGGAGAACTTCTCTCGCTTCACTCGCTCGTTCCATATAAACTTATAATACGGTAGCGTCGGCGTGGCTTTTGACTTGAACTTAGTCCAGCTTATAGAAGAACCTTGCCGGTCTATCTCTCTCTGAGAGAAGGCTTTTAGAAGCCCAGCTAGTGGTGTACTATGTACAATTGTAGGTACAGGCTACATCTTACTTTTCTTGCGGAGCGAATAAATTCCACTTCTGTTCGTATTATTTCAGGGTCCGGGGCTTATGAATTTATAATGTATACGAACATTTAATCCCTACTTGAGGGGTTATGAATATACCAGTTATGTACCGACTATTATCTGCGAAGGATAAAACGTTACCCGGAACTTTCAAAAGTAGTAGATATTTATAATGCAAGCATGCAAAACTACTGTTGGCAGCGAGTGCTTGTTTTAAATACTGAGCTAGGGAAGGTTTCTAAAATTAAACCTGGGGGTCTACTGGATAAGACGAAGCCGATTACTATTGGCGAAAATCGAAGTTCGATTTTTGAAAAATGTAGGTACTGCCACCCAGTTCATGTTTCATAAATCGAACTTCGATTTTCGCCAATGGTATAATGCGTGCGGGATGAGAATGGGATGGAACCTTGTCAAAGTCAATCGAAAACATACTGTATTTTACTTTGACAAGGTTGCATCGACGTGAGTTTGCTTACTGCGCGCGTCTCAGTTCCAAAAGGTCGCATCCCATTCTCATTCCGTGCGGATTATAATCGGCTTCGTCTTAGCCGGTAGACCCCCTGTAAGAGTGGTGCCACTACTTCTTGTCCGACTACGCAGAGTAAAGAGGCGCATAATTTTTGAAAAAAAGTTTATTTTCACAGTTTATATTATTATGTGATACTTAAGTATTTGTTCACATTTTCATATTGAAATTCGTTAAGGCTGTTGTACACGGGTAGAGTAAACGGTAGAGTAGAGCGGTAGAGTACTACAAATTCTACAATCCTACAAATTATACCAATGTAAACAACATTAGTAGAGTAGAATACTGAAATTTGGTTGAGTAGAGAAACTAGCAACGTGGGCGAGCTACTCTACCACTTTCCTTTCCACACTCCAGCGTCCACTCTACTCTACGGAATACTCGACCCATGTAAACGGTTAGTACAGTAACTAGTTCAAACATTCATTCAAGTTTATCAGAGCGTTTCTTTCAATTTCTCAATTAGTGACGTTCATTATTCTAGTGCTTCTTACTACAGGGTGCACTCTAAGTCGATAGCGGAACTTTAAGTAGGCTGTCTACTGATCAATACAAACAACTTGTACTAGGTGGCGACAAAAATGGAGCGAAAAAAATATCAGCTGTTTCATACATTTGGCGCAGTACTGAGTCGACCTTTTAGTACCCTGTAGTGATAACTCTAACGACAAAATTAAAATTTACGTGTAAACAGTTACTCTACTTAAATTGTATTGGTAGAGTACTTGGAACTGGTAAAGTAGTATGCTATTTCACTCTGCTATTTACTCTTCCCGTGTTCGTTCTTATAGCTGAAAATTACTAATTTGGTAAATTTCGTCAGATAAATTATTACGTAATTTTGGTGGCGCTTTATATTTATGTTTTTTAGCTAAGTGTATGTTCTCAAAAAATGTTCTTAGTTTCGATTAGCTTATAATTTATCTGATAAAATTGACCTTATTTGATTTTTTATTTTATTTTAAAAACAGAAAAAAGCTTACATATACACGAAGATAAAAATCTACAAAGACGATTGACACCAAAATCAACGAAATCGAAAAGCAAAACTTCGTTTACTCCGTTTGTATGTGTGAGAGCGCGGCAAAGTGCACGGTAGTACCTACCGCAGTCAGTGGGACATGTACACTAATTGTACAGGCCACATTATTAATCTTATTATTGCAGTAAATTACAATAAAGCATTTGGTTAATTATTTAACAACTGAATACGATATTCGAGTCCCAAATCTTAAAGCTTATAAAATACAGGGTGCACTCTAAGTCGATAGCGGAATTTTAAGTAGGCTGTCTACTGATCAATACAAACAACTTGTATTAGGTGGTGACAAAAATGGAGCGAAAAAAATATCAGCTGTTTCATACATTTGGTGCAGTACTGAGTCGATCTTTTGTATGGAACAGCTGATATTTTTTTCACTCCATTTTTTTCGCCACCTAGTACAAGTTGTTTGTTTTGATCAGTAGATAGCCTACTTAAAGTTCCGCTATCGACTGAGAGTGCACCCTGTAGAAAAGGGTTAATATTGCCTAACAACGAAATCCACTTATCTCCTATTACGGGACAAGTATACCTCGTGAAATTAATTTCACAGCCCGGATTTACCTCGTAAAGCCAGATTTTGTCCTACGAGGCCACACTAGGACATATTAACAAGCACAGAATAAACGCTTTGAATCGTAAGGAAACCAATTTAGACCTTCAGCCGGCCTCTCCGCTAAAAAGGCATTAATAGTCGTCAACTCAAGATAAAACTCAAGTAAGTGATCTCAGAAAAGTCAAATGCTAGTGTCAAGCCTTGGCTAATGTCAATTGCGGTATTTCGTCTCCTCATTACCGCTGTTATTGGTACCTTTTCCCCTAGGAGCAAGTTTTTTTTTTCTAAAAGCAGTTTTCCATACTTTAAAAATTTTCTAGACACCTAGTGAAACTATTTTATTTTGCACAAAAGGGCCCGGCAAATGCCCTTATTATCTTAGAGCAACGAAAATAATATATTTGAGTGTGATAGGTTATTTATTTATTTACAAACTTTTAGTACCTACGCATAAATAATAAACCTCACATTTACATCTTTATAATTAGGTAAAGAAATATGTGTAGTATTAAGATATTGCATGCTTTGTGTCTATTTAAACAAAATCAAATATGTTACTCATTATTACCTATGTACCAAAATACGCAACGCCCGCTAATTTAATGTAAACATTATCATCTTTGTTACAATAGGAAGCAAGCACTGATGTCTGTAATACCGGTCTATACCTAGCACAGACATTCAGGATGTATTACTTAAAAACAGTGCCCATTTAAATGTTAATTAAATTGTATTCGATGCTTTTTATCTTTTTTAATAACTTGTACATGTATATTTTTTGTTACCAATAAATAAATTTTGATTTGATTTGAAATTTTTAAAGGTGATAGGAATATCACCGGGTTCTATTATACCATGTAAAAAGTGTTAGGACCTTTTGTAACATTTTGTATTTATAAGTTCACAAAAGTTTTGTAAATATGGTGGGTTAATAATAGTAATGTTAATAAGTGCGTGGTAGGGTTGCTTCTATCGCAGAGTTAATCTCGAGTTAAATGGACTCGTTAATTGATAAGCTACGTATTTATCAATAAAATTGCCCTGTAGATAGGAGCTTAGCATGTATGGTCGGCCACAGTCACAGATACCCCATAGCAGCTCTTACCGCGCGCGGCATAAGGGCGCCAATCGAACAAAAAGGGGTATCCTACCTTGTGGCCGACTAAACCAGTCACCTGTTGCTGCAGTGTCCTAGTTGTCACATCATCCATCTGGTGTGGGTGGACTGGACTGGAGTGGACTGATTACATGGACGCTGTAAAAATAATTTGTCCCAGATGTTAAGACGGTTTTTTTTACGGTTTTTTTAGAGGTTTTTAGACGGTTTTTTTTTTAAATTATTATTGGCAGGACGTAGGAAAACATAAAAAAACTAAGGGGGACCAAGACGTTCTTTCATACTTGTTGAGAAAAAATATTATTAACTCTTAAGCGATCGCGTGCGGTCGATTCGACCGCGCTTTATACATTTTTGTTCATAATTCGGTTTACATTAGTCACAATGATTTCTTATCACAAGTAGCCTCTTATTCTCTATTTTTATTAAAGAAATATATGATTATTTAATTAATTTCTGTTTTTAAAGTCCTGAAATCTACCATTGGTAAACTAAAAGTTACGCGCGACCGCTTGAAGGTTAAAACCCATTTAAGGCGAGTAAGACAATTATGTTAATACTACTAATGCATGGTGTCCCTAGCTACGTACAAATATGAAGGCACTACATTGAACATAGTAGTGTCATTTAACTCAAGTAATTTGTTAAGGTGTCAAGATAGTGATAAAATTCTGCTCTTCATTACCATATTGACACTTAAAGTAACCATGCTTTATTAATGCGAGAGCTCTTTTATGTATTACGTACTAAATTGTCTTTATCTCTATTTTTTATAAAATTTAGGAGCTACTTAACGCTTGTGGTGAAATTGTCTACATTATTTTATACACTTTGGACCTACTACCACGTTAAGAATTTTATTCCCTTAACTTTTAACAATATTGTAATAAACTAAAATGAATCTAGTTCTTCAAACACTCATCGTGTTTCTACTAATTTATTCAACAATGTCCGCACAATCTAAAATTCTCAAAAGATTTGGTACAGAGGAATACATTCAACGCAAAGACAATGAACAAAAAGAATCTAAATGTACGCAAACATTTATAAAACAGTTACCTTATTTAGACAAGCTACTTGTTTTCGTACCAGAAGTGAACAATACGGTCCGAGATATAAATAACGTGCAATTACTCTTAAAGGATCTTGAATCAACACAGAAATACAACATATAAATCCGATCTACAAAGTATCAGAAGTGTAACCTGATGAAGTCGCTACAACACCGACTATACATTATCTTTACCGCGTCACCGAGTCATCTTGCAAGGATTTTAAATAAAGCTTTTTGTCGAAATTGGAGCTCCAATTCGTACTTCGTGCTCTTTGTTCCGGATTACGCTGATATCAATGCTATGCTGGATCTTTTGAAACTACATACCATCTACAAAGCAATAATCGTGCATAAAGTTAACGTGACAGGTGCAATAAGTTACAGGCACACTAAACCTGTATGTGATCACGATTTTTACGAAAATCTATCTCATAATTTCCTATGTGATAGCCACAATGCTCAAGTTCAAATTGGTGGTAAACTCGGTTTAAAATGCCCCATACATTTAGGTTTACGTCTTATGGAGCCGTATGTGTTTTTTATCGACGATGCTTCTAAAAGACATGGGCTAGAAGTACAAATTTTAGGTACTGAAATGGCAATAATTTATACTGTTTTTCACACTATCAATTTAACATATTCTAAGAGCCACCATTTAGGTAAAATCTTAAACGATGGTAGTGGAACTGGTATGTTGAAAGAACTCTACGATAAAAAAATTGATATTATAGTTGGTGCTTTGCAAGCACCTCGTGAAAAATTTATAGCTATTACTTATCCTCATACTTATGCTACTTTAGTTGCAATTGTGAAAAAACTAGAAAATAAAAATTTTCTCAGTATATTTAGTGTCCTAACGCCTGAAGTTTGGACAGTGACTATTTTAGTATACTTATTTTTCGTCGGTTGTATGAAAATAACAGTTAGGCATGTTCCAATGGATACAATTTTCTTATACACTTTTGCAGTATTTTTGGGAAAAGGCCTACACTTCAAAAAATACCCTGCGGCTGGGTTACCCCTACTATCATGGCTTTGGTTTACATTTTTCTTAAGAGCGTCATTTGAAGTATTGCTAATATTTTTACTTCTACATAAAGACGACCACAACCAAATTGATTCTCTAGATGATTTGTGTAAAGGCTCAAAAAAAGTATTTATAATGGAGAGTTATATAGATCATTTTGAAGATGGCATAAAATTGCCCAGTTGTTATATTCCTTTTGAGAACTTCCACATAGTTGATGAACCATTAGATGAATTGTTGAACTCGCATGATGATGAAATAGCTTCAGTGTTTTTGTACGATCGACATTACCATTCAATGTTGGAAAAGTACCATACAGAACCTCATGATTATTTTCATACCGTGAAGGAAAATGTTCGCAATTTTGTCCCATTCTTTTTGTACATGCACCGCGGTCACCCATACGTCAATCATTTTAATAACAAACATAACTTGATTCGTGATGCTGGACTTTCGCAATATTTCGAAAGGTACACCGATCATTATATGCAGATGAACTTTATAAAAGAGTTGTGGTCACCAGAAAAAAACACTGTTTTGTCGATGAGACATCAGATGTTTGTCTTCACTTTGTACTTTTGGGGCGTACTTATCTCCTTTATTGTATTTATAATTGAAATTGTTTATTTTAGAAGTAAGAACGGAGTTTCTCTGATAAAATAGTATAATTAAAATATATTTTTTCACATTAATTCATTTTAAATAGTTTGAGCTATAACCACTTTTTTGTTTTTTCTAAAGCACTAACCCGTGCTAGGGAATAATTTAAACATTTATAATAAGTTGAAAAAATTCACTCGGGACAGGACTTGAACCCGCAACCTTCCGCACACCGTGCAGGAACTATAACATTTAGATTGAATTGGAAATGGGATAGAATAGAAATAGATAAGCGTTTATTTACTAACCACAATTTACAACTTATAGAACTAATACATGTACTTAGAATTAGGTAGTCACTAACTTAAAAATACTATACAGATGGGACGACGACGATGGCCACGTTTGCCACTTGAGTCCAGATGGGTGGGCAAAAACTATTGCCATTTTTATCCCTCACAATGGGCACCAGAGCCGCGGCGCACCCTGTCTTGATCGGTAATCTTATCTGATGGCGGGATGTCCTCACAGTATTTTTGCCGGGTGCCTAGAAGTCCTGGCTACCCATAGCACAGGAAATCTTGGGAGCCAGAACATTCATCTGTAACATTCTTAACAAATAAACTTTTTCATTTTCTTTTTTTTTTCATTTTCAGTTTTTAGATACTTATTGAGGAGTGGAGTTAAGTAAATAATAATAATAATTCAATGTATTTCGATCAACTACGAGGATCATAAAACACAGTACAAGATGTAAGTAATAAATAATTTATTTAATTTTTAATTTTATTTAATTTAATTTTAGGAACAGCAGTTCACTTTAGAAGTTAAATAAAAACATTAGGTACCTAATTGTATGCATTTACTGTGCCCATTTATATTAAGGTAGCTAACATTATGTACAAGTATTTATCAATGATAACAAGTGTAATAAATAAAATGTTGCAACTAAAACTGTTTTCATTTTTATATCCGACTCAGTCATTTTGTGTAAGATGTCATTTATGATTTTTTCAAATCTCATAAACTAAGCATAAACTATGTCCACCTTCATGTGTGACACTCCTAAACCACTTGTTTACAAAAGAATATTTATTATTTCCAAGATGCGAATTACGTTCGCTTAGGAGAGAAAACCAAGATGGCGTCGTCGATCAGTGCAAGCAAACAGTCTCGGGATGAGCATAATATGCGAGCTTGAGATGAAGGAGAAAAATCAGCCAGAATTGAAAACTGTTTTGAGATCTTTGATTAAGTATGACAGGATTGGATGATGATAATGTTGATGCAGAGAAAAAAATAAAAAGCAATCTCAAATTCTTATATTTAGACAATCTAATTAAAATACTAAATGATTACTGTATAATTTACAACATTACATTATGTTGCAAAAATCTTAAAATCTAAATTTATTTTATTATTTTTAAACCAGATATATCATGAAATTCATGAAAAAGAAGAATAAACTTACCACAATAAATAATTACAAACAAATACATACCTAAGTAAAACAACACTTCAGTTTCTTTTTGTCTTATCTAACACTTTTTAAGGAAAAAAACGAAACCCCGTTCTTGCTTCTGAAATAAACAATTTCAATTATAAATACAATAAAAGACAAAAGTACGCCCCAACAGTACAAATTGAACACCAACATCTCATGTCTCATCAACAAAACTATGTTTCTTTCCGGTAAACCAAAGTTTTGTACATAGTTTATTACCTGATTACTATCAGCAGTCCTCTCAAAAAAATCCGAATATCCGGCATCACGCATTAAACATTGTTTATTATCAAAGAGATTGACGTATGGATGGCCTCTGTGCATGTACATAAAAAAAGGGACAAAATTCCGTACGTTTTCCTTCATTATATGAAAATGCTCATGAGGTTCTTTTAGATACTTTTCTGACCGTGAATAATAGTGCCTGTCGTACATAAATACTGAGGCTATCTCATCATTATTGGTGTTAAACAATTCGTGCAATGGTTCATCAACTATGTGAAAGTTCTCAAACGGTATGTCGCAACTCGGCAGTTTGATCCCTTCATTGTCAAAATGCACTTTATAACTTTCCATTATGAAGACTCTTTTTGATCCTTTACACAAATCATCCAGAGAATTCATTTGATTATTATCATCTTTATGCAAGAGGAGAAATATCAGCAGCACTTCGAACGATGCCCTTAAGATGAATGAAAACCAAGTCCACGATAAAAAGGGTAACCTAGATTTTGGTCGTATTTTAAAATGCATACCTTTGCCCAAAAAAACTGCTAGTGTGTACAAGCAGATGGTGTCAATTTGTACTTGTCTTGCTGTTATCTTCATAACACCGATGAAAATAAAATATACCAAGGCAGTAACTGCCCAAACCTCAGGCTGTAGCACACTGAACAGACTAAGAATATTTTTATTTTCTTGTTTCTTTACAATTGCAACTAAAGCTGCGTAGGAATGTGGGTACGTAATGGCTATAAAACTTTCGTCATTGGGTTGCAAAGCACCAACTAGAATATCAATTTTATTATCATAGAGTTCTTTCATCAAGCCCGTCCCATTGCCATTGGTCGTGACATTTCCTAACTGATGCGTCTCAGAGTATTTTAAATTAAACTGCTCAAACACAGTGTATATAATTGCCATTTCAATGCCAAAATATCTGAGTTTTAAATTACCATGCCTTCTAGGGTTAGAATACTCAATAAAAAAGGCATACGGCTCAATTAGTATCAATCCAACTGTAATAGGACATTTGAAGCTTACATCATAACCAGCTTTAAATTGAATATTTGTGGCGTTACATGGAAAAATATAGGAACTATTTTTGTAGAAAGCTTGATCGCAAATTGGTTTGGTTTTCCAATAAGTTAAAGTATCTATAACATTAGTTTTATGTAAGATAGATGCTCTGTAAATGTTTTGAGATTTCAATACGTCCAGCATTGCATGGATGTTGGTGTGCCCGGGAACTAAAAGCACGAAGTATGAATCAGAGTTCCATTTACGACACAAAGAGTTATCGAGGATTTTAGTCAGGTGATCTGGTGATTCAGAAAAGATGATGTACTGTCGATACTGGAGTGACTTCATGATGGCACACCTTTGATACTTCGTGGATCTAATTTCTATGCTAAACTTCTGTGTTGATTCAAGTTCCTTTTGAAGCATTGTCACAATATGTGCGTCCAAGATAGTATTGTTCATTTCTGGTACGAACATAATTAGGTTTTTTAAGTCAAATAAATGTTGTACAAATGTATTTAGACATTTTGCAACTGACTCCACACTTCTTTTGCCCTCGGTATAATCTCTAATTCCAAATGAATTCAGTATTTTAGACTCTGCGGATACCGTCGGAGATATTAGTAAAAATATTAGAAAAAGATTCATTGTGGTTTTGTATAATGTTACTTTAGAAACAACATTTTTTGAGCTTTTTCACATGTTAGCGAGGCCAAGGTGTAGTCAGTAATGTACATTTTATTCCGCATACGTTCTTTATGATTATTTCCGTTGTTAAATTATTAATAAGCTACTTTATCTAAGTAACCTGTCAAAGATAAAACATTCAGATCGAGCGCTTAAATTTGATTCATTGTCAGTTCTTTACTTTCCATCGATCAAAGCTAATGTAAGTACACTTGTCAATATTTTACATTCTGTTTATGCCTACCGATTCAGAGGATTTCGATCAATGATTAATTTAGAATTTTTTGCAACTATTTTGTCAAATTCCTTCCCTCCAGGACTTCTTACTAAACAATGTCTGGTTAACCCTGCGACGGGTTTGGATTTGCAAGAATAATGCAGAATTACATACATTTAAACTTTTAAAGTCGAAAAAATCTAACTTTCAACCGCGACCGGGCCAAAAAAATATTTTTCCCAGACTCACCAACTCCCAGCCTTGTACGAAAAAATATCTCGATTGGTCACCAGCTCTCAACCTATAAGCATTAATACCGCTAAAACACAGAAGATAAACGATACGAAGTCAAACAGACAGCACGTCTCTAATCTTTTAAACATTCTCCCGGCTATTTGTTGATTCCTCTCCGCGCCGTTGGTCGGTGAGCTAACATAATAAATCGCCTACAAAACGGGGGCGATTCTTGAAGTCAGTCTTTTCTTACCTCACATTGAGGAGCGAGCATACCCTTGTTCTTCTAAGAACAAGGGGACCCCCCCTTGTTCTTCGTACATAATCATGGTGCTCCTCAACTACAGAGCAATATTTAAATGACTTTATTTCTGAAACACGTCAACTTCTAAATGTGACTTTAGGCCCAATAGTAGGCACAACTAGCGCCGCAAATGAAAAAAAAATCATATCTTCTTTTTGGATGCGTTGTTTGGATGTGCAGTGTTTTTTGCTAAAAACCCTTCAGTAAATTCTTAACGCGAGGCTTAACTATTTTTAGGACCTAAGGTTTAGATTTCAGATCCTAGAACCTACGAATGAAGTCCTTTATCGCCAAAAATGGAAGGGTGTTGTTAATAGTCATCCTAAAACCTATTTGAGCTCGATCTCAAGTGGGTGAACTCAGAAAAGTCAAATGCTAATGTCAAGCCTTGGCTTATGTCAAACTTGAGTAGCTATCAGCATATTAATAGACACTATCTTTAGATTGACATTGACCTTAGCCAAGGCTTGACATTAGCATTTGACTATTCTGAGATCACCTACTTGAGTTCGATCTTGAGTCGACGACTATTAATACCACCCTGAGACACTGTTTTCGAAAGATAAACTATTTCAAATAGTTAGTAGCGGGAAAGCAACTATTTGCCGTGTGATATTTTTGACCTCGCGCTACACTAGCGCCCCAAGTGGCAAATCTGAGCTCGGTTCCTCTAATGGGCATCGTCAAATCTGAGCTCGGTTCCTCTAATGGGCATCGTCAAATCTGAGCTCGGTTCCTCTAATGGGCATCGTCAAATCTGAGCTCGGTTCCTCTAATGGGCATCGTCAAATCTGAGCTCGGTTCCTCTAATGGGCATCGTCAAATCTGAGCTCGGTTCCTCTAATGGGCATCGTCAAATCTGAGCTCGGTTCCTCTAATGGGCATCGTCAAATCTGAGCTCGGTTCCTCTAATGGGCATCGTCAAATCTGAGCTCGGTTCCTCTAATGGGCATCGTCAAATCTGAGCTCGGTTCCTCTAATGGGCATCGTCAAATCTGAGCTCGGTTCCTCTAATGGGCATCGTCAAATCTGAGCTCGGTTCCTCTAATGGGCATCGTCAAATCTGAGCTCGGTTCCTCTAATGGGCATCGTCAAATCTGAGCTCGGTTCCTCTAATGGGCATCGTCAAATCTGAGCTCGGTTCCTCTAATGGGCATCGTCAAATCTGAGCTCGGTTCCTCTAATGGGCATCGTCAAATCTGAGCTCGGTTCCTCTAATGGGCATCGTCAAATCTGAGCTCGGTTCCTCTAATGGGCATCGTCAAATCTGAGCTCGGTTCCTCTAATGGGCATCGTCAAATCTGAGCTCGGTTCCTCTAATGGGCATCGTCAAATCTGAGCTCGGTTCCTCTAATGGGCATCGTCAAATCTGAGCTCGGTTCCTCTAATGGGCATCGTCAAATCCTATTTTTTATTCTATAAATCGAAAATATAGACAGATATAAGAAACTAATTTGAAAATTTTCTTAATTTTTTATGTAAATATTTTTTTATTAATTATTTTAAATTTCTAAAAGTTTTGTGTATGACGTCACCACTGGCATTGTGTACTAAGTTCATTGCATTCATTCAAACTTTAAAAAAAGAAAAATATGTTGACGTTTGACAAATGTCAGTGTCAAGTCAACAAAAAGGTTATTTTCTCAGTTATTTGACACTTTTGACAGTTGTTGTTGACGAATGTATTTTTTTTAATATTTGTAGCCAATGGAACTACCGCATTAGAGGCTATGATGACGTCATCGAAAGAAAAATGAAGTAAACATTTATGGCGATAAATATTAATAATCCGTTTTAATTTTACTTATTTAAACCCCTAATAGTAATCAGTATCCCTATTCCTCGAAATGGTTTTCAATTTACGACAATCGATGCCTCACTGATCAATGCCCATTGGCTTTGAATGTTGCTTTCCGCAGGTTTTCGGTGGTTTAGGAAAATTTAGAAGTCTGGGTACTGTAGGAGGTGTTGTGCTATGGGTCTGGCGCAAGCGCAGTTGGTGCTAGCTTCTTGTGGCAAGAATCTCCATTCTTCATAAGTATTTGTCCTTTGTAATTGCTACGCCAGGCTTTCAGCCAGTTAAGGCCCTTCCACACAATCCATTTCTTAGACGCCTCCTCCGATAAGCGCCAAGAAAAAAATTCTCCTACTCCATCAGTTGTGCTTTCCATGTTTGAAGGCGAGCTTTTTGTGTCCTTGCATACTGAATTTGATTATTGCTGGTCAAACTTTTTCGGGAAGCAGAGTGTGAGAATGGACTCAATGCCGTCTATCATACCGCACCCCCCGGCGAATAAACCCGTAACATCAAAAACGTAATTGTTCAGGAAAAAATAAAAACAGTTTTTTCGTCACAACTCACTAAGTACCTATGGTAGAAAAGTCATTTAGGTATCAATTTACAGGTTTTTTTTTTGCTCACTACATATTGAAACATTATTAATCTATAGATATCACTACGGAAGTTATTTAACAAAATGTATGATACCAATATTAAAATCTTGTTTTATTACTGCAAAGTGATATTACGGTTTTATTCGTTGTAAAATCGAAACCGAACATTTACAGCATCATAGTATTATAGGAATATTCGCTGATATTTTGCATAGATACTCTTTTCGGTAAGAGCACATTATGGCTTTATTCTTGGCATATGTAAAGTGACTGTGTTAGATAATGGCTCATTATCTTTTTATTCTGGTACACATTTCTAAGAATATGAAATGTAAGTGTACATTACAATTTTTCATATACATTTTAATTCTCCATAAGTGCCCCTTGTAGCAATGACTTGTATAAAATAAGTAGGTAAAGGAGTCCAGGAAAATTTTAATACCTACCCAAAGTAGTTAACGAAACAAATCGTATTAAAAATCGACAGTATAATGGAAGAAAAACACAATGAAATTAAAAACTTCCAAAAACAAAGGCAAAAAAGTTAGCAAAAAGTGAATTTTTCAACTTTTTATCCCTTTGTTTTTGGAAGTGTTTGAATCATTAAATAATAATTTAATTCGAAACTTCTTCTTCTTCTGGTGCCTCTCCACTATTGGAGGTTGGCAGTCGGCTGTTCATTATGTCATTCTGTCCTTAGCTAGACTAAAGAGATTTTATATTGTGACCACTCCTGTTCATTCTTTGATGTTTTTCAGCAAACTTTTTCTTCTTCTGCCGACGCTTTTTCCTTCCTCAATCTTTGCCTATCAGGATAATTGGAGAAGCCTATCGTATCTAATCACATTAATTACTTATCTATTTCTATTGGGTGTTTTAAATGAGTTCTCTTTTGTATGACATATCCTTATCCTTATACTTAAGATACCACTATTTTTCGAAAGCTTCAATTTTCCTATTTATTTGATCTTTACGATCCATTTTTCATATACATTCACAACCGTCGTACATTTCTATAGGCTAGATGTAACATTGAAGCCTCCTGATCTGGATCTGGAGGTTATGATCGCATAGCAAATGGATAGAAGATAAACCTTTATTTGCTTCATCAACAAACGTAGGTAAAAACCACAGTCAACTTAAACCTTATTAAAACAGAAGAAAAATACAAACTTGGTTACCTTAGAGCCTGTGAGTTTTACCAGTTTGATTGGCTTCTTCACAGACGATTATCACCGTGTTAGTCTGGCTCCAGTAAAGGTTCTGAATTATTCGCTTATCTCTGCGATCAATTCTAACGTCTTGTAGACGAGGCATTAGTACCTATAACCGGGCTTAGCATGATCAAAGGCCTTCTTGTATTGGCCTTCTTGTGCAATCAAGCAAATTAAAACGTCAGTTTGTAAGTCTCAGAACTTGTGGTCTAGGTAGGTGCAAAGAAGACTTATCTGGTTCTTAGCCCTGACCTGAAACTCAAAGAGCTATTGGCAATACCTATGCTCATTGGACTTCACTCTGATCCTCTCATGAAGAATGAAGAGAAACATACCTGGCTTAACAAACTTATTGTGCGGTATTCGCAGTATTTCTTCATGTCAGTAGAAAGGTTGAAATTAACCAATCTTGTGGTAATATCCCAGTGCTGTAAAAGGTTTTGAAAGACCTGGAGAGCGCATAATTATTAGAGTATGTTTTTAATGGGCTTGAATTAATCTGGTCTTAGTAATTTACCAGTTTTGGCTCTTTTTAGAGCCTTAACCAGTTACTTTTTATCAAAGGATTGAAGGACCAGTTTCATAGATCAGTATATTGGCAAACAGCGTTTTTACGCGGATTTTTATACTTCCTGCATACATAATTAAATGTATGCAGAAACCTTGGTGTTACTTAAGCCTTATGAGATCATTTATACATCGTCTAGTGGCAATTACTTACAATGGCGTTACTAAGTTCAAGTACCTAGGTTTTACGGTAAATGATCCAAACACCCGAGGAGGCGAGATAGAGATCACAATTAAAAATGTATTCCGATACCCCGCGGCTCTCCACGAAGTGATCACGTCCAAGCACCTAACAAGAAGAACGAAAATACGCATTTATAAGAACCATCTTTATGTACGGATGTGAAACTTGGACACTGACGCAAAAAGAAAAGATCAAACTCCTGGTCGCGGAAAGGAAAAATCCTGTGAAAAATATTTGGACCCACCAAGGAAGAAGACGAAAACTGCTAATTGGAGAGACTAAAACTGCAGGACTCCGCTGGCTTGGTCACGTATAAAGAATGGGAGAGGATCGGGCAGCTAAAACAGCATACGGACGGCAACCTTGTGCACGTCTACCAGTTGGACGTCCCAAGTCTCGCTGTATTGACGAAGTCTCA
This sequence comes from Zelleria hepariella, assembly GCA_949319315.1. Taxonomy (NCBI): domain Eukaryota; kingdom Metazoa; phylum Arthropoda; class Insecta; order Lepidoptera; family Yponomeutidae; genus Zelleria; species Zelleria hepariella. The sequence continues at coordinate 1,757,237 of OX439381.1, forward strand.
AAGGACTTGCGCGAACTCCAAGTGGAAGATTAGAAAGAAGTGATGCAGGACGGAGAGGGATGGCGTCTTTTGGTTGGGGAGGCCAAGATCCACTTCGAGTCGTTGAGCCAGCGTAGTAAGTGGCAACTTCACTCACACCACAGGGTGCAGAGACCACTTGCTGCAGTGACTGGGAAATCAGTCAATGAATTCCGGTTTTATCCTTTACGCAACCCAGCCATCTCCTTTATCTCCAAATTCCATATCATGGTTGTTCCATTCTTTATAGAACTTCGAGCCCACCACTCGTATTGTACACAAGTTTTTTTTTCTTGTACAATATTGTCCGGTTGTGAGAGTTTGTGTAGCCGTTTTCTCTCCATAAGGTTTACTACATCATACGAGACATAAACTTAAGACATCTTCGTCTATCTATAGCTGTTTCTTGTTCTTTATTCCTCGCAAAATCGTCCTTTCATAGTGACTACCACATCGATGACATATTGTTAGATTTATTATTACATCATTACTGGAATAAATATATAACAACAAAAAGCTAAACGGTTTTACAGATATAGCAAAACCGGTTCCTATTTTGTAAACATACATTACAGTCATGGCGATCAAAATATTTCACGAGAATAAAGCCGTAAAGGCTTTTGTAATTTCTGCACACAATAAATGTATCAGTAAGGGATGACTGCGGTTTTATTCCTTGTTCAAATTGTTGAGTATGGTCAGACGAATAAAGCCATATTTTTAAATATCTCCTTAAATATGGTATTTCAGGGTCTGAAAAAAATTACACTTATGTATTCGGCATCGGAGATGACGTTTCTGCAATAACAATAAAAAAGCCGTAATAGCACTTTACGGGTTTATTCTGCGGGGGGTGCGATACAGATGTTTCGGTATTCCTTTCGTAGTTGAAATCCGGTAAAAGTGTTAAACGCAAAAGGATTTTGCTCTTATATTTGCGAGAATACACCACATCTAAACGCCTTAACCGACAACTATTTATGTTTTCTCACGCATCGGTAGAGAGAGATACATTGTCGTTTTAAGACTACCGGCGGCGTCGACTGATAAGTTTGTATTGATATACTCAGTCTTTTATTACAGGTGGGGTGAAACATAAAACTCGCTATACAAGGTGTTACAAAAGATCCTAATCTAATCTATAGGGTAATAGCATATTTATAGATGTTGCAAAATATTTTATCTGAAAAAAAGTGCGCCGCCTATTTTTTTTGGTGTCCGAGGAAAAAGCTATTTAAAAAATGCGCTGTATGTATTTGTATATTCCAGCCTGTGCAGCGACTGTCAAAAAGTTAAACACCCCATCTGCAGGTAAGAGTGCTTGAAAACAAATATCTAGAATTATTTTATTTCAAAGTGGAACGCATATCAAGAAGAGCTCTTCAAAACTCAAAGTTTCGAGTTAAAATATCATCTAAGTTATTCTCTTTAGTATTTCGCCGGCATACTTCATAGGTATGTAAACGTGAGTCCGGGACAAAAGCATTCTGCGCGACGGCGACGGGCTGACCACAAGCCAGCAGAACAGTAAGTAGACTCACTGACGATTTTTTAAGGTGAGTATATAGGCACAACGAGCGCCACCAATGAAAAAAACAATCATATCTTATTTTTGGATGCGTTTTTTGATAAAACGAATCGTCAAATGATAATCCCTATTTTTAAGACCTAAGGTTTAGATTCCATAACCTAGAACCTACGAATAACACCCGCCGCCGCCAAAAGTTAAGGTCCTAAAAGGTCTTAAAAATAGTTAAACCTAGGTATTATCATTTGACGATTCGTTTTAGCAAAAAACGCATCCAAAAAGAAGATGTGATTTTTTTTTTATCATTTGACGATTCGTTTTTGGCAAAAAACGCTTCCGAAAAGAAGATATTATGTTTTTTTTCTCATTGGCGGCAATGACAACTAGCTGTGCCTTTTGGGCCTTAAGCCCGCGCGCAAAGAACACTAAAAAAATCGAAAATGTTTACGTATCAAACACTAGAATTTTGTGACACCTATCTAACATAGCAAGTTTCATGTTGATATCCATAACAGATTGCAAAATATTTTCGCTGAAATAAATTTGATCAAAGCGACATGAACTTTGGTAGGCGGGTAAATGAAATTTTAAACACAATTTTAAAATTCAAACATGAGTCAAATCGGTTGAGGGATTGCCGAGATATGGGGTTGTAAAGTTTATAACATGCAATGCGCGCGCGCCTAAAAAGTAACACATCGCGCGAGTTCACAATTCGGGGCGAACCAATAGTAGGTACCTAAGTATCGTTCTGTCACGTTGTTTTTTATGACATCTGCAGAGACAAAACGATACTAAAATTCTCAATTCAGAAATCGGAGGTTACACTAAATATTAATAGTACACTGGATTGAGAAGAAAATTTAAAAGAGGAGCCTAGAGTATTTCGACCGAAACTAACATAGCTACTGGTACTACTGTACCGAAGTTTCTCTCACGGAGTCACCCAAGTCGTAGCGAAACGATTCAGTCTGAATGCACCGTTTTTGCTATTGTATCTCGATACGGATAAGGTTGCGTTTTCAATAATAATGGTGAGCGTCATATATTTATATATTGCTCGCCTCTTTTCTACATCAGGCTCGCTATCTACGCAGTTCACCAGCTCGCTAGCATGAGACGTTAGTTCGCTAGCTCGATAGTAACATTATCCGTTTCATTGTTACATTAAAATTTGCTTTCTTGCTATGCCTGTTTGAGACGATGATTTTTAGTGAAGTGAGACAATGATTTCTAGTGATGTTAGACGCTCGCGCACTTCACTAATAACTACTAAATTAAAACATTAAAATACCCCGATATTTAGCTTCAAATAAGCGTATCTCATAACCGCACCAATTTTGATAAAACTCTGAGAACACTCGCTAGAAAACTTGCATTCAAATTTAAAAAAAAACCGCATTTAAATCGCTACACCCGTTTAGAGCTACGGTGCCACAGACATGATCTACATTGTTTCATTTGCTATCATAAACTTCTCGCTAGCTTCGCTAGATTGCTTCGCCACTCGCTTCCTCTCTACACCATGCTCGCTAAACTAGAGATGTTTGCTCGCTAGCTCGCCAGCTATATTGTCCATGAGACACAGAATGCGTCAATGGTATGCGTTGCATTGAGACGCGCGTGCGAGCAAGCGTTTGGTTGCTTGCTACACGCTTTTTTGTTTGGGTGTTTTTTTGTTTCACGCGCTTGGCCATCGCCGAGTTCCCACGGTCCTACAGGGGATTCTTAAGGTGTCGGAATACGGCACATTGTTGCGTGATTTGAGGTATCTTTGTGGGGCAATGGGTAGTCTTATCCTTTTGACATCCGCGATCATTTAAACTGCTTATGTTTGAGGAAAATTATATCACAAACCAATTGTAAATTTTTAAAATAATTTACCTACTTTAATACGTTTGAAATGAAGTTGGTTGAAATATAAAGAGAACTACTATTTTTCTCTCTTTTAATTACACGTGATTAAAATTTCACTTTGAACCGGCAACAGGGCAAATAAGTGAGGGGAACATATTAAAAGTCGGCCTTTAGGCGAACGCAGAAGAGTGTTTTATGGATGTGGATAAGACTAGAGGTTGGTTAGGGAACTCGCTAAGCGTAAGGGAAAACATCGTGAGGAAAGCGGCCTAGTAAGTAAGTAAGTAAAAAGTAGTAGTAGTAGTAGTAAGTAGTTGGCTCCGCACGTATTTGTATAGTCTTTTAATCGAGGCCAAATAAGCTGTCGGATGATAAAGGTTCAGGGATTCAATAGTGAATGAACGTTCGCCCCGAACTGTGAACACTCGATATGCAACTTTTTGCTACACCATTCGCGCAGGCGCGCGCGCATTGCATATAAACTGTACAACCCCGTATCTCGGCAACCCCCCGACCGATTTGGCTCATGTTCGAACTATACATACATACAAACATAAAAACGCCGGATTAGCTCGACTTCGCTCGCTCGTTCAAAAATAATAAAAAGTGCAAGTTTTATACAATGTTTGACAGATTATCGAATCTAAATCATACTCTTTAGGAGGTAAAACGTATGTAGAGAAAATAGTCTCTAGGTTTTTTGTTTGTTCTTCTGGGTGTATTTAGTTGTATGTTTCGTCTGACGTATATAAAAGTGAGTCAAGTCAAAGAAACCCGTTTCCACGGTAATGATTTTCCACTGAAAAAATTACGGCTAACTCACACTGGCAAAAAATCTGAGGAATCAAATTATCATGAATTCTTCATGAAAAACGAACGTGTATTTTTTTCAACTGCACAGATTGAAACTTTTTCCATTTCATTTCATTTCATTTGAATGAAATGGAGCGTTTCGAAAAAGGGAAATTATTAAAAAAAAAAACAAGTAGGTATGAACTTCTAATGACGTTCACAAAATAAAAGGTTCCACCTTAATATTCGTTTTTTAAATAATGATACAAACGTAGATGTGAAAAAAACCTTACCTCAACGCATGTAATTTAAAAAAAGTTTAAAACGAATAATTTCGCAAACAGCTCCAAGCTGAGGCAGGTACTATAAAAGTAATTGCACTGAATCAAATGGAGCTCTTAATGAACCCTGTTTTTTGCTTTTGCATGTTTTAGCGCCGTAGTTTCTGCACAAATTCATACTTACGTAATTCCTTAAAACTTTATGAGAAAACAAGTCGTAATTTTTAGGGGCCACATACACAGAAGAAACATGGGACGAAGACGCAGCGTGGACGCCACGTCACTGTCATATGATAAAAAAAAGATAAAAAGTATTTATTTAAGAACCACATAAAATTATACAGATAGTTACAGTTTCAGTGATTGTAATAATGGTTAGAGTGCAGTACAGTAATGATTATCCATTGGTCTCAACGATAGATTAATATCTGTGTTGTGGAGGCTTCGATCAAGGATAAAACTAGATACAACATAGAACTCTGAAATGTGTCTGGAAAAATAGATGCCCAAACTGCCTTTGGGAGCTTATTTGCTCGTAGTCTATGCAATTAAAGTAAAACTGTACACTAATGCAATAAGGTTGTCATTCTAATATTAGGCGTATGGTCGAAATTATGTTTCGTATTGTTCTATTGCTGATATCATTTGTTTCTGTGGGGACAAGTTTTTATTGTAATTTTATACGTAATGCGGATTCTATGGGATTTAGTTCGGTGCACCTAACTAAATCCCATATCGAAGGTTAGGTGGCCCCGAATTGTGAACTCGTGAGTGTGTTAGTTCGGTGTGTGGAGGCCTAAGATTAACAAAGTTCTAAGTAAGGTTTAGATGGCGGGTCAACGCTGATATTTAGTACGTAATACCGTAATACAAAATGTAAAAAATGTATAAAATTAAAAACCGAGTCCACGGAATCACAGTTGTTACTGTCACATAAAGCCTTTGTCAGATAAAGCGTGGCTTCAAAAAGCTGTTCAACAAGGTTGTTCCATACTAAAAATCGATATAGCATAAAATATATGGAGCAGCTGATATTTTCTTCGAGATTTCACACTTGGCCCCATAGTAAAAGTTGCTTGTATTGATAAGTGAAGCGACCCCTTTCAATGCCACAAGACCTTTCTGAAACACCCTGTATATTTTCGAATCTCACTACAACGAGTTTGTGCGACTATTAAGGCGCGGTGCATAGTAAATAGCCCGCGCGCCAAGAAAAATACACAAAATCGAGTCCTGTATCAAATACAGTAAAAAAATCGAAAATTTTCGCATATCAAACCCTAGAATTAGGTGAGACCTATCTAACACAGCCAGTTTTGTGTGTAGATTCGTAAACGTTTTCAAGATATTTTTGATGAAAAAAAATATGCGGCGCACTTTTTTTCAAACAAAATATCTCGCAATCTGTTATGGGTATCAACACAAAATTTGCTGTTTTAGATAGCTCTCACCTAATTCTAGGGTTTGATATGTGAACATTTTCGATTTTTTTAGTGTGTTTGATACAGGAATCGATTTAGTGCATTTTTTTTGCGCGCGGGCTAATTCACTATGCCCAGCGCCTTAAGTACTAAGCCTACTCCATCTAAAACAATGTCCCAGGCACTGCAGCGCCGAGTGGTCTCTTCGCCCATCTAGTGTGAGTGAAGGTGCCACTGGACGCTGTATAAATCATCTCATTACGTAGATGCCAAAAAGGCCTTAGTAGTAGTAGTAAGTATGAGTTTGTGCCGCAAAATGAGATTTTTCCTTCGAGATGTGTCATATGCGAGATTTCGGAGAATTAGTCCCCTGGACTGTACCTAAAAATACCAACTACCACGAAAGCTGCAAAGCCCAAGTTTCTTTGTGTCCCTGCTTTGTATGCTGCGAAGATCTTTAGTGCATCAGTTAATTGCCGAGTCGTTGGCCTAGAGCCAGCTGACTCCTGATGCCATGGCAACTGTGAATATTGCCATTTCCTGTCGGCTTTATGACTTTATGTTGGACGGGTTTTTCAAGGAAAGGTTGAGGTATTTCGTCAAACTACTGCTGATTCTGAGCAAAGGTCATTGGGCACATTTGTATGGAAACCATACCCACGTATATTATGTACACCCGCTAAAATAGGGTAGAATTTTATAGATATACGTTTCTAGTTTACTATGATGGATCGCATTTTAGTGGGCAAAGGGAAAATAATAAAAAAAAAAAAATCTTCTGAAATCATGGCGTAGAATTAAATTTTGTTTACGTACGCAATCTTTTACAAACCGGGTCGGATTTCATTAATTACCTTTGATTCCAATGATTTTTTCTTGACTTCTCAAGATGTAATGTTAAATTTATTGCAAAGAACACATTTCAGCAAAAAAAAATTACAGACCAACTTTGGACCGTCATTACATTGTCATTATACTGGTATGGTTTCTTGGGGAATGATATACTCCTTATGATCCAGGCAATAGGAAATTTCCCGCTTTGGCGGTGGTCTTTTAACACCCTGTATCAACATTTTGGAACAGCCAAACAAACAAGGCTATTATAAACAACAAAGTTCGTCAAACAAAGGCGTAACCAAGGTAGTTCCCGAAAGAAAGTTAATATTTACGTAATTAGCGGCGGTAATTCGAGTAGCGCATTTGCATTTTTGATTACGAAACTGGCTACTGGCGTTAAAAATATCTCCTTGAAATCATAAATCCTGACATAACTGATACTTAACAAACACCCAGCGATGCTAGACCGTCATGCACGTTCATGAAATTTTACATTTTTGATGAACTAAAAAGAGAAAACAAGAAAGGAAGGAAACCTCTGGGTATTTTTACAACTTTCCAGTTTTCCGTTTTTAGGGTACCGTAGGGTAAAACGGGATCCTATTACTTAGACTCAACTGTCCGTCCCTCTGTCTGTCCGTCTGTCTCCAGGTTCTATCTCATAAACCGTCATAGATAGACAGTTGAAGTTTTCACAGATGATGTATTTATGTTGCCGCTTAACAAATACAAAAAAACAGAATAAAATAAATATTTAAGGGGGCTCCCATACAACAAACGTGATTTTTATATATAAGATTCAAGATTCAAATGTTTTTATTCAATATGCCATAAATAAAGTATTTACATTGAAGGTCAAAATATTATCTAAAGTAAAAAATGTATATAAATCAGATACTTATTACTATCTAATACTAAGTATCTAGCTACTTTTTTTTCTCCAGCTTCACTAGCTCTGATCGTTCTGATAATGTTAAGGAACCCTTCATGCGCGAGTTCGACTCACACTTGGCCGGTTTTTAATTTTTGCACTGAAACTCGACAATCAAGCCTTCGTTGTGCTCAAAAACTGAAATTTGAATCCACCGTGTGGCGTCATGATAAATACATAGATGGAAAATGTGTGTAAATCTGGAGAATTTCACATGTTGCAAAGTAATGTTTTGTTTATATCCTAAGGGCAAGGCCCCATTGGTGCGTTACGCTGCGTTGCGTTGCGTCGTCGCATTAGATCGACGCATTGAATGCCACATCTGCGTTGCGACGACGACGCACGACATCGCGACGCAAGAGGGTATACAATTAATACACGCCGTCTCATCTGCGTCTCAGTTCAGCCTTCGCAATGGACAAACAAACGTGTCAGTCGTCGCACCGACAACGCAGCGCAACGCAGCGCATCACCCTCACCCTGCTTCGTCTCTTGTCCGTCGATCCGTTGAAACGTCGCGCGCGACAACGCAACGGTGTATTGAGGCATGTAATAAAAATAACACGGAAAACGACGCAGCGTCGGCGCTGCGACGACGCAATGCAGCGCAACGCACCAATGGGGCCTCGCGCTAAGTAGTAATTACGTTCAAACCTCTTTGACTTCGCTGTAGGTGATGATTATCGTAACTTTTAGCAGCGCCATCTAGTCGCTATGCGCGAAACTCATCTGGCAGTGGGTGTCAATGAAAAGCCCTAGACCTAGTACTGAACGCGGCTGATGTCCATATTCATATTCATATAAATTTATTGTGTCCCGACTTGATGATTTTTTTTCCTCTCGGAACATCTTTGCTTTTTTCCACGAGTTTGTGCTTCAGGACAATCGTATAAACGTAGATGTATGAACAAAAAAGTAGAACACAATTTTAAGGAATACGTAAACGTTACCAGCTGCTACACCCCATAGGATAGGCAAAATAGAAGGAAAAAGAGGGCCAGGAAGGAGGAAAATGACATGGCTGTCTAAGGGTGGCATTGATAGTCGTCGACTCAAAATCGAACTCAAGTAGGTGATCTCAGAAAAGTCAGAAATGCTAATGCCAAGCCTTGGCTAATCTAAATGTCAATATCAAGACTCAAGTTTGACATTAGCCAATGCTTGACATTAGCATTTGACTTTTCTGCGTTCACCTACTTGATATCGAGCTCAAGTAGGTGATCTCAGACGACTATTAATACTACCCTAATACATGCTCTTTGCTAATACCTATCAAGGAATGGACCGGCATCAAAACGGTGGAACAATTATTATGCCATGAACAGGGAGCGGTGCAGGGAGCTGACGGCAAGGGCGTCGCCAGCCGAAGGCGCAGGGGGGGGCAAGTTGTCTTTACCTACTACAATTCATACTTTTCTCATTCTCTATGAATGAGAAAAGTAGGTATGAATTGTAGGTAAAGTCGACAGCACATGAAGCTTATCACTTGTACTACGAGCCTTACATCTACAGCCAGAGCGTAGTTGAGCGTACGGAATATTAGGAGTGGAATTGGTGAATTCATTCGAGTTTCGACGTACGGGAATGATTGTTCAAGGCTTGAACTTCAAGCAAATAACTTAAAGACTTAGGACTTTGGTTGCATTATATTTGGCAACTTTTTTAGAATATCTAGGGGGGGGCAGCTGCCCCTCCCTGCCCCCCCTTGGCGACGCCCTTGGCTGACGGCCAACCTCCAGTGATGGAGAGGTACTTCAAGAAGAAGAAGTGCTTTAGGAAAAACAAAAAGAACAAAGGTACCTATATTGACCCAAAAGACGCCACCGTAACCCAAAACTGGATCGCGTGCCGCAGACCGCGATTCGCGGCAGAAATTAAAATTTAATGAATCGCTAACGACTGTATTTCAGTTTTAACTCACATTACGACTGTCGAAATTTCCGGAAAGAAGGGAAACGGTTGTTTAAAGTTGGATTTATTATTGCTTGTACTGATAACACTGACTACAAGGCTTAAAGCGCTCGAGATATATTTTCTATGAACAAATATGGGACAAGTTTTTAGATGAAATAGTTAAGTTAGTATGCGGACTGCATCGTCCGAGTAGACATTGTAAACTCCACTACTAAGATGCTTTTGCCTAAGCTGCATAGTTATTCGATACTACAGCTCGTAGCATGTAGCTGCCAAAAATATTATGAGTATTCCCTTGGCTCCGTTGGCTCCAAGCCTATAGTATTCCTTCCCACTCAGAAACAAGCGGTAAGAGGCTGGCTGCGACGGCGCAAGCGCCCTCTCTCCTCCATGATTAAGGTCTCCGAATGAGTATCGAAACTACTCGGCTATCCCGACATCAATAAAAGTAAGCGAAATCGTTAAAATACACAATTAAAGACCGCCAACAAAGCGGAAATCAAGTAATTGTCCCCATCATAAATAATTTACAAAATTAGGACCTAAAATTCACTTCACCGCTTAAAAAGGTAGCGCTGGAAAATGCCCTCCTGCGTCGAAAGGCAGCATTATGAATCGTATCCTTTTGTGGTATAGACAGAGCTTCGGGTAGTAATGGAGGTCCAACATGCGACGTTGTCATTTAATATTTCTGCACACTACTATTCTATTAGACCCACGGCAAATCATTATAATTAGGATACAGTAAAAAATATGGGACATATTATTTTTTATCGAGCGCTTTATGGTCTGTTTGGTGAATATGAAATTTACTTGAGGAAAGCACAAGCACTGAAAATAGCTGATAGGAAACGAAATACAACGTGTTACAAAAGGTTTCTACTCTTTTTGCAGGGTGTAAACTGCTGTTGAACAGGTTGACATTTTTGTAAAATAAAAATTGTTTTTTTTTTACAAGATCCTAAAGTTTTTGTTTTTTTAGGCTACTTCTTGTGTTTTATGTTATTGTTATAATAAAGTTCGCTATTAACGGGTCATAAAACTTAAAAACTAAATATAATAATAGCAGTTTCAATTAAAAGGCTCTTGTGAGTGTTGGGTGTGTGTGAGTGTGTGAGGTTGAGTGTTAATGTGTGATGGTGACAGTGTGTGTGTGAGGTGTGTATGTAACCTGAGTAATTTATTATGTCTCAGATGCTTAGGTTTCCTTAGGATGTTTTCCTTCATTTTAAACTAGTTTTTCGCTTATCTACGAATTCACGAATGTACCTACATATTTTTTTTCTATTAATCACGGTTTTACTCACTAGTAATTTTGTTGGCGTAGCCGACTAGTTTCGGTTCTCATTCGGAGACCTTCTTCATGGAGAACGAGACGGCTCTCGCGACGCCGCGGCTAGTCTCGAACTGCGCGCGCGCCGAGAGCTGGGGTGCGGGGGGTGGTGGGCTCGCGCCCGCCCATACATAGCTGGACCAAGTACCTACATAACTTTGAAAATAAACAATTTGTTTTGTATTTGTTCATTTACCTAATAATTCATAACTCTTTAGAATCCGCCCCCGATTTCTGGCCATGGTTAATTTCGGAACGTTTAAACCTTTAATGCCTATCGCGTGATCGCAACGATTTGTAAAACTACCCGATTATGTTACGGCAATGGTTATGGGAGTCCGTTCCCAGGAATAAAAAGAATCGGGTAGTCAGATGATGGGCCATATAAAGTTGGATCTGTTTTGTTTTACTTTTCGAAATTCTTTATTTAACTGAAAACACATACATTAAAGCATAACAATAACACACTATTACACTCTCAGACAGGACAGCAAAACACTTTATCGGGCTGAAACACCCTTCAAAGCTTCTAAATATGGCAATCTAGAACTATTTAAATTATGATTAATATTTGTATTTTCTAAGAAACACTATACATTTTATAATACTGTGAGCTCATTAGAAGTGAGTCTCACTTTTTTGTACATTTAAAGTTGGATCTACGATGACTCCAAAAAGTGCTTGACAGGCCCAAGTCAGAGAGAGAGATGGCGTCTCTAGGGGTGTCTTTAATAGTCGTCAGCTCAAGCTCGAGTTCAAGTAGGTATAATAGATGATCTCAGAAAACAAAAATGTTAATGTTCGGCGAATAATAGCTGTCGGCGAAACGTGATTCGGACAATCGTGCGCAGATGAACCGTGCTAAATTCTGGCTTATGTTAAGCTTGAGTAGCTGTCAGCATATTAATAGACACTAGCTTGATCTTGACATTGAAATTAGCCAAGGTCTCACTCAAGTCGGTGATTTTGTTTTCTGAGTTCGCCTTCCTGAGCTCGAGCTTGAGTCGGAGACTAATAATGCTACCATAGGTTTCATTTACTAAAACTACATGTGACATAAAGCACTGTTATTTGTAGCACTCTATGGCCCGGTTTCTGAATTGAGAATTTTGCTAAGCAAATACTTTACTATCGTTCTCTCACGCTCTTTTGTGACAAATTTGCAGAAACAGGACGATACTAACCCATTTTCTTAGCGAATTTCTCATTTCAGAAACCGGCAGTGTGCCTTCTTGGTTAATCACTCTCGACCAACATAAATGCTCTATTTTTAGCTCCTTGGCTCGTGACCTTGATGAGAACAATTTTATTGGCGAAGACTATCCAAGACAAGAAAGATTGTTATGTCTCTGCCCGAGCCAGGTAAGAACGTGTCATAAAAATAACGTTTTCTTACGAATTTGAACGTAAAACTAGAAATATTCGATGCTGCGATTAACGATTTCGAAGCATACATAATTATGCTGTCCTGAATCACACATCGTAGAGTCACCGATACGCCTGGATGACTCATTGTAGCACTTATTATCTACACCATAAGGGCTTCAATCGTACCAAATAGGGATATCCTATCGTGTTGCTGACAGTTAGCGTGTTGCTGACAGTACCGACCCGTTTGAAATACTTTCTTGGTACGAAAGTTATTAAGTTTATTCATAGTTTATTGTAGGTATTAAAATGAGGAGTATGGCTCAGCTATTATAGTACCCTTATCCGTAGCCTTATAGTACCCTAGAAGCACCTTAGAAGAAAAAGTAGTAAACCTTGGCTGGGGACACAATGTCACGATAAAAGTTTTATCCCAGTATCGGTTTTCGCCATCTTGCCTTATTTCACCGCGTGAAGCGAGATGCCGCTACCCGATAGTGGGATAAAACTTTTATCTTGAAGTTGTGCTCCCCTACCTGTAATACATATTATGTAGGTATACCTGTGTGGTATGGCATTCTTATCTTAGGCGAGGTAAAAATCTGGCTTGAGGATGTTTCAGCCACACTATCGCAGCCTGAACACTTCATAATTGGTATATTTGCGCGTGGTTTTTTTTTATTTCCGTGTCACCCGCGTGCCAACAGAAAATTGGAGATTTTGTCAAGTTTACTCACAATGTATTCCAACTCAAACTAAAATATTTTTATTCAGTAAATTAATTAATACTTACACTTAAAGTCAAAAGTAAATAATACGGAACCCTAAAAATGTCACGATTAAAATTAAATCGATATTAGGTACACACGACAGCACGTCGACCGCTTTCTATTCTATTCTATTTTAGGGCCAATTACTCACATCAAAACACTGCACCCACCATCGAGCTCAAAAACTCCACAAAAGCAAAAGTAAACATTGTATTCCTCTCGCACAAAGCTTCGAGCAAGAATTTCTCATTTTATCCTTTGTAATATCATAGTCCTGGAGCTTTCATGGTCTGGGAGCTAGCTGCGGAAGGCTTCTGTTTGCATCGAACGCAAAATAAAACGCCCAGTGTTTGCGTAAGACGATTGTTGGAGATTGCATCCTTTGTCCGCGCCGCCCGCGCCCCTCTCCCTATATCGTCCTAAATAGACGGAGCTGTGATGATTGTGATTTGTGCTACTATAAAATTGAGAAAACACATACGTAGAAAAAGAAAAAGAACCGAAATACGAAATTTAAGCCACTTTTCATCTATAGTTGTAACACCGTTTGGTCCATGGGAACGAAGTTTCGAAGGTTAGGGGCATTTTTTAATTATTTCGTAATCAGTTAAACTTACTTGTATTTTATGTCGGTGTAGCCGACTAGTTTCGGTTCTCATTCGGAGACCTTGAAGTTAGGAGCAGTTTTTTAGGGTTTCGTACCCGAAGGGTAACTATTACTCTGCCTACGCTGTCTGTCTGTCTGTCATAAATTCAAAAGGCTGAAATGTAAAAGGTAGCCAGTCAAATTTTTTACAGATTATGTACCTAGCTTTTGCCCGCGACTTCGTTAGCGTGGACTACAGAAAAAGGGATTTATAGGCTTTACTTTGCTCCTAAGTGTAAGAGCGTAATAATATGTAGCCTATGTGTTATTTTTATGTCTATGCTATCTCTATTCCAAATTTTATCCAAAACCGTTCAGCCGTTTCAGCGTGAAAGAGTAACAGACATCCATCCATCCATCCACATTAACAAAATTTCGCAAATATAATATTAGTAGGAAGTAGGATAGGATTATCCAACAAATATAAAAATCTAAAAAAATTAGGGGGGCCCCAATGCAACAAACGTGTTTTTATACGTTTTGCTCCATCGCAAAAACGGTAAAACATACAAGCATCAAACTTGGTATGATTATAGGGCTTAGGTACTTTATACTATAAGAAAAATTTTTAAAAAACGGTCAAGCACGGCCGATGAAAATTGTATAGTACCTCGGTCGGGTTAAGGGTTAATACTGCGATTTATCAACTTTGTTATCAAATCACAATACATTGTCTCATTTAACTTAAATAGGAGGTATGTAATGTAATTAATTATAGGTATGAGTGATGGGAAAGAAAATTAAAGTAAATAAAATGTAACGATGCACAGATCTGTTGTTTCTGTGACTGATGCCCACTTAGGACGACGGGTAAGCTCCTTTCCTGCATCGTTCCAATTCCTCAAGGAATTAGTTGTTGAACGCATGCGTTTGAGTGTTGAGAACGTACTCGCTTGCAATGACGTAAATGGCTTAAGAGATGGAGTCTACAGGATGTTACAGTCTTAGGCACTTGCAGCCTTAAGTAGCTTACTTGAATACGAAACCTTTTATTATTTTGCGTATACGTAGGTACGTAATATTTTTAAATTCGTCCGTTAGACATAATAATATGGCTTATTTCTCAGCCAGAATAATTATTATAACGTATTATTATGCCGTTACAACGTATTACAAAACATCCTAACTCTTTTTACAGGGTGTAACCTACTCATCAACAAGATGTCAATTCTGTAAAAAAAAGTTGAAAAAATCAATTTTTATTTTATCAAAATTTAAAAAAAAATCTAAAAAACTTTTTTTGTTTTTGGTAATAGCTCAAATTCATAAATACGTTTGTGTTTTTAGTTGCATTTGCATAGCTTTGAGTTGTTAAAACATTGTGAAAGTCAATAAAAACAATATTTAAAAAATACTTTTATTCCGCCACAGCGTTCACATTTTATTAATTTAAAAATCAACGGAACGTCATAGAGCAAAAAAAATAAATATTTAGGTTGTGATCCCTATCACCGGGTGCTATTACCCTTTAAAAAGAGTTAGGATCTTTTGTAACACCTTGTATATACATAGTAGAATTCTGTATTTTTTTTTTTACTATAGAAACCGATTTTACTGGCGAAAAGGTTCACTGTTAATAAGCTATTGCACTGACTCTGAGTGATCTGTTGCCGTCCGTTGAGGAGTTTTCTCAATCTCCGAAGTTCTGCATCAGATCTTCACCATTGTTTTATGGGACCACATAGAAAGTATACACTTCAAAACAAAAAAGAATCATCAAAATCGGTTCACGTAGAGGTTCTTTCTGGGGTGGAGGCAACAAACATTAAAAAAGTGGGTCAAGTTGAGTACCTCTCCTTTTTTTAAGTTGGTTATATAGGTAGGTAAAAAAAAATCCTGAAATTGTCACAACTTGTACTCTGCGATGTACCTACTTCAAAATTTCGGCAGTATTATTACTTGCGCAGATAATTGCCCATCATGTGCAAAGTGGAAATTCTTTTCATCTCAGTACTCTACAGTGCTTTTCCTAAGAGATCATCAAATACAAATACAAATCGATGAGGGAAATATCTACTATGTTTTTTGTAATCTTCGATCTGTCTTCTAGTTCGGTGAATAGGTCTTCTTCTTCTTAGGGTGCCTCTCCGACTCAGCGAAGGTTAGCAGTCACCTCTTCCGACGACACTCTCCAACAGTATTCAAAACACCCGCCTTCCCAAGCGAAGTATCTACACTAACCTGGCGAATTCGACAACTATGCGTCCCGCTAGTTGAATTGAAAAGTTCCTACGGCAAACTTGGCACAACTAATTACGTTAGGAATCTCCTGAACTTTGGTCGCCATGTCTGCTGCGGATAAAACTGTTAGCACACTATGCTGGCAGTGACGACATCCGTGACTAATGTAAAATAGAGACCCGAAAAAGCACATTTTCGACTACAATAAAATTGACAAAAATAAAAAAATCGGCCATGTGCAAGTCGGACTCGCACACGAAGGGTTCCGTGCCAGTATCTATAAAAACGGCAAAATAATCATGTCTGTTGTATGGGAGCCCCCTTAAATATTTATTTTTCATCTCCCATGCTCGGAAAGGACGCTGTTACTTTAAACATGCGATCGTAAAAGATCCTTTTTTAAACCGCTTTGTATTTTTGTGCGCTTTGAAATTTGAACTCGACGCCCTAATAAAAAAAATAGGAACTCCTTCAACTTGTAGCACTGCCTAGCAACGGGTTGTTGATTTTATGACACTTCAAGAAGACACGATTTGTAATCAACAACCCGTTGCTAGGCGACGCCACATACTCCTTTGTGAAGAAGCAAAAAAGAAGGAAACTCGATTCACAAACCTCTATGGTAGGTCCCTACCTACCTATGTCTATTGTTTGTCACGCTTGGCTAACAAAATCATTTCCTCGCTTCTGTGAGATGAAAAGTTTTGTGTTTCGCACGAATGCAATATTATTTGCGTCTCGTGCTTCTGAATACCTCGCTACGCTCAGGTACGCTCGCTCGTGGCTCAATTTTAGAAACCTTCGCTAGCTCGGTATTCAATACAAGCACTCGCCGCAAACAATAATGTTGCACTCTTGCATAACAAATAACTATTTCATCTCCCACGCTCGGAAAGTTTGCTGTTACTAGTAACTTACGATCGTGTAAAGGCCGGATTTAAACTATCTGCATTTTAGTGCGCTTCAAAATTTGAACGCGGCGCCGAGAAAGTCTTTCCCGCGCCCTATAGTGTTGAAAAAGAAAAAAACACTGGCCGTTTAAGTAGATGCCAGATCCCGACGGAAAAAAGATCCTCATTCATAGTTCGTTTACACGCGTACTTCAGCGAAAGTGATTGTTCGTGCCCATTCTCTATCTATACAAAACTGTGAATGTAAATGGGGCATAAGGATCTTTTAAAAACGTAAAGTCACGGAATAGATCATTCAGAAACGCGGTTTCTTCTTTCAGGTTTTTTCAATATTTTGTACACTATATTTATTTTTAATACCAGTAAATAAAAAATGCTCGCTTCTGTTTTATCAAATAGATAATTATGTTTTGGTTTGTAAAATACATTTTTTCAAACGATATTACTAATTTAATTTTTTATCTCCTATAAATTTTTAATTTATATGGTAAAAGTTCAGAATGCACCCGGAAAAAAAAACATTCTTTTATTTACATTATTTTTGTGTCTGGATAAATAAACTTCAGGAAATTATTAATAAAACGAATGGTTTTAATACCAACGAAGCTGAAAACTTTAGTGCGGCAGCCATAACTACAGTAAAATTTTCTTTTAAAAGGAACTTATTCGACTCACCTGTTTTGCCTGTAAGTAATTGTCTATAGAGTTTTTCCCGCTTGGCTAACAAAATCATTTCCTCGCTTCTGTGAGATGAAAAGTTTTGTGTTTCGCACGAATGCAATATAATTTGCGACTCGTGCTTCTGAATACCTCGCTACGCTCAGGTTTCTTTTTTTGAACCACTCGCTACGCTCGTGGCTCAATTTTAGAAACCTTCGCTAGCTCGGCATTCAACACAAGCACTCGCCGCAAACAATAATTTTGCATTCTTGCATAACAAATAACTATTATTCTGTCTTTTAGTATTTATTTTGTTATTATAGTAGCAACAGAAATACAAATCATCTGTGAAAATTTCAACTGTCTAACTATCACGGTTAGGTTAGCCTGTTGAAAGATGGATGGACGGACAGACGGACAGACGGACAGACAGACAGACAGACAGACAGACAGACAGACAGACAGACAGACAGTCGGACGGACATCGGAGCCTAAGTAATAAAAACCCCGACAATTTATTTTCAATCAGCATAATCTCATAAAGTCTGAAAGCGCTGCACTGCAGTGCCTGGGACATTGTTTTTTGTTATTGCAAAATATGAATGAATAACTGACTAATTTCCCAGACACTACAGCGTCCGACTTGTCACTTCATCCATCTAGTGTGAGTAAAGGTGCCATTAGGCACTGTATAAAAGTATCATCTTTATTACGTAGATTCAAAGTTGTTAATTACTAACAATCTACCGGCTAAGACGTAGCCGATTACCATTGGCGAAAATCAAAGTTCGATTTATGAAAAATGAACTGGGTGGCAGTAAATTTTTCAAAAATCGAACTTCGATCTCGTCTTAGTCTTAGCCGGTAGACCCCCAAGGCAATTAAATACTATTTAAAAATAGGTTGTTGGAAATCACATTTCAAAGTAGACGTGTTTCAGGTATAAAGCTATTTAAAAATTGCCCTGCAGAACGGTACCTACCTTACATTCAATGCTTGCCAGCTACCATTGTGTCTTAACTTTTTGCCATCTCCGATGTCGTCTGAAGCAAGAAGTTTGCATGTGTAATCCAACTCTCTAAAACTCTATTAAAATGCCAAAGCTCTTTTCCCAAGATAAATAAGCTCCAGGAACAAATAGGTGCAGAGGCTCTAGCACGAAAGATTAATCGAAGTTCACGTTGCAATAAACTTCATCATCAGCCTGTTAGACCGCACTGCTGAGTAAAGGCCTCTTCATTCTCACGCCACCTCTGACGATCCCGCGCCAGGCGCAACCACTGTTTTCCGACTATAAACTTATAATCCGTTCGGAATCAGAATGGGATAATACCTTTTGGAACTGAGACGCTCGCGGTTCGCCTGTCAGCTGTAGCGTCAGCATTTCGGCAAACTCTAGTTGTCTATGGCAAACTCGCGTCGAAACTTGCTTGTGTTTTCTGTGCGCGTGGGTGTCTGCTCGAGTTTTATCACGTTTTATTCAATAAATGCAATAACATTATTCCTTTTAGACTACAACCATTAAACATTTTTGTTTATTTTCAATTTCATAACCCTATGATAGAACGTACAAGTAACATTTTTTTTTGACGCTTCTCGAGAACTGTCATTTTCGGTTCAGTTCCAAAAGGTATTATCCCATTCTGATGCCGCACGGATTATACCTATCATTATTTCGAAAATACCTCGACCGATTTGGCTCATGTTCAAACTTAAAAATTATTTTAATTATGCCCACAAAATTTATGACGATCAGACCAAATTTACTCAAGTTATCGTTGAATTGATGGTCCTACGACATAGCATAAGAAGCCGGAAAACAGTGGTTGTGCCTGGCATAAGATCGTGAGAGGTGGCGTGAGCATGAAGAGGCCTTTACTCAGAAGTGGGTGTTAACAGGCTGATGATGATGATGATGATGAACATTGATACTTACAAACATACATACAAGCGCCTGATTGCACTGGGAGAACTTCTCTGCTCGTTCAACAAATCTAAGCCAAAACCAAAAGAATACGGTCCTTTGTGCTAGTCATGCAGGCGCCTCCACTTTGAGTTACACGAAGTATTTTGTTTAATTAAAAGTTCAGACTGTCGATAACCTTTTTACTTCTCCTTCCGAGACTAACTTTGATACAATAAGTAAAAGAAAAATCAGATAATTACCAACGCGGTGGTTTTACTACGCGCCTTGTGTTCTGCTTTCATTTTGCCTATTTCTGCTACACAAACTCAAATTTCTGAATTGAAGTATTATTTCGCTGCAGGCGTCATCAAAAGAAAAGTGACAGAACGATACTAAATTGAACGAGCGAGCGAAGCGATCGAAGTTCTCAGAGTCTACTTGAACAATCTGGCGTTTATATGCATGTATATTTAAGTAAATTTAGTCGGATGGTCATGAAATTTAGTAGGCGGGTAAATTGAATTAAAGAATGTCCTATAAATTCGAACATGAGCCAAATCGATCGAGGGGTTGCCGAGATATGAGGCGCGAGTTCACAGTTCGGGGTAAACTACTATTTAGGTTTCGGTGGTAATTATTATTTGCTTTGTGGGACAAACGACAAATTTTCCTTTTTTAGTAGTTCCGTTAATACTCATGATACGACTCTTTAACCCGGTGTCAGTAGTACTGGGAACATTAAACGGGGCTACTCTGTATCGTTAAGGTGGGACGATAGCAACGCACGTTGCTACCGTCCAACCTTAAGGAATGAGTTTGGATTCACAAAGGATATTAGAGAACGTAGTCAAGGAGCCCACTAGCGGAAGCTATTAGGTATTTGTTCAGTGCTCGGCAGCCAAATGCCAAATGATCAGTCAATGAAACCACTTTGTCTGGTCTGATTTGTTTTTTGACGCAAGTTATTTTTTGCTATTCGAATGTCAATAGTGCGTCACATTTCATGCCAGTTCATCTTTTCAACGTGCATGCCCTCTGAGCACAAAACCTAGGACTATACTATGGATAAAAAAATGTGAAGTAGGTAATGGTAACTGTTTTCTAGTACAATAAAGAATATTCTATTATATTCTATTCTAACTGGAATAGGGGACAAAGTTGTGTGATAATAATTAATCTACTGGAACAATCCGGCGCTTGTATGTATTTTGGTAACTATGTATGAATATTCGTTCGGTCGTATTGTCATTAAACGAATGCTAAGCAGTTTGGCGAATAATTATAATAATAAACTCTGCGATAAATAAAATTATACGTAACTAAATAAAAAAATAAAAACCTCTAAGTTAAATGGTTGATGTTTTTATTCTTTACATTGCAGTACATTCAAAGCATAGTCATGTGCTGTTAGTTAGTTAAAGTTCTTAACTGTTAGTTTATTTACATTCACAAAGTGTTATAAAGTCATTCATCTCCCTAAGAACTAACTGATACAAAACCAAAATGTTGAAGTTGGTTTTCAATACTTTTAACAATGTCTAGAGTTCTTGTTTGAAGTCACTTATACTTTTGAACAGTGAACATAAATTATTCTGTGAGTAAAAAAACTAAATTATCTATGAACATTGCATTTACACAGTAACAGCAGTATGATATTTTTTTACGTTTTAGTGCTCACTAGTTGGCGCCACTGTCGAGTAAGGTCATGAAGTATAAGCTCTTAAGGTCAGTTATTTCGGAAGTAAAAAAAGTTTACTTACATGAAAATCATATTTTAATACCTACCTTAAGACTGTACCTATAATACACATCTCCGTGTTGTTCGAAAAAGAAATTAGAACACAATTTCGTTTTCACTTTCACTTCACTTTCAAATTATTTTCCGAAAGATAAAACTATTTCAAAGCAGTGGTTATAGCGTGACAACAACTGTTTGCCTTAATTAATCTCAGGTATTGCAAACTATTCACAACATTATTCTAATTAGAAACAAAACCGGCGTAGCCCATACAAACAGTGACATTTCTGACCTCACGCTACACTGGCGCCCCTAGCGGCAAGTCCAAGAGCGGCAGCCCTCATTTCAAAATTTAAATCTTCATAAACAATGCAGTAACAGTGTTGTCTAACCCTTTAGCAATAAAAGTAATAACATTTTTATAAGGTTAAACAATTCGCTCGAGACAGGACTTGAACCCGCAACCTGTTGTATACTGTGCAGGCGCTCTACCAATTGAGTTACCGAGTCAAGTAACTATCGACGCTCAATGCTCAATTGGTAGAGTCTTTATAACGTACCCTAGCACGGGTTAGTGCTTTAGAAAATACAAAAAAGTAATACAAGATATCTAATAATAGTTATAAAAAAGTATCATCATTTGGTGGTCCTACTACAAATTCATAAGGCCAAGCGACTTTTTCAAGAATACATCTAGCTGTGTGGCACATCAATGCATCGTACAAGACTAGAATCTACTTATTCTAAGGCAAAAACAGCTTGCAATTTCATTAAAATTACACAATTCTCAAACTTTTGACAAAAATATACTTTTATTCTTTTTGCTTTAGTTCTATCTAATTAACTCGATCTTGGAAATTCTCGTATTTTCCTTAATTGAATTTCCAAGTTCGACTGCATCTTAAGAATTAGTTTTGACAATATCTTCTTCTTAATCCAGCAATATTGTCTTGATATTTATGACTAGTAGCTCCATCGCCAGCGGTCAATCGTCCTAGGTTTTGTGATTCTTGCAGTTAATTAAATACCTGAATCTACATCGGATGATCATAATAGGTACTTGGCATCAAAACTTAGCCCAGAAAATGTACTACGACGATTTTCAGCTGGCATTACAGCGATAGGATTACTTCGAACATAATAATTATGATTGAACTCTACAAAAAGCAAATCAAAATCACAACTGAAACGTATCAACTTAGTTTCTCTGGTATAAGTATGAAAGACAAAAATATTCTGCCATTTTTTATAAAGGGTATTATTTAAAAAAAAAACTGTCAACTAGTGACGACGTTTACCCTTGCCACTCCAATAAAAACTAAGGCCTTTGCATCGACCACTCGGCGCTGCTGTGCCTGGGACATTGTTTGTTATCTGCCACTCCAATAGAGGTTTCAACATTTTTATGACATGTTTAGATGTAATTAGGCAAGTTTCGCTTTTTGTACCTCCAAAATATCTTCTGTCATTTAAAATCTTAGATTAAAAAGTCTTTAAAAGAATGTGTTCAGCTAAAGGCGCACCGATATTTGGTATCACTTTACTTTTTACTGGACCATTCTTGTCTTTCCGGTTCAAAGAGCACTTCTTGTTTTTGAGCCCAATTTCCGACTTATTATGGGTGGTTTTTATTTGACTGGAAATGGAAACAGTTCGTTTTTTATTCCCACACGTTTCTTTCGCGCAAGTGTCTTTAGAATTTTCTTTTTTAATGCTGTTTGGATGCACTTTGTTACTGTCTGTCTCTACTTTGGTGACATTTTTGGTTTTAAAATGTTCGTTCTGTGATGACTTTTGCGTTTCACTCTTGAAATTTTCTTCGATTGCCAACTGAGAGTGGTCAAAGCATTTCGTTGATTTCTGAAACAAGAAATTGAATTAGATTGACCAATAGAGCCTTTGCAACCTTATCTCAGCCATAGAATAAATAAAACTCCAGTAAAGAAGAATCAGGCCGCTAAATCCTTAAATAATTAAATAAATGAATGCTAGAACAAAAAATGCAATTCATCGCACACTTCCTATCACCGATTTTGATGAAATCTAGCTACGAAAACTCTCGATCAAGTCACCTTTTAGACAAAAAACTTAATTGATGTCGGTTTATCCATTTAGAAGTTACGATGCCACAGACAGACACACAAATACACAGATAAACAGATACACGTCATAATATTGTAAATAGAGCATCTCTCATCGGTTTGCTGCTGGGCGTGGACTGAAATGTTTATATTCATCTCAACATACCAATTATAAGGATAACGGAGAATCATAGATAAGTAACTGTAAATAAAATAAAATAAGTAAATCTTTATTGCACAATAGAAAACATAGAATAGATAAATCAGTAGGACAAGTGAAAATAATTTTATTGTTGAACTTCACTTGACGCTTTCTTTGGAATATTTAGTTGGCGATGTAAAAAAGACGAATAAGCTTATAAGAATAGAAGTTATCTTATGTTGCTTAGTTATAAAATGAGAAGTTTGATCACGGGGCCAAAAACAAAGTCTGTGGCTTGACTTGAATTTCTCTTTTATTCATTTAGGTCAGATTTAGGTGCGTTGTCAAACACCTTACAATACTTACACTAGGATGAACAGAGGCTTTGCTATAGAGCTGCGCCTTGCCCTGCAGTTCCATGCGAAGCCGCCACTCTCGCAAGTAGAGGTGGGCAGCGGCGGCGCTCGGCCAACCGCGACGCCACGTGTGCCATCTGGTGAGGAAAATATGCGTTTCACAGCTTATTTAAGATAGATAGATGGATAAGTATTTTATTCAAAAGCCACAACACAACACAAAAAGTAAACAATTAATCTTGCTCGTTTCATATACAAAATACCGGCGAATTTCAACAATATTTAATCTTAGACGTTGAAATTCAAACTCAATTTGTTCGAATCTCATCCGAATGTTACCGGAATAATTCGAAGAGTTTCACTGTAGCGCCCATTACCTTGTTAAAAGTTGTAGCGTCCTCGAGTTTTGGCCTAAGGAGCGGTAAGACAGCGCTGCTGACCGCAAGGAGATCAGATCTGGCCTGACGGGTTTACTCAAGTCTCTGCTTGAGAAGCTCAGTTTTAGCGCCTCTAGGTAGTAACGCGATGCCGGCTTCGCGAAACCTGAAACAAAGGTGTTTTATAATCCACGCGTGATGAGAATGGAAACCTTGTCAAAGTAAATCGTAAATTTACTTAATTTTACTTTGACAAGGTTGCTTCGACGCAAGTTTGCATACCGCGCGCGTCTCAGTTCCAAAAGGTCGCGTCCCATTCTCATCGCGCGCGGATAATACTTGTAGACGGACGCATATGTTCTTTTACTTTGATTTGTTTCGCGCTGAGCGAGACTTATTTAATATCTGAGTTTTGAATTTCTGTGAACATTTATTTAGCTTTGCTGACGTCGTAGCAGATAACTCACTCTTCCTGCTTTCAAGTGAAAAAAACCGCATCCAAATCGGTTCACCCGTTTAAGAGCTACCGTGAATTATTGTTATTTTGTAGTTTACAACAATGAAAAGAATACAATTTTACTGTCGTGAAAGAAAAATCGCTCAACAACAAGTATATCTCTACAAATATGACAAAACCCGCAGCTCAGTTGGCTCCACACGTATTGACCTGTCTTTCATGTGGGCTAGGTCGACTAAGCTGACAGGATGGTATAGGTGCTGGGCAAGCCTACTGCATCAAAAAAAAAATGTCCCAGGCACTGCAGCGCCGAGTGGTCTCTTCACCCATCTAGTGTGAGTGAAGGTGCCACTGGGCGCTCTATAAATCATCTCATTACGTAGATGCAAAGGCCTCAGTAGTATGACAAAAACTGAAAATTTAGAATTTCCCCCCGCTCTGCTTTAGTTGAGCCTTAAGTGGTAACTCATCCTTAAGAGAAGAAAAAGAAATCTCACCTCTACTTCGCAGCCAATTCCCGTACAGCACATAGTGCTCCCAGTTCCCTGGCTCCAGCTCCGTGAGTCTCTGCAGCATGAGCTGCTTCTTCTCGTCAGGAGTCATGGCCAAGAGTTCCACGTGCGCCTGGACGAAGCGTGGCTGGAGGGACACGCACTTTTCGAACATCCGCGTCGCTTGCTGCGTGCGCCCGCTTTTTCTGGAAGGTTCGCTTTGGTCAGAATCAAGAAATACTTCTTCGATGCAGTGGCGTAGCTACATTAGGGCCAAGGGCCCTGCGGAGGTAGCATGACTTTTTCAGCATTTTTGACGTCTATCGCTCTCTACCCACTATAGGCGTCAAAAATGCTGATAAACCGCCATTTTGTTGGATAAATCCGCCTCGATAAAAGTCATGCTACCTCCACTGACACCAAACCGTATTGAACTAGCAAAAACATCTCCCAGGTTGGAAAGACCTAAGTCAGAAAGATTAAAAAAAAAGTTTTTGGACGTCCTTATTTGGACCACCCTCTATTTTGACTTGATAAAAACCTAAACAGTTTAGTTGGCAGTTGGTTTTGGTGGACTAAGAAAAGATTTCCTGAAAATCAACCCCTGGTAGGTAGGCAATCGTATGAGGTAGACAGTGGCCACCCCTGGTGTCAGAGTTTTTAGGCCGCCCAAAGGGCCACACGGCTTAACCATTGTCATTAATCAACAACAACCGGGACCAACGGTTTAACGTACCTTCCGAAGCACGGAAGCGCTCAGATATTATTGCCACTAGCAGTCACCCATCCATGGCCGTTGTTGCTTAACTTTGCCAATCAATTACTTTGTCACGGAATGGTGGCCTAGAATGGGTCGACGGTCGGTGGGTAGACCGAAAGCTCGATGGGTCGATGACATTGTCAAAACAGCGGGTAAACAATGGACGAGATTGGCATTAGACCGAGGGGGTTGGCGTGAAAAGGAAGAGGCCTTTGCCCAGTAGTGGGCTTTATTTATGGATAGATAGATAGATAGAGTCCAACTAGGCTGTAAGCGCTCCTTCCTACAAGTACGGTCGGCCACAATCTCAGATACCCCATGGCAGCTCTTATCGCGCGCGGCATAAGGGCGCCAATCGAACAAAAAGGGGTATCTGAAAATGTGGCCGGGATTATGAAGACTCACTTGTAAAGCTTCCCCAAATTGTAGTGAGCGTTGACATGGTGCCGGTTGTACTTGATGGCTTGGAGGAAATGTTGCTCAGCGTTCTCGACCCCTTGCACCAGCGTCCCGATGTTATTGTGGGCGGAGGCGTACGTCGGCCATAGCCTGGGGAAGATACAGGGTGTTAAAGAAGAGTCTTCTCGTATTTTGGGGTCATTTGACACGTCTATACAGGGTTTTACAAAAAGGTCCTGTGACACTGAAGAGTTCAGAAATACAAGCCAATTTTAATATGGGACCAACTTTGAAACTTTGGTTCTCGCAAAGCAAGTTTTTTTTTTTTTTTTTCACGAAACTCAAGGTCTTTTATGTAAGGTTCTATCATATTTTTCGTTATTCGCCTGTGTGACCGTTTGTTTTTTTATAAATAAAAAAACAAAAAATATGTTAGTGAACAATAGAATCAGGACACAACTAGCCACCAAATCCAAAGGCAACCACACGGTCACACTTCCCAGTGCAAGATGCTAAACTCGGGAAGTCTCCCCGTAACTTCTCGCTAACAAAATACCGAACTCTAAAACAACGGTTACCTTCAACATTGAACGTCATTTTATATGCTATAAACACTCCTAACACCCGACTCCATTATAAAGCGAACTTTGTTGCGAACTTGGCCCGCAAAATGCCGAAGTATGTAGCTGCATGAGGGGTGGGGCTCAACCCATTAGTGCTTTGAGGTTTGCCCCGTATAATACGCGACAAACCTCAAAGCACTAATAAAATTATGGTTGAGTACGATGCTCATAACTTCTGCCATGATTCTCTTTGCTCAACTTCTTATTACATAGAGCGAGCAAATTGAGAATAGAAGTAACCTACCTACATAATGATAATGTCAGATGTAAAATATTAATTTAACCTGTGACAAAATAAAGAAGATTCTTTGTGCTTTGCTAATAATTCCCGAACAGCATTCGGAAATAGGTTAGTAAAGTTAAATATTATTTCACACTTAACGTATAGTCAACAACACGTCCGACTGTACAGTTGTGTTGTTAAGTCACCCGTATTGTATCCGAGTAAAGTACTAGCATTTAAAGGTCGACAGTACCTTTGGTACTTTATTGTTACATTTCTGCAGACCGCAAAGAGTTCCCGTGGTGATTACGCTTGTACTCCCCATATGAGAGAAGGCCTTTGTATGCCTAGTAGGATATTTTATGTACACAAGACAGCAAATTGACCCTTACACGAAGACTTTACAATGAAACTGTACACTCTGACGTGCTGTCGTGTGTACTTACACTTCTACAGGCTATATCTTACTATGAGATAACCTATATCTTACTATGAGAGTTAGGAGCTTTTCGAAAAGTCGTATAACAAAAGTTGATGGGAATCATATTTATAAGTTGACGTGCTTCAGGAACAAAGGTATTTAAAATTACCCTGTTTGAGCGAATAAAACCTTGAATATGGGGTAAAATAGGTGTGCCAATAGGTTATGAACCATGCGAAGAAAGGCATTCCCGTCACCGGTGGCATCTCCCGTCTCCAGTTTACGGTCGAGCGGTCAGGAATGACGACGTCACTTTTAGACGCTTTACTCCAAAAGTTTACTTCGCTTATTTATTTTATACGGTCGGTACTTTGCTTTACAGGCATTCTGTCGTGAAGGAATCTTTGCCGCGAAGCCACTTTTTCATAAGTTGCAAAATGCATCTGACATGGTTGTGAAAATGATGATGTTGCAACATGCAAACAATTGTAGAGTCAAACTTGTTTATTTCTTTAGATAGCGTCACAGGCATCTTAACCCCTGATCAAATTTGGGTAAGGTTAGGTTACGGTGTAACCCAACCTAACGTTTTTGGAGCCGTCAGACAGTCGCTCTGCCAGTGAAGGGGATAAGGCACCGAGCAGAAGAAAACATGGAGATCTCACTATCCCTGTGAAATGACCTAATGCATAATGGTTCTCGTATGGGCGGAGTCTACAAATGGTTCCTCTCACGATTTTAGTAGTTCGATAGAGGAGACGTCAGTTTGACGCTGTCAGTATAGTACGTCCAATAACATCAATAGTGCGAAAACTATCCACCAATGATGGAGTTTCTTGTTTTCTTATTGGCTTAAAATATTTTTAACAAAGCTGTCTGCGCGAGTAGATGCGTGTGCAGATTTTAGATGATGTAATCCATCATGAAATCTTGAAGAAATGCTTCCATGTTTTTTTCGTTCACCGGAATAAGGCGATCGCCCACAGATAAAGTAAGTATCAGCTCACCTCAAGGCTTCTTTGTAATGCTTGATGGCCCCGTCCGGCTGCTCAGTTTCGCGGAGGAAGTTGCCGAAGTTATAGTGCAGTTTAGCGTTCTGCGGCAGCGTCACTAAATCCGCCCTGGAACAAACAAAACACATTCGCGGTGATTTACGCTCCGGGCTGGCTCTCGGCCGCGACTCCGGCCGCGCGATTTGGAGGAATTTCGGCCGCGATTTGTGAAGTTGGTGATAAGAATAACTATTAAATTTTTTATTTAGAATACTTCCGACATTTTAGCTTCAAATTAGCATACCTAATCTTAATATTAATAAAACACAGTGTTAGTTACACCATTTATAACTCGGGAATGGGTGGACCGATTTTTATGATTTTTGATTTGTTGGATTTTTCTCCGCCCCAAATAGCAGAATAACCATTAAAACAACAGAAAAACTCACGAGAAAAAAAAAGTCTGCGCGGACGGAGTCGCGGGCAAAAGCTAGTATCTTATAAACGGCCGGCTGCTTGTGAGGATTGAGTATTGAAAATAAAGTCGCTTTTTCTTTTCTTATTAATAGTATGGGAAAACGTCAACTAGGACCGTGGTCTACACATATAAGTTGACTTTGACCCAAAAATAAAGGTGTTATAAGTTTGACCGCTTTGTATGTGTGTGTGTCTGTCTGTGTGTGTGTGTGTGTGTTTGTGGCACTGTAGCTCTTGAACGGGTTAACCGATTTGGATGCGGTTTTTTTATTTGAAAAACAGGTTTTCTAGCGAATGTTCTTAGATATGTTTTATCAAAATCGGTTGAGAGATATTATGATGATTTAAAGCTATAATGTTTAGGGTATTTTACGTCACAAACATGAGGATAATATTTCACATTTCAGGTACTTGTAGCTAATACTAAAGAAAGGCGTATTATGTGTTGAGGTTCCATTGCAAAGTTGCAATGCAGCAGTTTCTAAGCCCAGCCTAAGAACAAACAGAACACATTTGCGCTGATTTACTGTACGAATGCGGTTGCCGTAAAGAGAATATTGCATGGCGCGAGCCGTTTTCGGGTGTGGAAGTAGCGTTTTTGGGAAATGACTAAAGGTTAAGTCACAGAGCATAAAATGTAAAGTTAAACTATTAGATTTCCTTATACGATAATGATTATATTACTTATATCTGCTCAAAAGTTATACTAGAAACTAGATATTGATTTGCTGTTATGACTCTCACATAATATCATACATTTTCAGAAATATCAAGACGTTGAGTAAAACTGATTATAAAACTCTGGTATCTAAAGTATTATTGTGATTTATACCATAATTAATAAGGAAGCCGAACAATTTCATTATTATAATTATTTAGGTAATCACATAAGGGTTTGTCAAGGCAGTTGTCATTATTTTTTTCATAGAAAACTAGTCCTTTCACAAAAATGCTTGTACCGTGAATGGCCTGCGACATGCTCGTAAATTCCCGAGGTGTTTTATGTATGACAAGTTTAAAATATTTGCGTTTTGCAGCTGCAAATGAGACCGTACGTTTCTTTGCACAAAAACTTTAGCTCAACTTTAACTTTTTTACAAAAGCTTTTGAATTGAATTACACAGAATAAAAGTTTAGTTAACGTTGGTAATGTTAGTAAAGAAAGTTACAGTTACAGCTACTTAAATATAGGTCTTATTGCTTTTGCCTGCAGATACAGTACTTATACGCCATAAGTGCAAGAAAGAATTGAAAAAGAAGATGAGAAGTAGATTTGATCCGGATTACACGCACTGTGTCGTAACAGAAAGTAATATTTTCTGTTTTGCAGAGTAAAAGCGTACAGCAAGGTATCGTGTTGCAGTATCAATTTGTAACTAAAAAAGAAACGAACTTCGTTCATTATAAAATATTATTGTACATTGATTTAGTTCACTTTGGCTTAACCCCCCTATTTAAAAAGTTAAAACATTCATTAACTTAATTTAAACACAGATTTTAACGGATTTAACACTCGTTTTATTAACTACTAGTTGTGCCCGCGACTTCGTATGCGTTTTTACACATTTGACATTTAATTTAAATTCGACTGTGGAGAAAAACTCAAAAGGAAGGTTTTTTTTTAACCCCCGACCAAAAAAGAGGGGTGTTATAAGTTTGACAGCTTTGTGAGTGTGTCTGTATAAGTGTTTATGAGGGTGTGTCTGTCTGTGGCACCATAGCTCTTAAATGGGTGAACGATTTGGAAGCTTTAGGTATTTTTTTTTAATTTGAAAGCAGGTTTTCTAGCGAATGTTCTTAGTTATGTTTTGTCAAAATTGGTTCAGCAATTTATTAAATATGCTTATTCGAAGCTAAAATGTCGGGGGTATTTTAATAGTTATTATTTCTTAACTTGCGGTAGCAGGGCTCAAAAGAAAGCAATATAATAAAATAGAATAAAAACCCTAATGTAAACAATACATTTATAAATTTAATAATAAATATGTATTGTTTACATTAAGGTATCGCCCGTGATAAGATACCAGGAAGCTTAGCCTAAGAATTGATTAGGAAGTAAAAGGGTTTATAATATGTATCTCCCTCGACGTAGAGTGGGATAGATAAAGTTATAAGCCCATAGATAAGGTCTTACTCATTATCATGCTAAGCCAGCAAGCAAAGCATACGGCTAATAACTCTATGCAGCTCAACAGTAAACAATAGTTATTTGTTATGCAAGAATGCAAAATTATTGTTTGCGGCGAGTGCTTGTATTGAATACCGAGCGGTGTTAAAAGACCGCCAACAAAGTGGGAGACCACATACAGGGTGTTAAAAGACCGCCAACAAAGCGGGAAACCACGTATTTTCCTCATCATAAGGAACATTTTTGCCCAAGGAACTATGCCTGGGAAATCAACGGTTTCCGAAATAATGAGGTTCAAAGTCGGATTTTTCAAAACTTTTTTTTTGCAGAAATGTATCTATCTAGTTCTTAAGAATCCCCTGAAGCTCTGCAGCCCTCTCGCTCGCACTTTTCAACATTTTAATTGATTGTAAGAGAATGATTAAACTTTGGACGATAAAATATAGTTGCAGACATAGATAATAAAGCTATCGACATGTGGACACACTTTTGATTTCATATTCCTACTAATAAAAAAAAATATCACTGAACTTCGGTTAAAAGTAGTAGTTCAGTAGGTAATTTATTTTTTAAACTATAAATGTGAAATTTAAAGTATGTCTACATGTCGATAGCTTTATTATCTATGTCTGCAACTATATTTTATTGTACAAAGTTGAATCATTCTCTTACAATAAATTCAAATGTTCAAAAGTGCGGGCGAGAGGGCTGCAGAGCTTCAGGGGATTCTTAACATACCTTTTCAAGAAGCCATATCAAAATTATGAATATTTCTTACAAAAAACGACGTTAAAGTTGAAACCCGCAATGTATTCTAAACATCGGCACTTCAAGCTTAAGTAACATAATCTGATACCTACGCTTGCGCAATATGACTTCTGTGCGTTACACGTCCATTGCGTAAAAAATATTTTTCAAAATTATAATTATAACCTAAAAAACCAAAATAATTTCCCAACAATAATTTATCGAAAAAGTACTTTGTTTTGGTGTCTAGTGGCTTTCGGGTCTGTTGGCGGTCTTTTAACACCCTGTATAGTCCTCATCATAACGATCATTTTTGCCCAAGGAACTATGCCTAGGAAATCAACGGTTTCCGAGATAATGAGGTTCCAAGTCGGATTTTTTTTTCCGTAAATGCAATTTTTTTTTCGGAAATGTGTTCTGTATCACGTTATTAACATATCTTCTCAAGAAGCTATATCAAAATTATGAATATTTCTTACAAAAAACGAAGTTAAAATTGCAACCCGCAATGTATTCTGAACATCGGATAGCCTAGATTGTTCCCAGGACCAGGACTTATCACGGTCCTAAATTTGACTGAAAACTGTTCAGCGGTATTCGCGTGATGAGGTAACACACAGACAGACAGACAGACAGACAGACAGACAGACAGACAGACAGACAGACATAGACCGATTTTTTTGCATTTTTGTATTCAGAATAGTTTACTTAGTAACCCCTGATAGTTTTTTTCTAAAAATATTCAATGTACAGAATTGACTTTGCTAGAGTTTTATTATAAGTATAGAAGATTTACATTTTCCCAACGTTTCGAGACCTTTGCAGGGCTCGTGGTCGCGGTAGACTGAGGTGACAGCTGTCTTGTATGTCATTTGTTGATTGAAACTACCCTCGGTTATGAACATAATTAGACATTGACTACCCCCGTTACGGATACAAATAAAAAAATAAAGAAAAGTATTTTTAATAACGTTCCTGACTACGGAGAAGAGCTCCCAGTGACGTGAGATCGTGTCACTGGGAGCTCTTCTCCGTAGTCAGGAACGTTGTATAGTGCTCGTGCAAACCTAAGAAAATATCATTCATTAACTATTTGACGTATATCAAATTAGATTCGTTTTTTTCCAATTTAGCGCAAAAATAACCAGTTTGTTAGACCTCTATAACAGAATAGAATAGAAAACGTTTATTATCATTGAACAACAACATACAAAGTATTCAATAAGATATTCGATTATTCAGATAAACATTAGAAAGATGTTGATACAATGATAAAGGGTGACAAACTCAGCATAATGCTGCGCTAAAGTGTGTAATTGCACAGCGCTGGTTTTCAGTTTGCCCCCTGCGTGACAGTTGATTTAATATTTGGTGCAATATTTTGCTAACACTCATGCAAAAAAAATAAAATAATAAAAACAAAAATATAAAACGTGATTAAAAAGACTGGGAAGACAATTAGTGTCGTAAACAATATTATAAAACAGAAACAGAAAACAGAAAACAGCTACATAGCACTGTTTATAAATAATACGGTTAGTCATTGACATTACATAGTTAGAGAATTCTTTTATTTTCGATATTTTTTGTAAGTTGTTGCCGTTATTTTTTTAATATAAAATGTAAGTGAACGTTTCCTTAAGTAGGTAACAGGTGGTAAAAAAACTTTACATGCAACGTGATTACGAAATTTCCGATACAAGCAAAACACGAGTCTTTTTAACATTTTACGAAGAAGTTAAAGTTAAAAACCGCATATTTTAACTTGACATTTTACATGGAACACCCACCGAACGCGGCTCGAGGAAATTTTATTAAAAGTGAGGTAACTTGAGTATAATGTGCTGAATTATAATTCAAGCTTCCTTCCTGAATATGTACCTATCGAATACGTTATAAAACCGGCTAAGATTGTAGCTTAATTTTATTACGAAGAAGAAAAACCGATGTAATAAGTTTTTCAAAATATTTAAAGACTGAAGCTAGTAATCGTTGAGAAACGTAAGGTAGCTCAATTTTATACAATCTAATTTACCTAATTTATGGCTATCTTATAGCTTACAGCGATCTCTTCCAGACAACCTGTCGATGGACTAGATAAGTAAAAATAGTGAAGGTAGTAGATGTACACAAGTAACAATAATTAGATTACACAAAGACTGGATATAAATAAATTAATTTAGGTATTTTTATTTTTTTATTTGATATATTTATGTACACTAATATACCGAATACTATCTCCGTCCTGTCCATCCAATGGTTGCCTGGCAGAGATTTTATCGCTTTTCCGCCACCAATTGGGTAGGCAAAGTTTTTTGTTCGAAAGTCCGTTATTGGCTTAAACTTATCTTTAGACAATATTAAGAAACTAACTTAAATATTTTTTATTTTGGTCCAGTAGTTTTGTTTTTATGTGCTAAAATGTTTTGTTCCTATGACCGCCAACAGTATGCAGACCGTCGCGTGAAGGTCATAAAACCGTATCTATGAAACGTTGTAAAATCCAAACTACTGAACCAAAATAAAAAATATTGAAATTAGTTTCTCAATATTGTCTAAAGATAAGATTAAGCCAATAACGGAATTTCGAACAAAAAACTTTGCCTTCCCAATTGTATGCTTACTGATTAGTTTTAAGAATTCCTTTGTAAATTATTTTCGCGTACAATAAAGAGTTTTCTATTCTATTCCATTCTAATTTAACTTTAGCTAGCTCGTACCTTAGTAAGGTGGCTCGGTCGCGCCAGTCAGCGTTCCTCCGATGCGTACGCGCCACCCCGCTGACGGCCAGTATAACAAGACCCGCGATCAGCAGGATCTTGGTGCCGGGGCGGGAGCACCACATCAGCTGGACGCCGTACGCCGTGATGATCACGCTTCCCACGCTGTTGGATAGAAAGGTAGAGAGGTTTTGATTCATCATCATTATTGAACAAGCGAGCGAAGCGAGCGAAGTTCTCCGAGTCTACTGGAACAATCCGGCGTTTGTATGTATGTATGTATGTATGTATGAATGTTCGTTCGACGATAACTTGAGTAAATTAAGTCGGATCGTCATGTTTGGTAGGCAGGTAAATGAGGCCAAGAGAATTCTCACTCTAGTTCGAACATGAGCCAAATTGGTCGAGGCGTTGCTAAGATATGGGGTTGCCTGTGGCGCGAACAACGGACACGGTTCGCCCGTAATTATTTGAAACCCCGCGCGCATAGCGGACACCATATGCCCTGAAGCAAAGTAATCTGATTGGTCGACAATTTTCTCTGTTCCGAATTGACCTTACCAAAATATTGCTACATCACTGTGATCTATGAACATCTAGCATTGCATAGATGCATATTTTGGTTGACATTGTCAAATCGGAACTTGTCATATGAAGAATTAAAAAATATGCTCGCCCGCCCGCACGGCGTCCGCCATTATTGAAAACAGTGCGTTGAACTGCGTTGTCGTAGTAATTATTAGTTATAGTAAAGTATTTTGATGTCTTTTGAATATTGCTAAGGGTAAAATGAATCAGTGAAATGATACTCTTTAGTGTAAAAGCTATAAAATGGGTGATGGTTTAGTTATAGTGTATAAAATGTGGGAGTAAAATACGACGCGTGTCGAAAAAAAGGTAAACAAAAAAAAACATCACGTCCGAGGAACGACAGGTACTTTATATTTCATATTTTTAGGACAATATAGGAATAGGAAATTTAATCTAGTTTACAACGGTATGTAATTTATATTACGATGTTTATTTTTTGACTGTCTAATAACGGTTTTTCTACGAGCGGTCGGAGAAAATAGTTACCCGATTTTTGTGGCATGCATAGCCCCTTCGCGGGTGGGCGGCTTTCCCGCCGCGGCACGGGTTAAGTTTATATGGGGTCTCGAGTTCACAGTTCGGGGCGATCCACTATTATTTAAGAGTTATCCTCTTGTCGGTGCAGCATTCTCCATGCACTTCGATCACAGGCCAGTTCCTTTGCAGCCTGGTACGTCACGATATCCACATTCTCTTTAATTTGGTCAAAGTAGCTTCTTCTTGGCCTTCCTCTACCTGTATTTCCTTCTATCTTTCCTTCTATTATGTTGGTTATGAATTTGTCGTGACGTAGCAAGTGGCCTAGCATCTTTCCTCTTCTGCATTCTATGGTCTTCATCAACGTTCTCCTCTCCCCTACTCTTTCCAGGACTTGCTCATTTTACACTCTTTCCGTCAAAGCTATTAATTCAAGTCTCAGTAATTACAAGGACTCTGTTTCCAAATTGTAAAACCTAGAAGATTTACTAACCATAAGGGAATGACAAGGAAACCCAGAGCTTAGTCGGAACTGTGAGGGTTGATCACTTATTTATCGGACGTCTCCTTTGCCACTAAAAGACAGACTCTTCCAATAACTTCTGAATAACGTTACTGCTACTAAGGCCTTTGCATCTACGTAATGAGATGATTTATGCAGCGTCCAGTGGCACCTTCACTCACACTAGATGGGTGAAGAGACCACTCGGCGCTGCAGTGCCTGGGACATTGTTTTAGATGGAGTAGGCTTGCCCAGCACCTATACCATCCTGACAGCTTAGTCGGCCTAGCCCACAGGAAAGACTGGTCAATACGTGCGGAGCCAACTAAGCCGCGGGTTTCCTCACGATGTTTTCGATGTATAACGTTAATAATGCAATTAATTCAATGTAGGTAATGCTAAAAACGAATTCATACAATAAAAATTTTGGGCCTGGTTCACTTCGTGCCTATTTTGAGCCAAAAGGGAGTGTGTGTAAGTGATTTTATGTGTAAACTTACCTCGGAATATACAGCACTCGCTCAGCGATGACAAATCCGACAGTGACGCACAGATTGCTCGCCGGCACAAAAGGCACCACCAGCAGCAGCAAGCCTATCACAGCAGGCGTGTGGCGCTGGACCTGAAACAAAACTTGCTCTTAGGACCGTCTTACAGCGAGTATCACAAGTGTTTGTTTGTTTGAAAAGGTCTTTATTTAAAAGAAAATATCGACCGCCAGGTCGAATGCGAAGCAAACACTGCCGTACCATCCTTTACTGGAACCATTTCGCCGCATTTTCAGGCCCCTATTTGAGAACTTCTGGATAAGACCAGAACGCAGAAATTTTCGCCATCCAGTAAGCTATAATCACATACTGAAAACCCAAAATTTCAAGTCTGTAGGTCATTTGGTTCCGAAGTTAAGCTAAAGCAAAGTTTCGCATTTATGACACGCACTCACTCACTCACTCATGATCTAGTCCTTTCACAAAAAGTCATTGGCCGTTGAACTTGGCACGACTTTGTCTAGATTTCATTACTTTTTAGAGACAAACAAGCAGCTCCATCGAGACTTGGCTAGTTTTTACAGAATGTTTTTGGTAGGATATACATTTCGTAAGATACAGTTTAGTACATACAACATAAGATTATACATCCGTATCTTTAGCTCAGCAGGCTACAGCGCCTATAAAAGCCTTTTAATAAAATTACTATTTATGGGATATTATAGGTTCCTTGCCGAGAGTCGAGCCCACACGTGTAGGCACCCACACATTGGACAATAGCGAAGAGGCGAGGCGAGGGGACGGCCAGTGGCGGGCCCACTTGCATAGACAATATTAATAGAAATAGAATAGAAATAGAAAACGTTTTATTTACGTGCCACAACACACAGATAATAAAATAAGCATAGGTACAGAAGATCAGGTAAATTGGTACAAAGTGTGCAATGCCCGTAAAAAAAGGTTGTGGCTCAGCATAATCCCGTAGCGCTGTTATTCCGCCTCAACCTCTCCCATTTTTAAAGTAAAAAGTAAAACTAAAACTAAGACTAAAACTACAACTAAAACTAAAACTAAGACTTAAACTAAGACCATTACATGACATGACACAAACAACCCCGCCACAGGCATCCCACTCATCCCAGGCATCACAAGTGTGATTCACAGGCATCACAAGTGTGATTCACAGGCATCACAAGTGTGATTCACAGGCATCACAAGTGTGATTCACAGGCATCACAAGTGTGATTCACAGGCATCACAAGTGTGATTCACAGGCATCACAAGTGTGATTCACAGGCATCACAAGTGTGATTCACAGGCATCACAAGTGTGATTCACAGGCATCACAAGTGTGATTCAGAGGCATCACAAGTGTGATTCACAGGCATCACAAGTGTGATTCACAGGCATCACAAGTGTGATTCACAGGCATCACAAGTGTGATTCAGAGGCATCACAAGTGTGATTCACAGGCATCACAAGTGTGATTCACAGGCATCACAAGTGTGATTCACAGGCATCACAAGTGTGATTCACAGGCATCACAAGTGTGATTCAGAGGCATCACAAGTGTGATTCACAGGCATTACAAGTGTGATTCACAGGCATCACAAGTGTGATTCACAGTTATCACAAGTGTGATTCACAGGCATCAAAAGTGTGTTTCAAAGGCATCACAACTGTGATTCACAGGCATCACAAGTGTGATTCACAGGCATCACAACTGTGATTCACAGGCATCACAACTGTGATTCACAGGCATCACAAGTGTGATTCACAGGCATCACAAGTGTGATTCACAGGCATCACAAATGTGATTCACAGGCATCACAAGTGTGACACGTTTATTAGTGGCGCTGATTGCCTAAGATAGGAGGATAGGGGAGGACTCAGGACAACCCCCTTCTGCCAGTTGTAGCGCAAAGTCCTTGGACATTGGAGGACTCTCCATCCGCTAGTCGTGGTTCAAAGAGAGAAAGAAAGAAGGAGAGAGAGAGTGAGAGAAAGAGATAAAAAAAACAAACTCACCTCTAAATCAGCAATACACCTATAGCACAGCAACAGCAGCGCGCCAAACGCGGCGCAGGTGACCAGGTTTCTCGGATCCCATCCACTGGTCACCAGCGGCACCGAGCCCATCTGCCAGTCGTGGCTCAGGGACCATGGGCACAGGAGGAGCCACCAGTTGAACGCAGCCAGGTAGCAGAAGGTCATTAACCTGGGAACAAAACTATGTATTAGGCAATAGAAAGTACAAAACAAACGATACTAGACCCGGCGCTTAATCGACAATCAGGAAATAGTGAAATTGCCACTAAATGTCTGAGGACGTGGGTTTAAAGGATAGATTTTGCATTAGATTTGGCGACTCGAGTATTACTGAATGATACGACAGATTTCTAGATGTTTCTACCGAATTTTTGTGTAAATTAACAAAATTTTAGCTTTTAAATCTCAAGCACATTTTGTACACTTTTCTCTAACAAACGTAGTCGTTACTGACATGAAACACAAACGTGGCTGACTGACAGTAGGTACTGTTCATAAAACCCGTTTTATCTCGCATTTCTTAAGACACACTATCTTAGCTTTACATCTCCGTTCAGCTTTCATGTCCCTCGCAGACTTTTATATTAAAAATACAGGTGTTCGCGACAGAAGCTGAAGAAACAATGTGAATCTAGCGCGAGTTAGACTTTACGATAATAAGTAACGGTAAATAAATGAAAAAGTTTTTTAACGGCATTGGAAGATAACGAAAACATATTTTTGTAACATTTGCCAACCACGGTGTATTTAAAATCGTAAAATAGAATTTTAGTGCTTCCATTTAGTTACTAAGGCCCGTAATAACAATCAGAGTTTAAACTCAGACCTTAGATTAAACCTCGAATTTTGTATTAAAATTAATCGACAGATAGGGTTTAGCCTTTTTGGTTTAAACTGTGATTGATATTACGGGCCTAAACCAAAACCGTATTGGTATATGCAGTACAGTTAATTAGTAAAGCCAACATGGAGAAGATCCAAATTGCAAAAAGAGCTATGGAGCGAGCCATGCTAGACAACTCACTCCTTGATAGTATGCGCAACGTCGACATTCGGCAGAAGACCAAAGTCGAAGATGTGGGCGCGCGAATCTTAAGATTAAAGTGGAGATGGGCAAGGCATCTGGCTTTGCAGGAGGATAGATGGTGGACTAGGGCAGTCACGGAATGGTGGCCTAGAATGGGTCGATGGTCGGTGGGTAGACCGAAAGCTCGATGGGTCGATGACATTATCAAAATAGCGGGAAGACGTGGACGAGTTTGGCATTAGACAGAAGGGGTTGGCGTGAAAAGGTAATGGCATATGCCCAGCAGTGGGCTTCATTTATTGGCTGGATAGATAGATTTATTTACTTTAAAGCAGTCTTTCCCAACGTGGGCGATAACGCCCCCTTGTGGGCGCTGCAGGCCTAAAGGGGGGCGGTACGAGACCACGAAAAAAAAAAATACTCTGTCCGAATACTATAAAGTTGCGTTTCAATAATCAGTTATAAGAACTTTTTAAATAGGGTTTTTAAATATGTTTAAAAAGGGGGGCGTTAAAAAATAATTTATTCTTAAAGTGGGCAGTAGACAAAAAAAGGTTGGGAACCCCTGCTTTAAAACATTGTTGGATACTCTGCTTTTCGTTATGTCCCTCGTAGCGTCTGGTTTGCGCTAGGGCCACTGCTCTCTATGCATTACGGCAAAAACTACGTTCATATCTTATTATTCAACAGTTTGTTGCAGACAGACAGAATAGAGGCATTATGTACAGTCGGCCACACGCTAGAATACCCCTTTTTGTTCGATTGGCGCCCT
The DNA here is from genome assembly GCA_949319315.1 of Zelleria hepariella. Classification (NCBI taxonomy): domain Eukaryota; kingdom Metazoa; phylum Arthropoda; class Insecta; order Lepidoptera; family Yponomeutidae; genus Zelleria; species Zelleria hepariella. Next base: position 1,797,629 of record OX439381.1, read on the forward strand.
TATGCCGCGCGCGGTAAGAGCTGGTCTGGGGTATCTGTGACTGTGGCCGACCATACTATAGCATATTTTAAATTTCATCTCATCTGAATAAATTCAGAACACACACAGGACTTGGATTCTTGGATTTGGATTTTCTACCACGTTACACGTGTAGGTTTGAATAACATAATTTGAAAGGTGTCTCTTTAGTGCGAAATTCGCTAAAACTTCGCCCCGGTTTGGTCAAAATATTATTATCTTTTTTTGATGAAAAATGGTTATTTTACAACGTGTTACAAAACATCTTAACTCTTTTTACAGAGTGTAACCTACTGGTCAACAGGATGTCAATTCCGTAAAATAAGTTGAAAAAATCTATTTTTATATTATAAACTAAAAATTAAAATATTTCCTTCAAGTATCTAAAGCAGCGTGTCGCTGACAGCAAATAGGTACAGTTGTTTTATCTCACGAAAGCGGATGAGCCATTACTTGTGTGTAAATGTGCGGTCGGCCACAGTCACAGATACCCTATGGCAGCTCTTACCGCACGCGGCATAAGGGCGCCAATCGATCAAAAAGGGGTATCCTAGCGTGTGGCCGACTGTAAATGCACATTGTCTTTGCGTGCGTAAGCTTGGGAGCGCTTGGTTTCGGCCAAGCGCCAGCCGAGTCACTAGTGTTACTCATTGCGCGCCAAAATTATCAACATGAACTTACGCACACAAGAGTGCGCGTCTATACAAATTACAACTGCAAGTATGGCTCATCCGCTTTCTTGAAATAATTATAACAACTTTAAGGGTGGTATTCTAGAACGCTACTTAAACTCAGTTCAAACTAGAACGCTACTTAAACTCTCAAACTCAGTTCAAACTAGAAAGCTCCTTGAACTCTGTTTAAACTCAGTTTAAGTAGAGTTTAGTAGTGTCGACTGTCGATAAAACAGTGCATGTTTTGATTTGAATATCCCTCCCTTCATATCAAAACATGCACTGCTTTAACGACAGTCTGAACTCTGTTTAAACTGAGTTTAAGTAACGTTCTACAGGGTGCACTCTAAGTCGATAGCGGAACTTTAAGTAGGCTGTCTACTGACCAATACAAACAACTTGTACTAGGTGGCGACAAAAATGGAGCGAAATAAATATCTGCTGTTTCATACATTTGGCGCAGTACTGAGTCGACCTTTTGTAAGGAACAGCTGATATTTTTTTCACTCCATTTTTTTCGCCACCTAGTACAAGTTGTTTGTATTGATCAGTAGATAGCCTACTTAAAGTTTCGCTATCGACTTAGAGTGCACCCTGTAGAATACCACCCTTACTCACCTAACAAAGAAGCTAGGATGGAACGCAGCTGGGTTGTCCTGCGTCGAGAAGGTCGGTAGAGACCCCTGCAGCAAAGCCAACCGCAGACAGATAAGCAGAGAGAGCGAGACGACGATCTTTATCGTCCGTATCGACAGCCCCGTCGATCTCTTCTCGATCTTTAGTGAACTTAGTGATCTGGAAATAAAAACTCACGTTATTTCACACACGTAGTGATTTAAAATGCAGAGGATAAATTTAATTATTACCAAAAATAAGGTCTAATCACATCTATTTGAAAAGACCTAGTGCGTTCCCCGCAAACAGGGACTAAAATAGCTGAGGGACTAAGGGTGGTATTCTAGAACGCTACTTAAACTCGCTCCTTGAACTTTGTTTAAACTCAGTTTAAGTAGAGTTTAGTAGTGTCGACTGTCGATAAAACAGTGCATGTTTTGATTTGAATATCCCTCCCTTCATATCAAAACATGCACTGTTTTATCGACAGTCTGAGCTCTGTTTAAACTGAGTTTATGTAGCGTTCTAGAATACCACCCTTAAAGTCGTTTGAATTTGGAATGTGAATGTTGTAAAAGTTCAAAAGATCACAGACAACATTGAAAGAGACCAATCATGATCAATGCATGAACAAGAAACTGGCAGTGTAAAAAAAAAACCGCGCGCGAGCAACAACAAAAATAAGTTTGTGAAAAAATAAAAACATCAGAAATGCATTCAGTCTTCGTTCGGACTGACGACGGCATTCATAAATCGTAATTGATGCCTTCAACCGGGAGCCCATTTTGGCACCATTGCGTTACAGACTCAGGCCTCTGGTTAAAATAAAAAAAGAATATGCTTAGCATGCGAAATTAACACAGCATGAATTTTCAGTTAGAGTTGGGTAGAGTTGATATAGGCCAGGTTTCTGAATTGAGAATTTTAATACGTAAATACTTAAGTACTTAAGTTAAATACTTAAGTTCTGTCACGTTATTTTGTGAGAAATCAGCAGAGACAGTACGATACTTAAGTGCTTGCTTACCGAATTTCTCAATTCAGAAATCAGCAGATACCCTATCGAATACAGAGTAACCCTGGCAAGATGTGTATAATTCTAAAATTGGTGGTTATTGCACGAAGGTTGTTATAAGTTCATATTCAACTCTTTGGGTGGTATTCTAGAACGATACTTAAACTGAGTTTAAACAGAGTTCAGACTGTCGATAAAACAGTGCATGTTTTGATATGAAGGGAGGGATATTCAAATCAAAACATGCACTGTTTTATCGACAGTCGACACTACTAAACTCTACTTAAACTGAGTTTAAACAGAGTTCAAGGACCGTTCTAGTGTGAACTGAGTTTAAACAGAGTTTAAATAGCGTTCTAGTTTGAACTGAGTTTAAGTATCGTTCTAGAATACCACCCTTTGTCTCTAGGCATACAAAAGTACCGTTGAATCTTTAAATCCCCGGTTCGGCGTAGCAGAGCGTACGGACAAATTGGCCGCAATCAAGATTTATTCGCGTGACATTTACATGACAGGTATAGATAAAGCGACCGACCGTCCGACCGGGTAAAACCTGCCAGTTAATGCTCTACAAAGGGTCGTTCAACCGACGATGGGCATTCGTTCATTCGTCGGCTTATTTTTATGTTGTGAAAATGTTTCCGTCACATCGGTTTTACGAGCTGTGGTTGTCAATTACTCATAATCTTTAGGTAATACCCAAATACTTGGAATTCTATATTGGAATCCACATTTTTTTAAAGGATTTTATTATTTGTTAATACTTTGTTCAAGTATTTAGTAGTATTTGTTTAAGTGTTTAAAACTGGGCATGTTTCTAAGGTAAAGGAGGGGAACGATCTAAATCTCACGAAGAGGGGGGATCAAAATATCGCCAAAATCGTCTAAAGTAATTAATGAACGGCCCCTTAGCTTTAGCTTCGGTACTTGCCACTCGTGGATTTCTCAAAATATACAGGGTGTTAAAAGACCGCCAACAAAGCGGGAAACCACGTATTGTCCTCATCATATGGAACATTTTTGCCCAAGGAACTATGCTTGGGAAATCAACGGTTTCCGAGATAATGAGGTTCAAAGTCAGACTTTAAAAACTGTTTTTTTGCAGAAATGTATTCAGTATCTAGTTTTTAACATACCTTCTCAAGAAGCCATATCAAAATTATGAATATTTCTTGCAAAAATCAACGTTAAAATTGCAACCCGCAATGTATTCTAAACATCGGCACTTCAAGCTTAAGTAACATAAACTGATACCTACGCTTGCGCAATATAACTTCTGTGCGTAACACGTCCATTGCGTGATAAAATATATTTCAAAATTATAACCTAAAAAACCAAAATCATTTCCCAGCAATCATTTTATTTATCGAAAAAGTACTTTGTTTTGGTGTCTAGAATGCGTGGCTTTCGGGTCTGTTGGCGGTCTTTTAACACCCTGTATATTTCCCAAAATGCTGCCGGGATTTACCTTTTGACCAAAGGCCAACATCTGTAGAAGTCATACGCCAGGTTGAGCAGTAGTATGGTCACTCCAGTCTCTTTGGCCAGCATGCTCAGTGCACCCAGCACTATGCTCAGCCACACACACTTCTTGTTGCTCGTGGGTCTGAAACAAAATGGTCAGTGAGCGGATGAACGCCCGCCGCACCGCGACGAACGCGTCGTCCGTCCCTCCTCCATGACTAAGACTTCCGGGCGAGGTCGAAACATGTCGGCTATTCCGACAAATAACAAAAGTAAGTGAAATCGGAAATCTTAATTCGTGGCCTGAATGGTTAACCATTCAGTCCACGAATTAAGATTTCCACAGATGGCAGACGGAGAGAGATTCTATGAGCCGAACTAATACCAACTAGTAATATGAAAATGGTCAGTGTTCTTATTCTGTAAAAAAAAAACCCCACAGTTACTAATCGTTTATACAACTTTTACTATGGGGCCCATAGATTTAAATACCCAACTTCGATCTCGAAACAAATATCAGCTGTTCCATACAAAAAATCGATACCTACTGCACCAAATGTATTGTTTTTTTTTTCAAGTCGCAGTTGGGCTCATATTCAAAATGGCTTGCTACCTCCTCTGGTATGATAGTACTTTTATGTAACACCCTGTAGAAGGGCAGTACTACGGGTTTCTATTAATATGCTGACAGCTACTCAAGTTCGACACTAGCCAAGGCTTGTCAAAAGCATTTGACTTTTCTGAGTTCACCTACTTGAGATCGATCTTAAGTTGGTGATCTCAGATGACTATTAATACCACCCTTAAGCATTTAACGGCGAAACAATGAAATTGGCACTTAATTAGGTAAAGCAATGAAACTTTTATTATATCATTTGGCTGGATACGATGTAAACAATTTTTACTCACCTATGATATACTAAAAGTGAAGATAGGAAAAATATACAAGCAAGCACATCCGCTCTGCCCACCACTCCTGCCACCTGTTGACAAAAACAAATCATCATCATCATCATCATCATCATGATGATCCAGTGAGGAAATTATTGAACGCGCTAGCGAAGTTCTCCGAGTCTACTGGAACAATTTGGCGTTTGGTTTGTATATATGTATGTATGTACTAGCTTTTGCCCGCGACTTCGTCCGCGTGGACTACAGAAAAAGGATAATATGCTTTACTTTGCTCCTAAGTGTAAAAGCGTGATAATATGTAGCCTATGTGTTATTCTGATGTCTAAGCTATTTTATTTCCAAATTTCATCCAAATCCGTTCAGCCGTTTCAGCGTGAAAGAATAACAAACATCCATCCATCCATACTTAAAAACTTTCGCGAATATAATATTATAGCTTTTGCCCGCGACTTCGTCCGCGCTGACTAAGATAAAAAGTTGTAGCTCTATTTTCCCCCCGCCATCGACGTCAGTCAGGGGAAAAGATAGCAGTTTATAGTTTATAGCTTGTGGCCGCGACTTCATTTACGTGGATAAAAGAAAAAGGATATTAGCAATGGTACCTAGCATATTTTTGACTACCTAGTATGAACCCCACCCTACACCCAGCGCTATCAAAGCGTTGGCCCAAGACTTTGTTTCCATGGACCACGAGTTGTTATCTGCTTCTTTCAACCTCAACTGAGTAAAGATGCAGATACCTACTGTTATCGGCGACTAACTGATTGAACGTGGGTTACCTGCATTTCAAGACACACTTGAAGATTATCTTCTCTTTTTAGCCTTATCCCATAATTTAGAGTCCGCTAATCTGCTGCTGCTTACTGCAAACTTTCAGGCTGGGGTCTCTCTCTGTTCAGTTGGTCTCACTCCAAGTCTTCTAAGTATGATTATGCAAAAACTACGTGCCTCTGTGGACATTGCCTCTCCCGATGTTAGAGAGCCCTAATGGGTAGTTTGAAAACCAAGTACATACATCTCGTTAGCTTGCGCAGTTGGGTGAATGAATAATCAGCATTCGCTGCAGTACGTTACAGGTCTCAACATCTGTCTGGAATTCTATAAAACTGTAAAAGATCTCCAAAAGAGCTAGTTAGCGTTACCTACTTGTATTATAGGCACGAAGAGAAAACTATTTGAAACTCCGTATGTTTTTTTAATTTTTAATTTTGCATCATATTACATCAAAGAGACCGATCATAATAATTGGGTTCTGACACCAGAAAATATGTGATAATATCAGGAGATACTTAAAATATTCTGTCTATCACATTGAGTAGTTTTTTTTTCTATGAGCGGCCCTTCTGAAACACCAAACGCGTATTCTTAGCGTCTACGATACCATAGTCTGAAACAACGGTTTTAAATCGTCAGTCTTATTCTTCTTTCGTGTTGAAACCATCACACTTTGCTGTCCCAGAAACTCGTTAACTTGATCGCGCTGAGGTCGCCTCTAGAGAGATCCTATCAGCTGCACTGTGGAGCATCAGGACAGGTATGATCAGGTCAGTCAGTACAGTTAAGATTGGCACGAAACATCGGCACCTGCCTCTTCTGGATGTATTCCTGACATATCTTTCATGACGGCAACACCACCACGCAGGCGGTTCGGGGATTTTCACATGCCAGAATGAATATATAGGCGTCAATGAAATTATGTAAAAGTTCACCTGTCCAGTCCTTCTAGGTACTCAATAAGTACTTAATGGAAATGAAACGGTCATGGTGCTCATGTTACACCATAAATGATTGATGTTATGCGCCTATGGTCGCTCAAGACTCTACAATGTTTTGCACATTTGCACAGTACAGCTACACACAGCGGATTTTTTTGGTCAGAACATCGTATCTTAACTTTCCTTCGAGGTCTTTATTCCATTCAGTCGTTCCCTCAATGCTGAGGATCGTGACCATCATTGAAGGTGGCAGAGAGAAGAGTTCTTCATTGCGCTCTATGACCCACGATGTGGATCAGTTCATGCAGGTGTTTTTGTGTGGCTTTGGTCATAATATCCGTCCATCTTCGAGATCTGGTGCATCCTATTCTTCCCTGAATAACCAACAATCAGCAATTGGCTCAACGGACGTCCCATCTCGTCTGGCCAAAAGATCTCAGGATGCAACCGCAACTTTGTAAAGAGCTTTGATAAAACTGCTGGATGCAGAGTTTTTTAAGTAAGGATTTATTGGCTCTTTCAGATTGTAAGTAGCTATCACTGAACTTATGTTTTTTGCCTGTTTTGAGTAATTAAACTTGTAGATTTTTCCTTTATTGCTTTGTTGATATACCATTTTTGTGACAGTGACGGATGACAGCGATAATTAAAAACAACTTCTTCACGGTTGTTCATCGTTTGAGTTTTGCGGCTCATTTGGGCCTGTTTGGTGCAATAAAATTCACCGTTGTTCAGTTTTCGATGGATTTACGAAAGTAAATAGCTCAACGCTACGTGATGACAGAGGGTCTTTGGTAAATGGTTGTGTCGTTCACTTTTATACAAATAGCCACTATATGATAATCTTTGTGTGTTTATTTTGCTCCTAAGCACCAAAGCGTGATAATATGTAGCCTATATGTTATTCTGATGTCTCAGCTATCTACATTCCAAATTTCATCCAAATCCGTCCAGCGGATTCAGCGTTATAAAGTAACAAACACACTCACTCACTCACTCACTCACTCACAAACTTTCGCATTTATAATATAAGTAGGAAGTAGGAAGTAGGATGGATGTTCGTTCGACGATAACTTGAGTGAATTTAGTCGGATCGTCATGAAATTTGGTAGGCAGTTAAATGAGGCAAAGAGAATTTTTAAATTCGAACATGAGCCAAATCGGTCGAGGGGTTGCTGAGATAAAGGGTCACGAGTGCATAGTTCGGGGCGAACCACTAGTTAATTTATAGTATCACTCTAAAGGAACAAGGCGGTGGAAATAAGGTGGTATTGGTTAGGTGAATTGTTGGGTAAGACAATAGAGACGTCGTCAGATACACAAAAGTTTATGGCACTATACTCGAGCATAATGAAAGGAAAACAATACGTACCGCCTCAGTATGCACTGGATGCACAGCAAACAGCAGCGCCGCGAGTGCTGCAAACGGCCGCTGCAGCCGAGCGACCGTGACGCAGGCGCGCGCGACTAAAGCGCAACACGCTGCATGCAGCGCTACGTTGCACGCATGCCACCACCACGGTCGGAGGCCGACGAGCGCGTAGTTTAACCTGAGGACAAGGGAGACCAAACGTTTAGGAAAAAGACGATGAGATACCTTGAACCGTATACCGAACGTTGTAATAAGAAGCCGCACAAAAGTGGCTGACGTCGGAAAACGCATAACTTCTTTGAAATGGAAGTGGGCAGGACACCTGGCGAGACGTACCGATGGCCGATTGACAAAGTCCATTCGTAATGGCGACCCCGTGAGCACAGCCTTCCGTGAGGGAAAGAGATCGGTCGGCAGACCACCAGCCAAGTAGCCGATTTCTCAGTTCAATATTTTCTCAGTTCTTACTCTATATTTTTTTGTTATTTCAGGTTGATTCATGACTTTATATTCTTCTTTGCAGCTAACAAGTAACATTTTAACCCTTTCCTTTTTCTAAAAAAATTCTCCGATGAAAATGCTTTTCTTTAAAACAATAGTTGCTAGAGTTTCTTCAGCTACAAAAGACTACAAGTCAAATAAAAAAAAAACATATTGGGAGTATTGGGATTTGGGACTCGAATGACCTCCTTTGCGTCTAGCTAGCTGACAATGGTACAGTTTAACAAAAACAAGGATAGAATTCCTTGTGTCAAATATTATTTGTCCGAGAGCTGGCGCCTTAGCCTGTAACGCAGTGGCGTGTCGATGGCGTCCCAGCAGAAGGGCAAAACCGGGGTTTCCTCGTTTTTCTCCTACAACCAGAGAACTAAAGTAATCCAGTTAGAATCCGAATATTCTTTCCTGTTACTACAAAAACAATAAAAGGACCTACAGCATTAATAAATCTTATCGTAATTTAAGCTGTCAACTGGGAGCCCATTTTGGCACCATTGCGTTACAGGCTAAACCACTGGGCAAACCGGCAGCCCGATGGTCGGACGTCGTCGTTGTGTCGGCGGAGGGTCCATGGATGCGGATGACGAGGGACCGTGAGAGGTGGCGCGAGGGGAAAAGGCCTATACCTACCTACCCAACAGTAGACACAGGTTAGTAGGCTGATAATGATGATGATGATGAATATAAATAAATTGGCCATTTACACCGTTCAACATGGTTACTTTCATCGTTAGTAAAAGGCAAAGTGAACCGCCTAATGTTGCTCTTAGCAAGACGTACCCAGCGAACTGGAAAACATGGAAGCATTTCTTCAAGCTAACCCATCCTCTAAAATCGGCACACGCATCTACTCGCGCAGGCAGCTTTGTTAAAAATATTTTAAGCCAATAAGAAAACAAGGTGGATAGTTTTCGGGCTATTGATGTTATTGTGTACTGACAGCGTCAAACTGACGTCTCCTCTATCGAACTACTAAAATCGTGAGAGGAACCATCTGTAGACTCCGCCCATACGAGAATCATAATCATATCAATAGCGTGATTTCAGGGCTAGTGAGATCTCCATGTTTTCTTCTGCTCGCTGGACGTACCCTACTTGCTCCTATGCCCCTCTGTACAAAGCTGAAGTAAGGTCGCCGCAACAATGCGTTTGGGGCACAATAAACTAGCCTCCTCGGGTCTCGGCCAGACAGAATGTGTCACTTGTAGGCATCTTGGAGGCAACCCTCGCTTTGTGCGGGTGACATCTTTTCTCAGGCCCTGGGACAAGTCTGGGAAATGTCTGGGGATATCTGATTCTTTTGAACTAGAAATACGATACCGTAGCAGCTAGGATAGGTATTTGGAATAGCAAATATAAAATGCAGACAAGTTGTTTTTTTTATTTAAACCAACGTACCTTCTTATTTCTTTTTGGGGCAGTTTTGCATAAAATTTCTGTAAAATACCATGTTGTTCATAGCGTAAATTGATAATTTGACACAATGTCGGTAGTACCTATACATTAAGTGGTCTCTGATATTATCTATGTAAAAGTATATCCCACCAAAAACATTCTGTAAAAAACTAGCCAGGTCTCGATGGAGCTGCTTGTTTATCTCTAAAAAGTAATGAAATCTAGACAAAGCCGTGCCAAGTCAAGCGGTTCTGGCGATAGATTGGTGCAATGGTGTCATGGAGCACCTGGTTTTGTACCCTTCAACGGCCAAGTCTCACAACATTAACTATAATAATAAATAAATCGCAGTAAGGAACCTTAGACTTGGCACGACTTTGTCTAGATTTCATAACTTTTTAGAGATAAACAAGCAGCTCCATCGAGACCTAGCTAGTTTTTTACAGAATGTTTTTGGTGGGATTTCACTTCTTTTTGTAGAAACGTGGGCATATTGATTTATTTTATTAGATTTTCTTATTTGACAGTTTTTTTATTTGTGTAATGTTCGAGTAGAATAAAGTTAATCGTTCGACTATTTCTTCTTGTTAACTTGTAAGTATAAGTATGAAAGCCAGTTCCTTTTATTTTATCTATAGGCGTATTAAAAGCAGAAGGGGAGGCATTCGCCTAGCAGTGGCACGCTATAGGCTAGATTAAATTAGAAGATGTGTCCCACTCCCACTAAGCTGGATTTTTGCAATGACAGACGATTTTTTTATGTACCAATAGTAGAAGGGGCATTACCATATCTCTAATAAACCTGAGACCAGCTGAGGGTTCTTCATCAGATACTTCAGGCCTTCGATTATTGACATCAAATGAAGCGGCCCATTAAGTTGAATATTTTTTGTAAAGGCGGTATACAGGGTGTTAAAAGACCGCCAACAAAGCGGGAAACCACGTATTGTCCTCATCATAAGGAACATTTTTGCCCAAGGAACTATGCCTGGGAAATCAACGGTTTCCGAGATAATGAGGTTCAAAGTCAATCAAAACTTTTTTTTGCAGAAATGCATTCAGTATCTATTTCTTAACATACCTTCTCAAGAAGCCATATCAAAATTATAAATATTTCTTACAAAAAACGACGTTAAAATTGCAACCCGGAATGTATTCTAAACATCTGCACTTCAAGCTTAAGTAACATAAACTGTTACCTACGCTTGCGCAATATAACTTCTGTGCGTTACACGTACATAACATTGCGTCATAAAATATTTTTCAAAATTATAACCTAAAAAACCAAAATCATTTCCCAGCAATAATTTATCGAAAAAGTACTTTGTTTTGGTGTCTAGTATGCGTGGCTTTCGGGTCTGTTGGCGGTCTTTTAACACCCTTTATATCGATCTCTAACAGTTTAGTTGGGCTCTTATGTTTTCTGATCAGGGTCACCAGGTACTCCAGATCTTCGATTATCCTAGTTTTTATAGTTTTCCCTTTATGTGGCCATTAAACCCTAACTCTGTACCAAATTTCAGCTCTCTGAGTTTATGGGAAGTACTAGTTCTATTTTGATGATCATGAGTGAGTGAGTGAGTGTCATAAATGCGAAACTTTGCTTTCGCGTAACTTCGGAACTAAATGACCTACAGACTTGAAATTCTGGATTAAAGTATGTGATTATAGCTTACTGTTTGACGAAAATTTCTGCGTTCTGATCTTATCCAGAGGTCCTCAAATAGGGGCCTGAAAATGCGGCGAAATGGTTCCAGTAAAGGATGGTACGGCAGTGTTTACTTCGCGCTCGACCTCTGATATCTCTGAAGTAGAAACGTGAAGTACCTTTTCGTTTCTGTCGAAATTAAACATTTAAAAAGCTTCCTATATTTAGGGGTTTCATACTTTTTATACATCTAACTTTCTACATGTTTTCATTTTCTTCTCTTTTCTTTTTGTACAATTTAATAATTTGCCTACTTGTGTATTTTAGTTTCAAGTATCATTGTACTATGTCTTTTTGTGAATAAACTTTTTACTTACTTACTTGGTTAGGTACTTCGCTACCACCGCTTTAGAGACAATTTCCTCCCCACCAAAGCATGTCAAACTGTATTCCACTTAGCCGACACAAATCAGAGATAGAGTTGGGTAAAACCGAGTTAAAACTATTAATCTCATATTGTCGCACCGCCTTTGTGTCAAGCCTAGCGCCCACAATATGAACTTAAAACTGAGTTAACTAGTCGTGAAAGGCTGTAGGTTGTAGTTATAGAAGAGCTAGCGTAGAGGAGGCAAGTGAGAAAGTTCAACAGTTCCTAATTACATAATCAGTCAATCAATTAGTACATCTAGGAATAGGTGCCTACACCAAGTTAAAAGTAAGATGTAGCCCGTACAATTGTACATTTCCCACTAGCTGGGCAAAGGCCTTCTCTCAGAGAGAGAGCTCGAGCTTAATCACCACGCGTGCTCAATGCGGGTTGGCGATTTTTGCGTTGAGGGTATAATGCCTCATACGCTCAGGTTTCCTCACGATGTTTCCCTTCACCGTCAGCGAGTGGTATTGCTACTAAGTCATAGATACATGCCCGCACCGGGAATCGAACCTAGGACTATTCGCTTCAGAGTCCACTGTTCCACCCACTAGACCACCACCGCTCTTTCAGAGTCCACTGTTCTACCCACTAGACCACCACCGCTACACCAAGTTATTTAAGTTATTACATTTATATCTGAATATACTTAAGAATTTATTTTAAAGTTCTATTTAATGATTGAAAAATAGCCACACCATTTATTCAAATTGAGTAGATGGAGTGAGGGGGTAAAACGGGGAGTAAAAAGTTATATTTGCGCAACGTAGCAGGTGAAATTCCCTAGACATAAAATATAATAGTTGTCTATCCTTCTATAGAGTTTGTGCCATTCGCTTTGAAAAATATTATTGTGCTCAAATAGCTAGGTGGCTTTTTATAGGCTTAATTTCGACAGTAACTGGGTCAGGCACGTGTATTGCGGGTATACCAGACAGTTCAATTAATTCAATGACTTCGTTATAAAACCTTATTCAAACGCTGATAAGTTATTATAGGAATTATTAATACTTTGTGGGCTACTTACACTTCATTATTTATCCACAATTTATTTATCTATAGGTATAATATTCTATTATCTATAATATTATGTAATTTATTATTTAATACATGAAAACAAATTTACAGACAGACAGACAAACTACTTATTTCACTGTAGATATTTTGCACACGCGGTATTAGCATAGGTGGTTGCGTGCGCATCTCGCGCAGTCGCTCTTGTGCTTTGAAGACTAAACTGTTTTTACGTTGTGATTTTCTTGTGTGAATATTATTGCTTTTCTTTCCCTTGATTCTCCTTCCAAATAAACTCAAACTGAAATCCAAACCATTTCGTATCTGTACACAACGACTCCCAAACTGGTGACCCCTTCAGTTCACGTTACCAAGGGAAAGAAGATCTAAAAAAGGCGATGGCCGACAAAGATGGTGGCCTCACATTCGGCGATGCAGAGGATTCCGCCGCCGATGTTCCGCCACGTATTTGCGCCGAACCTCGAACGGAACTCGTCTCAGTGAAGGTACCAATTTTTTGGCCAGAGAAGCCCGCCGTATGGTTTAAGCAGATTGAGGGCCAATTTGCCTTGGCAAAAATAACCATAGACGAGACTAAATACAACCATATAATTTCAAATCTCGCGCCTCAATACGCCGATCAGGTAGAAGACATCATCCTCAACCCGCCGAGTACAGGGAAGTATGAAAAACTAAAGGCAGAGCTGATAAAGCGCCTTTCAGCGTCGAGAGAGAAAAAGCTTAAGCAACTCCTAGGACACGAAGAGCTAGGCGACCGAAAGCCGTCCCAGTTCCTGCGTCATCTTCAGCATCTCGGAGGACCTGGCGTGCCGGAGGAGTTCCTGAGGACTATCTGGACTAGCCGCCTTCCTAGTAGTACGCAGACAATCATCGCCTCGCAGGCCAATGCCACGCTCGAAGTGCTGGCAGATCTTGCCGACCGGATTCATGATGTCGTCGCATGTACCCCTCAAGTGGCCTCTACTTCGACAGCGAGTCTACCGAGCAGCGAGTGGGAGGTGATGAACAAGCAGATAGCGGCACTGTCTAGACAGGTGGAAGCTCTCTCTACACGGCTTGACCTAAGGTCAAGAGAGCGGACCCAACGTACGACCGACCGTGGTAGATCATCATCAAACCGATCGCAGTCCAGTTACCGAAGGTTTCCAGTATGCTGGTACCACAGCATGCACGGTGATAAGGCAGACAGGTGCATCAAACCCTGCGATTACAAGAAGGAAAACTCCCACGGCAGTCATTAATGGCGACTGATGACTGTCATGCCACTGGTCGCCTCTTTGTAACTGACCGCGGCACCGGCGCTCGCTTCCTGGTCGACACTGGCAGCGACATCTGCGTCTACCCGCGAGCAGCTCTACGGGATCGGCGACCCAAGACAAACTTCGAGTTATGTGCAGCAAATGGGACAACAATCGAAACGTTTGGTTACATAGAACTAAAACTCAATATAGGTTTACGGCGCGACTTTGTTTGGAGGTTTATTGTTGCCGATGTAACTAAGCCGATAATTGGTGTAGATTTTCTCATACATTTCAATTTAGTGGTAGATTGCCGTAATAAGCGACTTGTAGACAATTTGACTCGTTTATGCACCCTGGCTCACCCGGCTAACAACGATGTTTCATCAGTAAAACTTGTTTCGGGTAATACAAGGTATCACGAGTTACTAGCAAAATTTCCTGAAATCACACGACCATCTGGCACACCTATGTCACCGCGACACAACACCACTCACCACATTCGCACTACACCTGGACCCCCGGTATACTGTACCCCTCGTCGTCTCGCCCCCGATAAATTAAAGATTGCTAGGCAAGAATTCGAACGAATGCTAGCTAATGGGACAGCGCGTCCGTCTGAGAGCCCTTGGGCGTCGCCGCTACACCTAGTTCCTAAAAAGGAAAACGCCTGGCGTCCTTGTGGTGATTATCGTACACTCAATGCAAGGACGATTCCAGATCGCTACCCAATTAGGCATATACATGACTTTTCGCACAATATTGCTGGTTGCAAGGTCTTTTCCACGATCGATTTGGTAAAAGCTTACAATCAGATTCCGGTGCACGAAGAAGACATTCCGAAGACGGCGATCACGACACCGTTCGGACTCTATGAGTTCCCGTTCATGACGTTCGGGCTCAGCAACGCCGCACAAACCTTTCAACGTTTTGTAGACGAAATGACGAGAGGTTTGGAGTTCTGTTACTGCTACCTCGACGATTTCTTGGTGTTCTCGAAAAATGAGCAGGATCACGAAACGCACCTCCGGATTCTATTTGAACGGATGAAGGAATATGGCATTCTCATTAACACAGCCAAGTGCGTATTCGGAGCTAGTGAGGTAACTTTCTTGGGTTACAGAGTATCCGAAGCCGGAACTAAGCCTTTAGAGTCTAAGGTTCAGGCAATCAAGGAATTTCCCATGCCCAAAACGGTGAAGCAACTTCGGCGATACTTGGGTATGCTTAATTTTTACAGGCGATTTATACCAAACGCCGCGAAAATTCAAGCCCCGCTAAACGCCCTGCTCACCGGTTCAGTTAAGGCGTCACATCCTGTTGATATTTCTGGTGAGGCATTTCAGGCTTTCGAACAAACTAAAGAAAGTTTGTCTAATGCTGCTTTACTGGCTCACCCAGATTGCGAGGCCAAAATAGCGCTGGTCACAGACGCTTCTGACCTGGCAATAGGTTCAGTTCTTCAGCAGCTTAAAGACGGACACTGGGAACCCCTAGCATTTTTCTCGCGAAAGTTCAGCCCTTGCCAACAAAGGTATTCGCCTTACGACCGCGAACTCTTAGCCATATATGAAAGCATCAAATACTTTCGTCATATGTTAGAGGCTCGACATTTCACGGTCTACACTGACCATAAGCCGATCAGTTTTGCTTTTCATGAAAGAAAAACCAACTGTTCGCCTCGTCAGTTTCGCCATCTCGACTACATCTCACAGTTCACGACAGATATTCGTCATATCTCAGGCAAAGACAATGTTGTCGCTGATGCCTTATCTCGTGTCGACGAACTGCAAATTCCAGTCGATTTAGATGTTCTTGCCAAAGATCAGACTTCTGACGAGGAACTTGCCCAACTTCTCAGCGGTGAATCTTCACTCCGCCTGGAAAAGTTGAGTGTTCCTGGTAGTACAACAAAATTATTTTGCGATGTGAGCTGTTCAATTCCAAGACCTTTTGTGACTAAGCCATTGCGCAAGCAAGTTTTCGATAGCCTCCATAGTCTCAGCCACCCAGGTGCTAATGCGTCCGCCAAACTTGTAGCGGAACGCTTTATTTGGCCTGGAGTGCGAAAGGACTGTCGGGAGTGGTCACGAAAGTGTTTGTCCTGCCAACGCGCCAAGGTTATTCGCCATGTGTCATCTCCGTTAGGCACATTCGATTTACCCCGCGCTAGGTTTGCTTTCATCCACGTTGATATCATAGGGCCGATGCCTACATCGCATGGATTTCGTTACTGTCTCACTATAGTGGACAGATTTACCCGTTGGCCGGAAGTTACGCCAATGGCTGATATGACTGCGGAAACTGTCGGAAAGGCAATCATATTATGGGTATCAAGATTTGGATGTCCATCTGATATTGTCACCGATCAAGGCCGGCAATTTGAATCGACACTTTTTCAGTACCTCGGAAAAATGATCGGGTTCAGGCACCGCCGAACAACCGCCTACCACCCAGCCTGCAACGGCCTTGTAGAACGATTCCACAGGCAGTTAAAAGCTGCAATTATGTGCCATGCTGACCTCAACTGGGCAGATAACTTACCGCTGGTACTTTTAGGGATCAGGAGCGCACATAAAGAGGACCTCAATGCCTCTTCTGCTGAAATGGTATATGGTGAGCCGTTGCGTTTACCTGGGGAATTCTTCCTACCTGCGCAAACGGAACATCACACTACCGACACATCGGATTTCAGCACACGTCTTCGGCATTTCACGTCAAAATTACGACCTGCTCCTGCATCGGGGCACGCTAAAGATAACATTTTTGTTTACAGGGAACTAAATTCCAGTACTCATGTTTTCTTGAGGGACGACAAGGTTAGAGGTTCTTTGCAGCCTCCCTACTCGGGTCCTCACAAGGTTCTTGAACGAGGAGACAAAACTTTCAAAATCTTGGTTAAGGGCAAGGAGACGAGGGTGTCCGTCGACCGCCTTAAGCCAGCTCATATTTTGGTAGAGTCATCTCCCGTTCCATCAGTTACCACTACTCCTACTTCTGTCACTCAACCTACGCTTCCTGATCAGGTTTCAGCGCGTCAAGACGCTCCGGCTCCTAAAGCTATAACTACTCGTTCAGGTCGCGTAGTCCGGTTTACTAATTACTATCGACCGTAGAGACGGTCTCTGGGGGGGAGTGATGTGGGCTACTTACACTTCATTATTTATCCACAATTTATTTATCTATAGGTATAATATTCTATTATCTATAATATTATGTAATTTATTATTTAATACATGAAAACAAATTTACAGACAGACAGACAAACTACTTATTTCACTGTAGATATTTTGCACACGCGGTATTAGCATAGGTGGTTGCGTGCGCATCTCGCGCAGTCGCTCTTGTGCTTTGAAGACTAAACTGTTTTTACGTTGTGATTTTCTTGTGTGAATATTATTGCTTTTCTTTCCCTTGATTCTCCTTCCAAATAAACTCAAACTGAAATCCAAACCATTTCGTATCTGTACACAACGACTCCCAAAACTTCATTGTAAAACCATTCAATTCTTAACATGGGAAATTATACAACAGTACGCACATACGAGTAGCTAAGGTTCCCACGCATAGGAATTCTAAATTCACATTACAAATTACAATTATTTAACCCCACCATCAGTATACCTAGGTGGGGCAATCTTCAAGATAAGTTTAATTCCGGTAATTTTCGTCATTGCTATCCGGGCTAAACCCATGTCTGATTTGAAACTAAATATTGTTACATAAAATTGTCAAGATCTCCAGTGCTGCACCCTTCTTAGCATAATAATATTTCAATAAAATAACCTGGATTAATCTACAGGGTGCAATCGAATTCGATTCCAGTGGCACCTTCATTCACTCAGGATGGGTGAAGAGACCACTCGGCGCTGCAGTGCCTACGACATTTTTTTGATGGAGTAAGCTTGCCCAGCACCTATACCATCCTGACAGCTTATTCGGCCTAGCCCACAGGAAAAACAAGGTCTCCGAAAAAGTAAACAGAGCATAAAACCATACAGCATGTATTCCAGTCTCTACTGCACGGCCCCATCGATAACTTTTTTATCCCGCTATCGATGCAACCGTGCACAGGAAACAATACGTACATAGATCGGAAAAAATAAGGGACTTCGGTTTGGATTCCACAGTGTGATAAATGGGCTATCATCTATCCGACGATAGGAGTTCGATCATAAAATGCTACGACTTTAATCACAAGCCCATCTGTCCTCCCGGCCTTCTAATATCATATCTGTTGCAATATCGCAGCGGGGAAGAGACAGACAAGGTATCCTCTTATCGATCGCAGTGATACAGTTTTAAACATTTTCATATGTATTAAAATCCAGTAAATATTATTTGATGTATTGCACGCCAAAACTGGTTCAAAATCAAAATTGGTTATTAGCCGTTATCCTTTGCTACCAGATAGTGTCAAGTCAACCGGCTATGTCGATTTCCGACAACTTATAAAGGGACCAAATGCAAGTGCATAACAAAATCACAAGAAGATATTATTGTATTTCTTAGTTTGTACTTGTACAAGCGTTTTGAACTAACTAACCAAGTGTCAACCTCGATAGAGACACCTCGAGATTCAACACCCCGGTAGCAGTGACATCTATTGGCCGGTGCACGGAAGAAGCGGTCGGCTGATTGCTTTTTAATAGCAGCATCTATCGATACAAATTGCTTTGTAAATCGCCCGCCGTCCCGTAAGCTGGCTGCCTATAAACCTTACAAAGTTACCGGGAAAGTTCGTAAACTTTATTGCTTGCTTGATATTAAAAACAATATTGCCCATTAAGCTTCGCGGGTAATTTAGTACAGCGGAACGGAAACCCTGGACGATCTTTTAAATCTAGTTGCCAGTGACAAATATGCGTATATAACCTATTCCCATTGCATTTTAATTACATATTATCTGATTTACTTAATATTTGACGAATTATGTTTATATAATTTACTGGAACCAAATCAATTATTTAATATGCTATGAACCAATTTAATAATAACCTTACTTTTACCAACAGTAATTAACTATTAAATTAATTTATACTTGATCATTATTCTGTACGTAACAATAATTTAATGATATAAAATTATCATAATGTAAACTCACTTTTACGACTTATTTACTAGTCTTAACACCTTACTGTGTGGCAAAAATGTTGACCAAACAATAAGAGGCCTAAACCAACGACTGTATTTACAACCAGTGGCACATACAGGGTGGCCCAAACATAGATGTCAAGCGAGAAAATCTAAATAGCTGACACTGAGGGCTACCCGAATCACCCCGATGTACTCGTATGTTCAGCCCTTTTTTGTTTTTAAGAAGTTACGAAGCTTATAAAATTATTTTGAAAAAAAAAACCTAGCATTGGATTTTATTTTCTATTTTTTTTTCTTTTAACTTTTCAGAGATTTTTTTTCATTATTTTCGGTCTCTGATAATAAATTTATCTATTACCAAAAAATATATATTATCAGCTATGGACTTCTAGAAGTTACCGCAAATTTGATCCAAAGTACAAAAATGTTGTTTTTGAGAAATCATCACTGAAATACGAAAAGGACTTTTTTTTATTTTCAAAAACTTTCCCAAAGCCTTAGTGCTCAGAATAATACAAAAAATCTGTCTCTTTATGGGACTTTTATTCAAGTAATTTGCGATCAAAGTAAAAAAACTGGAGTTGGAAGAAATTTTAATTTATTTTAGTTTATTCGGACAATAATGAGTGTAGGTAGGCTTACAAAATTCACGGAAAACCTCATAACTTCTAAACGACAAAAAATGGCTGAACATACATGGGAGTGATTCGGGTAGCCCTCGGTGTCAGCTATCTAGATTTTCTCGCTTGACGTCTATGTTATGGCCACCCTGTATATGTGAAAGCCGTAGAACCGGCACTCCAAAGCCAAATCCAATCACCGCGTTCATAAACCTGTCTATCGCAGCGCCATCTATCGCTTGCAGTGCTGCAGCAACCTGGCGACACCTATCGGTGCCACTTCACTGCTTGATTGCTTTTTAATAGTCTCTTTCATTCGCTAGATTGCTATGGATGTCTACTCTATGTGTACGAGGGTTTGGAGGTAACCGTTGTTTTATTTTTGATTTGGAAGTGAGCCACCTGAATTGATTTTAGGATGCATAGCATGAAATACGAGTATCAAGAAAATCCCTTATTTTTTTAACTTGGCAAATTTGGCCCACCCAGTTCTATTTGTTCCACTAAGGCCCGGTTTCTGAATTAAGAAATTCGCTAAGCCAATGGGTAAGTATCGTCCTGTCTCTACAGATTTCTCACAAAAGAGCGTGACAGAACGATAGTTAAGTATTTGCTTAGTAAAATTCACAATTCAGAAACCGGGCCTAAGCCTGTTGTGCTCCATCGCCCATTAGCAATCCTTGAGTTTGGACTTTTGAAGTCATAAAATAATAAGTCGAGTTTGAGAAATTGCAATCGTTGAGGTGACAAGATTGTTGGTCCGATTTGATTGTACAGCGTGAGTAGGCCACTACCCATTCATGTTCGAAGTTTTTTTATTTTTTCGCGTTTTTTCGCCGTGTTTTGTTTTTGTCACCAGCATTCGGTAGAGAGAGATGACGCCGATCGATTTCAATCGTCGCAAGTCACAACGTGTGTGCCTTTGTTTTTAACCTCAGACCTCAAAATAAAGTTGAGATTGAAAAACAAAAAAATCCCAGAAATCAAAATGTGGTCTGGGGTGACCATATTCATAATTTTCGAAGAAAAGCTTATTAATTTCTGAACGAAGCAACCAGGATAATTTTTATTATGTTTCCCAGTAGTTACCGTTATGACTTGCCATTTCACCCAATTCCCGCTTGACGTCGACTTATGGGACACCCTGTATATTTACACTTAAGTCACGGACAGCTATTACATTACATTAAATTAACAGTCTTGACTGTTCTTAACCCATGTTTTAACTAGACTTTCCGAAAAAACTGTACAATACTTTCATTTATTGTAGTAACTAAAAATGAAATAAAACCTTTTGTCCGTCGTATTGTTAAACTTATATCATCAGACAAAACCATTAATTGTATTGTGTGGAATTCCCGTAAACAAACTGATAAAACACGGACGCTTTCAAAATTGTCATTAGACTTCCATTATGGACATGCAATATTGAAAACCAACTTACAAGTGCATCTACACTTTTTGTAAACCACCGTTATTGCCAATGAAATAAAGTTAATATTCCAGTGCCACCAAACAAACAGTATCTTTGACAATACAAAAATACCAACATATCTGAGCAATCTAAACCTAGCTCTGACAATGCAACCTTATCCGTTTTAAAATAAAGTTTAAATTTCTTTGTCAGTGAAATGCGTCAACCCGTTGGAAAACCAACTCATTTGTGAAGCTAAACGTTTTACAGAGCACCGTTATTTGCTCTTGAATAGAATCTAAATTCCTTTGTCAATAGCGTACGAAAAACGTATATACCTTGCATGACAGTGCGATAGTAATTTTACTAGGAAAATAGAAATTGGAATTAAAAATTCAACGGTTGAAATGCTCCGGGAGCTAATACCTTTGTCATGCATATTACAGTGGTCAATGTGGTCATGAAATTATTATGTATTTTGCAATTTCAAAGTAATTAAACGAAATTATTATTAATATGTCAAATGCATTGTGTAATTGAAACATTGAACCAATATTTTTAAGTTAACTCTTAATCTTTATAACCGTTCCATAGCACGGGTTAGTGCTTTATAAAATACAAAAACCCTTAATTTGGTTCTAAACGGGCCGAATCACCTTATTTATCATGCAATGATGATTATGATCAGGGGCAAAATAATGGCGATTTGGCCCTTAACGAACCAAATTATCAAAAAAATTTACACTAGGTACCTGCTTTAAAAACCATTTGTACTCGCTTTTTTTTACATTGTAGAGTAAACCATGCGAGACAGCATATTATTATGACTCAAAAACCATAAGCAATTTTCTGAGGGCACTGACCGACGTAGCCAGAGGCACCATAACATCTGCGTATAATCCGCGCGGGATGAGAATGGGATGCGACCTTTTGGAACAGAGACGAGCGCGGTAAGCAAACTCGTTATTATTCGGACTATTGATTATCTTTATAATCATAACGTGAACACCTATATAGCCCTGTTCTCATAATAAATAGTAAAGCTAACAATACTAATCGTTTTTTTTTTTGCTATTAACTATTAAATGATAAGCACTATAAATATAGGATGGATGATAATAAATACGACCAATAAATATAGACATTGGCTTAATAATAAGGGCCGGAACCTTAAACATTTTGAAATCCAGCGTACCGACACAGCTTAAACATTGAAGGCTCAATCATTTTCCGATACCGACAAATCGCTTCACGATATGAAAGCTAGCGTTAATTTTTTATCCAATTCCTGTAATGTTGGACCAATTATGGAGTTACAAACTGCATTCACTGCAGCACCCGTCGTAGTAGAGGAAATATTAATAACTGGCCATCCTTCTGTCAAAGCCCCTGCCAAGCTAAACTAGCCCCTAACTTATCCATTGTTGTATTGCACTTGAAAATAATTCGGATGGTCCGATTCTTCAAACATGTAGTGGGAAAAAGGAGTTCACCAGACTGCAATACAACTTTTTGGGTCTGGCAGCACAAAACAAGAATTTTAGGTGGCTTTGCTCAGGGTCTCGTACTAGAGTGAATTAAAAAGTGGACAAAAAAACTAACGCCTTACTAATAATGAATCCTTACCCACGATGTATGTTATGAAAAAAAAAATAAAGAAAAAAAATTGTTGAATAATGTTACAGATTAATGTCTTGGCTCCCAAACAAGGATTCCCTGTGCTATGTGGTAAGTTTTCATAGAAACGAAGCTCTTGTCATGACAGCTGTTATACATCCGATCTGTCAATTCAGGCATTATTAGTAGCATTTTTCTTCCTCACTGCTTATTCAATGAATAAAAATCATTGTTTGTAAGGCTGTAGGCCTTTGCATGTACCTTATGAGATGATAAAATTATTATGCACATTGTGCATTGTACAACGTTCAGTCGCAACAGATACTTTATACTTTAATGCACACATGAAAAATTAGAAACAAGAAAGTAGTAGGTAGATAAGTAGATAAGTGAATTGACCATTTCATATTGGACACTGCAGTGCCTAGAACATGTTTAGTTTGATTACATTTTTTAGCCAGTGCATAGTCGGGCCTCTTTTTTCTCTTTTTCTTTCGTATCCTATATAAGGACTTGACCCCGGCAAACCGTGCCAGCGCACTTCAAACGGAGATATCGGGCAATAAGGTCCAATAAAGAAAGCAATCCGGCATTGAGCATTGGGTCCTACTTTCTATGTGTTCTAGTTTTGTGTAGCCAGTGGACTTCCACAATGCAATAGAGGCTATAATCGCTATAAGGGGGAAAGCACGCGATGGCGTTTAGAGTGATTAAAGTTCGTGAAAGAAACAATTTGGTTTGGAAAGTGTTGAATGGTTGAGTACGCTTTTAAGAAGCTACGCTGACCGCTGAGTGAACGGTGTGGTTGTGTAATGATGTTTCGCTATTATTGAATGCAACTTCTCTTGGATTATTGGTAGGCAGTTAATTTAACCGTATACCTACCGAACGTTGTAGAAGCCGCGCAAAAGGGGCAGACGTCGAAAAATGCATAACGTATTTGAAGTGGAAGTAGACCCTGGCTAGACGCACCGGCGGCAGTTGGACGAAATCCATTGTGGAACGGTGACCTCGAGAGGGAAAAAGATCGGTTGGTAGACCACCAGCCAGATGGTCCGCCGTGGTTAGCCGGAAAACATTGGTTGCATCTGGCACAGGATCGTGATGGGTGGTGTGAGCAGGAAGAGGCTTTTACTCAGCAGAGGGTGTTAACAGGCTGATGATTTAATTCGAGGCATAATAACGGGGAAAGGTTGACTTCTCACGTACATTTTGTACGAGGGAAATTTCAAGGTGGGGGTGTCCGCACGTCGCGGTTATTATAGAAAAACTTAAATAAAGTAATTTGCCCATCAAAAAAATGATTCAACCGTTATTCAAACTATCGTCCCTGAGTTGGGTGTCACTGACCATAACAACACCCTGTATAAATGGTTAAAACGTGACGATAAATAAATGCCTCCACAATTAATATCTCGAAGAGCGAAATTCACTGCCAAACTGCCGTTTCTCTCTCGCCGCCCCCGGCAATAGACAAAATATTGGCCCGGCGTAATCCTGGCGTCAACAAGTGTACAAATATTTCCCAAGGCCCTACACGGCGGTCTGACCGGGCCGGCCGGCCTTGCGGTCTAGTGCCCATTCACCTTTCTTCTTTGACCCAGTTAATAATAAGTTTATCTAGACGTTAAGGAGGAATGTGCAACCCTCACACAAACCATGCGGTTTAAGGGTGTGAAGAACCTATGTCTTGTTATGTATTTTAGGAAGAAAAAAAAAGCTTCCTAAAGTCTAATTCTTTATTCAGGATAGTAAACTGACAGATGCTAACTGTCACATTGCAAAATAATGTTGCTATATGTATTGTAATAGTGATGCGTTCCACTCGTTGTGCGATTCAGCTCAGTCACAAAAAAAAAGCGAAATACGAAATTCCGCATGATAGCCCATGCGTCAGGAATTCCGGACGAAAAAAAAAACGTTCGGAACGCAATATTTCCATAGATCATTTAAAAAACACAATTTTTAACGCATTTAACACTCCTCAAAAAAGTGGACCAAAACACACTTTCTCATTACTAATTAATAAGTTTTTAGTTAATTTCATATAATAAGCTTTTCATCAATCGGCCTATTAATTGATTATATCGATTACGCGATTCGATTCATGTCAAACTTTTTGTCACCACACTATTTAATTTTCACCAGAGACTGGTCACACCGTAAACGTCAGTGTACTATCTTGAATGAAGAATTAGACTTTAGTGGTTCGCTCCGAACTGTGATCCCGCGATGTGTAACTTTTTGCTAATACCATTCGTGCATACAATTAAATTAAACGTAACTAAAGAGGTAAAATAACTTAATCGAGAAAATAACAGCCCGATGGTCGGACGACATTGTCATAGCGGCGGAGGGTCCATGGATGCGGATGGCTAGGGACCGTGAGAGGTGGCGCGAGGGGAAAAAGGCCTATACCCAACAGTGGGCAGAGGTGGGCTGATGATGATGATGATGATGATGAGAAAATAAGGGTTGAAACATTTTGTCTACCAAGGAATAACCCAGGTTGTTATCGGTGCGTAAGCTCGGTTATTGCGAAAGCAATATTGTGGACGCAATAGGGGGTATTGTATCATTTTGTTTCTCTGTGAAAATGTATTGGTTTCCTTATAGTATGATTAATAAGAGGAATTAGGGCTTTTTTTAATGGATACCATGTTGACACAACACTATTAATCATTACAGTAACTCAGCGAGCGGAAGATAACAAAACTGAATGTACTATATATGTATGGTAGTTTTTATTCCTGAAACATGTCATGTCAAGTTCTAAGGGTGGTATTCTAGAACTCAGTTTAAACAGAGTTCAGACTATCGATAAAACAGTGCATGTTTTGATATGAAGGGAGGGATATTCAAATCAAAACATGCACTGTTTTATCGACAGTCGACACTACTAAACTCTACTTAAACTGAGTTTAAACAGAGTTCAAGTAGCGTTCTAATTTGAACCGAATTTAAACAGAGTTTAAGTAGCATTCTACAGGGTGCACTCTAAGTCGATAGCGGAACTTTAAGTAGGCTGTCTACTGATCAATACAAACAACTTGTACTAGGTGGCGACAAAAATAGAGCGAAAAAAATATCAGCTGTTTCATACATTTGGCGCAGTACTGAGTCAACCTTTTGTATGGAATAGCAGATATTTTTTTCACTCCATTTTTGTCGCCACCTAGTACAAGTTGTTTGTATTGATCAGTAGATAGCCCACTTAAAGTTTCGCTATCGACCCTGTAATTTGAACTGAGTTTAAGTATCGTTCTAGAATACCACCCTTAATGTGTTTTCCAGCAAAAAACTAATACTACAACTTTAGAGAAATCGCAGTTTTATTTTTCCATACAAAAAAAAATCTTTCTGTGTGGTCCCATAAAATAATGGTGAAGATCTGATGAAGAACTTCGGAGATGGAGAACCGAACT
This sequence comes from Zelleria hepariella, assembly GCA_949319315.1. Taxonomy (NCBI): domain Eukaryota; kingdom Metazoa; phylum Arthropoda; class Insecta; order Lepidoptera; family Yponomeutidae; genus Zelleria; species Zelleria hepariella. The sequence goes on from OX439381.1 coordinate 1,823,831, forward strand.
CCTCAACAGACATCAACAGATCACTCGGAATCAGTGCAGTAGCTTAATAACAGTGTAAAATTTCACCAGTGAAATTGGTTTTAAAATTTTCGATGATTTGGTATTAGGTGGGTAAATGATTTATCACAAATTCAGAAACACAATGTCTGACAGAGGTCAAAGCTTGTGTACGTGCGTGACTCAATCAAATAGGCCGTTGCAATCGATGATTGCTTTTTCAATCCAACCAGTTCAGATCAAAGGAACGAATGATTTAAATACCAACGCCCTATATGCACAGTACCGCTACAGAATTCACAGAATTATGTGGCGGTACTGTGCATCCGTACAGAATTCAGTTCTGAGGGCCTATGGTCCAATAAGCAGGAATGGGAACGGCGGCACGGAACCTTCAAGCTTTGTGTAAAGCTGCTTCGACATACACTCAGCAACAAAAAAATAGCATCCTTAAAAACAATGATTTCGAAAAACATTTGATTCCTTCAAATTAAATCGATCGAGAGGCAATTTTTAGATATCATTTGCATGGTAATAAAATATTTATAGAAAGAATTAAATTCATTTGTATTTTTCTTTACCAGGGGGTCTACCGGCTAAGACGAAGCCGATTACCATTGGTGAAAATCGAAGTTCGATTTATGAAAAATGCACTGCCACCCAGTTCATTTTACTGCCACCCAGTAAATTTTTCATAAATCGAACTTCGATTTTCGTCAATGGCAATCGGCTTCGTCTTAGCCGGTAGACCCCCAGGGCAGAAAGACAAGTTGATTTTCGCGAAACAAACGGTTTTCAAAACGCTTACGAATTTAACAGAAAAAACCACAAAATGTTGCTTTAAGTTACTTTAAAACTTTGTTTTCCTCCCCTTGCCATGATAACAGCTTACATGCTATCTCTCATGGGCCTGTAGGTTTCATGACTTTACCAGTAACTTTTTCAACATAACGTAACTGTTTATTTTATTTTAAGGTCCATAAATGTCCTTTCCATTGATACGGTACGGTATGGAACGGAGATCGGAACGGAGGAACGGAACAGACAGAACATGATTGTTATGTCTTCTTCTTCTTCTTCAGCATTTATGTGTCCACTGCTGGACGTATGCCTCTTCATTCTTCTTCCATTTCAGCCGGTTTGCAGCTATTGTGGTCCAGGTTGAGCCTGCTGCGGCCTTGATGTCGTCGGACAATCGTGCAGCTGGTCTACCCACACTTCGCGTTCCTGTACGCGGCCTCCATGACAGGACTTTTCGGCTCCACCTGCCATCCTCTCGGCGACATACGTGTCCTGCCCACTGCCATTTAAGGCGCGCTATCCGTTGGCCGATGTCGGCGACTTTGGCGCGTTGACGTATTACTGTATTTCGTATTCTGTCGCGGAGGGATATTCTGAGCATCGACCTTTCCATGGCTCTTTGTGTAACCTTGAGCCTGTTCATGGTTTCGTCGGTTAGCGTCCATATTTCGCAAGCGTAGGTCATGACTGGCAGAACACACTGGTTGCAGACCCTAGTCTTAAGTGTTTATTATTATGTGATTATTATGTAGACCCAGCTTAAGTTGCTCTTTAATTTTAGTACGATTAGTGAATGTCGCCACTGTTGGGCTTCTATGCCAAACAGTGGGCGACATTCATGCGCTAGATAAATCGATAGAAAGACTGCACTTTTGTCGCTCAGCATAAAAAAATACTTAATCAAGATTACAATAAACTGCGTCATTCATTAGTCATTATGTAGACATGCTAAAATAGAGCAAATTGACCTATTTCAGACCAAATTCAGACCACAAATGAACCGCGTAACCGTTGCATTTACACTCATCGCGGCTTTCACTGCGGGTGCTTTAGGACACAGTGAACCAACATGCTATGGCCGATTCAATAGCCAGATGCAAAGAAACGTTCAATAAATAGAAAGTATTGAGCTTTTCGATAAGTCTTAGAACAAAAGTTGTTGGAAATTACATTTAGAAGTTGAAGTTTTTTAGTAGTTGTTCCAAGAAAAAAGCTATTTAAAAATAAAATTGCCCTGTATATCTACACTAATCTACACTACTCTACACTACACTACCAACTCGACACTAATATTATAAAGAGGAAAATTTTGTATGTATGTATGTATTCTCCAAAACTTCTCGACCGATTAAAAAAAATATTTCACTGATATTAAGTCTGCGCGGACGCGAAGTCGCGGGCCAAAGCTAGTTAGAAAATAAACCAAGAAGGGGAAAAATTGCACATTGTCAGTAACACATTTTCTATTAGGACTACGTCGCCGGATAAGGGTTGCCAGGTGATTTATTCACGTTTACTTGCGCCAGGGTGCGCGTGAGATAGGGCCACCAGATTAAAGGTGTCTGGGCGAGACTATTTTTTGTTTGTCTGTCTTTCCTATGGGTAAGAATTGTTAATGGTGACATTAGGGTATTAACTAAATCTATACTTATAATAAAACTCTAGCGAAGTCAATTCTGTACATTGAATATTTTTAGAAAAAAACTAGCAGGGGTTACTAAGTAAACTGTACTGAATCCAAAAATGCAAAAAAATCGGTCTATGTCTGTCTGTCTGTCTGTCTGTCTGTCTGTCTGTCTGTATGAACACGATAAACGCGAACACCGCTGAATAGTTTTCAACCAAACTTAACATGGTCGTAACTCACGTTTCTGGGCGTAACTTAGGCTATCCAATGTTTAGAATACATTGCGGGTTGCAATTTTAACTTCGTTTTTTGTAAGAAATATTCATAATTTGGATGTGGCTTCTTAAGAAGATATGTTAAGAACGTGATACTGAACATATTTCTGCAAAAAAAAAATTATGTCCGACTTTAAACCTCATTCTCTCGGAAACCTACATTGCGGGTTGCAATTTTAACTTGATTTTTTGTAAGAAATATCCATAATTTTGATATGGCTTCTTGAGAAGGTATGTTAAGAACGTGATACTGAACATATTGCTGAAAAAAAAAACAAGTCCTACTTTATTATCTCGGAAACCGTTGATTTCCCAGACATAGTTCCTTGGGCAAAAATGTTCGTTATGATGAGGACTATATGTGGTCTCCCACATTGTTGGTGGTCTTTTAACACTCTGTATAATATCACGCTACGACTTTTGGCATTTGGGGCGCCATATTGAAAATGAAAAGTCGGCATTTTATTTTGGCGGAAAATGTTAGTTCTACAAGCGTAGCATAAGGCCGGGTTAGATCGTATCTATGGGTTTAAAACAATAGGTATCTCACTCTTTTGTTTGACGTAGAGCGGGATGGACAGAGTTATTTGCCGTAGATACGCTCTAACCCAACATTATGCTTTGCTTGCTGGCTTAGCATGAGAATGGGTAAGACCTTATCTATGGGCTTATAACTTTATCTATCCCACTCTACGTCGAGGGCGATACAATAAACCCCTTTACATCCCAGGCAATTCTTATGCTAAGCTTCCTGGTATCTTACACGGGCGATATCTAATCTAAACAATACATATTTTATTATAAATGTATTGTTCAGATTAGGGCACACACAGACAGAAACACAGACAGGCACACCCTCATAAACACATAAACAGACACACACACAAATCTATCAAACTTATGACACCCCTCTTTTTTGGTCGGGGGTTAAAAAAAACCTTCCTTTTGAGTTTTCCTCCACAGTCGAATTTAAATTAAATGTCAAAAGTGTAAAAACGCATACGAAGTCGCGGGCACAACTAGTAAAAAATAAAAAGATGTTGCCTGTACAACAATTTTATTGTTCACACGACAGCACGTCAAACTGTACACTTTTGTTGTAAAGTCGCCCGTAACGTAACTGAGTAGAGTGCTAGCGTGTAAAGGTCCACGTGCTGTCGTGTGTACATGTCCCACTAGCTGGTCAAAGGCCTTCTCTCAGAGAGAGAGAGCTTAATCACCACGCATGCTCAATGCGGATTGGTGATTTTCGCGTTAAAGGTACAATGCCTTTAACTCAGGTTTCCTCATGATGTTTTCCTTCACCGTTAGCGAGTGAAACAAGAAAAAATTAAATTACAGTAGGAATAAAGAAATCATTCTATTCATACATCATATTGTGTGGGCGTCTCCCAAAAATGAGCAATTTTCAGTGCAAATTCACAAATCATTTCATAGATGACGCCTACTGGCGTGGCCACAGAAGAACCAAAATACCGCTGTCAAAATTAATCTGTGCTAAGCTGAATTTGACAGCTGTATTCCGGTTCTTCTATGATCACGCGTATAGGTGCCATCTATGAAATGCTTTGTGAATTTTTGCTGAAAACGGCTCATTTTCAGCGTTGGTGTTTGCTGCCTTGGCTACGTTAAAATGCACATATCAAACCCTAGAATTAGGTGAGACCTATCTAAAACAGCCAATTTCATGTTGACATTCATAAACGTTTTGAAGATATTTTGCTTAAAAAAAATAGGCGGCGCACTTTTTTTCAAGCAAAATATCTTGCAATCTGTTATAGATATCAACATGAAACTGGCTGTGTTCGATAGGTCTCAACTAAGTCTAGGGTATGATAAGTGAACATTTTCGATTTTTTTAGTGTATTTGATACAGGAATCGATTATGTGCATTTTTCTTTGCGCGCGGGCTAATTCACTATGCCCAGCGCCTTAAAGTTCGTCTATAAGACTAAGGGTGGTATTCTAGAACGATACTTAAACTGAGTTTAAACAGAGTTCAGACTGTCGATAAAACAGTGCATGTTTTGATTTGAATATCCCTCCCTTCATATCAAAACATGCACTGTTTTATCGACAGTCGACACTACTAAACTCTACTTAAAACTGCTCTACTCTACTTTTGAACTGAGTTTAAACAGAGTTCAAGTCGCGCTCTAGTTTGAACTGAGTTTAAACAGAGTTTAAGTAGCGATCTAGTTTAAACTTAGTATAAGTATCGTTCTAGAATACCAACCTAAGAGTGTTATCTAGTCATAGCTTATTTTTGAAAGAATATTCCCGACACGGAGCTTAGTTACTGATATTACATACGAGTACAAGAGACAACAACAAAGCAGTAGCGATAGTCAAATCACTCACCCCAAACACTACAACTTCAGCAACTAACGTCAATCGAACACATCGGTATCGAATAGGCACCGATACGTCACAAGCAGGCGCGACTAAAGACCCCTTTACACTGTAAGCGGAAAGAGCTATTAAGTAATATACACCCCGTTATCTAATGCTCAGTTTGGGGGCAAATAGTGATGTTGCTTCACATTATTCGTCGATTCATATTTATCTATAAACGGTTGTTTGTCAAAATAAAATTCTTATTTTGTGAATGCTCTAGACATTCATTCCAGCCATTGATTATCGCAACTGCCCCATCACTTGCCCCCAAACTGAGCATTAGATAACGGGGTATAGTAATAGAAATAGGAGCCTGAGTCTGTAATGTAGTGGTGCCAAAATGGGCTCCCAGATGATGGCTTCAATTACGACTTGTTAATGCTGTCGGATCTTTTAATGTTTTTGTAGTGTAGCAAAGAATATTCTGATTCTAATGCTAGAGGGTTAGTTCTCTGGTTGTAGGAGAAAAACGAGGAAACTCCGGTTTTGTTCTTCTGCTGGAACGCCATCGACACGCCATTGCGTTATAGACATAAGCCCCTTTTTGTTTTCTCTAAAGCGCTAACCCGTGCTAGGCAATCTATAAGGTTAAAAATGGTATCCAAGAGGTTGCGGGTTAAAAAAAATTCTAAGAAAAAACACTGATTTAATCGGAGAACCTGCTGGTACGTTGGGCGATAATTATTTAGTTTTTATAGTTGAAGTAGCTTAGTAATAGCTTTTGCTTGAACTAATCAATCCAACAAAAAATAAAGGTAGTGTTAAGCCATGCAGAACAACTGTTCTGCTGAAATAAAAAAAGTCAATAAAGTCTAACAAAATTTAAATCCATCGTAGGTATGACCTAACTTCGAAAAGACACAAAACTAAAGCCTGCAAAAGCCCATCATCTAAACAGAGTCCTCGTTTGTTAAACCCCGTGTCTGCTAGTAAAGTTCGTTCAAGCTACTCCTCGCCCACAGTGTGACGAATCCCAACACACATCGGCTGATATACCGCACTCATCCGAGTGGCGAACGAGCCAGGATCGATCATGACGCCGCCGACGACTTCTCATTCGAAGGTGAATCGGGAAGGTGCACATTAGGCGATGTCGAACTACCCGTGAGGTGGGGCGAAGTTACCTCAGCGATTCTGGGGTGAATAATGTAAGGCGTGTTAAGGTTGATACTTGGTTTTGACTAGTAAAAGGGGCTGCTAAAAAAAGGCTTGTAAAAGGGGCTGTTGAAATTGAGTTGGTTAGCTCAGCACTTAGTAGTATTATTTCCTGTTAACTACGAGCGTTTATCCAAACCCGAGCGGAGATCCAGAGGAAGACCGATAACCAGGGAGATTGACGTGGACAAGAAAGACCTCATAGAATTCGGAGCCTCAGAAGACGACATCAAAAACAGAGCGAAGTGGAGAGAGAAAATTAGGAAGGATGCCCCCACCACCATGTGGGACTTAAGCTTGGAAGAGAGAGAGAACTATGAGCCACTATGTCTATTTTTACTTGAGCGGAAATCTAGAGCTCGCTCCAACGAACGTGGTCAAAAAAGAATTCCTAGAATGTGGAGCCTCCAAAGATCATGACAAAAACCTACTAAAGTGGAGTCAGAAAATCAGGAAAGCTAACCTTAACATAATGTGGGAACATTGGACAAAAGAGAGACATTAAATTACTGTGGAAGGCTGTGATGATATTATTGGTGCTGGCTGGAATATTTACTTAAAAGAAAGAGACAAAATGTTTCGTCACCTTTACCACCGTACCTCTGAATTTGAACCTGAATGAACCTGTAGTTGGAAAAGAAACCGGTGAAGAAACTAAATAGAAATCTATTTTCAGGACGCCCAAGATTCGATTGTCAAAATTGTTGATATTTTATTTAACTCCCTGAAAGTCCAGCCCTCTGAAAGAGTCAAACCTACATCATCCACATCAACAACCAAGCTATTAACCTCCAAAACAAACCAACGAAGCCATCACAGCAACTTCAAATCGCAACCCCACAACGAAGTAATCCTCAATCGAGCGTATAGCAGACTTTAGAGGCTGCGCCGACACCAAAAACAAAAGACGACCGGATGTCTACACATTCGTTACGGGCTCTGTAATTTGTAGCCTTTTGTGTGAGGGCCCTACTCGGAATGAAACGGAATTTTACTGAACGATAGACCAATTTTCCGACCTTTATAGCCTCAAGTAGTCATAACTAGGTATGTGTCTTTCATTTAATTTCGTCAAGAATTTCGTTACTGGCAACAGACTCTAACGATATTGGTTTTTACGATGTCTGCTTTTACGATTATTTGAAAGGATAAAGACATCAAGGTGAAATGAATTTATAAAGATTTTAACCTTATATAAATCTTTATAAAGTTTGCTAGCACGGGCTAGTGCTTTACAAAATACAAAAAGAGATGAATTTATTTATTTATGAAAATGTTATCTACGGATTCTTAAGAGATGTAAAATATAAAACCGTCCACGCAATTAAAAGATACGACTTAAGGCACTATAGGACGCACAAATAGCGCCGCCCAGAGAAGTATTTTACCCCAAATCCTGGCCATAAATCAAGTTTCCCACTGTTAACTAATACAAAGGAGATGTTTTTGTCTAGAAAGGTAGATAAATTCCGCGTACAATGGCGGTCTTTTTACCTGCATACGGTCAACGGTCCTTGTGTAAGGTCAGTCGGAACTTAGCATTCGTTGGATACAGTTTACTCTGCTTTTGACTACGCGCTGTGTTTTCGACTTTTGATTGGTGATTTCTAAAGTTGAGAGTGTTTTGTGAAGAATAATCATCATGGATCCCAATGTAAAAGGTATGTACTATATTGTTAGATAAATATCAATAAGATTGATTGCTCAATGGATTCAAACTTGAACTCTACATAAGACATCAAATTTACGTTGTGTTTTTTTCACAATTTGTACTTCATTAAGGTTTTTAAGTGGGTGCTACTAACAGAAACTGGACAAAACCTTTGTCATATGAAGCAGTAATGTCTCTAGTTATATGACCACTAAACAAAGTTTTCCCGAGTTTTCCACAGTAATTTAAAAAAATATATATATAGTAGTAGTTCCATGATAGTTAAAATATTGTTTTTTTTGTTACAGTATCTGATGACTCGTACAGAAGCTTTTCTCGACGATATATGCATGATATCGTGAGAGGAAGTGCTCAGAAGTATTTTGATGACAAATTCAAAGAGCTAGAGGACAAATTGTTAGCTTTGTCAAAGTGCCCTCCAGAAAAAAATGATGAATTTCGTCAAGTCATGAAAAACTTAATAATCGTCTACAAACGTTACTGGCAAGCAGCTAAGGGAACTGATAAGAGATTCTTGGTTGCTTGGAAGATGTTATAAACAGGCTGCTCCTTACTTCAGACCCCTTCCTCAGCAGCATTCGCTCAAGGTACAAAATGCAAAAGAAGAAGACAATTTCAGAAGATGCAATTAGATTTTTAATACCTCCAGCATCTGCAGAAGATGACAGCGACAGTGACAATTACTCTCATACATAGAACAATTGCTCTCATATATCGTAATCTATTCATTGTATTGTAATATTTATGTTTAAGGTGTTTAGTGACATCGTGATATTAAAAACCCATCTATCATAAAAATGGTCTATTATTTAAGATTTTCAGGCCTCTGACTTGGCTTAACGACTGCCATCTCAACTATAGCAGCCGCCCGATAACAATAGCTTATCGTGCCTACATTATATACCTACCTACTCAATTTTTTTTTATTAAATTTTTAATTTTTGCTGTTTAGTTACTACATTATTGGTATGAAAAGTACTGATTTTGAGTAAATTTCAATGTTTTTACTAGCAATTTTATTATTGAACGAGCGAGCGAAGTTCTCCGAGTCTACTAGAACAATCCGGCGTTTGTATGTTTGTATGTATGTTCGTTCGACGATAACTTGAGTAAATTTAGTCGGATCGTTATGAAATTTGGTAGGCGGGTAAATGAAATTAAAAGATTTTTTAAATTCAAACATAAGCCAAATCGGTTGAAGGGTTGCCGAGATATGGGGGTTTTAAGTTTATATGGGGTCGCTAGTTCACAGTTCGGGGCGAACCACTAGTTATTACTTATTTAGTACTTTCTTAATGATTTTATAGCAACTGGGTAAATAAAATATTTTTGGCCACGTTTTGGGGTCCAATACCTCTTAGTGCGCCACTGAAAAAAAATCATATCTTCTCTTTGGATGCGTTTTTTGCTAAAAGCTCTCCTGCTAAATCTCAACGCGAGGCTTAATTATTTTTAGATAGATAGATAGATAGATAGATAGATAGATAACTCTTTATTGTACACCAAAGATAAATTACATTGTTTATTTTAAACTAATTAGAATGTATACAATTGGCGGTCTTATCGCTAAGAGAGCGATCTCTGCCAGACAACCGTTGAATGGACAGGACAGAAATAACAAAATATTCGGTAGATATAGTGTACAGAATAACATAGGAAATAATTAAATATACTAAGTAAAGTTACGAATAAGATTGTAGATAATTGTATACCTTTTAAATAAATACAATATTAAATACCTACATATTTTAGGATTTTAGGACCTAAGGTTTGGATTCCAGGTCCTAGAAACAACCAATGCAATAGATTCTCGCCAAAACTGGCCACTTCTGCTATTTGAATTACTGACTCATTATATGCCAAAATTTCATCGAACGTAATTTTAAGTCATCTCCATACCAACACAGTGAAATGTAAGTCAGCCGCCAAAATTCACACTAATAATGGTCGTTTGTTACGCTTTCAGGCCGCTGGCACAGATAGTAGTAACGGCAACTTTTATTAGCTTTTGCCTGCGATTTTATTGTACTTCTTTGATTGGTTTCGTTTTTGCGGACAAAAATCAGGGTTACATATCGTCGGTGCGCTTGCCAAACCTGATAATTAATATTTTTTAGTTTTTTTGTTTTTTACCGTATGTGTTTTAGTTTTAAAAGCAAAAATGCAAAAACTGCCACGTGTCCATGTGCCATGTCTAGTCTGGTCCATATACACATAAACATCTGATGCTATGTTTGATATCGTGGTGCTCAAAAAGAAACATACAAGACCTAGTAGACCCCCCCAGTTATTTGTTACATAGCGCCTTTTGTTCCCAGTATGATTGTGCAATTTCGCGGGCGCGTTTATTACGAGTACGGCCTCTACGGACGTCGGAGTGTGACTCAAATGCCAAATGAACTGGGGGTCAGTACATTTTCTGACTGGGATTGGTGGCGTGTGGAGTGGTGGGATTTTTGGAGAAAGCTTGCTCTTGCCCTTGCCGGTGGGAGTGTGACTCAAATGTCAAATGAACTGGGGGTCAGTACATTTTCTGACTGGGATTGGTGGCGTGTGGAGTGGTGGGATTTTTTTGGAGAAAGCTTGCTCTTGCCCTTGCCGGTGGGAGTGTGACTCAAATGCCAAATAAACTGGGGGTCAGTACATTTTCTGACTGGGATTGGTGGCGTGTGGAGTGGTGAGATTTATTTGGAGAAAGCTTGCTTTTGCTGTTGCCTATGGGAGTGTGATTCAAATGCCAAATGAACTAGGGCTATTTACTGACATAGCCAAGGTGATAGCGCGAAGAAAATGGAAGTGGGAAAGCCACATATTATTATGTTGTAGACAAGACCACAGATGGGGTAAGAAGGTAATGGAATGAAGACCTATAACTGAGCGTAGAAATGTGGGCAGGCAACCAATGAGATGGACAGACAACCTGGTCAAAGTGACAGGAAAAGACTGGATGAGAAAAGCCGAAGACAGAAAAGAATAGAGTGCAGTGGAACAGACTTACCACACTTAGCATTGGGTGGCTATAATCGTAGGTTGAAGAAGAATACATTTTCTGGGTTTGGTGGTGAGTGGAGATGTGGTACTTTTTGTGGCAAGCTTGTGCTGTCTTTAGTAGGGCCTTTGATATTTTGTTAGGATTCCCTACTTGAAGGGTGCCAAAGGGGACCCTATTACACTACCTATGCGATTGTCTATCCGTCTGTCTGTCCTTCTTTTGAGTGCAACCACCAGATCTTTTTTTCCAAATACAAGAACAGTTTGGGCTCTGTAAGAAACCACTGGGTAATATTATGTTACCTACTTATTTACATTTATGACGACTTAGCAAAAAAAATAACACTGGTATATTTTTTTTTAATCTTTATGGTCTATCTATCCATCTATCCAGCCCATAACTAAAGCCCACTGTTGGGCATAGGCCTCTTCCTTTACACACTAACCCCCTCGGTCTAATGCCAATCTCGTCCATTGTCCTCCCGCTGTTTTGACAATGTCATCGACACTTCGAGGTAAATGGTAAATCTTACAAATCTAATGATTAAAACCTCCACGCCAAATCAGAAACACTCAGCTAATTTAACAATGTCACCGTACATTCATAGTTAGTCTACCTAAATGCTAGGGTATCAATGTAAACGAAATTTACATAAATTGGACATAAATTATGAGCCTTTAATAAGCTTAATGTTTAATTATGCAGTCCCTGAAACCTAAATCGGAGGTTCGCCATTATTATTCCATCAGGCACTCGGGGTAGACAGTGGCATTCAATTTTAATGGTATAAATCTCAGCAAACGCTTGAATATCAGATACGCTGGTTTAGAGGAAAGTCGCTTGCTATGGTAACTGACACAGAGGTTATGTATTGATTTTTAAACTGTTTATTTTTAAGTGACAAAAATGACGTTGAAATAGCAAACCGCAATGTATTCTAAGCATCAATACCACGATCCGAGCGTAAACAACGTTGCAAAATATGCAAAATCTTTTTACCTCCATTTACGTACTGAAGTGGGGGAGGCCTTATAGTTAGAGAGCTGGTGACCAATCGAGATATTTTTTCGTACAAGGCTGGGAGTTGGTAGGCTGATAGAGTAGACTTCGCTGAGTCTGGGAAAAATATTTTTTTGGCACGGTCGCGGTTGAAAGTTTGATTTTTTTGACTTTGAAAGTTTAAATGTATGGGTTCAGTATTTTTTTTTTGTCGTGCAAGGCTAGAAACTTCTAGGTTAGTTGTTGAGACTCCGTTGAACAAGAAAATATTTGTTTTTTTGGCCAAGCGTGGTTGAAAGTTTGATTTTTATAACCCAAAAATTCACACTTTCTAGGTTATAAAAAACAATATTTCTACCGCGTTTGGCTAGTAATAAATAGTGTTTTCGTGATCAGCGGAGACTAAAAAGGCAGCCTAAAAACTCCCAGCCTTGTAGACAAAAAAGAAATGACTCAACCCATACATTTAAACTTTCAAAGTCGAAAAAATCTAACTTTCAACCGCGACCGGACCAAAAAAATTTTTTTCCCAGACTCAGCGAAGTCTACTCTATCAGCCTACTAACTCCCAGCCTTGTACGAAAAAATATCTCGATTGGTCACCAGCTCTCCAACTATTAGCTCAGCAGTGGAACAATAACACCGAGGCTATGTAAAAAAAAGTCCATTGCGTGAATTGTATCCCAAAATTAAAAACTGTTTTTTTTATCATTTCCCAGCAATCATTTGTGGAAAAATTTCTTTGTTTTGTTGCCTTTGGGTATTTCAAAAATGATTTAAAAGGTCGAATGGTCGTGCGGTTGCTGAGATATCGGGTCGCGAGTTCACAGTTCGGGGCCAACCACTAGTAAATAAACAAAGTATTGAAAGCAAAGGTGCCTTTAACATCCCAATATTCGAGTATCACCGGTAAGAATCGCTTTTGTAGCAATAACAGTGAATCAAAAGGTAAAAAGAGAAAACACACTCTGAGGGTTGCTCCGTTTTGATTTGTTTCCCCGATATTTTAGGTTTAAAGGTGTCTCAGAAAACATGTACTGTCTTAATAACAGCTTATGTATCTTAAATTTTCATTGGAAAAGGTAGCACATGCAGAAGATACTAGGTAAAACCAGATGAAAATTAGTTTCCAAATATTCTTTCCTAATGCAGTTTTACTTAGTCCAGAACAAATATTTTATCCACACCCAAATTCACACAATATTTTTTTTTGCTTCATTATCTTAAAAAAAAATTACTATCGTAAAAATTGTCTGGTCATTATCAATTAAATAAAAACAGTAAAAGTTTGTTCGTCAATTGGTAGATCGCCTCCACGGTTGCGGGTTCAAGTCCTGTACCAAGCAAATTTTTTAACCTTATAAAAAAAAAATTGTTTGAACTCACATATTTTGTAATATCTATTCGGATCGAGGGCTATTTTGGATATTTAATCAAATACATTCAAGAATACAATGTAAAAAAAAAGTTCTGAAGTACCAAGGACAAAAAAAAAACTGGGTCGAATTCAGTATCTCTTTTTTTTAACTCGGTTGATGAAGAATATAAAAAATTAATAAAATATTAAACATATTTATTATTATGGAAGAGATTTCTACTGAAATAAGTTCGCCGTGTACACTACCACTTTCTTTTATGTAATTTATGTTATAATTTTTTTCATGTGTGCAATAAAGTATAAAGTAAAGTAAAGTAACATTGAAAAACAGTGTCAAGAGTAGATGGGCCATACAGGAGTAGCCCAACCTGCCGGATCGGAACGCAAGACTCGATGCAGCGAGAGCTCGTATTTTCTAATTTTTCCGCAATTTGCCCGAGAATGAGAGCGCGTGGCGAATGCAATCGGGAATGGGGCATCTCTAGGTCGTTTTGGAAAAGTCCTAGGTTGGTTGCGCGGCCGATAACTTCTAGCTTCGATCTGGTTATGGGTACTGGAAAGTTAATCTACGCGATTTACGGTTCACTGCCCGCACTTAGAGTTATGATATCAAGTACCTATGCGCATTTCACAATGATGTATTTTAAATTGGTTCATACTGTCTCCGGGTTTAAGTAGTTAGTCAAGTAGGCCATGAGGGGGGCAAGTGTACACACAAACTTTACCTACTTATAGGTGAACCAAGCAATCGGCGAAACTAATACATTGGCAGCGGTCAGATCGGTAAACTATGTTAGGGGCTTTTGACAAAATTTGTTTGGTCTTAAACTCCCTGACACCGGAGTAGCGACAAAGGTCATGGAACACCTTTGTGTGGAAACCATACCCACGTATATGTACACCCGCGTATAAAAATAAAATAGATTAGAATTTATAGATCCATGTCTCTAGTTAACGACGGTAAGGGTCGCATTTTTGTAGGCACCAGTAAAAAGTCTTTTTTTGTTTTTGTTAATTAGATGTATAATAGTAAACAGGCCTTGATGATTTATGCAGCGTCTAGTTGCGCCTTTTCTCACACTAGATGAATGAAGGGACCACTCGAACGCTGCAGTGCCTGGGACATTGTTTAGTTGAAGTAGGCTTGCCCGGCACCTATAACATCCTAACAGCTTAGTCGGACTAGCCCACAGGAAAGACATGCTAAAACATGTGGAGCCAACTAAGCCGCGGGTTCCCTTCCTTATTATAAAAACCGTGTAATAAAAAAATAACAAAAAATCTTAAACCTACTTCAAAAACTTAAAAAAAAAAACATAAGGGTTGGATTGAGTACCCCTTCTTTTTTTAGTTGTTTAAAAGTCAGAGTGCCGCCCCATCGCTCGAGACCCTGGCATGTAATCAGAACCGTCCATCCGGGTCGTTAGGCCTATTCGAGCGTGTCCAATGACGCTCTTATGTCGTTTAGGAATTTAGTGCTGAGGCAGGATAGTTTGCGCACAGTTAAAATCCGTTCGCTATCAAAGTGTCACTTTGATATTTGCCGCCTTGGCGCGCGGCGGCTTTTCACACAAGAAATTAAAGGAAGCCGACGCGGCGCAAACACGCCAGTGAATTTGGCTCGCCGCTCGTCATAGAAGCGTCGTATTGAGAGGTTGTGCTTGTGACTTTTGACTTAGTATTTTGTATCGATTGCTGCGTGTAGATGAAATGTTTTTTCGTTCGTTTGGACAGCGAGGCGCCTCTAGACGAAACTTCGAATGACCCAAAAATTCAAAGACGAAGGTTTTGTAAAACATTTAAGCAAATTCTAGTTAATGTCCATCAGCATTGTGTTGAAATTAATATGTCTGCGCCCATCATACATACTTTAAAAAATAGTTGGTATCCCAAGAACCAAGATTGCCGTCGTGTGTACCGACACTATCTAAGCGAACGGACTTTATAAGGAGTTTCAGGCTGTATTTATACTGGTAGTCTGATATGGAACGGAAGCTCAAGATCATTTGGGGGGTGAGAAAATTTTCAGACGTCGAAAAACGCATAACTTCTTTGAAGTGGGCAGGATTCCTGGCTAGACTTACCGATGGCAGACGGACAAAATCAATTGAGGAATGGTGACCCCGAGAGGGGAAGAGATCGTTTGGTAGACCACCAGACAGATGGTCCGACGATATAGCCCAAGTAGCCGGAAAACAGTGGTTGCGCCTGGCACAGGATCGTGAAAGTTGGCGTGAGCATGAAGAGGCCTTTACTCAGCAGTAGGTGTTAACAGGATGCTGATAATGAGGAAAAATGGCAAAGGAGTGAAAATCTAATAATATGGATAATACAGGCTTTCAAAGTCACCAATAGAAAGCAGATCAAACCATGGATCTGTAATGGATTGATGATAGCAACTGGAAGAAGAAACTGGAAGAAGAGACCCGGCATATAGGGGTTAAATAAATTGAGTGGGTGTCTAACTTTAACTTACGTAGATGTGTGTATGACCATAATAAAATGTAATGAACACAAACTTAAATATTTTTCACCTACCGGTGGTGTGACTTGACCCTTAGAAATATTATTACTTGCTATAGGCACATTTTCCACACTAGATTGAGCAAGAATGTCTTCGCTTACGGGTCAGTAAGTTATGGTTTCAGGGCCTATTATGGGTTTGGTGTCACTGAATTTGAATGAAAGAGTCATTCCATGATTTCGTTGACCCGCACTACAAACTTTCACAACTCGTTTTTAGCAAAAAACTTATCCAAACAGAAAATATGATTTAGGGTTAGTTAGTTATTACACTTTATTGCACAAAATAAAAACTTAAATAACAATGGTGAGAAATTACATACAAGGGCGGACTTATTTCAATAGAAATTTCTTCCAGCCAGCCAAATAAATTGTGAGTTATTGTTTTGAATGACGGCGGGAGACGGCCAATAAAGTAGACGTACATGAACAAACAACACATAAATAATGTATAACATACAAATACATGCTAATATACACACAAATACTTACATTAAAGAAAAACCTAGGTATGATATAATAAACTAATGCAATATAAAAAAAATAATAAACTTACTTATACGGGATATTACTTATACTACATAAACTTACGCTAAAATATTGAATTATTATAATGAAAGGAAGTGCTCTTTGAGTTTGAATTTAAACGTTGCCACAGAGGGAGAGTCTCTGATCGACTTTGGAAGAGAGTTCCACAGTCGGGCAGCACTCACCGTGAAAGAGTTCAAGTAGAATTCGGTGTTCCAACGTGGAACTTGTAAGGTTCTGGTATCACACGTTCTCTGTGGTCTCTCACGCGGGGGACACGCAGGGTTCCTTACCTCAAACGGAAAAATGGAAACATTATATTTTTGATTGGCAGCGCTAGTGTGCCTTGATCATCAATTCATCGCCATAAGGAAAAATCAAGAGGAAATCCGCAGCTGGGACGCATTTTAGGCTTTTGCATTGGCACCTCCACTTATACAGGGTGTTTCAGAAAGGTCCTGTGACACTGAAAGGGGTCGGCCCCCTTTACACTTAGCATGCTAAGTGTAAAGAGGACGCTGCGCGCGATCGCCCGATGGCAAACGAGATATTTTTTTAAACGCTTATATTTTGTTTAGAAAGCACAATAACCACTGTCCCCTGTCCAATGGGCATTGATCAGTGAGGCATCGATTGTCGTAAATTGAAAACCATTTCGAGGAATAGGGATACTGATTACTATTAGGGGTTTAAATAAGTAAAATTAAAACGGATTATTAATATTTATCGCCAAAAATGTTTACTTCATTTTTCTTTCGCTGACGTCATCATAGCCTCTAATGCGGTAGTTCCATTGCCTACAAATATTTAAAAAAATACATTCGTCAACAACAACTGTCAAAAGTGTCAAATAACTGAGAAAATAACCTTCTTGTTGACTTGACACTGACATTTTGTCAAACGTCAACATATTTTTATTTTTTAAAAGCATGAATGAATGCAATGAACTTAGTACATAATGCCAGTGGTGACGTCATACGCAAAACTTTTAGGAATTTTAAATAATTAGTAAAAAAATATTTACATAAAAATTAAGAAAATATTCAAATTAGTTTCTTTTATTTGTCTATATTTTCGATTTATAGAATAAAAAATAGGATTTGACGATGCCAATTACCCGCGTAGACCCGAACACAAAGCTTGTCTATTCAGCTAGGTGAGTACTTTGAACACGGTTTGCCCAACCGATTGTATTTCGACTGCCCATCTCAACGAAGCGAGCGATTCCGCGAAATGCTTGCGCGATTTAATCGGATTTAATCGGATTTAGGATATTGTTAATTGAATTGTGTATTGCGATTATGATCGGATCCGACATTGCGAAAGTTTGAACTTTGCCAGTTTACGCTCTTTTGATTAGCTTTCCAGTGAATAATGCAGGGTAAAACAGAAATTGTTGAACTTATTGTGTGAAATCTGAAAATAAATAATGTGGACGATTATTCCTGGCCAGTTTTGGCCAGTTCAAAGATGTCTGCATGACAGTAGGTATTCTCTTTCTTTCGATCGAAGCTAGATTATATCTGAATGACCCACATTACTAATACAGTTTTCCGATAAACAACACGATACAGGCCTGATGCCCTACAAAACAGTACCGTGTGTGTGACCTATTGACTGATAGACTATGGATAATCAAAACCACTAAGGATGCTAACATAAAATTGGGAACCTACCCAGATAGCATTTTTTGGTCGCAAAATATTTGAGTCAGTAACAAATTGACAAAGTTCCGTTATTGTTTCGAAACAATGCGACTGTGTGCGTTTCGGTTTATATGTGTGGTATTAGTGTTTACACAGTTTGCCCGGAACGTGTTTCAGTAACTCTTTGTAGTCGTTATGTCGACAAAATATGTATGCATTTGAGACGACTTCAGTTTGGTTTACATGTGTTGTAACAGTGTCTACACAGTTTGACCGGATAGTGTTTCAGTAACTCTTTATAGTCGATGAGTCAACACAATATGTACGGATTTATGTCAACTTTATTTCATACATATTGCGTTGAGTTTTCAACAAGCGAACAATCAAAGATGAAATGTGTTGTAACGGAGTGGCAACTTTGTTACTGGAATGATATTCATGTACACAAAGTTTCGTAATGTTACGTCATAGTTCCAAAACAAAATGTTACCAAAATAAGCGTAAAAATATCAACCAGCTACACCTGGTTCTCAAATATATCTGAATTGTATGCCAACTAGGTACGAGTATGAGTAAGTAGCCGAAAAAAACGTTATTTCCGGCACGCATCGACTTACTTACTACATGAATACCAAAGATTTTGTGAGACGAAATGAAGATCCAATAAGTGATTGCTTAATTTATAATATAATATCTGCCGGTTTCTGAGTTGAGAAATTCGCTACCTACCTAAGCAAATGGGTAAGTATCGTATCCTGTCTCTGCAGATTTCTCACAAAAGAGCGCGACTTTGGAATATCGATAACATTGGAACTTGTCTCAGCTTTATTTATATATTCGCTTAAGACATTTTCTTCGATAGCATCTGTAGCTTCACTTAGGCCCGGTTTCTGAGTTGAGAATTTTACTAAGCACATACTTACGTATCGCTCTATCACGCTCTTTTGTGAGAAATCTGCAGAGACAGGACTATACTTACCCATTTGCTTAGCAAAATTCTCAACTCAGAAACCGGGCCATAATTTGGTGTTTTCAATAACAGGATTCAATGCAGGTTGTTTTTTTTCTTGAATCATATTTTCTTTGTATTCCATCATTTCAAAATCAGCGTTTACATAAAGTAAATCTCCTTCGACGGACTTTAGAGCTGGATGTTTCCTGTTCATTTCACGTGTTTTGTAATACCTGTAAAAACGATCATTGTATTTGGCAAGATTGTTCGAAGCACACAGATCAAATATAGGGTCTTTCGAACAAATTTTAATATGTCCCATAGTAAAAGTTTTTTGTATTGATACAATGACCCCTTAAAATATTTTACACTATTTTGGAAAGACCCTATATTTGATCTGTGTCAACAGTTTCAGAACCGCTGGAAAGAATAAAGTGAGAGACACCATATTAGAAATTCAGTAACTTTGTGTCTGCAAGTCGACGCAGTGTCGTAACTTTTTTACCAAATACGACTAGAATAATTTTACTATGAAAACAAATGTTTTTGTAAGTTTATGGACCATTTTTGATGAAATATCATATTATTAGCGTAAAAAGTGTACAGTTTGATTAAACTAAAAGGTCTGGAGTCGAGAAAATGAACAAAAATTGGAGTGAAAACTATGCAAACATTTCAATAAACTGGTTAAAATACAATTATATGATGGCCCATCGATGATTTTCGATGTATTTTGTTAAATAATACGACAAATTTCTTTTCCCACTAATATCATACTACACACACACGTGTAAAACTAATTAATTTCAAAAATAAACTTACGCTGTCAAAATAATTATGGTGAAACAGACAGAGTTTTCTTTGACAATGACATTTAACTTATTTTGTTTCTTGTAGGTTGAAAAGAATGAATGAATTGACGAATGAACGAATGATTTCTGATATTGTCGTCGCAATGTTACCATACAGCGTCGTAACTTAAAAACCAAATGTTACCGTGTCGGGATCTTCCCCATTTTTGTCGCAGCGACCGAAACAAAGTCGTAGCAGCGACCAAAAATGTTACTGGTGTCGGCTTTTCAGTGTCGACAAGTTTCGTAACGGCTACCAAAAAATGCTATCTGGGTAATGTTCCTTTCAGAGTGTAGAAGTGCATTGAAATATTCCTTATGTCATTCTTCGTACAAGTCGAAATCGCGAGGGTAAGCTAGTAAATCAAGGTCCCGTTTGGCACCCTTTGGGTACGGAGCCCTAAAAACAAGGCGACCAATGGCCCGTTTTCAACTGACAGTTAAATACTGAATTCAAAGCCCTTGGTAGATGGCGCTCATAGGCTTGGCCATACAAGAACCGGGATGTGGCTGTCAAATTCCGCTTACATAGATTAATAATATTTTCAGAAAAAGCGAAAGTTGACAGCCGTGAAAACGGCTCATTCTTGGGAACACAATGTAGGCAACTGTAGAAGGAACAAGAAATGCCCCCCTGAAAGATGCGTGGGAAGGTCTCCTCATCCACCCACCACACTATCAACCGGAAATCATTACAATGAACGGAAACTCTAACTAACCTAATTTCGTGCTTAACGTTGGACGATAGCAGCGTGGCAGAAAATTCAAAATTTTCACAGAAACTAAAATCGCTGAACGAAAATAGCTCAGTTTAGCTACAAAATTTAAAAACCTGTGAAAATTGTGCACTTCCCGCCACGCTACTTTTTTGAACCTTAAATACAAACAAATATTTAGGTAAAGTTCTCATCAATAAATCATAATGTTCTATGGCGCTCTTTTTCCAATTCACTGAACCAGTAACTACGCGACTTTTGGTGCCAATTTTTGCATCCGCTAAATAGAATGTCAATCCAATGATGACGTCACGTCGTGTCTGGCGACGGTGACAGCTGTCGCGATTCCACTCTCGATCATCAGTCAAGTGTCTAGTCATGTCTGTTAGGCTTCATGGTGAATGGACCGAATATGCGTGAAATTATGGAATTCAAATTTGACGAATTTTGGGAGGGTAACAATGCAATGGTAGTTTAGTTTAGGGTAAATTATCTTTATTTATAGCTCTTAAGACATGAGTGTGTCTGAATAAAATTAAAGACCAGAAAAAGTGTTGTTACTTATTTTTTGCCTTATTTTGTGGGATGCAATGGATAGGCGGATTAACGTTTTTTTTTACCAAAACTCCCTAACTATTTTTACAGGGTGTAACCTACTGGTCAACAGGATGTCAAATTTGTAAAAAAAAGTTGAAAAAATAAATTTTTATTTTATAACCTCAAAATTCAAAATTTTTCATAACTTTTTTGTTTTTGTTATTAGCTCAAATTTAAAAGTATGTTTTTGCGTGTAGGTGCATTTACATAGCTTTGAGTTGTTAAAACATTGTGAAAGATAATGAAAACAATATTTAAAAAATACTTTTCTCCCGCCACATCGTTCACATTTTATTAATTTAAAAATTAACGGAACGTCATAGAGCAAAACAAATATTTAGGTTGTGATCCCTATCACCGGGTGCTATTACCCTGTAAAAAGAGTTAGGTACTTTTGTAACACCTTGTACACACGCAATTTTTTAAGTTAAACTTTTGTAATCACTGCACATTTTCATTTTCATTTTCTGCATAGTATTCTAGCAATCCCTTTTACTCTTTTGGTTTGTGAATTTGACGACAAAAGTCTGATTTACTCATGATGGCAACCGGAATGTAGGTAACTGGGCATCGCGACTTGGATGCAGTCCTGCTCATCACCATCATCATCAGCCTTCCTCACCCTCTGCTGAGTAAAGCCACCTCGCCACCTCTCACGATCCTGTGCCAGGAGCAACCACTGTTTCCCTGTTACTTGGGCTATGTCGTCGGACCTTTCTGGCTGGTGGTCTGCCAACCAATCTCTTCCCTCTCTTGCTCTGCTACTACAACAAAATAGCACAAGTTGATGCGTCACAGAATACTACTAAGGCCTTTGCATCTACGTAATGAGATGATTTATACAGCGTCCAGTGGCACCTTCACTCACACTAGATGGGTGAAGAGACCACTCGGCGCTGCAGTGCCTGGGACATTGTTTTAGATGGAGTAGGCTTGCCCAGCACCTATACCATCCTGACAGCTTATTCGACCTAGCCCACAGGAAAAACAGGTCAATACGTGTGGAGCCAACTGAGCCGCGGGTTTCCTGGTGGTCTAGAGGGTAGAACAGTGGACTCTGATGCAAGAGGTACCCGGTTCGATTCCCAGTGCGGGCATGTATCTATAACTTTGTTTGATTTCAAAGTTACGTACATTTGTGAATTTGTAGTAGCAATACAACTCGCTAACTGAAGGAAAACATCGTGAGGAAACCCGCGGGTCAGTCACAGAATAGCCACGTTACAATTTTCATTCCTTGACAATAAAAGAGGACGCCGTTGTTTCTCATTTTTCAAGTCACGTCCTACTATTAATCAAAACCTTAACAGAATAGAGTAAATATAAACGTATAAATTCGTATCGTACTCTGACGACCACTAAATAGGTTGAGCAAGAAGGCCAACCTAATAAAGAGAGTTGGAAATAGTCGACACACTCTCTGACGATCTAGGCTAAAACTGGAATAACTACAGGGTGCACTCTAAGTCGATAGCGGAACTTTAAGTAGGCTGTCTACTGATCGCTACAAACAACTTGTACCAGGTGGCGAAAAAAATGCAGCGAAAAAAATATCAGCTGTTCCATACAGGACTGCGCCAAATGTATGAAACAGCTGATTTTTTTTTCGCTCCTATTTTATCGTCACCTGGTACAAGTTGTTTGTAGTGACCAGTAGACAGCCTACTTAAAGTTCCACTATCGACTTAGAGTGCACCCTGTAGTATTATTGAACAACACCTAGCGATAAAGGTAGGGTTTCTCGGAAAGTAAAGTACAGAGTAAGTTTTAATTAGCTTTGTTCCTGAAATACGTCAATTTCTAAATGTGATTTCCAACAACGTTTTTTCTGCGACTTTGGTATTTTTTTCCATACAAAAAACCTATGTTTTCCAAATTTGGCTGCGCGGAGAAACATATAAGTAGGTGGGAGAGGTGGTAGTAGAGAGTGGAGGGAACGAAAGCGCGTCGGGCAGGCAACGCCTTAATGGTACAAAATAAATATTCAATGAATAAAAAGTATTGAGCTATTAGGAAAGTCGTAGAACTAAATGTTGTTGGAAATCGCATTTATAAGTTGATGTGTTTCAGGAATAAACCCGTTTAAAAATTGTTCTGTAGAACAAGGACATAGGTAGACCCTTTCAAATCAAGAATAGAAAATGTTTAAAAATAAAACATGACATGTGTTTTTTTAGGGTTTCAATCATAAGCAAGTTAGTGCAATCTCCATCATTGTCATATCTGAATTCTCCGTTCAACATATTTTATGTTATTTTCGTCACTTAAACTTTGTTATTCGTAGAAGTCAACAAAAGCTTTTCCTACCAACCACCAATTTTTTCAAGGTTTGCTCTTCTCAATGGTGACAGAAATTTAAAAGCAAACCTTCTAAAAAAAACTTCTGTATTTTCCCTTTCCTGTTGTCAACCCAGGATGATCTCGAAGAAGTTATTAATAAAGACATGTCACGCTATAACAGCAGTCCCTTCGTCTTCTGGTCGCCCAGCCATAGAAACAAACAGTAAGAAACCGAGGGTCAACATGTAGTCTCGGATGGTGAGGCTACATTACTTAGCTGAATTGTAAAAGACGCGCAAGAGCTCTCTTAAAGCTAAGAGGATAGAATAGATACTAATATTAGAAAGTACATCTCATTGCTCGAGACCTAGGTAAAATGAGTCGCACAGTGAGACAACAAAAACGAGACCGAATTCTCATTTTTGTTATCATAGCGCCAGAGTAGGTAATAGGGGCGTTTCAAAAATATTGGCAGGTTCATGACGTCATTGTATTCCACCGTACTGCCACGCTTACGAAAAACGCACTAAGTGGGATTTTTTGTGAAATTGAGTTTCATACATATTTGAAATCAGGAAAATAAGCTGATTTCAAATATCTATAAAACTAAGGGTGGTATTAATAGTCGGCAGCACAAGCTGGAGCTCAAGTAGGTGATCTCAGATAACAAAATCACCGACTTGAGACCTTGGCTAAAGTCAATGTCAAGCTCAAGCTAGTGTCTACTAATATGCTGACAGCTACTCAAGCTCGAGCTCAAAAAATCGCACTTAGTGCGTTTTTCGTGGCCGTGGCAGCGTAGTGACCCTGACATTTTTCCGACGCAACCTGTAACTGGAGTTAAATAGATTTGTAGCGACCCCTGCCGGGCGCTCAGGAAGCTGCACATACTCGAGCTGTTAATCGCTACTCGCTACAATCCTGCATCGCGCCAACAAAATATCTTTCGTAGCTGAGTATACAGGGTGTTAAAAGACCGCCGACAGACCCGAAAGGTACGCGTACTAGACACCAAAACATAGTACTTTTTCGATAAATTATTGCCGGGAAATGATTTTGGTTTTTTAGGTTATAATTTTGGAAAATATTTTATCACGCAATGGAAGTGTAACGCAGACAAGTCATTATGCACAAGCGTTGACATAAAGTTGTGTTACTTACGCTCGAAGTGCCGATGTTTAGAATACATTGCGGGTTGCAATTTTAACGTCGTTTTATGCAAGAAATATTCAAAATGTTTATATGGCTTCTTGAGAAGAAATGTTAAGTACTCGATACTGAGCAAATTTCTGCAATAAAAAAAGTTTGAAAAGTCCGACTTTGAACCTCATTATCTCGGAAACCGTTGATTTCCCAGGTATAGTTCCTTAGGCAAAAATGTTCAGTATTATGAGGACAATGCGTGGTTTCCCGCTTTGTTGGCGGTCTTTTAACACCCTGTATATAGAACGTCTAACTATGTTCAGTTGGACCCGGCCGGTCCACAAGCACAACACCTGCTTGGCGGGAACCCTTTATAGTCGAGGAGCATGATCACCCGCTCCTACTATAGATTCAAGTCAAAAACGTTTCAATAAAAGACAATTATCAATACTGTAGGTCTTGATCATCAAGTCGAGCTACAGTTATCTTGAATCATCTTTTGACTTCTGCTGGGACTTGTGCTGGACTTTTCCCCTGGCTCCAACCTCCTAGGTGTCGCAGGCATCACGAATCACTAAGAGTTAATAATGTTTGGATTGCTACTTGAAAGGAACAGTTAGGCGGACTTGCGTCAGTCAGGGTTAGCCAAATAACTCTGAGTTAATTATTGAAGTTAACTCAGAGTTAACTGGCTAACCCTGGTTGACGCAGTGTACCTTAAAAGTGTAATTTCAGTTGTAGGCTGTCAGCCCACTGCGCGTCCTCAGACCGTAGTGGCGAGGCTGTCACGCAGCGGGAGCACTCCATTTATCAGAGATGTCGCGCAAAAATACTCGACTCATAGTCATCGCCGAGTGGGTCGATGGGCGGAGGGCTCATGATTTGTGGTATTATGTCTGTTAAAAAATGTTTGTTGTGTTAAACTTTTGTTAAGTTTTGATTAAATTAATAGGAAAGGATTAGATTTGAGGAAAAGATCGTGAGAAAACCTGAGATGAGGCAGTATGCCCTCAACGCAAAAATCGCCAACCCGCATTGAGCACGCGTGGTGATTAAGCTCGAACTCTCTCTCTGAGAGAAGGCCTTTGCCCAGCTAGTGGGACATGTAGCTACAATTATACAGGCTACATCTTTTTTTCTTGATTAGATTTAATCTTAGAATTTTGACGTTTGTATTTTTTTTATTGGTGGGTGCAATGTTGATCGAAGCATGTTATTTAGTTATTTAACGAAGTTATCAAATCTGTGAGCTTAGTAAAAAACTTCGGCCTTGAACGGGTTTAATTTAAACTTTAATACCTGGTTTAATTTTAATTTTAAGTTTAAATTTAAACTGCAACCCTGTTTAATGTGCAATGTTCACATTTAACACCAACCATAAAAATAGACTGTCAGAAATTACGACGTACAAAATGTTGTAATTTCGTAGAGAGTGTTAGGGTGGCATTAATAGTCGTCATCTCAAGCTCGAGCTCAAGTAGGTGAACTCAGAAAACAAAATCACTGACTTTAGACCTTGTCTAAGGTCAAGCTCAAGCTAGTGTCTATTGATATTCTGACAGCTACTCAAGCTTGACATTAGCATTTTTGTTTTCTGAGATCACCTACTTAGCTCGAGCTTGAGCTGACGACTATTAATGCCACCCTTAGGCCGTCTTGCACCACTTTCTTAAATGTGGTTTAAACAGCATTTAACTAAAATCTTCATACAAAAGTTGATTTAAATGGCGACTTATGTGGCATTTAAGAACTGGTGCAAGACGGCCTTAGAGTTGATAGAGCTGCATTTCTTGTAATTTTAATTCATGTTTTGTAATTATAAGGAATGTTGTTCTTATTCTAATAAAAATACCTTAACAATTCAATTGCGATTTAGTGCCTCCTTTCACTCCCTATTATAACCATTCTACATTTAACTTCAGAGGAGACCGTGCATTAATAACCTTTTTCCTGATAATTCCCGGCTGCTAGGATGCAGCGCGTAATTTATTCCCAATATTATTCACAGAGATGCAGAAACCGGACCATACAGAAGTCTAGCTGTGGGCCATTTCATAAAACTACAATTTATTTTGTATCATTGAACGAGCGAGCTAAGTTCTTCGAGTCTACTTGAACAATCCGGAGTTTGTAGACGTATGTTTGAAGTTTGTAGTATGTTCGTTCGACGATATCTTGAGGAATCTTGAATGGCAATAATTGAATTGTTAAGGTATTATTTATTAGAATAATAACACAACCTTCCTTTTTGGCTAGGTCGCTGACTTTTAAAATAACAATAGAGTTATGCAACGGTAAAAGAATGGGGAATATAATGAGTTTTTAGTAAGTAAAAACAAATTGAATTAAAATTACAAAACAAGCAATGCAGCTCTATCAATGAGTTTACACTCTCTACAAAATTACAACATTTTGATATAACTTCGTAATTTCTTATCGTATTTCGATATTTTTTTCACAGAATATTTTGTTTTTGATGTCTCTATTAAAACTGCATTACTTACTTAGTTCGAAAAGCGAATCATCCGCGGTCACTAGTACTAACTAACTGAAAATCAGCGCTGAGGGCTTCCACACATTTTACCTGACCAATTTTGTTAAACTGTTGTTTTAATTCTGTTTTACTTTTGAGTTTTTTCTTAATGTAAAGTTTGTGTGCAATAAATGTATTTTTCCTTTCTTCTTTCTTACAGAATAGCTCTTTTTGACAGAGAGAGTTATCGTAAGAATTTTCATCCGCTGACAGTCTTGTCAGTTATTGGAAGTACTAGCATTACTTCGTTTTTACATTTATATATAAGGAAAAGGCGAAAGAGCCCTTAAAAGCCTTCTGTATCGTGCCCATGCTTCTCCTCTATGGAGCCGGCGTCTGCCCCGATAATATGGAGATTGCAATTTTCTACCAAAGGAAAGCTATCCTTAGCTACGTGGAGAACATTATTTTCTACCAAAGAGTGCGGTTGGAATATTGTCGGAGATAATAATATGTTAGCTCCTCCACGGCGTGCACTTTTCTATTTTCCCGAGCTAAAAGGCTTGGTAGCTATCAAGTTTGCATTAACACTGGATTATTATCCGCGAAACCTTGCGGCGATAGCACATTCGTTTGCTTTTACGTTTTTACTGTTTACCGGTTCGTTAAAATGGAAAGTCTTTTTTCATTTTCACTTTATTCGATTATTATTTTTTTGTGTTCACTGGACTCCTAAAATACAGGGCAACCCAGTTTAGGAGACAGGGTATCATCTATTTATGTACGTACCAATCATCAGCCACAGAATTTGAGTTTGTTATTGTATTACCTTTGATTGTGTTTTTTTGTGTCAATAAATGAATTTCAATTTCAATTTCAACTTGTCATCATCATCATCATCTGCCTGTTAACACCCACTCCTGAGTTAAGGCATTCCGCAATGGACTTTGTCCATCTCCCTCTCGCGAGATGTCCTGCCCACTTCGTCTTCAAATAAGTTGTTTTTTTCAGACCTCTGCAACTTTTGTGCGGCTTCTTATTTACAACGTTCACTTGTAATAACTTATAATCCCACTTCCCACTTATATTATAAAGGCAAAAGTTTGTGAGTGAGTGAGTGAGTGTGTTTGTTACTCTTTCACAATGAAACGGCTGGACGGATTTGGATGAAATTTGGGATGGAGATAGCTTAGACATTAGAATAACACATAGGCTACCTATAATCACGCTATTACATTTAGGGGCAATGTAAACCACATAGCTGTTTTCTGTAGTTCATGCGGACGAAGTCACGGGCAAAAGCTAGTGGTCTATAAATCGAATCCTTTTCTAATTTCGCAAAAATAACAGATATTTAATATCAAACTCCTCAACAGACTGAATAACAGTGTTTTACATTCTCATCAGCGCCGTCATATTCTGTTGATACCCTCTGCTAATTAAAGCCTTATCATGCTCAAGCTAGGGTTCACAATCCTGTGCCAGACGAAACCACTGCTTTCTGGCTACTCGGGCTATGTCGTCGGATCATTGGACTGGGGCTTAAGGCCCTGTTTCTGAATGAGAGAAGAATTTTGAGAATTCTGAGAATTTTGCTAAAAAAACTAAGGCCTTTGCATCTACGTAATGAGATGATTTATACAGCGTCCAGTGGCACCTACACTCACAATAGATGGGTGAAGAGACCACTCGGCGCTGCAGTGCCTGCGACATTGTTTTAGATGGAGTAGGCTTGCCCAGCACCTATACCATCATGACAGCTTAGTCGGCCTAGCCCACATCATAAGGAAAACATCGTGAGGAAACCCGCGGCTTAGTTGGCTCCGCACGTATTGAATTTTGCTAAGCTAATACTTAACTATCGTTCTGTCACGCTCTTTTTTGAGAAATCTGCAGAGACAGGACGATACTTACTCATTTGCTTTGCGAATTTCTCAATTCAGAAACCGGCAGTTAGTCTGTAACGCAATGGCGTATCGATATAAGGAGTAGAAGGACAAAACCGGGTTTTAATCGTTTTTCTCCTACAACCAGCGAACTAATCCTCTAGAATTACATTCAAAATATTCTTAGGTCCACTTGCGTCAACCAGGGTTAGCCAGTTAACTCTGAGTTAACGTCAAAATTTGTATGGAAATGTCAAGTTAACTCGGAGTTAGTTTGCTAACCCTGAGTGACGCAAGTCCGCCTTAGTGTACTAGAAAAACATAAAAAGGACAGACTGCATTAATAAATCGTAATTGAAGCTTACAAATAGGAGCCTATCAAGGCACCATTGCGTTACAGACTCAGGCCCCTGGTGGTCTGCCAACAGATCTATTCGGTTGCAATAGACTTTATCCACCTGCCATCAGTACGCCTCACCAGGGCCCTTAGCCTGTAAGACAATGGTGCCAAAATGGGCTGTCAGGTGACGACTTCAATTACGATTTGCTAACGCTGTCTGTCCTTTTAGTGTTTTTGTAGTACAGCAAAGAATATTTTGATTCTAATTCTAGAGGATTAGTTCTCTGGTTGTAGGAGAAAAACGAGGAGAGCCCGGTTTTGTCCTTCTGCCGGGAAGCCATTGACCCGCCATTGTCTTACAGGCTAAGGCCCCAGGTGCCTTAGCCTGTAACGCAATGGCGTGTCGATGGCGTCCCAGCAGAAGGACAAAACCGGGTTTCCTCTTTTTTCTCCTACAACCAGAGAACTAATCATCTAGAATAAGAATCAGAATATTCTTTGCTGTACTACAAAAACATTACAAGGACCGACAGCAATAATAAATCGTACTGGAAGCCGTCAACTGGGAGCTCATTTTGTCACCATTGCGTTACAGGCTAAGGCCCCAGGTGCCTTGCTCAAGTGCCCACTTCTAGTTAAAAGATTTTATCCGTTTTCCGACGTCAGCCTCTTTTGTGCGGCTTCTTATTACAACGTTCTGTATTCGGTAAAAGCTTGATATCAAGCATTGCTCGCTCTATGGCCGTCTGTGCAGATTCTGGCTGAGATCAAATATTATTTTAGGGTTCCGTACCCGAACGGTGCCAAACGGGACCCTATCTTAACATATGTATAAAACAGAGTCTGGTTAGTTACACCATTTATAACTCGAGAACGGGTGGACCGATTTTTATGATTTTTGATTTGTTGGATTTCTCTCAGCCCCGAATAGCAGAATAACCATTAAAACCACGGAAAACTTCACGAGAAAAAAAAAGTCTGCGCGGACGAAGTCGCGGGCAAAAGCTAGATACTTATATTAAAAGGACTATTATCTTTGAAACCATTATAAGTAGCCAGTTGAATTTTTCACATTACTTATATGTTTTATGAAAGCTGATAAAGCATAAAATAATAAAAAATATATAATAATAAATAAGCGGGGTCCCCATACAAGAAACATTGTTTATATTATTTTTGCTCCATCGTAAAAATGGTACCTAATACACATGGTCGTCAAACTTATAGAGAAAGAAGAAGAAGAAGAAAGAAAAGACATTTATTTACATACCACAACACACAATCACTTAACCTTTATAAGATTGTAGATAGATAGAGCTTACTTTTCTTCAATGGAAACCGCCGATCTTGTCCGAGACGGGCTTCACACCGAACCGTAAATTACAACGCGAGAGCACTGTGCTTGCAATGCGAACCGATTACTCGACTCACAACTTTACCTACGCTGCTACCGGATGCAGCGATTCGATGTACCTAAACTAGTGGTTCGCCCCAAACTGTGAACTCGCGACCCCATATAAACTTAACAACCCCATATCTCGGCAACCCCTCGACCGATTTGGCTCATGTTTGAACTTAAAAATGTCATTTACCCGCCTACCAAATTTCATAACGATCCGAACAAATTTACGCAAGTTATCGTCGAACGAACATGCATACATACATAAAAACATACATACATACATACAAACATACACGCCGGATTGTTCCAGTAGACTCGGAGAACTTCGCTCGCTTCGCTCGCTCGTTCAACTATTTCTTGGGAGTCTTGGGACCGTTTTCGGTTCTGCTCGCGACTATTTAAGATGTCTCAAATACAGGGTGCAATCGAATTCGATAGCAGAACCTTCCATAGGCGGAAAACCCGTCTACTGATTACTACAAACAACTTGTTCTAGGAGGCAAAAAAATGGAGCGAAAGCAATATCAGCTGTTCCATACATAAGGTAGACTCGGTATTGCACCAAATGTATGGAACAGCTGACATTGTTTTCGCCCAATTTTTTTTCTCCATTGAGACTCAGCGAAGTCTACTCTATCTTACCAAATCCCAGCCTTGGAAGATAAAATAAGTCGAATAGTCACCAGCTCTCCATTACTCAGCTGTAACAGGTGGTAATATATTCGCCCGGTAGCAGTGCACACAGCGCATTGTAGTTTGGCGTTTAAACAGCCCGGATCGTGCAATGAACCGGCAAATTGTATCGGAGCATCCGGAACATTGCAATAATCCGGCCCCGCCGCTCTCCGGACTACGGTGATTGAGGTTTGTCAATTAACTATTTGAGCCATGGTCCTTTACAATAATATTGTCTTAGGTTTGAATGTGCACTATACATACACGTACTGGACGAACATTCTATACAGGGGTCATTCTTCTCATGAATATCTAGATTTTAGAACCGCAAGTTAATTAGCTATTTATTGAAAGGTTATTGGGCACATTTGGTAAGGAAACCATACCCGGGTACATGTACGCCCACGTACAGAAATAAAATAGGAAATAATATACATGTGTCTAATTTACGATAGTTTAGGTATGGGTCGCAATTTTGTGGGCGATGAAAAAAACTTTCAACACACACGTAGCGATCAAAATTTTAGGTGGGGAGTTAAAAATAGAGTGAAAATACCTGAATACCGTAAATAAATCTTTCTGGTTTCGGCGAACTTACCTGAAACAAAATATAGTAAGTAAGTAAGTAAGTAAGTAAGTAGAATGTTTATTTGGTACCAAATTATTGTTCTTACAAGCTAAAATTAAAATTAAAATAACATTGTGGTCTTGGCACCAAAATGGCCTCCGCTCAGCATTATGCCTTGGTCGGTGCAACCAACCAAGACGCTGATTTTCAGCGGACACCTATTCTAATTTCTAAATTAAATCTAAACTATTCTAAATTAAATTAAACACTATTAAAATACAAATAAAATTTTTAACATTATGCTAAGCGGCACTAAGTGACCATTAATGTTGATAAAAGACTAATATCAATACCACAATCATACATAATCAATAAAATACATGAAAACAAAAATATAGACATTAAACGCGTGTATGTATGTACGGTTGGCCACAGTCACAGATACCCAATGGCAGCCTTACCCCGCGCGGCATAAGGGCGCCTATCGAACAAAAAGGGGTATCCTAGCGTGTGGCCGACTGTACAATATAGAAACAAAAAAACGCTCCAATAAGAGTACATGCCTTTTGTTTGTGACAGCTGAAACCAACCTGTATATTTTACTTGCTACATGAGATAGTACCTACATAGGTAGGCCTAACACCCAATGCGTTTATCGGAAAAAAGTGCCTCATGCAAATTGTAGTTCCGACTCTCCCTAAAAAAATACTAAGGTCTTTGCATCTAAGTAATGAAATTATTCACCAAGCATCCAGTGGCACCTTCGCTCACACTAGATGGGTGAAGAGACCACTCACTGCTGCAGTCCATAGGTACTTACCTACAACCTCAGATACAATGCAATCGCAACACAAAGAACCTTATTTCCATAGAGGATTTACAATTCGCTAAGCTGAAGCTTAAGATCCCTCGCCCACGGCGACTTTTTGAAGCGATGCCAACACGCTACTAACGCGCTACAGCATCGCGACTGTATCGATGCAAACGCGCGATCGTGTCGGTCGACATGGGGAGAAAACGGAGGAAGGGTGGCGCGCGAATCTCGTTTGCTTCGCGACAGAAGCGCGACGGTATCGCGTTTGCATCGCGACTGAATCCTGGTTACGTGAGAGAGGGCACGCAGCTAGCGACCGCATCGCGACTGTATCGATAAGAACGCGCGACAGCATCGCTTCTAAAAGTCGCCGTGGTCGAGGGCTCTCAGACGTAAGTAACAAACGCTAAATTAATTTTAACTCTGTGCCTAACATAAAATATAAGTTGACCCTTAATACAATGAGCTCGGAACAAAGGCCCTTTATCCTGGACTAAGCCTGGAGTGAAACTTATGCTATTTATTATGTAGCATGAGGGCGTAGAGTAGGTATAGTGGGCGTTTCCAGAGATCAAATTTTGTATGAAACCGTTCTTGGAGATGGGGTAGGTAATCGTATGATGTAGCAGACAACCCCGGTGTCAGAGTTGTTAGGCCGCCAAAGGGCCTCTGATATGGCTTAACGATTGCTATTAATTAACAATAACCGGGACCAACGGTTTAACGTGCCTTCCGAAGCACGGACGCGCTCAGATCCATGGACAGGCCCCGCCCGATTAAGAATTCCCCGTTCAAGCGTGGGAACTCAGCGATGGGCAAGCGCGTGAAACACTGTTTTCTATAGCTGTTTCACCCAGAGCGAGACGGGGCGCGGGAAAAGTGAGAGGCAACGCGGCTGTATGAGTCTACGTGTGTTCGTGTCCTTTCGCCAGTCTGTAGTTGTAATGTAATAGATCTATTTTCCCAATTTTTTTCGTAGTTCAGCTGCCATTTCTACATTTTATTAGCTATTTCATTTTTTTTTTCTGACCAGTACAATACATTTTATTGATGTTCCCAAGGTAATTCACTTCAATAGACAGTGTATTAATGCAAGTAAATAAAAACTATTCGCAAACATCCGTATTTGTCATCTACTGATATAAACCAAGTTTCAGCAAAATCCAGCATGTAGATTAGAAATTAAACCTGAACTACGTTTGTATGGGAAAATGGTGCTCTAGCGCCCTACTCGTATTACGCATGACCGTTGCCAATCGATTAAGAATGTGATTAAGGCATAGTACAAAAAAAAAAACCATTTAATTTTGGCCGCGCAGTAACAAATAGGAGCAGGAGAGGCTGGAAAGATGGTAGAGAGTGGAGGGGCATGAAAGCGCGCCGCGCAGGCAGCGCTGAAATGGTACAAATGCAAACTTTTAAAGAATAAGAAACGTTCAGGGGGTCTACTGGCTAAGACGAAGCCGATTACCATTGGCGAAAATCGAATGTCGATTTTTGAAAAATGTACTGTCACCCAGTTTATTTTACTGCCACCCAGTTTATTTTACTGCCACCCAGTTAATTTTTCATAAATCGAACTCGATTTTCGCCAATAGTAATCGGCTTCGTCTTAGCCGTTAGACCCCCAGTTAATAAATATTATCGAAAAATCGTAGAAAAAAAGTTGAGTTGACACGTTTAGGAATAAAGCTGTTTAAAAAATGCTTCGTGGAACACTACAAAATCTAGACATCGCCAATTTTTTTATATTTTAAAATGAACTTTCCCAAACCTCAACCGCGCAATTTCCCCATACATCACAATCTTTGTCTACCACGATATTTTCTCCTAAACAAACAGTTTTGAATGTTCCCGTGTAATTTGTTACAAAGAAATGAAGAAGTTACAAAGAGCCGCGTGGTGCCTGCGTGTTTTCCTGTAATAAAGTCACGCGACTTCAATTCTAGTTAGATCATAAGGTCGTGGAGTCCAAGCAAAAGCTTGTAGCGTCTAACAAATTCATGATGGTACTCCTAAACGTGACAGTAGAGGCTCTGATTCATTGTATCCATATTAAACCCTTTTTTTTTACTTAGCCTCGGTGTTAGTGTCCCACTGCTGGGCAAAGGCCTCCCCCACTTCAGTCCAGACTTTTCGGTCCTGGGCCACCTCAGACCACTCCGGCATGTATTTGACGAGATCGTCCCGCCAGCGTCTTCGCGGCCTACCTCGACTTCGATGTCCATCTGCTGGCACCCATTCTCATTGGCGATTCTTGCCCACCTATCCGGGTGCATGCGGCTGATATGTCCGGCCCAGCATTAACCCTATATACCTACTTGTAAAAAAATAGAACAGTGCAGCTACCAAGAGTGCTTACTGTCACTGTCATTAAAAGTAAGATAAGTTGGATAAACAAACTTACTACTAGAGAATTAGGAATTTAGGATACATGACAGACGTCCGGCAGACGTCCGGCAGAGCTTTTTCGCACTCGTGGTAGCTACTCTGTACCTGATATATTATTTTCCTTTTAATGTTTTTGTAGTACAGCAAACAATATTCTGATTCTAAGTCTGGAGGATTAGTTCTCTGTTTGTAGGAGAAAAACGAGGAAACCCCGATTTTGTCCTTCTGCTGGGACGCCATCGAAACGCCATTGCGTTATTGCCTAATGCCTGTTGTACAATGCAGAGCTCTATCGATCTATTCGTTCTCAGTTTATGACTTGATCCGATGCCTAAAGCTTCTCCACGTACGGTCACAGGCCGGTACGATCTGTGACACTCTGCGAAGGAAACGTCGCAGTAAATAAGCCCTTATTACACTAACATACATCCCCCCATGCCTCGAGACTGGTGAGCTAGCGTTTCATGCAAAAGCGTTCAAGAGAAAGCGACTGGAAAATGGTTTTGTCTAGCAGTGATTATAGGGACGTTTGTTGCGTGCGCTAAAATGGCTGCGACCGACAACTATGAATTCGATAGATAATAGTCAAATGGTAGGTTTTGATGGCACGCCACGCAGTGCGTAAAAGTATCTATGTAAATAAGAAACGGTAGACATAATAAGCAACCCATAGTTTAGCCATCTGTAATATAAAATTTTTATTTTATCGACAAAGAAATATTTTCTTATTTTCCAGTCCGTAGCCATCCGATACTCAGTGTTGGTATTTTTAAATACAAGCCATAATTTTGGTGTAGGATTTTCCCCACCCAGATTTTTTATTCGTTTCCTGTCTACATTTTTGTGCCTTACGACCTTACCAAGGAGCCATAACGGCGATGCCTAAGTATCACATTTCAGGCTTGGGTCGAGACTTGAACGTGCTACCTTAACTACAGGCGCCTCAAATAAGTATCGAGCTATTCAAAAAGTTGTAGAACAAAAGTTTTTGGAAATCACATATAGAAGTTGACGTGTTTCTCAGGAATAAAGCCATTTAAAAATTACCCTATATGTCGCTCTTGCAACATAATCTAGTGGTTTTATCCATCTATACGTCATAATCTATCTATCTAAATAAGTTGTAGCTGAGTGTAGTAAATTATTATGGAATGTTTTTATTTCCAGACAAATAAACGCAGTATTCACACTCTGAACAGCACTTACGTACGCTTACTTTACAATCTTAATCCCAATGCAACAGAAATGCTTTTACAAGTTTGTATCCCATTCACAGTTGATGTTTTTGGAAGCTTTTCACAGATAAAAGCGACATGAAAACACCCCACGTAGAGTTGAAAAAAAGCAATGAGGAAAAAAAAACCGCAACGTCATTACGGTGAAAGACCTACTCCTATATACCGCGGCTGTGCAATTTTAAAACCTAGCAAGAGCCATTTGCCAAAGGACCATGGGCTTATTAGGACATGAGTCTCATTGCTGTTTGACAATGTAACATTTTTCATCAAGAGTGGACGAAGAGTTCATACTACTCGTAAATTGCACATGGTTCTTTTACAGGAGAGCCAAAAAACGGTTTAGTTACTTTGTTTCGATGCCCTGGTAAAACTACACTACAACACAGCTGAACAAGAGTAATCACAAAAGAAGCGGCAGAACTTTGGCTAGCCATACAATACGATTTCATTTCTCTATGGCCAATATGTAGATGTAATGCACGTATGAAAATATTTACTGGGTTTTTTTGGTACTATAATAAATTTTGACCATTTTGAAAATAGAGATATCGACCATTTTTAAACCTAGTAAGGGAATTTACCTGGTTTTTTAAAGTGGTCGGACCCTTTTTTTTCATGGTGGTGGACTGGCTAGGTTTTTGATTTTTTACTTTGGTTGATGATGCATAAATCAAAAACCGTTTTTTTTCACATTATGTCGCTTGCTAGGTTTTGAAATTGCACAGCCGACCGCATCCTTTGCCTCGGAACGAGACATTGACAAAAGGGCTACTTCAAAATAGAGACAAGTTTTAACCACATAAAACACTCGTTTTATTTATTTTCGTTTCTAAAAAAGTAAGATGTAGCCTTCACTAGCGGAAAAAAGGCCTTAGCTAAGGTTTAGCTACAAAATGTAAAAAACTGTGAAAATTTTTAATTTCCCGCCACACTGCTATCTTCCAGCCTTAACATCAACAAATGTAAGAAATAAAAAAACCGTCGACTCGCACTTGGCCGGTTTTTTTGTTTCTCACATCTCACAAGCCGCCCGCTTAATGATCGCGCAAAACTGCAGTAAGCAATTTTATTTTTCTACGCCACGACCGGTCGTTTTTATTTCGACATGCAGATTTGCCTTTGAGCCGTTGAATGCAATGTTAATGAAGAGGACGGAGGGAAAAATAAAATGTAATAAAAAACTGTCAAGTGCAAAAGTTTCACCCGCGCCCTGAGAACCTTTACCCATCTGCTGTGGGTGGATGTAGTACACACGACAGCACGTCAGACTGTACACTTTTGTTGTAAAGTCGCCCGTAACATAACCGAGTAGAGTGCTAGAGTGTGTAAGGGCCGACGTGCTTTTGTGTGTACTAATAGCAGCCCTGTGTATAAACCTTCGAACTTCAAAAGCGGCAGATTTTAACCGACTTCAAAAAAGGAGGAGGTAGTCAATTCGACCCGTATTTTTTATGTTTGTTCCTAAGAAGTTTTTTTTTTTCAGGTAGGCTGATTTGATGATTATTTTTTTGTTTGAAAGGGTATTACGTATACTTCCCGTTTGGTCGGGTTAGTATCAATCAGTCGAAAACGCAAGTCGTCCTAGTAGCATCTTGTCAGAAAATATTTTTTCAACCCCACCAAAAAAGGGTGCATAGCGGTCACCGTCAAACTTATAACCTTCGATCTTCGGTGTCTGGAAAAATAGATGCCCAAATTGCCTTTGGGAGCTTATTTGCTCGTAGTCCATGCAATTAAAGTAAAACTGTACACTAATGCAATAAGGTTGACTTTCGAATATTAGACGTATGGTCGAAATGATGTTTCGTATTGTTCTATTGTTGATATCTTTTGTTTCTGTGGGGACAAGTTTTTATTGTGATTTTATACGTAATGCGGATTCCATGGGATTAAGTTCGGTGCTTATAACACCCAAGTTTGACCGCTATGTGTGCGTGTCTGCCTGTCTATGTGTCTGTCTGTAGCACCGTATGGTGAAACGATTTCAGCTTTTTTTTTACAATTTTATAGTTCATACCTTTTTTTTCACCTAAGTTTTGCAACACCGACAGCGTGTAGGTAACTAGTAGGTAACTCTCGCCTCACTCTCTTGCGTCCATTCCACCCTGATATTTTCTGACGAGATGGTACTAGGACGAGTTGCGTTTTCGACTATTTGATACTAACCTGTTTGGTCTTATAAAAAATTGTGAAGATCTCATGAAGAACTTCGAAGATGGAGAATGGAACTCCTCAAACGAATCAATGTAAATAATTTATTTATGGAATATTGAATAAAAACATTTGAATTTGAATCTGAATCTGACAGCAGCAGATTACTCGGAATCAGTGCAGTAGCTTAATCATGGTTTAAGGCAGCCAATCAAGTAAGTAGTAGGTATCTACATTGTAGAGGTTTCTAACCCGCTGCAACAATAATTCAAGAATTTTCATAAAATAATTTATGGTTTCACTCGAATGTTCTTCGGAGCAGCGTGGTAGGTATAGTCGAATAGTCTTGGTTACAATTTGAAGACTTTACCCATTTTGTATGCCATCCATACGAGATATTTCGTAGCAAAACAAGATAAAACATAGCGCACGTCATTTGAAGCATTAAACTCTTACAAAATTGATATGAAACCGAATTATAATACCTACAAAAAATATGCAGCTCAATATAGTTGGAGAGCTGGTGACCTATCGAGATATTTTTTCGTACAAGGCTGGGAGTTGGTAGGCTGATAGAGTAGACTTAGCTGAGTCTGGGAAAAATATTTTTTTGGCCCGGTCCCGGTTGGGTATACGACAAAAATAATTTACTGAACCCATACATTTAAACTTTCAAAGTAGAAAAAATCTAACTTTCAACCGCGACCGGGCCAAAAAATATTTTTCCCAGACTCAGCGAAGGTCTACTCTATCAGCCTACCAACTCCCAGCCTTGTACGAAAAAATATCTCGATTGGTCACCAGCTCTCCAACTAATACTCGCGAAACTGTGACAAGAACAACCCAGTGCCAACTTGACAAGTAAAAAGTCTGTCATCATTATCTGAGAACAGAGTCCTACCTGTTTGTGCCTACCTCTGGGTTTGTTTATGAATATTTGAGTGGGTCATTACGCTACAAACTTTGTGGGTAGGTCGTTAAAATAATGACAACTCTACTCGAGCTAGGGTGCGTTTATATCGGGCGCAAACTATGGGTTAAAAAAAGAGATTACTGGTGTAAAATGGATAGGAATTTTCCGGTCGAATCGGGTTGTTTGTAGCTTGGCTTAAATTGTATAGTAGCTACAACTAGAAGACACTTTCTGTACTTTTAATTCGACTGTACTAAATGTATTGGTCAATAATTCTGGATTCGCTGTAAGACTGAAATAATAAAATTGTTGTGACTGCAAAGCCAAAACATCATGATATTTTCTGTCTTGCAATAATTTTGTTGAACAAGACTTGCCCAGCATCTTGCATTATCTGAGCTTAGTCGGCCTAGCCCACAGCCCCACCTAAAAATGTGAGATGTGGAACGTAGCAAGGTAATTTATTAGCGTAGTACCGCGTCATAGCGACGCATAGTGTTAACCTAGCAATAAGTTGTATTTAAAATAAGTTGTTTAATGTAAATTTGTGCACTTTATACCCGACTACACCAGAATAAAGATGTATATCCTATAGCTGCATTTTACCACCAACGACCCTGAACATCAACATACTTCAAATGTAACAGGCACTACAGTCTTAGCGGACAACCCATCTAGAGTGTTATTGAAGGTGCCACTGGACGCTGTATAAATCATTTCATCATGTTTGTGTCCGAAGGTAGGTAGTATCGTAATCACAGCCTTACAATTTGTGACTGGCACCGCCTCATTAAACTGTAGCTTTCTACGTAAGAAATAATTATAATACCGAGTCCAGGGTTGTAATTATTAATGCAAATATAACAAACAAACCCTGTTTCTATTCGCAACGAAATGAATTGAGTTTTGCCATAATTATGAGCCTGTTAACACCTTGGTGTAATCTTGTGCAACTATTTTCTTCTCTATGCATGCAAATTATGCTTATTTTTTGGTCTCTACATTTCCTTTCCTGCAGTCTGCGACATATACAAAAGACAAAGACAAAGAAGCACATTGAGGATAGAGATATTTACTCCAAGGTGAGTAAATACTAATAAATTCCCATTTCCACTGAGCATTTAACCGAAATCAACGATAAAAACTTTTTTCGTTTTGTCTCATCTGCTGATATTATTATGGTGATGTGGATTTACTAAATTATAAAGGTAAAAACGAGTAAATGCTCATATTTTCTTTACCGATTTGCATTTCATTTATACTTTATCTTAGACCAGTAAGGTTCAATTTATAATAATAATAATAATCATTTATTTCAGACGAAAATACTTTTACAACATTTTTCCATAATAATGTTGAATTTATGGTGGCAAATATTCGGTTTAAACAGGTCTCTTGTGATATTCAGCTAAATCAATCGTCTCATTAAGTTCAAAATTGTTCGAAATATTTCCAAAAATAGATAAACCTTCCTAGGTAAAAATACTAAGGAATATGAGACAACAATTATTTAATATACAGTAAAACACAAAGGACAATAACTCAACAAATACCAGCGTAATAAACTCAAAATAATATTTTCTAGAATAATTGCCCTCTCTCTATTTTGGAGCAAGAAGTAATTATCTTTATTACATTGAGTCGCTACCGTACCACCCCGTACCGTACCGCTCCACGGGGCAACCTTGGTGGTACATTAAGGCCTTTACTTACCACGCCCGATCCGTTCCGCCGATGCGATCCTAAAACGGATCGTGGAATCGGATCGCAAAGTTATTCCGTGTTCCGTGCGGCAACTTCGAAGGGCGAGATAGCCAAACTTATAGCCAACCTCCGATAGGAGACGGCAAGAAGAAGAATATGGCTCTTTACAATGGTTGTGGTCCGTCCCGCGAGTTATGAATTATTGATTTATGGCCGTACACTCCTTGGAGTTTCTTTACCATGCTTCTTCTCCAAGAACGATCAGAGCTAGTGAAGCTGGAGAAAAAAAAGTAGCTAGATACTTAGTATTAGATAGTAATAAGTATCTGATTTATATAAGTTTTTTACTTTAGATAATATTTTGACGTTCAATGTAAATAATTAATTTATGGCATATTGAATGAAAACATTTGAATCTTGAATCTTGAATCTTGTAAGACTAGTTGAAATTACTAGAAATGACTCTTTTTAAACAGTCTTACATGAGTTTACGGCCACATTTCATGGTAATTTTTCATCTTATAGCAATTTAATGAGGCTACAGAATATTACAATAGCAAAATTACTTATAAAACCAAATTTTTTTTTATTTGCGGCAAGTTAAGAATTGCAAGAATTATGTTTTTATATACAGAATTACGTGCTTTATAAAATTTCAAAAGGGCAGCCGGTAACCATTTACGTGAATTAAACCTGTACGGGCGACTGTACGCCGATCCGACGTGCGTTTAGAACGGAACGAATCAGGCGCAGTGGGTAAATGCCTTTATTTAGAAATCGTCGACGATTGTATCAGTTACAATGATACCGTGGGACAATGACAAAATAAAATGAGGGCACCTAACAGATCGGTGGTTGCCTAGTGGTAGAACAATGGACTCGGAAGCGCGAGACTCCGATTCCTGTTGCAGACATGTACCCTATGATTTTGCTATTTCCTGAGCTACTTCTGCAGGGGCATCAATCTCAGGTCAGGGTGTGCTATCTAGAGCTTGAATGGTTAGGTTGATGGCACACACACGTTGTGCATGTCGTCAGAATATGGGCACTACACTGGTGCACGCTAAAAACTAATGCCTTTGCATCTACGTCATGAGATGATTTATACTGCGTTCAGTGGCACCTCCACTCACACGAGATGGTTGAAGAGACCACTCGGCGCTGCAGTGCCTGGGACATTGTTTTAGATGGAGTAGGCTTGCCCAGCACCTATACCATCCTGACAGCTTAGTCGACCTAGCCCACAGGAAAGACAGGTCAATACGTGTGGAGCCAACTAAGCCGCGCACTCTAATGCACTGGTTTTATACAGATCCTCGGCATGCTAAGGGTGGTATTCCAGAACACTGTTTAAACTCTTCCCGCCCAGTCGGAGTTTAAACATAGTTTAGCAGTGTCGATAAAACAGTGCATGTTTTGATTTGATTGTCCCCAAGCTGTTACTACCCGACCGAGTCAACTGGCACCTGGCACCTAGGCAGCTGCATACAAGCCAGGTGCCGAGTTGGCTTGGTCTAGTAGTACAGGTTAGGGATATTAAAATAAAAACATGCACCTGTTAGACACAATTTATCTGAATCCCACGATACAGGTGCGCCTAGGGTGGGATTCGCAGTATTGTTAACCACTGTTTAATTCTATTCACGGAAATAAATACCTTTTTTTTATTTTACTTTACTCTTTTATCGACTCTACTAAACCATGTTTAAACTGTTTTCTAGGAGCGTTCAGCGGCCGTAGCATGTTAGAAGTCGCGCGCGGCGTTCTTAATTTGTCACTTGTTTTAACGCTTACTAGTGCGCGCGCTGCACCATGTTAAAGTAACTCGCGCATGGAGCATGCGCAACAGAGCTGAAAAACACGCGCGCGACTTTTTGTGACGTTTTTGACAATTCGCCACACCATTTACATCATCGTCTCCCGAGGCCGCGACTTATTCAGCAATTTGCGATTTTTCTTATTAATCCTGTAGAAAGAGCTATTTTGCCACGGAATTTTAAATATGATAAAATGGCATAGACATAAGCTCATGCTCGCATTTGCGACCCAAAGTCGGGCGCGCGTCGCTACGTAAAATTTCGCACGCGAAATACACGTGCTACGGCCGCTGGAATACTGCCCTGAGTCGCACCTTAGAGCGCCAAACTTCTGGAGCTACACAGTTTGAGATGACTCAGTTACGGGCGTGCTAGAAATAAGTAAGTGCTCCCAAATTGGCCGGTGGTTTGAATAAAATACCAAAAAGTTTTATTTATCAAATGGTAAGTTATTGGAGAACGTAAGCGGTGGAAGCATGTTGTGCATACTATTGTAGCTACAACGTTAAGGCGCAGGTTCTTTGTGCGTTTGTGCTATTTGAACGCACTACAAAAATGATGTACACCATAAAGATGTGTATTTCCTACGTGATATCGAAACTTGCCATGTCAAACAATCTGCACTAACAATACTTTTTAACCATCAAACCGCCACGATTATAAAAACATCGAACAATTGCAAAGTTCTAAGGGTGGTATTCTAGAACGCTACTTAAACTCAGTTTAAACAGAGTTCAGACTGTCGATAAAACAGTGCATTTTTTTGTATGAAGGGAGGGATATTCAAATCAAAACATGCACTGTTTTATCGACAGTCGACACAACTAAACTCCACTTAAACTAAGTTTAAACAGAGTTCAAGGAGCTTTCTAGTTTGAACTGAGTTTAAACAGAGTTTAAGTAGCGTTCTAGTTTGAAATGAATTTAAGTAGAGTTCTAGAATACCACCCTAACTGGTAAGTAAGTAAGTAACTCTTTATTGCACAAACGAAAACATTTTACAAATAAACATTTAAAAATAACAGTACAAACGGGTAACGAGTCCATAATTAAATAACTCAAAGTTCAAAAACGTTTATCTACTACACTTGCCATGAAAATGCCATGAAAAGACCCTCAGCTTATTTGGACACATAATGCGGTCGCCCAGGCATAGTCTAGAGAAGATCATAATATTGGGGCAGGTGAATGGCAAACGCACCAGGGGAAGGGCATCAACCAGATGGTCTGATGCGATAAGGGCAGCGGCTGGAGGAAGCATTTACCGGGCAGTTCATATGACGGAAGACCGCTCCCAATGGAAGCGAGTACGAATGGTCGCGATCCTCAGCCATGAAGAATCGATTAAGAAGAAGAAGAACTGGTTACATAACAATGATGAGAGATGAGATGATGAGTTACAGTCTCATCAGTCTAAATACACCGTGGAATTTTAGTGGTTTTAAAGCCGAAGGTATTTAGTTGCACTCGTGATTCTGAGCCAAATTCCAAAATTAAACTTCAA
This sequence comes from Zelleria hepariella, assembly GCA_949319315.1. Classification (NCBI taxonomy): domain Eukaryota; kingdom Metazoa; phylum Arthropoda; class Insecta; order Lepidoptera; family Yponomeutidae; genus Zelleria; species Zelleria hepariella. The sequence goes on from OX439381.1 coordinate 1,868,236, forward strand.
AACGAGCGAAAAAAAAAACACTTCCCAATACAAACGGCTATCGCCAATCGACACCATTTGTATGGAGAAGTGAATTTTTTTTTCGCCCGTTTTGGAATGAAATTTTGCAATTTGGCTCAGAATCACCAGTGCAACAAAATACCTTCGGCTTTAAAACCACTAAAATTGCACGGAGTAAAAAGAAAATGCGCGTATAAAGTGGACATTCTGAACATAGTTCCTCGGTGCCTAATATCCGTATGGTCACGAAACGCACATTATGAAGCTCCTGAAAAATTGCTACCTTTTGTCGCCAGCGGAATATAATGGGGAGCCTCGACAAAGCCCGGGGTGAAAATAGCCTCTTGTTATCTACAACGACGCGGTATTTAAAGATGGGAAATTTAAACGAACCTAAGCTCTATCTTTTTAACCCCCGACCAAAAAATTTGAGTGTTATAAGTTTGACCGCTATGTGTGCGTGTGTCTGTGGGTCTGTTTGTGTGTCTGTCTGTGGCACCGTGGCTCTTAAACGGGTGAACCGATTTGGATGCGGTTTTTTTTATTTGAAAGCCGGGTTAGAAGCGAGTGTTTATAAATATGTTTCATCAAAATCGGTTACGCCGTTTATGAGATATTATTATCCTTCTTTGAAATATCTAAAAACGCTTACTAGAAAACCTGCTTTCGAATAAAAAAAACCGCATCCAAATCGGTTCACCCGTTTAAGAGCTCCGGTGCCACAAACAGACACACACACAGACAGACACACATAGCGGTCAAACATATAACACCCCTCTTTTTATGTCGGGGGTTAAAAATTATTATGTTTAATATCTTAAATGCAAAGATCTTTTTGCAGTAACATCTTTTCAATAAACTTTTAGTTTTAATTGATGAAACAAACTGTTTGCAGTATCGTCGTCTTTCCGTTTACTTGTTCAGTGTTTTTCTGATTTAATTAAAAGTAAGTAGTTTCCCCATTGAAATAATACCTACTCTTTTCAACTCGTTGCAATGTTGAGGCAACTTTTCTGTTAAATTAACGCATTTCTCAGTCTTGTTAATATTTAATTGGAATATCTGTTATTGTAAAGATAGCTACGCGTCAGACTACATTTTGTCAAAAGAATACTCTGGTGCCCAACTCGGGGCACAGACAGATCTGTCTCTTTCCAGCATTGTTCGCTTAAAGAACCAAGGAGTTAAGGCACAATAGTAGGCACAACTAGCGCTGCCAATGAAAAAAAACATATTATCATCTTTTTGGATGCGTTTTTTGCTAAAAACTGTCCTGCAAAATCTCAACGCGAGGCTTTACCTTTTTTTAGGACCTAAGGTTTAAGTTAAGGCATGAAGGAGAGTTATTAAAAGCCAAAAACACTGTACTTGTGTAACGCTTCAACGTATGTGCCCAAAAACCCTCATTACCATGCTCAGCGTTGAATAAAAGTAAAACGCGGAGTACAAGTTTCAATTAATTATAAACGAAGGTAGGCCGGGGGCGCCGATAGCGGGCGGGTAAATAAATCAGTGATCAATCAATCAATTTAATTACGCCGGTGGATCATGAAAAGCCCCGCATAATTAATTGCGACAGGCTGTAAACCGCACGATAGAATCGCAACGGAAATACATCTCAGAGGCCGTAACCAAGACTTCCTAATTTCAAGAGACTTTTACGCCCAATTCCTGCTAATCGATCAAATGTAAAAGAAGAACGCTTTGGGAATATTTCATAAACAGCTGAACCGGTTTCTGAATTGAGAATTTTACTAAGTAAATACTTAACTATCATTCTGTCACGTTCTTTTGTGAGAAATCCGCAGAGGCAGAACGATATTTAAGTGCCTGCTTAGCGAATTTCTCAAATCAAATTCAATAAATTACTATTACTATTACCGCTAGTGGTAATATTATCTGAGCGCTTCCGTGCTTCGGAAGGCACGTTAAACCGTTGATTTTGGTTGTTGTTGATTAGTAACAATCATTAAGCCATGTCAGAGGCCCTTTGGGCGGCCTAAAAACTCTGACTTCAGAGGTGGCCACTACCTCATACAGTGTTGGGGGTTAACTGAGCCAAGGCTGTTCTTTCATAACATGAACGTCACACACATATCAACCTAATGTCGGTGTAACACAGCTGATTTGGCTCCGGAATATTGTTCAGGAATCATAATGGGCTCGAGGAAATTAACTGGGAGAGCTTAATAGAAGAGTAGAATAAATAGAGCTGTGTGTTTAAGGAATGAAAGAAATAATGCCTAACATCAAACTTAGGGGAAATGGCAGTGTTTGAAAATCAACAATTCGGTAGGCAAAGTTTTTTGTTCGAAAGTCCGTTATTGGCTTAATCTTATCTTTAGACAATATTGAGAATCTAATTTCAATATTTTTTATTTTGGTTCTTTAGTTTGGATTTTACAACGTTTCAAAGATACGATTTTATGACCTTCAAGCGTTCGGTCTGCATACTGTTGGCGGTCATAGGAACAAAACATCTTAGCGCATAAAAACAAAACTACTGGACCAAAATAAAAAATATTTAAATTAGTCTCTCAATATTGTCTAAAGATAAGTTTAAGCCAATAACGGACTTTCGAACAAAAAACTTTGCGTACCCAATTCCCGGAATCGCAAGGTCTCGGGCTAGCAAAAGCTGAGACACTTCCTTTTATTCCACTAACTATAATCGGCAAGCAAAGGTTCGAATTCGCTTTAAAATAGACTTTTCCACGCAGGTACATTTTGACTTGGATCTATTATACGTTATGTGATAATCGAAATGAAAAATGAAATTAAGCGTCCAGTGGCACCTTCACTCACACTAGATGGGTGAAGTGATCACTCGGTCGCTGCAGTGCCTGGGACATTGTTTGTAGATGGAGTAGGCTTGCCCAGCACCTATACCATCCTCACAGCTTAGTCGGCCTAGCTCACAGGAAAGACAAGAAGTGTGAATACCTGCGGAGCCAACTAAACCGCGGGTTTCCTCACGATGTCTTCATTAGAAAACACCAAAAACATAGCTTCATTATGTCCTTATAGTTAAGCCAGCGCAGTATACCGGAGTTATCCTTGAAATACCCGTGACGTTGAAGGAAATACTTTATGTGCCCGGTGCGGTGGGATCGCAATAAAAATATTATAAGTGCCGGCAAGAGCTGAGCTCTGCCCTCTGTGCAATACGGGCCACGAAATGGGTAATAACACACTGTATTTCTGTGACTTTGTTGCACTCTGGGGCACCCAACAGGTTCACTACGTTACACGAGATCAATGCTATCTACAGGGTGTTAGGAGATCGCCAACAAAGTGGGAAACCACCTATTGTCCTCATCATAACGAACATTCTTGCCCAAGAAACTATGCCTGGGAAATCAATGGTTTCCAAAATAACGAGGCGACGAGCCGAGCTTTAAAAAAAATGGCGATATGTATTAAGTGCTTAATTTTTTTTGGTCAAGAAGCCATAACAAAAATCGGCACCTCGAGGGAAGTAGCATAATTTTAAGTCAACGCTTGTGAAATATGACTTCTCTGCGGTTGACATTTGAGTGTCAAAATATTTTGTTAAATTTTGACAAGGGGTGATTTTGTTTTCTGAGATCACCTACTTGAGCTCGTGCCTGAGCTGACGACTATTAATGCCACCCTTAGGACTCTCTCTCTCTTTCAACCGCTCATTTCCTAGCCCCAGTTCAAAGTATAGAGAGTGGAGTCAGCATACATACAAAACATCCTTATCCCTTTACGTCGAGTACGGTCCCACCTACGGTCCCACCTAAGGTCCCCCCTGTTTTTATTGCGGCGAGATAAATCCGCAATATTACAAAATGTGCTTGGGTTATTGTATTTATAAAAACGTTTTTCTTTAGAGTCGTGGGTTTTTAGGACTATCCAGAACTACAATTACGAGGGTCGTTCAATAAGTAGTGAGAATAAGATAATATAAATTCCTAGGTAAGAAAATGAATACTGGGTGGATAGCTTATACGTACATATTATACAAGGTAACCTAACTCTTTTTACAGGGTGTAACCAACAGGATGCCAAATCTGTAAAAAAAAGTTGAAAAAAACAATTTTTATTTTATATTTTATAAACTCAAAATTGAAAAAAATTCATAACTTTTTTGTTTTTGTTATTAGCTCAAATTTAAAAATATGTTTGTGCGTGTAGGTGCATTTACATAGCTTTGAGTTGTTAAAACATTGTGAAAGTCAATGAAAACAATATTTGAAAAATACTTTACTCCCGCCACATCGTTCACATTTTATTAATTTAAAAATTTACGGAACGTCATAGAGCAAACAAAATTTAGGTGGTGATCCCTATCACCGGGTGTTATTACCCTGTAAAAAGAGTTAGGTACTTTTGTAACACCTTGTATAATAAAATTTAGATTAAAAAATAAATATTGTTCGATTGGCGCCCTTATGCCGCGCGCAGTAAGAGCTCCCATGGGGTATCCCCGACTGTCATGTGGCCGACCGTACAAAATATAGAAATATGCTTACTCAGTTAATTATCGAAATATATAAAGTTTGTAGGTTGAGGAAGGTCTGGATTAAGAGAAATATTTATCAAATTCAAGAATAAATATGTAACTAGAAACATACGTATTTATTTGAAACGTATTGAGACGCAACCTTTTGTAATCTTACTAGAATAACGTGACTTCTAGTTCGTATTAAACTAGCTGCTGCAGACGACCAAATATAATTGTGTGACCTTTATTTTTTAGAATAGGTCGAATATTTGTGGGTAGACTTTTGGTTGCGGTTTAACCTATCGTCTGTGACATACAGACAATATATTTGTCGACTTTAAGGAGAGATCAATTACTGGGCATAAAAGGCATCGAATTTCTAAAGGTGATTTTCAATAACTAGTGGTTCGCTCCGAACTATGAACTCGCGACCCCAGTTACAGATGTGTAACTTTGCTGAAGCCATTCGCGCAGGCGCGCGCGCGCTTTGCATATAAACTATACAACCCCATATCTCGGCAACCCCTAGACCGATTTGGCTCAATAAATATTTTAATTTCGTTTACCCGCCTACCAAATTTTATAACGATCCAACCAAATTTACTCAAGTTATCGTCGAACGAACATTCATATATACAAACATACAAACATACAAACATATATACAAACATACATACATACATACAACCGCCGGATTGTTCCAGTAGACTCGGAAAACTTCGCTCGCTTCGCTCGCTCGTTCAATAACATTACCGAAGCTTAAGACCTTCATTAAGTACTTAGGCATTAGACTGAAATATAATTTAACATTTAAAACTTAATGTAGAACGGGTAGTAATATCATTGAAAATCACTTGTATTGTAGATGGGTTATATTGTAGAGCGGATGGTATAGACCACTCGAACGCTGCAGTGGCATTATTTACCCCTAAGATGAAGTAGGCTTGCTCATCACTGTCACAATCACAAGAAAGACAAGTTAGTACTTGTGGAGTCACTAAACACAGTTTTCGCGGTATATTTTCCTTAACCGTAATAATACATACCTAGGCATTAAACCAACCTTACTAAACCGGCCCAAAACATAAGACAATAATCTCACGCGTTGTCAAAACAAGATTACATAAGCCCACGTTCCCATCTCTCTTAGCTCGTACCCTAACCCTATCTATGACAGACCTGACTTTTTATTGGGTTTACTGTACGTTACTCGATGAGCGTCTACTATGTTTTTTAAATCATATCATGAGGTAGCAACCAATGACAATAAAGTCTTTTAGGGTGGCATTAATAGTCGTCATCTCAAGCTCGAGCTCAAGTAGGTGATCTCAGAAAACAAAAATTTGTTTACTGAGATCACCTACTTGAGCTCGAGCTTGAGATGACGACTATGTCTAATGACTAATATCAAGCCTTGGCTAATGTCAATCTTGAGTAGCTGTCAGTATATTAATAGACACTAGCTTGAGCTTGACATTGACATTAGCCAAGGCCTCAAGTGAGTAATTTTGTTTTCTGATTTCACTACTTGAGCTCGAACTTGAGATGATGGCCTAAGGCCCGGTTTCTGAGTTGAGAATTTTACTAAGCACATACTTACGTATCGCTCTGTCACGCTCTTTTGTGGGAAATCTGCAGAGACAGGACGATACTTACCCATTTGCTTAGCAAAATTCTCAACTCAGAAACCGGGCCTAAGACTGCTAACCAAAAGGCTCCGATTGTTTTTAATAAACATCAACAACTGAAACGGTTCAAAGTGTCTTCCGAATGGGCGTGGCATTTTTCATAAACCTTAAAATTACAAATCAGTGCTAGCTGGAAGAAATTTATGTTAAATTAAGTCCGCCTTTGTATACTAACTATGTTAGTGTGTAATATTGCGTATCAAACAATTGCCAAAATTTTTTAAAATTAATTTTTGAGTAGACGCTCTTCTGTAATACGATTTTGGATGTTCCGCGCTCATATTTCGCTAGCGTGCGCCTGCTTTGTCTAATCTTTTGTCTTTTGCCCACGCCTGTTCTGTCTAATACTTTATCTTTTTTCTCGTGTAATAACCGTTTTAAATGTCAAAAGGTCAAAAGGTCCCGAAAAATTGCCAAAAATGTAAAAACCAAATAAAACAATTGTTAGATCCGATGAAAATGTAGTTATTTTATTAAGGGAAAAATGTACTGATATTGTTGTTTAGATCTTAGTTATCTTAATGTTTTTTTTTTTCAACTACTACGAATGGATAGACGTGGAACTATCCACTACCATTTATTTTGTATAAGATCAACGCCTATCAACTGCCATTCGTAACTATAAGTGACTGTTGAAATATAGGCTCGTACCTATAAAGAAAACACTTATTATCGACCCTGTAATAACTAATAACGTTTAATCATTTGCAATTTTATTCGAAACGGTCAAATCAAATTACTTTTGATATATATTTTCAACTAATTATACACTTAAATCAATATTAAAATGAACCACTACCCTTTTCGAATAGCACCATTCGATGTTGGAAAATTCACTTTTTGCGTATAAGTTATCGCAGTATCTTTATTTACATACAAAATCAAATAATATTCGAGCTGACTCGAGGTGGCGTGAATAAATCATGATATTCTACGCCGTAGACCCGCTACGCAAGGCCTACAGCGTAGACGGTCTACGAAACTCTACGATATAAGATAGATAGATAGAATATTCTTTATTGTACACAAAAACGAATTATTTACAGAGAACGGTTGATGCCAAATAATACGAGTATGTTTCTCGTTCATAACCGAGCTGTTAACGAACTGTTGACTGCTTTAAGGTATTTTTTTTTTATTTTTAATCCCCGACATAAAAAGTGGGGTCTTATAAGTTTGACCGCTATGTTTGGCTGTCTGTCTGTCTGTCTGTGGCACCGTAGCTCTTAAAGGGGTGAACCAATTTGGATGCGATTTTTTCATTTGAAAGCAGGATTTCTAGCACGTGTTTTTAAATATGTTTTATCAAAATCGGTATATCGGTATAATCGGGGTATTTCAAATAATTCATTAGTTTTTGTTTTCAAAGTACAAACTGTCAACAGATAAATCACGGGTGAGAGACAATAGAGTTTTGTGTCTCCTCCATGCAACTTGAAAGCAAAACTTCTCTTTTTTCCTCAAATGAAAATTACCAATTTAGACTTAAACATCCTAATTCCCGTAGCCCGTCCGTCCGACCGAAGCACAGTGATTCATCAGCCGCCAACTTTATAGAGTATTAAGTGACAAAGATTAATATGATCAATTTGTAAGAGTCTCGCTTGGCGGGCTGTTCCCTGTGAGTCCAAACAGAAGATTCGTTACAGAAAATAAATTTAATCTGTCCTGATTTTACCCTCAAACATGAGATGAGATTATTTATACAGCGTCCAGTGGCACCTTCAGTCACACTAGATGGGTGAAGAAACTGGGCGCTGCAGTGCCTGGAACATTGTTTTAGAAAGTGATATAGTTGACTACATAATGTAAAATTTACGACAAACTAATTACTTTCTACACACAAGTTACCCACAAAGTTCCGATCTTTACGAGTTATTTAGCACCAACTACCATTTTCTCAATTCCTTAGCATTTTTTTTCCATCAGTGGTTGCCTGGAAGAAATTGCTATTAGAAATAAGGCCGCCAATTGTACCTTGTTTCAGTTAGGTTTTTTTTTCTTGTCTGTATTTTTATTAATGTATGCACAATAAAGAACATATTTTTATCTTTATCTTATCTGATATGGGCCAACAGAGAAGAGTCCCGTTCCAACGCTGCGGTTGTTTAATTTGGTCGGCCTGGCTGGCCGGGGTATGCCAGCCTATTTATCTTAGGGCTTAAGACAATTTGGACGTGGAATAGAATTCATTTACTGCACTTTCGTTTAGGGTTCATTATCAAAAAAAAGTAAGACGTAGCGTATCTCACTATAACTAGGGTCAGCCTTCTCTCAGAGAAAGAGAGTTCAGACTTAATCTCCACGAATACCCGCTATGGATTGGTCATAATCTCCACGCGTGTCCAATGGATTGGTAATTTTTGTATCGAAGGTGTGGCCAAGCCACATATTTTGACTAAGGTGTAGAGTTTGTCAAGTTAGGGCTTGTAGGGTTAAGGCGTGTAGATTAAGAGGGAACGCGGGTAACCTCAAATCCATACAAAAGGAGAGACCTGTTTCCTCCCTGGATAATTGTTGTAGAAAAAATATGTTTATGCCATTCAATCTATATTTACCTCTACCATGTCCCTATGTTTTCCTTTTTTTAGTATTTTAATTATTGAAATACATTTTATTAAAATAATTAAAATAATAAAAAAAGGAAAACATAGGGACATGGCAGAGGTACATATAAATTGAATGGCATAAACATATTTTTTCTAAAATCATTATCCAGGGAGAAAACAGGTCTCCCTTTTTCTATTTTTTGTATAGAGCAGCCGGCTACCCGCGTTCCGTCTTAAGATTCTTGGCTCTACATGAGATCCCATAGCTTTTTGACATTGCGAGTAGTGTATGGTCTCGTCTAGGCTATGCCTGCATCGCGGGACCCAGTAAATAGCATTTCACATAAAGTTTTAACAATAGTTTACTTAAAACTATAAGTATTAAATATTTTTTTATATTTCCACATAGACTTTAATTTAGTATATTGCTAGTCCCGTAGCTTTTTGTAGATGTGAGTCTAAAGTACTTGTCTTCCCACCAAAATTTTCTCTCGCTCGCTGTCGTTAAATCCTAACCCATTTCCAATGAAAACCTCAAAAACTATTTTCATCCACTGAACATGCTTGTCACAGCTCCGCCTATTCCAAGTAGGGTTCCGTACAAAAGTGAAAAAATAGACGTGCGCCACGTGTACTGTTCCGAACAAAAGCTCTTTATCAAGAGAGCGAGTTCGGACAAAAACGGGATCTGGGCTAAAATAAACAAAGCGTATTTTAGTTTGAGCTCATATTGGAAGAGACATGTTTTAGAATGATGAGAAACAATTATTTTATTTGGCGACCCTTCAAGACCAGTCCCTGACCGAATATTACTGCAAATAATACTGCGAAAAGAAAGAAAAAAAAAAAGTAAGTCCGTCAAAAGGCATTATTTTATTTGTGAAATAAAATTTTTGTTTCATTATGCATTTCACCGGCTTGCATGGGATGCATAGATCAAAGTTGTCAAATGGGACCCATTTGACAGCTTTGATCTATTATTATATATTTTATCCTTGTGTCTCAGGTGCTGTCCCACACGTTTACGTTTCCTAGTTTTTTTTTTGTCTGAAACTTTCTGTGTATCAGTCAGTCAGTTGGTAGACCAACAACTTAATCCTATGAAACCCGAGTAGACGGAAAGCCGTAGTAGTGTCTGACATAGGACTTTACTCAGCAGTAGGTGTTTACAGGCTGATGATGATGAGTAAATGAGTCAGTCAGGTTCTACGAAACGTTATGAGGTCAAATTGTACAATTGTACACATCCGAATAATGTATACCAACAGGCATTGTGTTTCGGCAGACAATAACGATTATGAAATAAATACGTCGAACGGAATTACACGCTTTCAAGGTTCGGAATGTGCTCACTAAGGCTTTTATCCGAGGCTTTTGTTGCTTATAATCAATACCAATTATTACTATGACCCGCCAAAGTTCATTGGCACAGAAAAAATAACAATGGAACTGAAGGATGTGTTGTGGAAATATTTTGAAAGATATAAGGTAAGGTAAATATTGCTTTGTGCCATTTACTTTACATCGGGTGCGGTAAGTCTATGGATAGGTGACCGCTAGTGGTAATAATATCCGAGCGCTTCCGTGCTTCAGAAGGCACGTTAAAGCGTTTGTTGTTTATCATAACAATCGTTAAGTCATTTCAGAGGCTCTTTGGGCGGCCCAAAAACTCTGACACTAGGGGTGGCCACTACCTAATACGATTACCACCTACTAAGTTTCCCTGTATCTTCTATGCAAACCAAGCAAAGGTCTACCCTCTGGGTTTCCTGTGGTCACCTCGGCAAGATTTTATTGAGGTTTTGCGCCATCGGAAACGTCGCTGATTTGGTGGTACTTAACATTAATTACCTTATATATTACTTTAGACTCTCAGATCTACCCACGAAGTTTAAAATACAGAAAAAATTTATTGCGACTTACTCTGTTTTGTTACGCCAGGAATCAGACGTACAGACAACAGATGTGTCCATAAATAGTTATTTTATAACGTATACCAAAGCCTTTTATTTTATTACACGAAACATTTTGTCCATTCTAAAGCACTCAAAATATTGGTCACAATATTTTATCTCGGCTTTGACGTAACGCTGTGCCTAGGTTTTTCCATTTTTCCTTTGTGAGAAGGTTGGCCTCGTCATAAAATATTGATAGCTCAACAGTGTCATCATATTTTGTGACAGCTTTTAGATAGGCACTTTTATTCGTTGGCATTTTTTTGCCACTATAAAAGTTTTGCTGGAATTCTGCGTCTGTGGAAAATCCGTGGGTAAGCAGTAAAAGTTTGTATGAATTTCATTGTTCGAACTTGTTCAAAAAGTTGATTATATAGGTAAAAAAAATATAGATTTGTCCAAAAATATAACTTTTCTATTTTTGAAGTAAAGCTGAAAAGTATACGAGGCTACAAAGTCATAAACAAAATAAAAAATAGGATAAAATTTTTTTTAAACATAAAATATTTCCTACGTAAAATAAAACCTTTTTACGCTTTTTGTGCCTGAGTGTAAACTCAGGGGTAGATAAGAGGCACCATAAAACCCACCCCTCTATTAGCTAACCTACCCTAACATTATTCAGCGTAACCTCTTGCTAATATTTGGTTTATTCACGCTTTTCCGACTTTGCTTATTTTAATGCAACACCACATTTTGCTTACCTGTGATCACCAAACTTGTGTTTTCTGTAGTTGACCGTTTAATCTTTACGATGGCATAAAATTGCTTTTCTATCTTCATGACGTAACTTTTTGTGGATTCATGGATTACGTGTCGATGGTACTTCGCTAATTTGTTTTTGACCATAATTGTCCACATGCATGTATTTATTAAGTCAAATTCTCAATTCATAAACAGGCGATTAATTCAGAAAATTTACTCCATTTTAAAACGATATCCCAAGCACTGCAGCGCCGAGTGATCTCTTCATCCATCTAGTGCGAGTGAAGGTGCCACTGGACGCTGTATAAATCATCTCATTCTCCTTCTTTTGGTGCCATCTCCAATCGGAGGTCGACTATCATTACGGCCACTTTGGCCCGTGACGTTGCGGCTCGGAAGAGTCCATTCTGCGAGATTTTGTTGTGATGTTTTTGGACGGCCAGGTCTTCGACGACCCTGTATTTTTCCTTGTAGAATCATCTCATAACGTAGAAGCAAAGGCCTTAATACAAACCGGCGGTTGAAGCCCCAAGTTTTTTTTTAGATAAGAGACACATTTGGCAGACAGCGTGGTAATTTATTTTGTGTCGTGAGTCACGAGGGTAGCGCTGGGCACCTGTCCGATGGGACATTGAACACACATTGAGTGTCAGGGTGGATGGGGCTACAAAATATACTTAGTTTATTTATCGCTACACCTAAAACAGTCGGGTAAAAAGTAAGGCTATAAAAATATCATCATACGACATTATTGATAGAAAATTGGACTCTTAAGGTTCAATAAATATAGCGTAGCGGTAAAGCCCGAATTTTAATACAAAAGTTACTGAACAAAATTTCAATTCAGCTACAAATGTGAAAAAAAAAATGTGCATATCCCGCCACGCTGCTTTTATTGTTTGAATTATTGTATAATAAGTTAACTTTTTAGAGTTATTGTTTGATGGGTTTCTGATCCGAGTTTTTCGAGAGTCAACCGTCTAGGCGTAGACGAAACTATATTTCGCCCAAAAATCAAAAATCATCATTATTATCATCATTAACCTATCTCTACTTTATCTCTACCTACTGCTGAATAAGTATAGCCCTTTTGAGATATGCTTTTTTGAAGCTAAAATGTCGGGGGTATTTTAAATAGTAGTTATTCTACCAAAATGGAACTCTTAAATAAAATGATGACACTTTATATCTTGTGGCCCCACGCGTACCCTAAACACATGCAGACGTTTGATATATTGCACGGTCACGGTGGGCTGTTTAATAGTCCTATAGTCGTGTTTTTATGTAAAATAATTTAATCGAAAAATAATGTAGAGTAGCCCAAGGCCTAGTGGTAGAACGATCATGCTGATTCAATAGGTCCTTGATTTGAATCCTGGTGGAGATTACTAAATGAAACTCGCGACCTTTGGTGTACTTTGCCAAGGTCCCAACAAATTAAGCTTTTGATAGAGTACCCATCTTGAAACATGTCATGTTGATAACTACTAAATTCAACATTTTCTTCTGAAATTTTAATTTCAAGTAAGCAAACGGCTGAACCGATTTTCAAAAACACGTGTAAGTAAAGTCGGTAAAAAACCTTCTTTCAAATTATAATCAAAATCGGTTCACCCGTTTAAGAGCTACAGTGCCACAGACAGACACACCCTCACACAGTGGTCAAACTTATCATAGCCCTCTTTGGATGCATGAAAATAACCATATGATTTGGGATCGGTGGATACAACTCCTTTTTGGGTCGGGGAATAAAAATAAAAAGCACAATTTTCCTCCCTTATTGTTTTGATTGAGTTTTAGATTCTACAGACTCTACCCCTAACCACGTATAATCATGCAACATACATCTTACGTGCATCGCTGGATGCTGATATATATTGTACCGAACAAGCACCCGTCAGATATTTATCGTGTAGGAAATCCAAAAAACAAACACTTTTTCTCGTTCAGCTTAGAGTCAAACTAGGATGGTATTAATAGTCGTGTGAGATCACCTACTTGAGCTCGATCTCAAGTAGGTGAACTCAGAAAAGTCAAATGCTAATGTCAATTCTTGGCTGATGTCATACTTGTGTAGCTGTAACAATATTAATAGACACTATCTTTAGATTGACATTGACATTAGCATTTGACTTTTCTGAGATCACCTACTTGAGTTCGATCTTGAGTCAACGACTATTAATGCCACCCTTATCATGTAGGAAATCAAAAAACAAACACTTTTTCTCGCTCAATTCAGAGTCAGACTACCCCTTTCTAGAAACGTGTGAAAAGGAGGCTAAAAATACGCGGCCGGTGGCAAAGGCGTACGCCCGAACGCCGTTAGTTAGGCCATAAACCTCCGCGCGCAGGCAAATTTATGTGCGCGACTTCCTACCCTCGGCCTAAAGGGCTGCAAAGGGATGCAAAGGAGGATCCATTAGGTATGTGTGTTATTTCTACGCAGGCACTATACTAAGGCACTATGTGAAGCGGGAGAGTGGTTGTGCAACCTTTTGTATGTCCACAGTGCGGCGCTTTCATTTTGTTAGTAAATTTCAATTTCAAAAATAAAGCTGATGATAGAAACGTAAGACGTGTTTATCATTGGGTTTAGACGCGCTCTAAGAAAATATGTTTTGGAAACCATCCTGTAGCTACGATAAAAGAGCTATAACAGTTTGCATAATAACTACTAAATTCAAATATTTCATAAACGGCTGAATTGATTTTGATGGAACATGTCTAAGAACACTCGCTAGAAAACCAGCTTTCATATAATTAAAAAAATCTCATTTAAATCGGTTCACCCGTTTAAGATCTACGGTGCCACAGACAGTCATACACATTGCGATCTTACTTATAACACCCCTGTTTTTGTACCGCGGTCAAAAATGGTAAGTATGCGTAAAAGGTCCCAAGATTAAGCGCTAGCTTACGCCAAAATAAATAAAACTCACTCACCTAAAAGACAACGTCGTAAGCGGCCGATACGACTTGTGGCTGTTCACATCCTCCATCGGCGTCCCCCAGAAGTCATTGAAGAACAACTCTTTCAGCCCATTGGTCCCAGACACATCACCATTGGTCACTATTGCAGGGATATCATCGTGCACAAACTCGCCGCTCAAACTGTTGACGTAACTTAGTACCGCAGTTGTGGTCACCATGGCGTAGATAGCTATGTCACTGTTGCAAATGCTCCTTTTTCGACTACTCTCTTCCCGGACCGTGGTCAAAGGACGCCGCTTCATTTTGGACGTTATTTTCAAGGTTTTAAGAGTCACGCTCTTGCATCTGCACATTTGGTTTGGAAGCTCAGGCTTCTGGAACAAAGAAAGTGGTTTATGTTAGTGGATGTGAAACTTTAGGGCGGTTGATCACCGCACCGTCGACGTCGCCGAAAACATCAATACAACGTGTTACAATACATCCTAACTCTTTTTACAGGGTGTAACCTAGTGGTCAACAGGATGTCAAATCTGTAAAAAAAAGTTGAAAAAAACAATTTTTATTTTATAACCTCAAAATTGAAAAAAAATCATAACTTATTTGTTTTTGTTATTAGCTCAAAATTAAAAATATGTTTGTGCGTGTAGTTGCATTTAAATAGCTTTGAGTTGTTAAAACATTGTGAAAATCAATAAAAACAATATTTAAAAAATACTTTTCTCCCGCCACATCGTTCACATTTTATTAATTTAAAAATTAACGGAACGTCATAGAGCAAAAAAAAATATTTAGGTTGTGATCCCTATCACCGGGTGCTATTACCCTGTAAAAAGAGTTAGGTACTTTTGTAACTTGTATATGGGACGATAAAATTGTTGTACGGAATGATTACATTTAATTAAGTTTAAAATTCAAAATGTTTTAATCCCTGGTTCCTGAAGAAGGGTAACCTGTGTTTCAGGAACCAGTGCCTTGCTTATATTAAGTCAAAATTAAATTAAAAACGAGAAGACAACTTTGTTTTGCTAACTGTAATTTAATTTAAAAAAAAAAAACGACTTCAAAGGTACACTGCTATGATTCTTCCGAGTAATCTGCTGCTTTCCGTTGAGTAATTCCGTTTTTCATCTCCGAAGTCTGTAAAGGCATTCCTAACATCTTCTTTTGACCCGATATTAGGTGCAAGGAAACGTTCTACCCGATTCCAGTGAACTTTTGCTGAAATAGAGCACTCGGAGCAACAATCTCAAAAAACCCTGACAGAGAAATTCCACTACTCTGTTTTATGAATTCGCATCCCAGGCTGAGTCGGCGGTTAATCTAAATAACTATTTTTCAATATACCCGCGCAATATAAGCGCCATGAATTTCGCCTAGGCCGTAGACGTGACGTGCCCGTAATATGAGAGTGTAGGCACAGCCTAACCATGTATAGAAGGTCGTTGGTTTAATAATATAAACTAGTGGTTCGCCTCGAACTATGAACTCGCGAGGGTTACTTTTTGCTAACACCATTCCAGCAGGCGCGCGCGCTTTGCATATAAACTTTACAACCCAATATCTCGGCAAACCCCCAACCGATTTGGCTCATGTTCAAAGTTGAAAAATATTTTAGTTTTATTTACCCGCTTATCAAATTTTATGGCAATCCGATCAAATTTACTAAAGTTATCGTCGAACGAACATTCATACATACATACAAGCGCCGGATTTTTTCAGCAGACTCATAGCACTTATCTCGCTTCGCTTGCTTGTTCAACAATGACACTTGGTTGCGGTGTCCCAGTGTGACAAGTATGACTTTGGTTTGGCTTGGAAAAGTATTCTTGGAAGGCTCGGAATAGGATTTCAACCCGCAACCTTTTGCAAACCGTGCAGGCGCTCAACCGATTGAGTTACCGAGCCAAGTAACTGTCGATGCAAATTTCACGCGGCACTGACATAGATGTCATTGTGTCCTCACACAGTTCGCTAATGAATGGTACCTATATCCCTGCTAGAGGTCCTAATCGACGAGCGAAGGAGTTAATCTAATCTTGTCTTAGTGACGGACATAATTATATAATAGAAGCTAGTAAAATATGAATTACATATTATAAGTATTCCTTTTAGTTTCATCTATCAATGCGGGGTCAACCTTTCGTTTTCTTACTCTATGGTTGTAAACAAAAAATCCGCCGCTCTATAAAATATAAATATTTCGGCGCGCTCCCCTTCCGTTCCATTTAGTTGGGACATGTTGTAGCTTGGCGGAATTTTAATATGGAACAAGACCCATCTACCGGGGTGAAGCTGTTTACCTTCTATGGGACAACAAATTTAATATCCATACTGCTTAAGGCAATTTTTTGTAAAGGCGCTAGTTGTGCCTATACACCAAAGTCAAATACCTTGAAAATGGCCGCCAATGAAAAAAAACAATATCTTCTTTTTGGATGCATTTTTAAAAACTCTTCATTATGTTCTCAACGCGAGACCAAAATTTTAGATTCTAGATCCTAGAACCTAGGAATAAAATTCTTTATCGCAAAAAGTGGCTTTTACTCATGCCATTTAAACCCGAAAGCTTTTCCGGAACTGTCCGGTTAAAAGTAGTAGCAAAATGTCAAATCAACAAATCAGAGCACTGACTTGTCTCAATCTAAAACGAGCCGCCACATAAAATATTGTAAATAAAATACATATTTTGTTTCACATTGATACGGAAGAATTTTTTGCGTGCACGTACGTGTCCTAACTTGATATTATCGGGTTTTGTATAAATCTTCAGAGCTTTTTAGGGGATAATGAAATGTGTGCCGCGTTCTACATGCATTCGCCTTTTTATCGAGTTGGTAGCACAAAATAGGAGCTGTAGAAGCCTCTTTTACATGTTTTTAGGGTTCCATAAAACGGAAATTGAATCTCTCTCAGTTTTGTGTGCCCGTATGTCCGTCTGTACCAACTCAAACCTAATTCTTCTAAAAAAATATTGTAGATAGGTGTGAACATGTAAAGAGTTAGGTCGGTGACCCAATCACGGACGTAAAATAAACGAATTCGTCTCTCATTTATCTCCTTTCCTTTTGATAGGTAGGCATTTTGTCTTACAGAAATACGTAGTTTCGTAGCAAGAAAAATAATTATTTATACGTAACTGGTTACGTAGCATTGGTTTCGTAGGCGGCCGACGGGTATTACGAGTATAAACTAAATATAAAAAAAAATGTAGAGTGTAAGTACATGGTACATTATCCTCGAATGACTTTTCGCGCCCTCACAAAGCAAACATGTATTACAATGACTTTTTGATTTAAATTTAATTTGATTGAATAGGTACTTAAATTTTTAATTGGGGTTTTAAATTTTATTTTATATTATTTTAATCTGAGACTCAACTTTTTGAAAATCCCATTTTAATTGATTACTTTTTGTTTTTTTTTATTTATGTACCTAACTCTAAGAACTGCCTTAATTTTTAATTGTACAAATTGTGATGTTTTAATTTATTTAATTTTTATCTGTTTTTTAGTTTGTAATCTATGGAAGTGTTAATATTCCGAAATAAATGCTTTGAATTGAATTGAATTATGTAAAGTCAGCTAAGGTAAGTCAAGCACGGTCCTTGCTGACGTTTTCATCCCAACAAAGTGCAATCAGATGAAAACGGTCAATCAGAAGCACCAAAATTGACACTATAGTCACTTGGACGCATTGACGTAAACCAACTGGCTTCGATCTTTCACAAAGCTCTATCTCTTTCGTTCGCGTCACTCAATGAGTTACAAGTCCATTTTTCTTTTGCCACTACAAGGGACTTGTCTTCCTAATTGTTTACCTCAATACTTGGTCGTGGAAACTCGGCTTTAGCTTTCTGTTGTAGTACATACCTACAACAGAAAGCTAAATTATATATAATTTTTATATTTAGTCAGTACTTTTTAGTTATAAGATAAATTTTCCTCGTTAAATAGTATGTCTCGTGTTTCTTTTGTTTGAGGTATTATTTTTTGTTTTCATTTGTTTGAGCTATCATTTAATTAGGATTGGGAGAACTTGTTTTGTTCTTCTTTGTTTGAAGCGAGTAGAAAATTACTTTCTGTCTCGAGAAAGAATAATGATTTGAAGTTGTCTTATTCTACCTTAATTTATTACGAAATAATCAGATCTGAATTGTGTAGACGTGAATCGAAAGTCTAGTCTAATCTAATACCCTTCTATTGGGTTACTCAAATATACAGGGTGTTTCTAAAAGGTCATGTAACACTTGAGGGTTAAATACAAACAACTTTTACTATGGAACCAACTGTAAATCTCGAAAAAAATATTGACAAATAAATACAAATACAAATACAAAATATTTATTCAAACTTAAGAACTATAAAAGTAAAACAAGTAAGTTGACTTTCCATATACAAATAGAAACAGGTAGTATCAAGTAGAAACACCACTCACTAAGCCCAATAGCGCACTAGCGGCCAGGCCGCAGCGGCCAGTTACATACACACATAAGTATGAAATCGCCATGGGCCACGCGCACCAGGCTCCAGCGGCCACGGCGACTTCATACAAATGTGTGTATCTCACTGGCCGCTGCGACCTGGGGCCTTAGCCTGTAACACAATGGTGCCAAAATGGGCTCCCGGTTGACGGTTTTAATTACGATTTATTAACACTGTCGGTCCAGTGTCGGTCCTTTTAATTTTTTTGTAGTACAGCAAAGAATATTATGAGTCTAATTCTAGAGGATTAGTTCGCTGGTTGTAGGAAATCAACGAAAAAAACCCGGTTTTGTCCTTCTACCTGGGACGCCATTGATACGCCATTGTGTTACAGGCGAAGGCCCCTGGCCGCTGCGGCTTGGCCGCTAGTACGCTATTGGCCTAATTGGGTAGGCAAAGATTTTTGTTCGAAAGTCCGTTATTGGCTTAAACTTATCTTTAGACAATATTGAGAAACTAATTTAAATATTTTTTATTTTGGTCCAGTAGTTTTGTTTTTATGCGCTTAAATGTTTTGTTCCTATGACCGCCAACAGTATGCAGACCGTCGCGTGACGTCATAAAACCGTATCTTTGAAACGTTGTAAAATCCAAACTACTGAACCAAAATAAAAAATATTGAAATTAGTTTCTCAATATTGTCTAAAGATAAGATTAAGCCAATAACGGACTTTCGGACAAAAAACTTTGCCTTCCGAATTGTGAAGGAAAACATCGCGAAGAAACTCGCGGCTTAGTTGGTTCAGCGCTTATTGTCAATGTCTATGTCTATAGGTGCTGGGCACGCCTATTTCAACCAAAACAATGTCCCAGGCACAGCAGCGTCCGAGTGGTCCCTTCACCCATCTAGTGTGAGTGAAGGTGCCACTCAGTACCCTAGATGGAAATGCTCGTTATATCAAACCAAAAAGGGGAGTTTAAACCACATCGTCGTTTTTTTTTACAAAAGGGCTAATCTATGGTCTGAGTTTAAACTGTGATTGATAATATGGCACTAAGTAGAGTTTTAAGTAACTATTAACAAACTTGTCGCCAAATTTTCCTCCCAATTTTTTATGTCGACAAAAACTCGTTGTTCCATGCCATAGTTGGTTCCCAGTTATTAATAAAGCACACATATTCCGCGATGTGACAAACAAAGCCCCGCGTTGACTCGTGTCGCGGTCTATAATGAACTGCTGGTTAATTTGACGGTCCGCCATAGGGCGCTTCTTCATTGGACGACCCGACACCGACGCGACACCGATAGTACTCAACGACACGACGACAGCTTCAGTCTTCATTTGGCCGTCGCCGATAAGCTGAAATATATGCTCTTCCGACTGTATCTACCAAGACTTTGAGCCAAGAGTTTCACTTTAGCACTCAAGGATCAAGTGGAACTTGGCTGGCACGTCTGCCGTATGAGCCAACGACGAGATACCGACGCTACACCGATGGTCAACGACAAGACGACGATTTGGCCGACGACATCGATAAGCTGACACTCTTCCGACTGTAGTAGATACTAGACTGTCAAACAAAAACAAAACGCAAAAAAAAATAGAAGTTAAAAACTAAAACCCGACTACTAAAAGGCTTTACCTGTTTATCAAGACCTGTTTATCCTTAAAATAGACTCTTATATAATTAATCGTAGTCGGAGGCCATCGGTTTATCAAATGCGAATGTGGTGTCCTCCGACTACGATTAATTATCTATGAGTCTATTTTAAGGATAAACAGGTCTTGTTTTAAGCCTTTTAGTAGTCGGGTTTTAGTTTTTAACTTCTATTTTTTTTTTTGACATGTTTAGCAAGTCATTTTGGACGATCACCAAGAATAGAACCAAGAAGGGCAAAAAAAACACATTTTTGAATTTTTTGTTCTATTTGTTATGTTGACGCTACATGTGTTATACATTTTTGAAAAGGTCTTTTAAAGCCCTTTCATTTGATACCCAGGACGATGGTATCCGATAATTTTTATTTTTAGGTCCACCACTTTAGGGCGCAGCACAGCCGCCATCTTGGTTTTTTTTTAAATTAAACTATCCTATGTTACCTGGGTGATTAAGACGAATCCAACGACACCTCATTTGTTGAAATCGGCCGAGTAGTTTAGGCTCTGCGAGGGAACAGATGAACACACAAACATACATACATACATACATACATACATACATACATACATACATACATACGCTGCTAAAATCATAACCCTCCTTTTTGCTTCGCGTAGTCGGGTAAAAACATACAGAAGAGACGGGGCGCGGACAAAGAAAAACATCATGACAAAGCAAAACGTCAAGTCCGCGCCGCTTGCTCGTCTTACATATTATTATCTTCTGTGTGGTTGGTGTCTACATTTTTATAAATTTCTTCGTATAGCCACAAAGCAACAAAAAAAAACATTAAAAATTAAAACTAAATGCCTAAATGACCTCAATACATTCTTACCCATATGGACAGTGACACTTACAGCCCAGGACAAAAATATGTGGACAAAGAGGTGAGGTCTTTGCTCAACTGTAGGACACTATGCAGACTACTTTATAAATAAGTGCGATGATGAAAAACAACCGACTTGATCAAAGTGGCTGGAACAAAAACTAAACGAGGGAAGCCCAAGACCGAAAATAATGAGAAAAGACCTACTCTGAACTCTCAGCACAGCACCGAGGGTTGAAAAATCGGTGTCGGTACCGGTTCGTGCCCGGGTCGGCCAATGCAGAAACGCTTTATATCTCTGAGGATGCAACATTAATTAATTGTTCGTGCGCTTTGTTTATGTTTGCATTGTCTTTAGTTAGCTAGATGCGCTTGGGATAGAAAGGTGACACAGTCTGATCATTTCCGTCGAAAATTACCAGCGTGCAAGGGTTGATGTGTTGTTTATTGCTTTTATTGATATAAATAACACAACAAAAGGAATGGGGTACCGACATCTGAGTTTGTTTTACGTACGATTTAAAAAAATACGTCTGTATGTAGCGAAAATTTTATTTTTGTGCAATTATCATTTGCATCAGAAGTCTCTACACATTTTTTAACAAACCAAGCAATTGTTATAGTCAAAACTCAGGTGCTCGCCACAGTTTGCCAACCATTCAAACATAATAAAGCAAATTATGTAACTTTGACGTTCAAATAAAAATTCTGACCGACCATAAAGAAGAATTCCAAACAAGCAACCAACAAAGCTCAAACAAACAATAATTTAAACAACACATTCGGTTAAACACTCGCCGGGGTTTACATAATTAAAATGTCTGCCGGCCAGTGTGCGGTACTTAGATACCCTACACTTGGACCTTTTGGACCTTCATGTTTACCCTGAAAAAGAAACAAAACAAAACAAAAACCTGTCAAGTGAAAAATCAATTTGGACTCTACCACTTTTTCTGGTGGAAAGAAGATAACCGTGTCTCTTGTTATTTGGGGCTGCGATATTTCGGTATGGCAATTTTTGGCATGGCGTGCATTTGTTGTTTCATGATTCGTAATCACAAACTTTCATTATAACTTACTTAAGGGTGGACGATAGCAACGTGGCGGGAAATTCAAAATTTTCACAGTTTTTTACATATTGCAGCTAAACTGAGCTATTTTTGTTCAGCGATTTTTCGTTCGCGGCAATAACATAGTATTATTTTCGTTATTGTAAACAACAGAACAACAATAATTCAGCTGATTATGTGTTCTGGTCTACGAAGCAGTGGCACTGCCCAAAAAACTTGTCGTAGACCAGAACACATAATTGAACATGAGCCAAATCGGTCGAGGGGTTGCCGAGATATGGGGTTGTTAAGTTTATATGGGGTCGCGAGTTTACAGTTCGGGGCGAACCACTAGTGGTAAAATTACAACGCAACCGTTGAGTACCGTGTAGCCGTTGAGTATATACATTATACCTCTCTAACGCAACGTACACACGCGTGGGAGATAAACTCGTCATATGTCAAACGTAAGCCCGGGACAATGGCGTCATCAGCCGAATAATGCGCGTCCACTCGCCCCGTAGTGCCGGTCGAAAATACACTAAGCTGCCCCTTTGTGGTCTGGCAATTTTGGATATTGACGTGAAGCGGATATGCGTTGCTACATGTGGCGCAGGAAAATGACACGCTACATTATTGTGTGAATAGCCGGGTCTACACCGAACGATCCAGCGCGCGCCAATCGCGCAAGGTATGAGTGAAGTCCGTCCTGCCGCGATCGGAGCGCGATGGATCTTCCGGTGTAAACTCTGCTATTGGGCTTTGGTTGAATTAAACTAACTAGTGGTTCGCCCCGAACTATGAACTCGTGACCCCATAACTCAGCAACCCCTCGACCAATTTAGCTTATTTCGAACTTAAAAATTCTCTTGGCTTCATTTACCCGCCTACCAAATTTCATGACGATCCAACTACATTTACTCAAGTTATCGTCGAACGAACATTCATACATACATACATACATACATACATACAAATACCGGATTGTTCCAGTAGACTCGGAGAAATTCGCTCGCTTCGCTCGCTCGTTCAAAAAAAAATATAAAAAAACAGAAGTTACTAGAGCTAACGTAACTTTCTATAGATTCGATGAACATACTAAAGCTTTCAATGACTTCGACTATTTTCTCAGTCCTGTGTATTCAAAAATTGCCTGAAAGAAATCGCTTTTATTGTCAAGCTACCATTCATCTCTTTCCCACGAATTTGTTGCTTCATTGGCATTTTTATTAAAAATCTGTTGTGTTTGTAAAACCTTAAATGTAATAGAGAACTTTCAGTAGCGTACAAAAAAAAAAACTAAGGCCTTTGCATCTACGTAATGAGATGATTTATACAGCGTCCAGTGGCACCTTCACTCACAATAGATGGGTGAAGAGACCACTCGGCGCTGCAGTGCCTGGGACATTATTTTAGATGGAGTAGGCTTGCCCAGCACCTATACCATCCTGACAACTTAACAAAACCGATACAATAAAGCACATCTTTTCTAAAGCCCCTCGTTCCTAAGCGGAAGCAGCGCTACTCGAGTCTCGTTATCTCGATCAATTACAATACAACAATTACAATACAACGTTGTCGCAACCTTGTTTAGTACTCTGTAACAGTTTCAGAGGGTGCTTGAGACAAGCTGGGGCGGCCTTATTTCAGACTTAATTTTATAAAGGTTTAGATTAGGGTACAGCTCCGCTAAGATATCTACAATACAGCGTATCAACACCGCAAAGTGATACTTTAATTGGTACGTAAGTAAAAAACTGATAAATAACAAAAAAAAACCCGACTGCATCACAGTCTTAGCGGGACCATTTGATGTTTGAACGGGACTGATTTGGGTCCGGTTTCTGAGTTGAGAAATTCACTAAGCAAAGGGGTAAGTATCGTTCTGTCTCTGTAGATTTCTCACAATAGAGCGTGATAGAGCGATAGTTAAGTATTTGCTTAGTAAAATTCTCAATTCAGAAACCGGGCCTTGGTTTGGTCCCGCTTGCTTAAACTGTGATGCAGTCGGTTTTTTTTGTAATTTAACAGTTTTTTTTTTAGTTTGCCTTTCCGTCACAAACTATATATTTTCGCAATTGTCATTTAAATACCTTTAATTTGATACCCATATCGTATGGGTACCAAAGTATTTTTTATTTCTGTAGACGCCTCTGTTAAATTGATTGCCCATGTAGAATGATTTCCAGAATGCGTGGTTCTAAGTCTTTAATCTTTGAACTTTCAGTTGAAAGCCTAAAATATTATTTCCCTAAAATATTATTTCCGTTTAACTATCATAAAAGCCACAAAGTTATCGTCGCAACCTTTTGTAACGGACTTATCGTCGCATAAAGCAAAAAGGTTTTAAGTGATAAATTCTCGCCTCAGGCCGGTTGTGCATAGACCTCAAAGTAAATATGGCCAGAAGTATACGTCACACCAAACGCGGGTAAAGTCAGACATGATTCTAAAATCGGACGTTCGTGTAACAACGTTCGTGTTTCTGAGATCTGCTAATTTGAAGCTTAAATATCAGGGGTATTTTTAATTTAGTAATTGAACGAGCGAGCGAAGCGAGCGAAGTTCTCCGAGTCTACTGGAACAATCCGGCGTTTGTATGTATGTATGTATGATGGAAGGGAAACTTCCGGTTTACTTATAATTTCAACTTTATTCGCTTTTTCTGGTCTTTACATCTTCAACTTCACAACTGTCACCAACTGACTCCTCGACCTTCTCTTTTTTCCTAAATTCTAAATTGAAATCCATCTTCTTTCTCCCTCTCGCCCACACTTCATTTCACGCATCATCTTATATTCCGACAACGTTCCTTTCACATCCCTATCGTTCATACTCCTTTCTTCCAATCCCACATCCGGCCATCCTGCATTCAGGCTGTCCTCAGCCTGTCTCCAGTCTTACAGCATTCACAGCATCCTCTCATCCTTCCTTCCGCCTCGGCCATCCTGCGTCAAGGCTGTCCACAGCCTTCGTCATCAGATACACAATACAACATATTCGTTTAAAAAAATCTAAGTTTTACAATCTTCAAAAACAAATTAAATAATAACATTTCAATGACAAACTTAAAAACATCCATTATTTTAGACATCGAGTTTAAAAAAAAATTAAGTTACTCATAAAAGTTACTGAGACACCATGCATAAAATAGTAACTGTCATTAGTGAGAACAACATCATATTGCATAAAAATAATAATAATAAAAATAAACATCAACTCACATTCCTCTTCTATCACTCTTACTGCACTTACCACGTATTCCGACCAACACTTCATATCATCCGCTGCACTGCATCGTATTTATCGTTAGACTTTACCTTTTTCACCTTGTGTGGCCCAAAAAACATCAACTTCAGCTTGAGACTTATACCATGCTGCTTAGGACCCCAGTCGTGATAGTACTCCTTCCAGTAGTCTTGATAAGTACCATTACCAAAGACTTCCTTAGTGGTCATCAAATCTTCGTCTTGGTCTTGCGCTTGTCTGAACTGGTCGTGAAAACTCTGCGTCGTCGTAGTTGGAATTATCTGATCATCAAAACTCACCCTTACGCCTCCGTCTATCTTCTTCACTGATACAAATCGACTAATAGACTCTGTACCACTCACCTGAATGACGCCATCTTTTAACCACTCCGCAACTTGCTGCTCCACAACCATCTGCTCGGCCAATGATGATCGCTTTTTGCGCTGTTCGTCTTTCAATACAATTTTCTTGACCCGTACTTGCTTGTTGCTCTCTACTGCCTTCTCCAGCTGTGCCTCGTAGCGCGTATCGCCGATGGAACCTACAACATCACTCGTTAAACATTCTACCTGTAAACATTCATCTTCTTTCAGCAGTAACTTCACACATTCATCTTTCTTCTTTACGTCTTTTTTATTACAGTCACCATCAATGTCCATGGTTAAGTTCACCTTTCCCACCGTAAGAACTTCGGAACATCCAACTCCTGACAACTTTACACCTCCGGTATCCAACTTTGGCAATCCGATATTATTATCTACTTCTGCGGTCATCAGGATCACTTCACTGACCGTATCGACTAGTGATTCTGCCGTAATCGTCGTAATTTCTGGTATTTTTATCACTTTCGTCGGTTTGTTATTGATGTCATCTGTGATGACATTGACACTGAGGGTTCTTTTTTCTTCTTCTTGATTGTCGCTGGTCGCTCTATTGATACAAACTTCATCGTCGTTGCTCCGTTCCAACGTAAACATTGAGCGTCTTGGACCCTGCTGAGGTGACTGCTGCGTTGGTTCAGCAATGAAATTAGTTCTTCGAGCGTCGTATCGTATGGGTTGATCCTGTTGACATTGCGTTGCAATGTGTCCGAATCCGTTGCACCTGAAGCACTTCGATCCCTGTAGCTTGTATGGGCAGTCCGCCATAACATGACGATCCTCTCCGCAGTTGTAACACCTTCTAGGGGGCGCGTGTTCTCTATAACCCTGTCTTGTCATCGCCGGCATAGTTTGAGCTGACCTTCTCTCTGAGTCCATCTTTTGCTTCACTACCTCGTAGATCTTGATCTTCTCTTTAAACTCTTCATACGTTTTCGCGCCATACAACATAATTTTGTTCGTTTCGACGTCCTGGATGCCTTCTATTATGTATTTGATTGCGACGCAATCAGGCATCTGCCCTCGCTTGCCCAGCTCTCGCATAATCAGGAGGTAATCGAGGCAATCTTCTCCTGGTCTCATCTTTCTCGCACTCATCATCTCATGGATTGTTTTTGAATCCACGGTATCTGGAAATTCCTTTGTCAGTGCAGCCTTTAGCTCTTCCCACGTCCTGAATGCACTTTCTGACCGTAACCACAGACCCGCGGTGCCGATTAACGATCTCCGACCAACTATTAGTTGTTGCAGCGGCGTCCAACCAAATATTGCAGCGTTCTCCTCTACGTCTTGCGCCCATCGCACGGAGGATAGTGTGCTATTCCTACCACTAAATTTTGGTACCATGTCATCCATGTACGGCATGTTGGGTGCACTGCTAGCATCTCCCGCGTCTCTAAACTCTTCTTGGTTCGTCGTCTTGTTCTTCCGTGTCATAGGCATCCTTTTGTCTTCTTCTGAGTAATGTCTTCTTTTTAACTTTTATACACCTTCTTCTTCTTAGCCAAGGTTGCGCAAAGGTCGAGCCAAGGTCGAGCCCCCACAATGATGGAAGGGAAACTTCCGGTTTACTTATAATTTCAACTTTATTCGCTTTTTCTGGTCTTTACATCTTCAACTTCACAACTGTCACCAACTGACTCCTCGACCTTCTCTTTTTTCCTAAATTCTAAATTGAAATCCATCTTCTTTCTCCCTCTCGCCCACACTTCATTTCACGCATCATCTTATATTCCGACAACGTTCCTTTCACATCCCTATCGTTCATACTCCTTTCTTCCAATCCCACATGTATGTATGTTTGTATGTTTGTATGTTTGTATGTATGAATGTTCATTCGACGATAACTTGAGTAAACTTAGTCGGATCTTTATGAAATTTGGTAGGCGGATAAATCAGGCAAAGAGAATTTTTAATTTCGAAGATGAGCCAAATCGGTCGAGGGGTTGCTGAGATATGGGGTCGCGAGTTCGTAGTTCGGGGCGAACCACTAGTTTAGTTGAACGAGCGAGCGAAGCGAGCGAAGTTCTCCGAGTCTACTTGAACAATCCGGCGTTTGTATGTTTGTATGTATGTATGAATGTTTGTATGTATGTATGTATG
This sequence comes from Zelleria hepariella, assembly GCA_949319315.1. Classification (NCBI taxonomy): domain Eukaryota; kingdom Metazoa; phylum Arthropoda; class Insecta; order Lepidoptera; family Yponomeutidae; genus Zelleria; species Zelleria hepariella. Next base: position 1,896,225 of record OX439381.1, read on the forward strand.
TATGAATGTTCGTTCGACGATAACTTGAGTAAATTTAGTCGGATCGTCATGAAATTTGGGAAAGCGGGTAAATGACGTAAAGAGAATTTTAAGTTCGAACATGAGCCAAATCGGCCGAGTGGTTGCTGAGATATGGGGTCGCGAGTTCATAATTCGGGGCGAACCACTAGTATTTATTCAAAGAAGGCCAAGTCGTCCCTCTTTCGTAACGCTGGAGTATCCTCTTCCGGCGGTATTTGCGTAGACCGCTCAATAAGTCACCACACAATGGGGTAGCCATTTCCTCCACGCGTGTTGCGTGTGATGCCCCAAGTGTGAGTATCTCTTTCGGCAAGGGATTTCGCAGTAATGTGTTACTCTGTTTAGATACGTACTCATGTGTATTAGAGATATTTTCGTGTTTCTGCTTTCCTCTGAAGTCGACAAACAAACATACAAACATACATACATACATACATACAAACATACAAACGCCGGATTGTTCCAGCAGACTCGGAGAACTTCGCTCGCTTCGCTGGCTCATTCAATTATATTTCATTCCGCGTGATATTACATTATATCATGACATTGATGTCACATGACAACTCAGCACACGTCATGAAACATGAAAATTCGCACACGGCATGAAACATGACAATTCAGCACACGTCATGAAACATGACAATTAACGGCATCTCAGCCCACTTCATTGCAGTCTTCATTCATTTCATTACACCAGCTAGATGATACCGTACTATAATGAAGTGTGCTAAATTGCATTGTGTCATGCTTTATTCTCTCGTGTTATGCGTAAAATTTCATGACACCGTTGTGGGTTAAGTCTTTTCTAATATTACGAGCATTACCTACACGTGTCTCGTCGGTAGCCCTGCCACGCCACACTTACGGCGAGCCGCGAACATAATGTTATTAACAGGAAAGGATGTAAATGGATGTGTCGACGTCACTTTTATGATGTGACCGAGAGTGGGTGAAGTGACCGGTCGGGTCCCCCGCAAGCCTCTGTATGATGCGAACGTGTAACTGAAATCCGTGGATGCTTTCATATAGAAAGTGAAAGTGAAAGTGAAAATATAACAACCAACAAGTGGCGATTAGTCCCGATAACTCTCTCTCCCTATCTCTCTCTGTCTGAGAGATGGTTATACCTGGGGGTCTACCGGCTAAGACGAAGCCGATTACCATTGGCGAAAATCGAAGTTCGATTTTTGAAAAATGTACTGCCACCCAGTTTTTTTTACTGCCACCCAGTTAATTTTTCATAAATCGAACTTCGATTTTCGCCAATGGTAATCGGCTTCGTTTTAGCCGGTAGACCCCCTGACTTCATTTATTTTTTTAGGGTACCGTACCTAAAGGGCAACGGGACCCTATATTGAAGACTCCGCTGTCCGTCCGTCTGTCTGTCCGTCTGTCACCAGGCTGTATCTCATGAACTGTGATAGTTAGACAGTTGAAATTTCCACAGATTATGTATTCTTTTGCCGCTATAAGAACAAATACTAAAAAACAGAATAAAACAAATATTAAGAGGGCTCCCATACAACCAACGTGATTTTTTTGCCTTTTGTATACTAAACCCTTCGTGCGCGAGTCTGAATCGCACTTGGCCTCTTTTTTGCCACTTATGAGATTCCACACCCCTGTAATCAGCATTATATTTAAGAGTTAGACTCTCCCCTGTATGGAATCAAAAAATATTTGTTTGTCTTTCTATTCCCTACATAGTTTTAATACTAAAATCATCTGAAATACGTATCGAGACCCGCGTAGTACCCGCCGGGTTAAACGGCGTAACGGGTCCGAATGGCCGAGTTGGTTAACCGTGGGGAAATTATAGCCTGGAAAGGGTTTAGTGATGGTTACATTAGCAGTTTTTAGGGTTTATAGCTAGAACGGTAGCCGAATGAGATAACATGCTATTTGAAGGGACGGAGTTTCTGATTATTTCACCGTATTTCGGAGAGATACCTCTCATTTGACTACCGTACTAGCTATAAACCCTAAAAACTACAGGGTGCACTCTAAGACGATAGCGGAACTTTAAGTAGGCTGTCCACTGATCACTACAAACAACTTGTACTAGTCGGTGAAAAAATAGAGCGAAAAAAATATCAGCTTTTTCATACATTTGGCGCAGTACTGAGTCGACCTTTTGTATGGAACAGCTGATATTTTTTTCGCTCTATTTTTTTCGCCACCTAGTACAAGTTGTTTGTATTGATCAGTAGACAGCCAACTTAAATTTTCGCTATCGACTTAGAGTGCACCCTGTAGTAAGCTTTTATGGCTTTTGACAAACAAGAATTATTATCGTTTATGGTTTTAGACTTTCAAATTCTACATAATGGGTACCTGTGGGCTGATTCATAAAACTGACAATGACAATAATAATTTATTATAAATAAAGACCACACTACGAGCGCTTTTGAAATCAAAAGTAGTACCAATTTAGTGTTCTCACCATAGAATTATCACCACTTAAGGCGCTGGGCATAGTGAATTAGCCCGCGCGCAAAAAAAATGCACAAAAACGATTCCTGTATCAAATACACTAAAAAAATCGAAAATGTTCACATATCAAACCCTAGAATTAGGTGAGAGCTATCTAAAACAGCCAGTTTTGTGTTGATATCCAAAACAGATTACAAGATATTTTGTTTGAAGAAAAGTGCGCCGCCTATTTTTTTTCATCAAAAATATCTTCAAAACGTTTATGAATGTCAACACGAAACTGGCTGTTTTAGATAGGTCTCACCTAATTCTATGGTTTGATATGTGAAAATTTTCGATTTTTTTAGTGTATTTGGTATAGGACTCGATTTTGTGCATTTTTCTTGGCGCGCGGCCTATTTACTATGTACAGCGCCTTAAATCATAATTATGTTATTAGAATCCACAGCATTTTAGTTTAGTCTAAAATTTTGCATCTAATGTTTTATCACCAAAAATAACCGAGCATGTAATGTTATATTACCATCTAAAAGGTGCCTCTGGCTGTACGCATAACGCTCAAGTTCTACTACCAATGAATAAATTAAGATTCAACCGATATTATTCGGGATTACAATTTCATTTCGGTCTGATTACTTGAGCCGTTGTCTCGGAATTGTAATGAGCTATTATTGCAGGAGAGCTACTGATAAAACGACTTGCATACTCGTACAAGGCTGGAAGTGTGTAGGTTTGTAGGTGAAGGTTCGATCGAGTGTATATTAACCACTTCAATATTTTTCATATCGGGTAGACGATAGCAAGGTGGCGGGAAATTCAAAATTTTCACAGACTTTTACATTTTGTAGCTAAACTGAACTATTTTTTGATCAGCGATTTTTCGTTCGCGAGAATAAAACCGTATTCTTTTCATTATTGTAAACAACAGAACAACAATAATTCAGCCGATTATGTGTTCTGTATACCTACCACGAGTGCGAAAAAGCTGTGCCGGACGTCCGCCGGACGTCTGTCATGTATCCTAATACTATAGTAGTAAGGTTGTTTATGCAACTTGTCACTTTCAGTGACATTGACAGTAAGCACTCGTGGTACTGGTCCTGGTCTACGAAGCAGTGGTACTGCCCAAAAAACTTGTCGTTGCTGAGTCGGGGAAATGTTTAGACTTGAAACTTGAAAGCTCCGATTGAAACTTATAATTTTAATGTTATGTATGAAAAAAACACGTAGGCTTAGTAGTGGTCGACATTTTGCGTTTGATGCATGCAAGCGAGCAGTTAAATCCAAAGCTCGTGTTGAATGGTTCATACAAGCATCAAAAGTAAAACTTTCAACCTAAAAACTCTCTACCCTTTTTTTGAATATGGCGGAATTTTCAAAATTCAATATTTCACGAATTAAGACTCATTTTATATTGATATTGTACAAAATAGTATTACCTTTGAATAAACATTACGAAGTATATAAAATCAAAGAATGACTATGCGAATTAAAAGAGAAATTAATTTTAAAACTTTGTCCCCCAGACTTGCATTAGATTTTTTCCCAAACTCGTACGATGTTAGTAGATTTATTTATCACTAGCTCTTCAGCTATTATAAGATAGCACTGTATGTGGCGGAGGCAAGGTACGTTTTAAATGCTTAGAGACGTTTTGGTAAAATGTTTGTAGAAGCTTTAATATTTATATCCCAGACAGTGGTGACTTTAAAGGATGATAGCAGACCAGTGGCGGATCCAAGATTTTGGTTTGGGGGGGGCTTCAATTACGATTTATTAATGTTGTCGGTCCTTTTAATGTGTTTGTAGTACGGCAAAGAATATTCTGATCCTAATTCTAGAGGATTAGTTCGCTGATTGTAGGAGAAAAACGAGGAAATCCCTGTTTTGTCCTTCTACTGGGACGCCATCGTTACGCCATTGCGTTACAGGCTAAGGCCCCAGCTCTCGATACAAGCTCGCCCGATCGCCTCTCCAATAAACCCACTGGTGATTTATGGAGCACATGGCGTGCTGGCCGGATGGCCGGGTGTCGACTTATTAAGACATCCACCCGGCTGTATTTCATCCGTTTCGTCCAATTGCGTTTTTGCAGTGCAACACACTGTAAAGGAGCCCACGCAGGGCGAGTATGCTCGTGTTAAGCCGGGTCCAGACTAGTGCAATGTAATCCACCGTGTAATGTAACACGAATTCTACGTGTGGACGGCACTACGAGCAAGGGCGTCGCCAAGGGGGGGCAGGGAGGGGCAGCTGCCCCCCCCTAGAGATTCTAAAAAAGTTGCCAAATATAATGCAACCAAAGTCCTAAGTCTTTGAGTTAATTTGCTTGAAGTTCAAGCCTTGAACAATCATTCCCGTACGTCGAAACTCGAATGAATTCACCAATTCCACTCCTAATATTCCGTACGCTCAACTACGCTCTGGCTGTAGATGTAAGGCTCGTAGTACAAGTGAAAAGCTTCATGTACTGTCGAATTTACCTACAATTCATACCTACTTTTCTCATTCATAGAGAATGAGAAAAGTATGAATTGTAGTAGGTAAAGTCAACTTGCCCCCCCCCCCCCCCCCCTGCGCCATCGGCTGGCGACGCCCTTGACTACGATTACATGTACACGATTACGATTACACGATTACATGTATTACATGTAACGCTCGCCCCGGGGCTCGGGCTGGTGTCGGTTTTTTGCGCGAACATACAATGCAAGCTTGGAACGTTATGAATATCCAACTAGCACGTGTAATTGTATGCGTGCTTTAAAAAACTAGGAGCATTTTTCTATTAAATCACGGTTTTACTCACTAGTAATTTGTCGGTGTAGCCGACTAGTTTCGGTTCTCATTCGGAGACCTTCTTCATGGAGAACGAGACGGCCCTCGCAAACGTTTAAGTTTAAAAACTAGGAGCACTTTATAATGGAAACATTTATAGGTAACTCAAAGAAAAGGCGCCTTACCTGGCATCGATCAGTGCAACAGGAAAAGCTAGAGGTGAAGGCGCAAAATCGACCAGAATGGAAAATTGTTTTGAGAGCCCTAGAACTGATGATGATGATGATGAAAAGTAACTAGTAGTTTATTAACTTTTACATTTTCACTTACTACAGTTTTTGTGCCTTATTTTTATTTTTCGTCAAAAAAACTATTAAATAGTTTATTTTATTTTGTTTATTTAGGACGACCAGTAGCTAGTACACCAATACAATTGTAAAATAAAATTAAATGTATACTAAGGGGTAAGTGCCTAGCTTGTTAAGGTCGCCACGGCATGCAATCTTACATTAATTTACATTAAAAAATTCAAAACTTAATACCTAATTAAAATACTTTTTACAACTTAATATAATACAAAAATACAAAAATGATTTAGTTATACGAATAAATTATTTTAGTTTAGGTACATATTGAATTCGGCCGCGTGGCTCGACCGTTGAGAGCCGCGCGGGCAGTTGGTTCGTAGTCGTCGCGGAGTGCGCAGTGTTCGATTGTGTGCCGAAATAAAACTGTGTCGAAATTACCAAGCGCCTTTCCCTTCAGCTATGAAGCTATTGCGATCAAATTGAAAAAGTTTAAAAATTAAATTCTCTTTGAATTCGCATAGTAATGCTTTGATTTTAAATACTTTGTAATGTTTATTCAAAGATAAGGCTGTTTTATTCAATAAAAACACAAAATGCGTCTTAATTTGTAAAATATTACATTTTGTAAATTGCGCCATATTGCGGCCGTATTGGAAAAATGCGCCAAGGGTAGAGGGGCTGTTCTGTCCTAACACTACATTGTTTACCGCTATCTACATCAAACATCATCGTACCAACTACGCCTAGAAGTTTTAACTACCCTTGGTCCTACTGATAAAACAGCCGACAGCATAACTTTTAGCCCTCATCAAACCGCATACCCTTAAACGATTTAAGGCGTAGCCGTCATCAGGAATCCCTAAAACCTTATCACGAAGCTTGTACGGCCAAATTCACCATTTCCCTGTAAGGGTGTTTACACTAGTCGGCTTTGAAAACAAGTAGTATTGAGCCAAAGGAAAAACAAGTAAAAAAAACCGGCCAAGTGCGAGTCGGACTTGCGCATGAAAATATAAAAAATATATAAACATCTATAAAAACGGCAAAATATAATGTCTATAGTATAGGAGCCCCCTTTAAAAAAAAAAGTAAGATGTAGCCTGTACAATTGTACATGTCCCACTAGCTGGGCAAAGGCACCCTTTAAACATTTGTTTTATTTTAATTAAATTAATTTATTGTTAGCTGAATTATTGTCGATCTGTTGTTTACAATAATGAAAATCATACAATTTTATTGCCGTGAACGAAAAATCGCTGAACAAAATAGCTCAGTTTAGCTACAAAATTTTAAAAACTGTAAAAAAATATATTACCACTCTGCAATCGTTGGACCTTAAGGCCCAATAGTAGGCACAACTAGCGCCGCCAGTGAAAAAAAAATCCAATTAAGTCCTTTATTGCCAAAAGTGGCCACTTTTGGCGATTAAGGACTTCATTAGTAGGTTCTAGGATCTGGAATCTAAACCTTACGTCCTAAAAATAGGCCTCGCGTTGAGAATTTACTGAAGAGTTTTTACCAAAAAAATGCATCCAAAAAGAAGATAATTATGTTTTTTTTTTAATGGCGGCGCTAGTTGTGTCTGCTATTGGGCCTTAAGGGTAGACGATAGCAACGCGGCGGGAAATTCAAAATTTTCACAGTTTTTTACATTTTGTAGCTAAACTGAGCTATTTTTGATCAGCGATTTTTCGTTCGCGGAAATAACAAAGTATTCTTTTCATTATTGTTAACAATAGAACAACAATAATTCAGCCAATTATGTGTTCTGGCCTACGACAAGTTTTTTGGGCAGTGCCACTGCTTCGTAGACCAGAACACATAATCGGCTGAATTATTGTTGTTCTGTTGTTTACAATAATGAAAAGAATACTTTGTTATTTCCGCGAACGAAAAATCGCTGAACAAAAATAGCTCAGTTTAGCTACAAAATTTAAAAAACTGTGAAAAGTAATGAATCTCCCGCCACGTTGCTATCGTCTACCCTTAAGCCCGTGGATGAGGTAACAGCAAAGATCGTGTCGTGTAAAGGCCCCAACACGTTAGCGCGTCCGCAAGACTCGGTGTAAGATGTCCATAAAACACTCGCCCCTAGTTAATTTGTAGCGGGGGATAAGGGTGTGCGCACATTGAGATTGCAGACGTTATGTCGCTATAAATTGAGCGGGGCGAGGCATGGGACGAGCTGCTGGGTACTAAGGTTGCGGAAGTCGAATGCGAGTCGTTTGCGTAGTCTCGAAGTCGAGATGAAAACCTAAAATTATTTGTTGTTTAGTTTTTATTTAGGGGTCTCCTCATTTCCTTCAAGTTCATAATCATAACGTGTATTGCGTCATGTGGTAGTTTTACAATATTTAAAAGATGTTAACAACTGTACAACTCGCATAATTTTTTATTTTTAACGTCTCAATACTCAATATTCAATACTCAATACGTCTCATTTTAGGATAAAGACAAAAATTGTTATGCTGTGTGAGCATTATAAGTCGTTGGGTTTGACGTCAGCATCGCTGGCACTTGTTCGGGCGAGTCGTCAAATGTCACCCCTCCCGCACTTCCTCAATGAGTTTAGCACAGATTAATTTTGACAGCCGTATTCCGGTTCTTCTATGGCCACGCCTGTAGGCGCCATCTATGAAATTCTTTGTGAATTTGTGCTGAAAACGGTTCATTAAGCGCTATGTCTATTATTATAGTTCTATGACGGACATTGCTTTTGCACGTGATAGTACTCATAACGTACTTTTTCAACGCGTTCGGTTCTCGACTTCTCGCAAACCATCTCTCAGTTGAAAACCACAGCACCCCAGCCAGAGGACGGCGCGGAAAAATGTGCTAATGGCCGCAGGCAGTTACGTGTTAAGTGCTGCAGATTATCTTCGTTAACTGCGCTCACTTAGCCGATATCAATAGCCGGCTCTGTCTCTCCTAAAAATATTCTAATTAAAAAGTTTCCGCTGTTAGCCTTGCGCTAATAGGTGGAGATATTGTTCTTAAAAGGCTACTTGACATACGTAGGATGCTATTCAAGTACTATGCTATTGAAATACGAAGAACCCCTCGGCCGATTTGGCTCATGTTTGAGCTTAAAAAACATTTTTATCTCCTTTATCCACCTACCAAACATGACTATCCGACCACCGATTAGCAAGTTATCTATTGTTGAACAATCTATGAGAGAAGGCATTTGCCCAGCTAGTGGGACATGTACAATCGTACAGGCTACATTGCATAATAGCGTATTCCTGCGAATATATCCTCGCTGATCATGATAACAAGGAAATAAATATGCAACTTTTACTCAAATCTGAGCAATAAAAGTCTTGGGCAAAGGCTAGTGTTCAAATAGAGACACAAAGGAACAGAACAAAACAGTATACTCGCAGGAATAAAATCCCATTGTAAATGTAAAAGCAGCCTTGAAGCTCTGAGATTAGAGACACCATGCCAAGCCTTCTGCGAAAGGTCCATCCTGTTTATGCGAGCGAAGTGACAGAAGGATACTCTATTTGGCAGTTTAAAATAAGGAACACGTTCCACTAACTCATCATCATCATCATCAGTTCCTGTTGTCCCTAACCAGGGACATAGGGTTCTCAAAACAGTTTTCCAATCTGGCCGATTTTGCGCCTCCATCTCAAGCTCGGATATTATTGAACGAGCGAGCGAAGTTCTCCGAGTCTACTGGAACAATCTGGCGTTTGTATGTTTGTATGTATTTATGTATGTATGTTTGTATGTATGTATGTATGTTTGTATTTATGTTTGTATGTATGAATGTTCGTTCGACGATAACTTGAGTAAATTTGTCGGATCGTTATGAAATTTGGTAGGCTGGTAAATGAAATTAAAAGAATTTTTAAGTTCGAACATGAGCCAAATCGGTCGAGGGGTTGCCGAGATATAGGGTTGTTAAGTTTATATGGGGTCGCGAGTTCACAGTTCGGGCGGACCACTAGTTATCCTCATTCCGAGTCCCACTAACTGGGTAAGAAAAATCCGGCCACTTTTGAATTGTGCAAATTTTATTCATAGGTTTTAGGATCTGGAATCTAGACCTTAGGTCCTAAAAATAATGAAGGTCATTTTGACGGCTCGTTTTTAGCAAAAAACGCATCATTTTTAGCAAATGGCCACTTTTGGCGGCGGCGGGTTTTATTCGTAGGTTCTAGGATCTGGAATCTAAACCTTAAGTCCTGAAAATAGTTGAGCCTAGGGCCTATTATTTGACGCTTAGTTTTGAATAAAAAAACGCATCCAAAAAGAAGATATGATTTTTTTTCCAATGGCGTCGCTAGTTGTGCCTAGGTTATCACCTTAATACCCACGTAGTCCATCTGGACATTCTCCATTCTGCAAAAAAATTTAAATTCTGTCTTTCAGAATTTTATATCACCCTTCCGTGTTTTCCATCTCTTTGTTAGTGCGCCAGAGTTATTTCCGCGAAAGGCTTCCGCATTTACAGGGAAATGGTAAGTGTCTGAAAATTTCTTGCATATAGGGCTGTGGTGACGGATTTGTCAAGAGCACGGACTAAGGTTGGTATTCTAGAACGCTACTTAAACTCAGTTTAAACAGAGTTCAGACTGTCGATAAAGCAGTGCATGTTTTGATATGAAGGGAGGGATATTCAAATCAAAACATGCACTGTTTTATCGACAGTTGACACAACTAAACTCCACTTGAACTGAGTTTAAACAGAGTATAAGGAGCTTTCTAGTTTGAACTGAGTTTAAACAGAGTTTAAGAAGCGTTCTAGTTTGAACTGAGTTTAAGTAGCGTTCTAGAATACCACCCTAAAGTTGTGAGGTCATCATCCCTTTGACTTGTACCAATGAGTTAGTAAGAGTTACATACATTGTTCTAACATTACGACTCTTTAATTAAATCCGAACTCATCATTCTATGTATAAAGATACACTCAAGTATGCCACTTCACTGTGAAAGTAGTAGTTTTCATAGAACCGGCCGTAACGCGCGTCGGATATTTCAGAATGCAGTAAATAACTATTTCATCTCCCAAGCTCGGAAAATTTGCTGTTACTAGTAACTTACGTGTAAAAGCCGAATTTAGACTATCTGTATTTTTGTGCGCTTCGAAATTTGAACGTGACGTGACGCCCTATGGTGTACAAAATGAAAAAACACTGGCCGTTTATCTAGATGCCATACAAGTTCATAAAACCTTCAGAAAGAAGAGCCTCGTTTATCGCTTTTCTCCACGAATGTGTTTGTTCATGCCCATTTTCTATACAATACTGTGCATTTAAATGGGGCACAAGCATCTTTAGGGTTGGTTTTAAAGCTATCGTATCCTTTGGCTCATGTGTAGCACAACCTCATAGGATTGTAAGAGTATAGGTATATTCAAAATAATGTTTAGCCCAAGAAAAAATTTAGTAAATATTAATATTAAACTAACCTTACATCTGATTTTATGTACCTAAGTGTAAAATATAACTTCAAGGCTATTGATTACTTAGACCATAACATTTACACAACGTTTCATCAATCACTTGATCCTTTGTGAACGCATCTGTGTACCTTATCTTTTACATAAAGTATACCGTTATTTTGATTTATTATCTAAAATCTATAACTTTATCCATCTATCTCACGGTATTTATCTATAGGTATCATTCACTAAATACGCAAAGGCCGGACGCCTTGCACCAAGTTTGCACGGCAAAAGGCGCGCCCAGAATTCAGCGATCAAAATACGTTTGACCACTCGATAATCCAATTGCGTGCCACATAAAACAAAATTACCAGAAATATGGCCGTAGTGAACTTGTACTTTTTTGCTGTAGTAAAAGTTTGTAAAACTATGCTTGCGACTACCATCATTTCAGCAATACCATCTCTCCACTTATACAGTTCTACCATCTCAGCGAAGAGCACGAAAAAACTGTATTAGGTAGCTGGGAAACATAATATTATATTTAAAAAGTAGCAGTAATTATAACGAAACCCGATAGAACCTCGCGTTTCTTCATGATATTTTCACCATCGAATATTCAATCTTTTATCTCAATATTGACCCTATAACTACTAAGTATAGCTACCCTTCAGTACTTGTGGACATATTTACTCTGTATTCAGGGCAAAGCTAATGCAACATAATAGATCGAAATGGCGCCAATGTTTGCCTTATTGTTTGAATAGCTCTTTAATTAGTCGAATTGTTTGCTTTTGCTTGTGTAGGAGTGTTCTGTTTATGTTTGTGTGTCCTTGGTAAAAATGGGTCTCTTTTGGAAGTTTTCTTTTTTTTTGTAGAATAGGTATTTTGGATTAACGTAACTACAGTACTCCCAAATTAATAATGCTCATACAGATAGCGAAGAATGTACGTGAGTAACGCCCACTCACGGACAGATCTTCGCTATCTGTATGAGCATTATTAATTTGGGAGTACTGTTCAAGATATTATCATGCAACGTGAAAAAAACTAGGTTTGAGAATATTATTAGGTAGGTATGTAGACCAGGTCATAGGTCAAACGTCATTCTAAACCACATATCAGACCCCCATAAATTAATTCCATACTAAATACCTTTCTCATAAATTATGCAACAAACTTTTGGCAAGCAGTCCGAATGAGTATTTTAATGTTGAAAATTGTCACTTGAGTTTTAAAATCCCATGGCGACGGGAAGGGAAATTTTTCAAAGTAATTTATTTCTTCATTGCCGCCCTTAATGGTCAATAAAAATAAAGAATAAACTGACCCGAGTTAACACATAAAAACTGGTACAGAAGTACTGCCCCTCCGATCAGTCGATTACCCTAATTTTGGACCCGGGTCGGGTACGAAATCGCATTACCTATTAAATCAACACATTTAATTTTCGTTCTAACTAGAATTTGATTGTTTTTTATCAATCAAACAAATGAATCTAACAAAATCTTATCTCGCTTCGCTCGCTCGTTCTTTTATTTACCCCAAATAAAGATCAACATAAATGCAGACAGATGTAATTTTCAGTCTTTTGTTCTACTTGCCCAAAGAATGTGAAAATAATTTAATATGAAAATCTTTCCACCTCAATAATGTCGTTCTGCAGTTCTTGTTTAGTGCGTCAACAAAGTAATTTGTAGAAAAATAACATTAGCAATTCAGATTTTGCTTTACCCTTCTCGCGTCTATTGGGTATCAAAGTGACTAGCGCTTTGCATATGCAAGGGATAATCCAGGCGGCTGCCCAGCTATAGTTAGAGAGCTGGTGACCAATCGAGATATTTTTTCGTACAAGGCTAGGAGTTGGTAGGCTGATAGAGTAGACTTCGCTGAGTCTGGGAAAAATATTTTTTTGGCACGGTCGCGGTTGAAAGTTTGATTTTTTCGACTTTGAAAGTTTAAATGTATGGGTTCAGTATGTTTTTTTGTCGTACAAGGCTAGAAACTTCTAGGTTAGTTGTTGAGACTCCGTTGAACAAGAAAATATTTGTTTTTTTGGCCAAGCGTGGTTGAAAGTTTGATTTTTATAACCCAAAAATTCACACTTTCTAGGTTATAAAAAACAATATTTCTACCGCGTTTGGCTAGTAATAAATAGTGATTTCGTGATCAGCGGAGACTAAAAAGGCAGCCTAAAAACTCCCAGCCTAGTAGACAAAAAAGAAATTACTCAACCCATACATTTAAACTTTCAAAGTCGAAAAAATCTAACTTTAAACCGCGTCCGGACCAAAAAAATATTTTTCCCAGACTCAGCGAAGTCTACTCTATCAGCCTACTAACTCCCAGCCTTGTACGAAAAAATATCTCGATTGGTCACCAGCTCTCCAACTACTAGGATAACAGGAGCCGACTCGAATTTTATCTATCGCTTGTCCGCGAGATAAGTCCTCCTTCTTTCTACAGGAAGTCTTGTTAGTAATTCATGTCTTGCTGTGAAAGACCATTGACTACAGTAGGTACTTGTAATTTATAGACTTACCTTTGACACATTTGGGACATCATATACCTATGGGCTGGCAGAACATAAAATATCTTGCAGACGTGTACATAAGTGCCTTTTTAAAATATTGCAAAAATGGGTTGAATATTTTGCCAAGTGCTGAATTCTAAGCCAATCTTAGCGCAAAAAAAGCATTTATCTTCGAATGAAAAAAAGGCTAACAGGGGCCTTAGCCTGTAACACAATGGCGTATCAATGGCGTCCCATGTAGAAGGACAAAACCGGGATTTTTTCGTTGTTCTCCTACAACCAGCGAACTAATCCTCTAGAATTAGACTCATAATATTCTTTGCTGTACTACAAAAACATTAAAAGGACTGACACTGGACCGACAGCATTAATAAATAGTAATTGAAACCGTCAACCGGGAGCCCATTTTGGCACCATTGCGTTACAGGCTAAGGGAACTGGTTTACTAATTAATTGAGATTTGAAATCCGAAGATAGAAATGTGAAGCTAGAATAGGATTTTCAGAAAAATAACCACAGAGCGGATTAAAACAAGCTATAAATGTTACCTTTCTAAAAAATCGTATTTCATGCACGTACGGACGGTTTTATTTATGTCAGGGTAAACAACTAGTTTCTGTTCTCATTTAGAGACCTTATTCATGGAGGAGTTAATATCCTTTTCCGTGATTACTTAGGCCTTTGCATCTGCGTAATGAGATGTTATACAGCTTCCAGTGGCGCCTTCACTCATAGGCACACAAGATGGGTGAAGGGCTTGGGACATTGTTTTGGATTAATTTACAACTAAACCATGGATTAATTTAATTCATCAATTTCAAACTTCCTATGTCTATGTCTCCCTTCTTGTTGACCTTCAAAGTATGATTGAGTTCCGTGAATCATCCGAAAGTTTAATCATCGAGGCCTCGTGAGTTTGACAGTTTGTCAAAGGGCCATCGTAGGTATGTCGAGATTGTAAAAGTTCCAAGATTAATCTCCTAAAAGCTGTAAAGTCATTGTCTGTAACCGAGCCTGGGGGTCTACCGGCTAAGACGAAGCCGATTACCATTGGCGAAAATCGAAGTTCGATTTTTGAAAAATGCACTGCCACCCATTTAATTTTACTGCCACCCAGTAAATTTTTCATAAATCGAACTTCGATTTTCTCCAATGGTAATCGGCTTCATTTTAGCCGGTAGACCCCCTGTTTTTACTTGCTTGACCTTTGCTTTCGACCCTACTTTAGCCTTCAGTGTCACCGAGAAAATTAATAATTTCTATAGATTTTTATATTTAGTATTTGACTTGAAATTCTTGTTTTTATAACTGTTTTTTTATCTTGAGCTAACTACTCGACTTTATAGTTTTTTGACTTATGTTTTGACATTATTTTAATTTTATTAGTTTTGTTGACGATGCATTTTGTGATTGTTTGTTTATTTGTGTTTTTTTTTTGTGGTGTTTAGATTTCATTGAGTGCTGTTTATATTTTGTCTGTGTTTTTTTTATGCATGAATAAATACATAACTTATTGTACTACTCGATTAGACATACATATATCATTGCTTGGTTCAACGTCGTTCAGTAGCTTAAAACCGGTAGGGTACGGTTCAAGCTGTATTCAGCGTAGGTTAAAACGCTTGGAATGCTGTAAACGCTGCTAAAGACACATCTACGCAAACTGTACTTAATGGAGCCCAGCATGCACGCTTATGTCATACGTAGGTAATATGACATACCTACATAAGTATACCAGTGAAACTTTTCCACCATTTTCAAATGACCTGACTGAAAGTGTCGATTAAAGACTTACAAAATCTCAAGTGACTTCAAATGACAAAACTCCAGTGATCCAGTCACAGAACCCCCCAGTGAATAAAAGTGTGGCCTGTGTGTGGGGGGAGGCGTGAGCGTTTAAGCTAGGGTGTTTTTATTTAAGAAAATATTATAATCGGTACTGTACTGTAAGGCGTGACAACGCAAAGCCAAAGCATTGGAGTGACCGTGTTTGAAATGATGGAATTAAAAGGAGTGTAGGATTTCGTAAAAATCATATTGTAACACTCGCCGCTCCGGTGTACCCGCGACCACGGCAGATGTAACGCGACCGAAACGTCGGTATAAATGAGGTAATCAATTTTGCCTAACACCAACCGCGATTTGACCTGTTTCAAATACAATATTTGATTTTTGATTTTTTTAATGAGACAAAATCAAAAAGCTCCGAGTGCAAAATTATTCCTTTTGCAGCGAAAAAGTCGAATTTGTTTTGTAGACTAATTTAACCTGCCGACGATTATTGCCTACTTATAAACTATTATTTATTTTCAACTAGTCTGTAACTCAATGGATCTCAGTTATCTGAATAAATAAATATATTATATTATATACTAGCTGACCCGGTGAACTTCATATCACCTGAAATAGTTTGACTCTCCGCGTCAAAAATGGCGATTCCAATACAAAATGACAAATTTTTATTTCTTCCGTTTTTCAGCTAATCCTTTAACTTTTCCCATATTTCTTTGCTTTTAAACCTACCCTGAACTATGGTGAACTAAACAAAACAGTAAAAATGCAAATCGGTCAAGCCGTTTCTTAGTTTTAGCGAGACTATTGCACGGCGATTCATTTTTATATATAGAAGATAGATAGATATATATACAGGGCGTCCCACGGCTATGCCACATGGAGGGAAAGTACCTTGAATATTTTAGATGGAACATTTTACTGAAAGAAGACATTATTTTAATTTCAAAAACAATTTAAACTGCATTCATAGATATTGAAATAATTACATGGTTGAACCGGGAATCGAACCCGTTACATGAGAAAAAATATTACCCTGTAGTTTTATCATACCGATCGAAAGGCTTCATCATAAGGATTATTTTTTGCAAAATGTGTTTCATTTTCACACTTTTAATCTTTTGTTACTGTGATTTTCATTGATAAATTGATTAATGTTGTATTAAAAATGTTAAAATTCATGGTCTTCCTTTTATTTGTGACACTATGTTATTTAGCAAAAAATTATCCTTATCATGAAGCCTTTCGATCGGTATGATAAAACTACAGGGTAATAATTTTTTCTCATGTAACGGGTTCGATTCCCGGTTCAACCATGTAATTATTTCAATATCTATGAATGCAGTTTAAACTGTTTTTTAAATTAAAATAATGTCTTCTTTCAGTAAAATGTTCCATCTACAATATTTAAGGTACTTTCCCTCCATGTGGCATAGCCGTGGGACGCCCTGTATATTATCGCCCCCCTCGCTGCACTAAGGTCGCACCCAAAACGTCCCGACGACAATCCGTCGAACAATAATTATAGTCGAGTAACGACTCAAGAACTTTCTGAATTCCACTCGACAAAGTTTGGAGCCGTGCTATCAGCGCCAAAGTTGCCATTAATACGAATTCGGTGACTTTGAAAAACTTAATATTTAAGAGGAGGGACGACTTTTTCGGTCGGTTTCTAACTAAAATTGTCAGCTCTTACGAAATGCTACAAATATAAAATTTTGACAATGAAAATACCCTTTTGGCGACTTAGGTCTATCAGGAAAAAAAAAAGACTACGAAGGTCCTATTAAGTATTATTGTGAAGAAAAGATGATTCGTGAAAGTTTTCTCGATGTTTAAAATGTTTGAAGTCACCCTTTCGAAAACTCTTTTTTGGCCATATTATCGAATTGAAAACGCTTGTACGTTTTATTTTTATACGAATCCTTACTATAACTCTGTATAATGTTTTTATGAAGGATTTTTCACTAAATATTTGTATTTGTATAATATTAATTTGCAAAACCACGCACACATAACAGAGAATACAGAATGAAACATAGAAAAAATTGTACAGCAGAAAAAGAGACAACATAGAGGCACAAAAACAATACACTTAAAACGAGTTAAGACAAATTGAGTTATCAGAAAACAAACTAAGTACTGTACAGAAATATGGATTTGGCAATTGCAAAGGGGCTCTGACTCAGCATGTGCTGGAGAGGCGAACCACGCAAAATATGTTTGTTCATCTTGATGTAAAGTGACAAAAACAGTGAAACCGCGCACAAAAAATCCAACAAGAGCGTCGTAAGTGCCACGCTGCGGCGCAACTTATTGCGAGTATTGTATCGATGATCCTTCGTGCGAAATTCCCTCTTGCGTGCAAATCTCGATTCGTACCTCACCTTAATATTTAACAGTTGAAAGTTGGAAATTTTTCGCACCCGAAGCGGGGATGGAGATGGCGGGAAAAGTTTCCTTTTTTTGGCTGACGACGACGTGACGAGAATATCTTTTGTGGGAAAGTTAAGATGGAGACGTATTGAGGATGTACTCTGGGAACGCGATAGAATTTGTCTTTGGAACATAAATTAAGTCTGAGCTCTTTCTCTCTCTCTTTCTCTCTCTCTCTCTCTCTCCGTCACACCCAGTGGCGGATCCAGGATTTTGGTTTAGAACCCAATGAGCGCAGGTTTTCAATGAGCCGTTTTCACGGTTGTCAAATTTCGCTTTTACTGAAGATATTATTAATCTGTGTAAGCTAAATTTGACAGCCACATCCCGGTTGTTGTATGGCCAACCTATGAGCGCCATCTACCAAGGGCTTTGAATTCAGCTTTTAACTTTAATGTCAGTTGAAAACGGGCCATTTTAGTGCCTCACGGCTAATGGGACATGTACACAAGACAGCTCGTCGACGCTTACACTCTACTGGGTTACCTTACGGGCCAATTCGGAAGGCAAAGTTTTTTGTTCGAAAGTCCGTTATTGGCTTAATCTTATCTTTAGACTAAAGATAAGATTAAGCCAATAACGGACTTTCGAACAAAAAACTTTGCCTTCCGAATTTACAACAATAGTGTACACTCCGAGTGACGTCCTTTCGTGTGTCCACGTGTTTACGGTTTTTCTTGTTTGTACGCTTTCTACTCCGTGCAATTTTAGTGGTTTTAAAGCCGAAGGTATTTTGTGCACTGGTGATTCTGAGCCAAATTACAAAATTTCATTCCAAAACACGCGAAAAAATAATCACCTCTCCATACAAATGGTGTCGATTGGCGATGGCCGTTTGTATTGGAAAGTGTTTTTTTTTTCGCTCGTTTTGAAGTAAAATTTTGGAATTTGGCTCAGAATCACGAGTGCAACTAAATACCTTCGGCTTTAAAACCACTAAAATTGCACGGTGTATATCCCAAGCCTAAATGTGAATTTTGAAATAAAATTTAAATGTCACGATAAGGGCATTTATCTAGACTGATCGATTCAGACTTGCTGATGTAATACGTCACACAACTAGCGCCGCCAATGAAAAAAAAATCATATCTTTTTTTTGGATGCGTTTTTAGCAAAAAACACTCCTGCGATTTCTCAACGCGATGCTTAACTATTTTTACGACCTAAGGTTTGGATTCCAGATCCTACAACTTAAGAATGCAATCGATTCTCGCCAAAAGTGGCCACTTTTGGCAA
This sequence comes from Zelleria hepariella, assembly GCA_949319315.1. NCBI lineage: Eukaryota > Metazoa > Arthropoda > Insecta > Lepidoptera > Yponomeutidae > Zelleria > Zelleria hepariella. The sequence continues at coordinate 1,915,156 of OX439381.1, forward strand.
GAATCGATTGCATTCATAGAAAATCCAATCCTGGAATCCAAACCTCAGGTCTTAAAAATAGTTAAGCATCGCGTTGAGAAATCGCAGGAGTGTTTTTTGCTAAAAACGCATCCAAAAAAAAGATATGATTTTTTTTTCATTGGCGGCGCTAGTTGTGAGACGTATTGTGTCTTAAAATCTGTTAAGGGTTCCATTTTCATTCATTATTTGTAAGATTTATCTGTAATCCATATATTTAGGGAATCTGCAAACGACACTAATTTAAAAGCCATTTTTATTACAACGAATTCATTTCAATATTCTCAGTATATTTTATGTTTTGATTCCATTGATAGCATATTATAGCCGGGCGTAATGACAGGTTTCACTTTCATAATATTTTTATTAAAACGAAGTCTAAATTTTACACAAAATCTGTCTATGTGTTTCACAAAACAATTAACAAAACCTAAAAGCATAGCTTACTCAGCACAAAGGAACTCACACGAACGTACTAGGTATACATTACTTAAAACCTACTCTGAAGTAGACTTGTTGACGTTAAAATTAATGTAAATGTACAGAAGACTGGGATTTATCAAAATTAACACTGATAGCACAAGAATCGTCTAGGCGCTGTGTAGATTGCCTGATTGTTTGCTAAATAAAAGTAAATTAAATAGTCATTTTCAAAAAAAGTAAAAAAACAAACAATTTTTCGCATTACAAAAGATGTTGTGAGTATTGCGAATTTTAACTGGATCAGAGTATCTATATCTATAACTTTGGATTTGCTCTGGATAATATTGATATACCTCCACCGTTTCAAACGTCGTTAAGAAACCTGAGCGTATGAGGCATTATACCCTCAACGCGAAAATCGCCAATCCGCATTGAGCACGCGTGGTGATTAGCTCAAACTCTCCATCTGGGAGAAGGCCTTTGCTCAGCTAGTACGACATGTACAATTATTGTACACTGTACAGGCCACATTTTTAAAAATATATCGTCTTAATGTAGAGTAACTGTCTCTGTAAAGTCTTAAGCTTTACTATATTATAGGAACTGTTATATTTCTAGAAGGCTGCCTACTGAAAATTTTAATTCTGTCCTCCTAAAATACCTACAACAGAACTACAAATAGAGAGGCATTATTAAAGCCTTTACCAAGAATTAACATAACAGTTGTTCTAGCACTATGAAAGCATACAGGGTGTAAGATCATTGAAAACCTTTTTAGACGAACGGATTTCGACGGACGCGTACCAAAAGCGCTTCTGAAATCTTTGTTGTCACAGGATCAAAAAGTAGTTAGGTGGTTCATTAATATAGTTTTCAGTGCTCATTTGCGATAACTAATTTGAGTTTAAAATCATGATACAGAGAGCTAAAGAACATAACTTGACCAACAGGAATAAAATATAAACCTAATACAGCTCTCACTTGCACAACACTGTCTCCTTTCTCAATGATGCATGAGATTTTTTTGTCAAATACGTGCCATATTATTTCGTCTAAGTAATACATAATTGCAACTCTATCATTTAAGAAATAAGGTACGTAATGTTAGAAATAGAATTAGGTCCCTTCATTTAAAATTCCTTAAAGACTTTATTCTCGCTTTCAAACACACTGTAGCCACATACGTTTTAGTCGGCTCCACTATAATGAATTAATGTATGAATAATTTCTACCCATGTAAGGCGTTAGTCAAAAAAGCTTTTTCTGATAAGCCTCGGCAGCTTTTGCATGCAATTAGTATTCCCTTTTAATTGGAACAAAGCCTCTACTCTGGAACGACAATATACTAACCTACTGTAAAACCTATCATGAGGATTGAAGAAAACTTACATTTGCTAGTGTTTGTGCACGTATCACAAAATCAAAATTATACACTGTGATTTGCATTTTTTAGCGTTGAGTAAAAGAGCTCTGCAGATAATTCTTTATTAAACACTGGATTAATCTAGTCAATGTGATTGTGTGGAGTCTACTAAGCCATGGATTTATTTATGATTTTAATTCACAAAAAAGTCAATTAAATATTTTTTTGATGATTTTTTAGAACATTACAAAGAACAAGTTTCTAACTTAAATCCTGAGTCTTAAGTAGAACCAGATTGAATAATCCGCTCCTAAGAACACTTTTAGTTGAATACTGTACTTAAGTTTGTAACAAGAAACCCTTGAAAACTGGACTGAACATTATAATGAACTTAACAATTTATTTCTGTGTTACTTGAGTATTCTGGTACAGTTGTTGACTAAAGGTTGAAGTTTTTTATTTTTTGTAGTGTCTACGATTGGTAGATCTACAAAAGTTCTCCGACGCGTACTACGCAGTACCTATGAAAGATAAGTACCAGTTTTACTCTTGTTACGCGGCGCCTACGAAAGTTCTACGGTGCATGCTACGCAGTGCCTACGAAAACTCTACGATGTTTGCTACACGCAACGCTTCCCAAGTTCTACGAGCGTATGTTTCGCAGCACCTACGCGAGTTCTAACATGTTTGCTACGCAACGCCTTCCAAGTTCTACGAACGTATGCTACGCAGCACCTACGCAAGCTCTAAGATGTTTGCTACGCAACGCCTTCCAAGTTCTACGACGTATGCTACGCAACACCTACGCAAGTTCTAAGATGTTTGCTACGCAGCATCTACGAAAGGTCTACGATGCTTGCTATAGAGTTTTTTTTTATATTAATGGTACAACTGTGACAGGTGTTATGATATAGAATGATGTTATTGTGACAAGAGAAGAGATTTGCATCGACAAGAGTCTGATCTGTAATACCCTGTGTATGATCTGTAATAAATATTACCTCAAATAAAGTATTTTATCATCTTACCAGAGTAGAAAGCATAACAACGCAAACGTTTCTCTATATTTATACAAAATATTTTTTGAAAGAGCTTAGTGAATTGTTAACGCGGATACGATAAGCTATATAAATCGCACGCCGCCTGTTTGCGAGAGGTTGTGCGCGAGTCACGACTCTACTTACATAGGGATAGAAATGATTACTCAAATATGTGACGAAATTAAAAGTGTTCGCTTCGAATAGGAGTAAAAAGCGGGACCTTTATGTTGCTTTTGTCTGAGGTATGAAACTATACAGGGTGTTAAAAGACCGCCAACAGACTCGAAAGGCATGTATACTATAGGTAGACACCAAAACAAAGTACTTTTTCCTTAATATTTTGCTAGAAAATGATATTGCTTTTTTAGGTTATAATTTTGGAAAATATTTTATCACGTAATGGAAGTGTAATGCAGAGAAATCATATTGAGCAAGCGTTGGCATAAACTTATGCTACTTACGCTCGAGATGCATTGTGAGTTCATAACGTGGTTTTTTGCAAAAAGTATTAAACATTTTGATATGGCTTCTTGAGAATAAAGGTTAAGTAAGTACTCGATACTTATCACATTTTTCTACGAAAAAAATAATTTTGAAAAGTACGACTTTGAACCTCATTATCCCGGAAACCATTGATTTCCCAGGCATAGTTTTTTAGGCACAAATTTTCATTATGATGAGGACAAGTTATAGTGGTTTCCCGCTTTGATATCTTTTTTATTTTGATATCTGGCCGACTATTTTCAATCTCATCCGGAATTCTTACAAAGTGAAACCGTCAAACAAATTAGTTTTTTTACACTACGTTTTGGCAATGTATCGGACACGCATTGTGGAGACAAGGAATGACGTGTCAAGCTAATGGCAAGTCTAGACTCGGCCGGAAGGCTGCCGCGCAAGATCGCAAAAAATTTTGATCCTTCTTCGAGTCCTATGTCCCTGATAAGAGATCAAAGAACTTCACTTCAAGTGTGTCATCAAGTGGTGAAATCATCACTTGAAGTGGTGATGCTGATGTTCTTTGACTATACAAGTGATTCACTAGTATAGTTACAAAAATAACGCTCTATTATGACTCGATAGTTTTTTGGAGAATGCATCAATTTATGAAAAAAAATATAGGCAGACAGCTCTTTATTGTACACCAAAATTATTTACCAGGAAATTTTTAAAACTAATCAGTAAGCATACAATTGGCGGCATTATCGCTAAGATAGATCTCTGCCAGGCAACCATTGGATAGACAGGACAGAGGTAATAAAATATTCGGTAGATTAGTGTACACAAATATAACATAGCAAAATCTAGTTTTATCGGTCGTTATTCTTATTTTCATTATGTTATTTTTCTCACTGATAGCACCATCGAAAAGAGGTGTTTTCCTTTGTCACCCAGTCAATTCTAATTTCTAAAAGCACCTCGCTTTTATTGACTTCGTTATCACGAAATCAGTCATTATTAGAGGCCTAAATGGCTTCCTTTCAGTCGCGAGTTAATGCGTAAAAGCTGCCGTATTGTCATGGTAATAAAGACCATTATTCAGGTGACCCATTTGCATGCAGCAGTGTAATATAAATTGGTTCCATTTGATTCGTTAAAGTCATTAGGTGAGTACATACTTTGATTTGTATGTAGTTTTAAATTGTATTCATTCGTTTCACAAAAGTATCTTTTAGTGGTTTTCTGATAAGATTTTTACATTTTGTCACGTTCGGTTTTAACGAACTCATCCAAGTCATAGTAAAATCAAGTTAAGGGTGGACGATAGCAACGTGGCGGGAAATTCAAAATTTTCACAGTTTTGTACATTTTGTAGCTAAACTGAGCTATTTTTGATCAGCGATTTTTCATTCGCGGTAATAAAACAGTATTATTTTCATTATTGTAAACAACAGAACAACAATAATTCAGCCGACTATGTGTTCTGGTCTACGAAGCAGTAGCACTGCCCAAAAAACTTGTCGTAGAGGAGAACACATAATCGGCTGAATTATTGTTGTTCTGTTGTTTACAAAAATGAAAAGAATAGTATGTTGTTGCCGCGAACGAAAAATTGCTGAACAAAAATAGCTCAGTTTAGCTACAAAATGTACAAAACTGTGAAAATGTTGAATTTCCCGCCACGCTGCTATTTTCCAGCCTTAAAGGTCCACAATTTATTTATTTACCTTCTTGTACAGATACACAGCTTTTAAACTGTTCAGTTTGAGCGCATCGTTCACTGAACTAAATAGCCATCGGTGATTGTGTATCGCAATTTTCATTTATACTTCTCTCACTCAAAGATCTCAACTGCAAAAACACACTCAGCGAAGATTTATTCCCGGCAAAATGCTAAGTATGTTATAAGGTGTTTAAAAGAAGAAATTATGTTCGTCCTTTTTATAACCCCTTTTAGTAGCGACACAAGTCATTAACAATAAGTACCTAAGTCGGTTTAATTACCCCTTTGACAGGTTAAGTGCGTGTATATAGAACGGAATATTAACTTAGAAGTGCCATGGACAAAAATATATACCTATTAAAAATAGTAAAGGACCCAAAGTAAACTCAAGATGTACGAGTCATACATTCACCGCAACCGATACAAATAAAAATAGAGCAGAGCGAAAAAAAAACCTACTGTAACACAGCTATGAATTTACTGTCCTAGATACCAACTTCACGTAATATAAAAGTTTTACATCTGATATTAAACTTGAGTGTGTGTTAGGAGTAAGCACAACACACAACATAGTTAGAGAGCTGGTGACCAATTGAGAATTTTTTTCGTACAAGGCTAGGAGTTGGTAGGCTGATAGAGTAGACTTAGCTGAGTCTGGGAAAAATATTTTTTTGGCACGGTCGCGGTTGAAAGTTAGATTTTTTCGACTTTGAAAGTTTAAATGTATGGGTGCAGTATATTTATTTTGTCGTACAAGGCTAGAAACTTCTAGGTTAGTTGTTGAGACTCCGTTGCACAAGAAAATATTTGTTTTTTTGGCCGAGCGTGGTTGAAAGTTTGATTTTTATAACCCAAAAATTCACACTTTCTAGGTTATAAAAAAAGGCAAAAAAGAAAAGTAGACAATAAAGAAATGACTCAACCCATACATTTAAACTTTCAAAGTCGAAAAAATCTAACTGTCAACCGCGACCGGACCAAAAAAATATTTTTCGCAGACTCAGCGAAGTCTACTCTATCAGCCTACTAACTCCCAGCCTTGTACGAAAAAATATCTCGATTGGTCACCAGCTCTCCAACATGAGTATAACACGAGCGAACAGACAACTGAGGCCTTGCATCTACGTAATGAGATGATTTATACAGCGTCCAGTGACACTTTCATTACACTACAGGGTGCACTCTAAGTCGACAGCGAAACTTTAAGTAAGCTGTCTACTGATCACTACAAACAACTTGTACTAGGTGGCGAATAAAATGAAGCGAAAAAATATCAGCTGTTTCATACATTTGGCACAGTACTGAGTCGACCTTTTTTATGGAACAGCAGATATTTTTTTCGCTCCATTTTTTTCGCCACCTGGTACAAGTTGCTCGTAGTGATCAGTAGACAGCCCTGTAGATGGGTGAAGTAACTTAACTCGGAAGTCTGGGTTAATATGTTTAGATGGAGTTTTTTTTATTTTTTTATTTGTATTACTAGTCTACGGTGGTACTTAGCAATGATGGAATACCTTATTCTAGATATTATTTTCAACCTGACATGACTTGGCACATAGCAGGTGATTCATAAATCTTGAATGAGGCAGGCGTAAAAAAGGCCACCCAAACCCCATTTATACTTGTCTAAAAACTAACTTATTGAGAAGAGAATTAAACTTTTTATGCAGCTTAATATGCACCCGATAACTATTATAAAATTTAACATGAGACACTTTACAGGTTCTACATAAGAATTTACAAGAAAAAAAGATGAGTTTATCTCTGTAAGAAATTTCTTCCAGCATAGGTTCAATGTAAAAGACGACCATGCTCTCGGGGTAAGATGCAAAGTTAACAATGTAGTATAGGTGATAGCATGACCCAATCCGTACTAAGCAGCAAGTAATTTTCCCCGTCTAAACGAACCCGCAAGCCTTGAAATCACAACGATCTCAATGATTTGTAGTGGAGCTATTTAGCAAACGTCAGAACAGCTTCGACGACCTTGCAATAACAACGTTTTGTCCACCGAAAATAAGTCTCAACTTAACAATGGCGACCTCAATTGTCTTGCTTTTAGTATGCAAGCCAACATCACCAAAAACCCAGAAGGTCTGTTTCCTGGTGACCGAGGATCTGGTACTGAATGTACGGACGAGCAGATCAATGAAAATGGTGGTCGCTAAATCGCTGATTCAATCAATCATTCTTTCAGTAGAGTCACGGGCGTGACCAACACGCGATAGACGTTTTTGGGCAGCTTCGCGTTACTGACATAGGTATTTTTAGTGTTTTTTTTTTTTTGTTAAATCCACTCACTTTTTTAAACACAATTTTTTACTGATTTAACACTCGTTTTTTTTTTACATTTTAGTAGACCTCTGGCGTCCGAAGGCATTTTCCCAACGTTTCGAGACCTTTGCAAGGCTCGTGGTTGCGGTAGGCTGAGGTGACACCAGGTCTTGTATGTCATTTGTTAATTGAAACTAGCCTATGTACGTTTAATACGTTAAAAATTGTGTTAAATTGTATAGTCATGTATGGTGTATGTACAAACCTAAGAAAATATTATTTATTATCCACTAACTTTTTTAAACTTAAACTTTATTCGACTTTGCACTTTTTTAAATTCAAAGTCCGAATTTACTTACGTCAATAAGATGAGATGACTAAATAATTTTGGACTTCATCCGAATCCCTTAATCATGAGGCCTCGTTCCGCCATAGATTAACTCTCAGCACTCAATTTAATCATTTTAAATATATTTTACACTATTTCTCGTAAATTACAAGGCTCTATTATCATAAAGGTGCTTCCTGACTTGGAGTATTCGTCTGTATGAAACATTTCAGATTCGATTTTTGAGTATGATATTACAATACTGCCTCCCTGACTGACAAGCATTCGCCTGTAATATAACATCCCACCAAAAACATTTTCATGTAAAATGTTGCCAAGACGAGACCATACACCTCGCACTGTCAAAAAGCTATCATCTCATTCTCATGTAGAGCCAAGCTTCTAGCCCTAACTTTACAAACCCCTTGGTCAAAATATGTGGCTTGGCCGTTTCATTACTAAAGGAACTGAACGGAAAAGTAATGAACAGTGAATAAATTTTTCACCTTACGCCTAATATGACGGTAGCGAAATGGCCAAGCCACATAATATTATTTTGACTGGAAGGGGTTTGTGAAGTTTTTGTTTGTGTTAAAACTAAATTACTTAACGCGCGTGATCCCACAAAAGTCCCAAAAGAAAGACGACATCGTCGAGTGTCCTCTCGCGCGCTTCGCTGAACTTGTGACCGCGTTTCAGACTTGGACCGGATTTCCACAAACACAAGATGCTAGATCACGTAATTTTAGATTATCGTTGAACCTGATTACAAATCCTTGTTTGAGCCGAGTCACTTTCGTAAAAACTGACGTTTTTATCGTTCCCTACCTCAAAAGGCAAAATGGTATAATGGTTCCGCCATTATAGGATCACTTGTGGATGGGTCTCTCTATCTGTCCGTCTGTCACAGCCAATTTACTCCAAAACTACAGCCAAAACTATTCTAACATTTAATTTTATAATAAGTTAAAAATATAATTTTATAATAAGTTATAAAAATACACTCGGGACAGGACTTGAACCCGCAACCTCTTGAATACCTTGAAACTATTATCTAAAATATCCACCGTAAAAATAACCGTTCTTAAAATGAAAAAAAAAGAATAATTTTCAATAAGGGCTATTTTTGACTGTTTTGACGCTCAACGATTGAGTGTTTTTTTAGATAATACTTAGTGGCGCTGATGACCCAAAACACGGACGTGTACCTAATGTAAATAAATACGCGTATAGGTGCTGGAAAAGCCTACTCCATCTCAACAATGTCCAAAGTTAGTTCCTCATTTGGAGTGGTCACTTCACCCCTCTAGTGTGAGTGAAGGTTCCACTGGACTCTGTATAAATCATCTCATAGCATAGATGCAAGGTATGTATTTCCTGGTCATGCTTCAATAAAAATGAAATAAGTATACGCAATCTTTTAGCAGCCTTTATGATATTGGCTACGTAAATAAAATATCGCTTTATATTTCACCTACTCTGTCGGTATTTTATGCATTTTCCTCGTATAATTTTATTTTTATTTTCTTCCTTTGCATTGCTTTGGCTTCTTGTCAAAGGTTGTCGCGTTTCCATGCATGACTGCTTTGAACTCCGACCGGAGATGTCGGAATTTCTTCTGTATCCATTGTTTCTTTCTTGATATTATTTTTCCAAGCAACAAACAAATACGTCCCGTGTTTAAAAACCAGCAGCGGAACCCAAAATATTTGTTTGCTTTTTAGGGTTCCGTACCCGAAGGGTGCAAAGCAGGATCATGCCTACACCGTTCGTCCGTCTGTCTATACAAGGTGTTACAAAAGTACCTAACTCTTTTTACAGGGTAATAGCACCCGGTGATAGGGATCACAACTTAAATATTTTTTTTGCTCTATGACGTTCCGTTAATTTTTAAATTAATAAAATGTGAACAATGTGGCGGGAGAAAAGTATTTTTTAAATATTGTTTTCATTGACTTTCACAGTGTTTTAACAACTCAAAGCTATGTAAATGCACATACACACACAAAAATATTTTTAAATTTGAGCTAATGAGAAAAACAAAAAAGTTATGATTTTTTTTCAATTTTGAGGTTATAAAATAAAAATTGATTTTTTCAACTTTTTTTCTCAGATTTGACATCCTGTTGACCAGTAGGTTACACCCTGTAAAAAGAGTTAGGTACTTTTGTAACACCTTGTATGTCGTAACTTTAAAGAATTGTATCTCTGGAATCATAAAAAAGTGTACAATTAGTTACGTAAAGAGAGCTGCCAAAAGCGTGGATGCAAGCCGATCTAGAGCGCCAGCCAATACAACCTACCTAGTAAAACTCGGGAAATTCTCCCAAAAATTGAGCGACATTTGCACGAATTTTGGCTCTCATAAACCCCGTAATACTTGCGGGGGCTGCTGTCCCGGACTGGAGCTGGACCCGAGCTCCAGTAATTAATCCAGTTTCGCTTGTCCATTCCGGGGGGACTTAAGTGCTTGGACTTATAAGTAGAAATGAGGCCATAAATTTCGCTTAGCCCCCCGCGCTGGCCTGATGAATAACGCTCAAACAATGTTTATTTGTGCCCTATGTCGGGTTGATTAGGGAGGTGATAGGATTTTCAAGCTAATTATTACGCCCGACATTTTCCATTCATTATACAACGTGTTACAAAACAATCTAACTCTTTTTACAGGGTGTAACCTACTGGTCAATAGGATGTCAATTCTATAATAAAAAGTTGAAAAAAACTATTTTTATTTTCTAACCTCAAAAACTTTTGTTTTAATTTAAAAATATGTTTATGTGTGTAGGTGAATTTGCATTAAAACCTTGAAAATTTTAAAACCTTGTGAATGTCAATAAAAACAATAATTAAAAAATACTTTTCTCCCGCCACAGCGTTCACTTATAGGTATTTTATGGTGACCGTGTGCTTTTACCCTGTAAAAAGAGTTAAGATCTTTTGTAACACCTCATACTTTATCTATAACTTCAATGCAAATGATCAAATCAAACAAGTTGTTTTAAGTATTTCCAGTTGCCGGTAATATGTCAAAAAGGTATCTTTGTCAGACTATACTATTAAGAATCAGCCCTTCCAATACGGGTTTTTATACCATTGTTGGTATAAAAGTTGGTGATAAATCGTCAAGTTTTTTAAAAGTTTATCCTATTCTATTATACTTAACTTGTTTACCCTGAACAAGTGAACGGAAAGAAATGAAATGCAAATATAAATAAATAGCCGAGAATGCATAGAATACAAAATATAAAAGTTTCAATGTACCTTTGTTTCAGAAAAGGGAAATTACCTAAATTAAGCCACACAAAACCTAGCTACATCACATTGAAATTAACAACACTCCAGTCATATTGAAAATCCCATAATCCTTACGCTCCATTAGCGAGCACCCAAACACCTTACCTCACAGTTAAAAGAACAAAGTAAGTACGAGGAAAGAAGTAAGCTTCAATATGTAATTAAAGGCCACAGAGTAGGCGCGTGTTAAGGGGCTGGGGCCACAGATTAGCGAGGTACGAAACACTCGAGGCGAGGGGTCGTCCCAACTGCCATAGTTTTTTTAATAAAAAACTAAGGCCTTTGCATCTACTTAATGAGATGATTTATATCTACAGTATCCAGTGGCACCTTCATTCACACTAGATGGGTGAAGAGACCACTCGGTTTTAGGTTGTTTTTAATAACCGGCTATAGGGTATATTGCGTAGAGGACCTGATAGCCTGTAAATACAAATTATGACGGGAAAGGTGGAGGGCAAGAGAGCTCGAGGCAGACCCGCTAGATGGACGGATATTATAACCAAAGCCACGCCAAAACACCTATACGAACTGATCCACATCGCGAGTGATAGAGCGCGATGGAGAACTCTACTCTCCGCCACCTTCAATGATGGTCATGATCCTCAGCATTGAGGGAACGACTGAACGGACGGCTATAGGGAGATAAATGTCCAGCGTTGCATGAACTTATTCGACGTTTTTTTTTTTTTTTTGCATAAAACAGGCTCCAAAATCAGCTTTATCAAAGGTGTAGGTCTGTGTAGTTTAAATAATAAGTTTGCAGTAGACTAGAATTTAAATTATATAGTCCCGAATTGAAAACCAGATGAGGCTATGGTTAGGCCGAACCAATTTGTATAAAGCCAAACCTTGTTGGTCAGCAAATGGTTTGTAGATGTACCTGAAATGGAGAAATAATATAGTCAATATATACTTTCGTAATATTATGCACGCCACAAATTAAACTCAATAAACTGAACTTCAACAAATATTGTATCGAGGAATTAAACATTTCCGCTCCAGTCAAACATGAACCAGCAACCGATGCAACCTCAAAACCTATCGATACAAAAATCTCTGAGTTTGCTGTGCAATTTGTATATTTAAGGTGAGGTACGAATCGAGATTAGCACCCAAGAGAGAATTTCCCACGAAGGATCATCGCGATTCAAAAAATTTGTAAGGCACACGCTGTGCCAAAAGGCCTATTACAGAATAGATGATTATCTAAATGACAAAGAAGTCTGGCACTTAACCAGTTCAGCGCACGATCACCACACTTACCCCCGTGTTATTTATTTACTAAGTACCTACCTTGCAAATGTATTATTTTTTAAGCACGAGATCTTTGGAGTTTCTTTACCATGCTTCTTCTCCAAGAACGATCAGAGCTAGTGAAGCTGGAGATAAAAGAGTAGCTATATACTTAGTATTAGATAGTAATAAGTATCTGATTTATATACTTTTTTTACTTTAGATAATATTTTGACGTTCAATGTAAATAATTTATTTAGGGCATATTGAATTAAAAAAAATGATCTTGATTCTTGATTCATCAATATAAGTGATAATTTGCGCCACAGCGTGGCAGTTACCATGCTTACATTACACGACTTACGACGTTACAGTTCTTGTAGGATTTTTTTGCGTGTTTTCACTGTGTTTGTCACTTTACATCAATATCAACTCATTAATTATTTTAACATTAAGAGAAAAATCCTTCATAACAATAAGGTAAATAGAGTTAAACTAGAGATTCGTATAAAACTTAAACGTTTGGAGCGTTTTCAGCGTTTGAAAAAATGGGGTTTCGACAGGTGACTTCAGACATCATCATTTTAATCATCGAGAAAACTTTCACCAATCATGTTTACCTTCACAATAATATTTGATAAGACCTTCTAGTTTTCATTGCCAAAATTTTGTATTTGTAGCATTTCGAAAGAGCTGAGAAGTTCATTTAGAAATCGTCGGAAAAATTTGTTCCTCCTCTTATGTCTATTCGCTTAGATCGTGCCACTGTGCCAAGGCGACACGATATAAAACTCGACCTTATATGTACCCTATAAGCAAATGAACTTTACCTACTATGCAAAAATACCTTAGAACTTAGGATACATCATCATCAGCCCACCTCTGCCCACTGATGGGTATAAGCCTTTTTCCCCTCGCGCCATCTGTCATGGTCCCTGGCCATCCGCACCCATAGATGTTCTCTACGTATAAGATAAAAATATACTTATCATCTACGAATTTTTTCACAACAATGATGAGAAAACCTCTGAGAAAACTTTTATGTCATGTGCCGCCGGCGAACAAAAAAACATGGTAGCATTTCTTCAAGCTAACCCATCATCTTAAATCGGCGCTCGTCTACTCGGGCTCTACTCGTACTAAAATATGTTTAACAAAGCTATCAAGCTTTGTTAAACATATTTTAAACACATAAGAAAACAATAAACTCCGTCATTGGTGAATATTTTTCGCGCTATTGATGTTATTGGACGTATTATGATGACAGCGTCAAACTGACGTCTTCTCTAAGTCACGTGTATCGAACTACTAAAATCGTGAGGGGAACCATCTGTAGACTCCGCCCATACGAGAACCATCTGCATTAGGTAATTTCTCAGGGCTAGTGAGATCTCCATGTTTTTTTCTGCTCCTCGTACGTCGCACAGAATGTTACCAATTAGGACCGAGCGTAATCCCAGCTTTCGAGCTAACAGCTCGGAAAATCGTCGCTTTCTTTTCTTGCACTAGCGTTCGCGGCTTAAGACTACAAATAAATTAAGCACTCCAAAAGATTTTCCGGGGCACTCACTCCCGAGCGTATTAGCATAGAATACAACGTGTTACAAAACATCCTAACTCTTTTTACAGGGTGTAACCTACTGGTCAATTCTGTAGAAAAGTAAAAAAAAAAAAAAAAATTATAACCTTAAAATTTAAATTTATTCATAACTTTTTCTTTTCGGTAGGTATTAGCTCTAATTAAAACATATGGTTGTTGTTGTAGGTGCATTTGCATAGCTTTGAGTTGTTAAAACATTGTGAAAGTCAATGAAAACGATATTAAAAAATATACTTTTCTCCCGCCACAGCGTTCACATTTTATTAATAAAAAAATCAACGGAACGTCATAGAGCAAAAAAATATATTTAGTTTGTGATCCCTATCGCCGGGTGCTATTACCCTGTAAAAAGAGTTAGCATCTTTTGTAAAACCTTGTATAACTACTATCACGGGAACAACTTTTATCTCAACTCAATACTTTATTGCAACCATAAGTGTATAAGATCTTAAATAACATTGTTACATGCGAGGAACTCTATGGACCCTGTCAGGCACAGCAAAACTTAAAAGCTAGGTAAAGCAAAATCTTCTTCATACAAGTAAATGTAATTTAGTAACCTTAGGCGGACTTGCGTCAGTCAGGGTTAGCCAACTAACTCTGAGTTAATTTTACATTTCCATACAATTATTGACGTTCACTCAGAGTTAACTGTCTAACCCTGGCCAATTAAGCACGTCTCTCTCTCTGATTAAGCTGGCCTTTGCCCAGCTAGTGGGACATGTACAGGCTACAATCTTACCATGAGTTTTTACTAAATGACCAGCTGTGGCACGAAACAACTTCAGAGTAAGACCCATTCGTTCCGTTCGTTGTATTCGTTGCACAGGATTTCCCCGTTGTCTCCATTGTACAATCAGCAACACGCTAGAATACCCAATGGTAGTTCTTATCGCGCTTGGAATAAGGGTGTGAATCGGGTATCCTAGGGTGTACTGTACCAGAATTTTGTTTTCTTTTGTGTCTCAAATCGCAGCGGGTTCTAAAGAATGGACGTAAGTACAATAGTTTTATGCGGCGGGTTTTTACACGGAGGGAAGCTGCGTTTATCTTTTCAATGCAGAGATCAGCGGAGAGAAAATCATTTGCGCATTTTTTTTGTCTCTACCGAAACTAGCACCCACTTTTCATTTAGGTAGATACATTGATATTTATCTCGCCACTATACATGACAGTAAAAGGCGCAATGTAACATGACTGGACAATGCACATTGCACATTTGCGCAGGCAAAGCTTTTAACCCGAAAGTTTCAACATCACCAGTTTCTGTTTTCCCATAGCCGGGACATAGGGCTCTCAAAACAGATTTTCAATCTGGCTTATTTTGCGCCTTCATCTCAAGGTCGGATATGCTCATTCCGAGACTGTTGACTCGAAAGTTTAGTGAAAAAGAATACATGCGTGAAGTATGACACAAGTATCGACGTGAGCTCAGTCGATTCGCATTAATCAATAAAGCTTCCGAATGAAGTAATAAACTAGTCTGCCTTCCCGACATTTATAAAAGTAATTATAACCATAATACAAAAAACAAATATAATTTAAAAACAAGTAAACTTGACTGCGACATATAATTATTACAATTTTGCCTTTATCGTTCTTCCTATTCTTGGTTTCCTGACTCATATTTACGACTTCTTTGATGTAAGGCAATTCAATCAAATCCTAATGTTGTTACTTTCAAGAATGTATGATCAAAGGCGTCAGAAAACGCCATTTGCACCTAATTATTCATCAAAAATCTCATTACCCCTTTCCCTCCTATCTCTTTCTCCCTCTTTTCTCTATCTGTCTCTTTCTTTTCGACGGACTCATTACCTAGTAGCAGTTAAAGCAAACGTTAAAGCGATACCATCTCCCGTCGTGATTTCTCACTGTGGACGCGAAATAAGTAATTACGACAGATACACCACTTAGCGCCTCTATCTTTTTTTTTATGTAGCCTGTTTTGTGTCCCACTGCTTGGCAAAGATCTCCCCTTGTGTCCTCCATTCTTTTCTATCTGGGGCCACCTCTTGCCACCCTGGTAAAAAGGTTTCCAGATCGTCCCGCCATCTCCGCCTTGGCCTGCCACGGCGCCGGTATCCAGTGTGAGGCAACCGGTTAGTGGCGATTTTCGCCCATCTATTTTTATTATAAGGCTTTTTATTATCTTGACACAATTGATACAAATTACATTTTTCTTACATACTATCAGTGCTCATATTAAAAAAAATATATTCTAATTCGGTACGCAAAGTTTTTTGTTCGAAAGTCCGTTATTGGCTTAATCTTATCTTTAGACAATATTGAGAAACTAATTTCAATATTTTTTATTTTGGTTCGGTAGTTTGGATTTTACAACGTTTCAAAGATACGATTTTATGACCTTCACGCGACGGTCTGAGTACTGTTGGCGGTCATAGGAACAAAACATTTTAGCGCATAAAAACAAAACTACTGGACCAAAATAAAAAATATTTAAATTAGTTTCTCAATATTGTCTAAAGATAAGTTTAAGCCAATAACGGACTTTCGAACAAAAAACTTTGGGTACCAATTGCATGACACTGTCACTGACACTTTCGTCATTGTCAAGTTGTCTCTTGACATAGGCCTCCTCCAGGGTTTTCCATGTTGTCCTGTCTAGTGCTATTCTTCGGAAATTGTGTGGTAGATCATCCTCCCATCTATTTACTTACACATAAAATGTTACAGATGTTACCAAGATACCAGGCAGAAGGAGACCTGGAAGGCCTAAGATATTTTGGCTATTAAACCTGTGCGAATGGTTTTAGTTAAGTACCGGCTCATTGTTTCGTTTGGCAGCTTCGAAGGAGTTAGGGAAACTGATCGCCAACCTAACCAAGCCAAGATTTTATAATATAAGCAATAAGCAATAATTAATTAGTTTAATAGAGTGCGATTGATTCGCCAACCAACTGCTAATCAGTTAGGCGAATATTTTTTATTATGAACTCTGCGATAGTGTTTATATTATGTAAATATATGAAAAAAAATCCTCCGATCGGAGACGGCACGCGAAAAAAAGGACATTGTGAAAAGTCGGCACTTTGATACTACAGCTGTTCTTTCATTACATTTATTTTACACTGTAAATGTGAAATTCTATAGAATACTTAGACAGGAGGCGCCTTAACAATACACTGCATTAGCGTAACAAAGGCTCGTACTTCGCCCAAACTGAGTTCCTTTCAAGCGGGTAATTTTGAAAATTTTCACCTTCCTGCAATAATTAATGTTTGCCCTTATAGCAGTGTTAGTCCGGTGGGTAAAGGGCCGTCTTAATGTTTGTCGATAGCCATTGCTAGCCGTTGGCGAGAAATTAAAAATTTTCACAGTTTTATTTACTTTGAATCTAAACTGAGCTATTTTTGTTCAGCGATTTTTCATTCGCGCCTCGCTGCCATCGTCTAACCTTAAACAAGGAGTGCCTGGTTTCAGATCTAGATGTGGTTTGTAGTACTTTTGTAGTTTCGTTAACAGGTTTTGTTAACATTTGCTAATTGATTTTTAATCACCGGACTCTATGAAATTCAAAAGGGAACCGTTTTTGTAAGAACTCGTATAACTAACCGTTTTTTTATGTTTGCTGAACATTTCAAGTGAACTACAATACCGAAAAAGGCATTTTTTTAGTATTTCATTTTGAGCGTACAGACTACCAGATCTGGGGGCACGGCAGTGCCCCCGCCAGGTCGAGCGCGAAGCAAACACTGCCGTACCATCCTTTACTGGAACCATTTCGCCGCATTTTCAGACCCCTATTTGAAAACCTCTGGATAAGACCAGAACGCAGAAATTTTCGTCATCTAGTAAGCTATAATCACATACTTAAAATCCAAAATTTCAAGTCTGTAGGTCATTTAGTTCCGAAGTTAAGCGAAAGCAAAGTTTCGCATTTATGACACACACTCACTCACTCACTCACTCACTCACTCATGATCATCATAATAGAACTAGTACTTCCCATAAACTCAGAGAGCTGAAATTTGGTACAGAGTTAGGGTTGAATGGCCACATAAAGGGAAAACTATAAAAACTAGGATAATCGAAGATCTGGAGTACCTGGTGACCCTGATTAGAAAACACAAGAGTACTAATAGAACTAGTACTTCCCATAAACTCAGAGAGCTGAAATTTGGTACAGAGTTAGGGTTTAATGGGCAAATAAAGGGAAAACTATAAAAACTAGGATAATCGAAGATCTGGAGTACCTGGTGACCCTGATTAGAAAACACAAGAGCCCTAATAGAACTAGTACTTCCCATAAACTCAGAGAGCTGAAATTTGGTACAGAGTTAGGGTTTAATGGGCACATAAAGGGAAAACTATAAAAACTAGGATAATCGAAGATCTGGAGTACCTGGTGACCCTGATTAGAAAACACAAGAGCCCTAATAGAACTAGTACTTCCCATAAACTCAGAGAGCTGAAATTTGATACAGAGTTAGGGTTTAATGGCCACATAAAGGGAAAACTATAAAAACTAGGATAATCGAAGATCTGGAGTACCTGGTGACCCTGATTAGAAAACACAAGAGCCCAACCAAACTATTATAGATCGACATATACCGCCCTTACAAAAAATATTCAACTTGGTGGGCCGCTTCATTTGATGTCAAAAATCTAAGGTCTGAAGTATCTGATGAAGAACCCTCAGCTGGTATCAGCTTTATTAGAGATATTATGGTAATGCCCCTTCTACTATTGGTACATAAAAAAATCGACTGTCATTGCAAAAATCCAGCGTAGTGGGACACATCTTCATTTAATCTAGCCTATAGCGTCCCACTAGTGGTTCGCTCCGAACTATGAACTCGCGACCTCAGTTACAGATGTATAACTTTGCTTACGCCATTCGCGCAGGCGCGCGCGCGCTTTGCATTTAAACTATACAACCCCATATCTCGGCAACCTATCGACCGATTTGGCTCATGTTCGAATTTAAAAATTCTTTTAATTTAGTTTACCCGCCTATCAAATTTCATAACGATCCGACCAAATTTACTCAAGTTATCGTCGAACAAACATTCATACATACAAACATACATACATACAAACGCCGGATTGTTCCAGCAGACTCGGAGGACTTCGCTCGCTTCGCTCGCTCGTTCAACAAGAAATAGTCGGACGATTAACTTTATTCTACTCGAACGTTACACAAATTTTAAAACTGTGTCAAATAAGAAAATCTAATAAAATTAATCAATATGCCCTCGTTCCTACAAAAAGAAGTGAAATCCCACCAAAAACATTGTGTAAAAACTAGCCAGGTCTCGATGGATCTGCTTGTTTATCTCTAAAAAAGTAATGAAATCTAGACAAAGTCGTGCCAAGTCTAAGGTTCCTTACTGCGATTTCTTTATTATTATAGTTAATGTTGTGAGACTTGGCTGTTGAAGGGTACACAAGGGTACAAAACCAGGTGCTCCATGACACCATTGCACCAATCTGTCGCCAGAACCGCTTGTGTACCCTTCAACGGCCAAGTCTCACAACATTAACTAT